>OW121723.1:7530000-8780000 GCA_933228805.2 Hipparchia semele | reverse complement strand
TTGATAATATTTAAAAGCTTCAATGTAAATAAGCCTGTACAATAGATCTTAATCTAAAAATTCATAAATAATAAAGGCAAGTACATATTTACAGTATAGCACATATTCATCGAATATATAAAACAATCATAAAACTTTATTCATAAAACTCACTACAGAAATGCAAATAAAAACAATTATTACAATTAAAACTTTCACATTAGGGACTCATGCATAACATCAACAAAACATAAAGGTGCAAACAAACTTGTGTGTTGTGCGTCGTGGAATGTCGTAACCCACTCTGGGTGACGAACAACCAGTCATAGCACGCCTCGAGTGTGCAGTATGCCACGTCTTGGCGGTTGCGTGTCTCCGCTGCGAAACCATAGTAGCGAAAAGAAAGGGATATATATGCATAGAATGTCTGCGTTAAAACAGTCAGCTTGGATATGGTTTCACTTCTGTCAAACATAAATGAAACCATAGCCATTCAGCCTTTCATTTTGCTGCGTTGGTATAGCGGCGATGATTAAGAGACCTTATATTTTTATGTTCTGACTCAAAACAACACTCAACTCCACACCACAGACTTGTTTGCACCTCAAAACTTCGCGGCCTTAACATACTTATACAACATTTCCTCTACGAAGACATCACAGTCAAATGATATTTTAAATTATACTTATTCAATACCTTCTCCTATGTATCAAATCATTCTACAACATTTCATTTCTATGTACAAGGTTCCAACAACTTGGAGTTTCAGCATCGGTGCCGTAAGTTCCATGTAAAATGGAAATACAGGCCCCCAGCTATCGAATACTGTTTCTATCTCTACCGATGAACGGACTTGATTCGTGGTTATTCTTCTCCAGATTGCCCGACAGAGTCGGATCGGGTCGACTTCTCTTGAAGAAGCCTAATTTCCACAACGCAATTATGAGTAAAATAAGAACTATTAGTCCTACTATTACAGAAACTATTATCACCCATAAAGGAACTTCAGAAGGTTCACTAATCTTCAAATCTGGATACGCAACTGTGAGAACCTGTAACAACAAAACCATTTGTTTAGATCCATTTAAATTTCTAAATCTTGGATTTTCATTTCAGGTAACTATTATACTTAATATTGCAACGGTTAAAGACGCGGGTCTAAAATGGTAAATTCGATGGCTCAATCTCCATCACGACATTATTGTGAACTACTGCAGTATAAGCAATATTAAGAATATAAGCTTTCCGTTATTTGGAGGGAGAGGGGAATAGACTTGTGATTTTTTTTTAAATTATTACACTATTCCTCTAGGTATTCGATGTACGGGGTCACCTCGTTCTCTACCTGGACACAACTGCCTTGTAGTGTCGTATAACGGTTAGCATATTTGACTACGTATGACGAGGTCTCGGATTTAAGTCCTGTGTCGGGCCAAAAAAGGTAATTATTGGGTTTATCTATCGAGAAATATACGTACTTCATGCTAGCCCAACGTTAAAAACTTGGAAAACGGCGTTATTCAAGGGACAGATTAACATGGCAATACATTAGCAGACCTTCTAGTATACTTTGCTCATGAATCATTAAAAAAAGCACTAACCGTAAAGAAGTCATCGTCATGATCCTTCTGGTGTATATTGTAATGCTCAGGTATGTGTATGAAGGCAGTGGAGGCGATGTTGACGTGGTTCACTCGGGGGTAGTCCTCGACCAGAGTGGAGTTCCAGAGTCGCGCCTTCACCGTGATCGTCGTCGCCTGCATACGGCCCAGTCGGTAGATCACACATTGAAATTGAATGCACTTTGCAGTCTTCTTTTGACAGTTCTGAAAACAAATATGTAGTTTGAAGCATTAAGGCGCTAAGAGGTGTAAAATACCTAATAAATTCTTGGTTATTTAATTCAAAATATCAACATAATTCTTGATTCAAGACGGAAAGACAAAATATACCTATAACGAAAGATAAAGGTTCAATAAATGTTTTTAATGCAACAAAATTGTATTTTTGTCAATCCCTTTCTTCAAATAATAAATCCCCAAAGATTTTTGCCACAATTTGCAAACTTTTGCGAAGCACAAGCTATGTTTTGCCGTCAACGTCATTCTCGCGTCTTAAGGCCTTAACAGTTTACTTATTATTAATACTTCACTTCGTTTTAACAACGGTGATCAGCTGTTGGTTTGTGACTTCCTTCGAGGTGTTCGGTGTTCAAATCTCAGGCAATTAATAAAATTTTCCGAGCTCATAAATTCCAAGTACGAGTTTTGGTTCCAGGCTCTCTAACTTTTCGGAGTTATATGGATTTTAAACAATTTTTAACTTCGATATACTTACACTAAAACGCTTCGCTTTTTTTTTTCGAAATCAAACTTTAAGCTCCACTACAATTAATAAAACTGAATTTTGTTTGTGCACATATTATAAAGTCGAACATAAAAGAAACGACGAAACCGAGTAATCACGTTAGCTCGACTTTAAAATACATATATAAATAAAAATATATATACTTGGTATAGGGGCTTTGATGTCTCTATTTTGAAAAGAATGTTTGTTTCCCGAGTTTCATTCTAATGATTCGAGTGCATTAACTCACCATGTTGACGACGTGTTTTCGATGTCCATCCTTATCGGTATAGGCTTCAGCTTTGATTATGTCATCTTCTCTTTTACGCCTGACTTTGTTTTCGATACTACTACTATACCCAACTATATGATTGGTTATTCTTGAAGTGTTATGTTCCTTTTCGCTTGAGCTAACGCTGAGTTTTCCTTTACCTAAGAACGGATCCATTTCGAGATTTTCAAAATAAGGTTCTGGAGAACCCGATCGCGTTGTTAGTTTGAGTGGGTTGATTTCACTCTCAGAAATAAAACATTCTCCATTTCTCTGATCTGTGAAGACAAAATTATTTCATTAAAATCGAAAAATATTCCAGACGATTTTTTAAATTACAAAGTTGAAAGTGAAGAAGCTTACATCAAACAGGACCCCGGTCCTTAGATACATTTTGTTTAAAGGAAAGGCGTATAAATTAATACAAGTATAATTTAAATTACCTGCTTCGCCATCGACTGTAGGTACGTCTTCCGGGTATAGCAACCATTTTCCTTGAGAATTTTCGGATGCCACCTGGTGAGGCCAGGATATCACCACCTGCACGGACGACACTCGCCAAGGACCCTCGTTAAATACCTGGAATTCATTATAATATAGTAGTTGTACATTTAACAAATGGTTAAATAATACGTTCGAAATTAACCATTTCCCTGTCCCATGAGTCACATGTGAGCATGGTCATTGTTTAACTATTGCGTCTGTTGTCTGGTCAGGGAAATTCGTAAGGTTCCGCTATACTAGCAATACGGCCGGTTTACGCTATATTAGCAATTATTTTTGATTTTTTATGCTACTTTGCTGCAACACTGTTTTATCTCCAAATTCCAGTTTTAAGCAAATATTATAAGTCTAAAAGTTCCTAAATGTTCAAAATCTTAACTTAGATTCTTTCTTTGTCATAATCCTACTTTTGCTACTTTTATTAATAATAGTAGTTGGAGTTATTATTACTTTATTATTAAACAAAGTGAATGAATTTTTCTTCTTCAAAGATCATTCGAAATATTTCTTACCTGATAAGTGTGTATTACTCGAGTTCCGACATCATCGAAGTAAGTCATGGCAGACTCTCCCTTCACTTCGCCTCCGTAGAACACTTGCTCGGGTCGCGCGGCACTGTAATTATGTTTTAGAAATCGCATAAGTATCTCTTTCTTGTTAACAAAATATGATTTACCGCCTTGTCTCCTATAATTTAGATTCTATGTTTAATTATGATTTTGACTATAACATATATGGGTTCTTCAAACTATATTCCTTGCACTTCATCTTAGAACCTCGTTATATCGGTTACTCTGTTTTTTTCGGTTTTCCTGATTTGGTCACGTAGAAAGTAATGTTCAAGTTTTGTGATCTTTCTAATGTAGGTATAACTTTACTAACTTTATTTCGACATTGATTTGTTCTTACCCTTTGATCAACAATTCAGCATTCTTAATCACCAGTGCTTCTACTTGTTCCGGTTTCTTTCCAGGGTGTTTTTCTTTAGACGTAGAATTAGCCCACACAGTGAAAATTACTGATGGTTCGTTATCTTCTAATGCTCTGGCGTCAAACCGCAACGTGACTGGCGGACTGCCAATCGGCTGTCGCTTGAAGGGGTTCTCTAGTTGACAGGACACTGTTGTTTTATTCACACTCGTGCAGATCATGTGCTTACCCTGGAATAATATTGAGAAATATGTTTTAATCGTTAATATGTTAATATATTCTACCTTCTCCAATCTACAATACAAGTTATCGCACTAAAATATAGTATTTCGGCTTTTCCGATAACAGTAGTAAATACAGAATTAATGGAACAATTTTAAATACTACTTACTGTAATATTTGCAGCGATGTAATGTAGACTTGAGTGATGTTGTACAAACAATTGTGCTTCATATGCCGACTCTCCGTCGTTATCCACTGATATTGAGAGCTTTATTTCTTCTTCTTGACCCAATGTCAGTGCGTATGTTTTACCATCTTTGGCTGTAAGTGTTAACTGTTTTATTAAGGTTTTATTTAATAAATATTTTGTTACTTTACTACTCTTAAATAGACAACTGATTACACAACATATTTGAGATGAGACCATTAACTGTAAACCTATATAAGCCAAAATAAAGCTCGGAGTCAGTTTAGCGGACGACGAATAAATAGGTACATGTTCGGAGGATCAGTTCTGTACAAACTAAGTTAAAGTCGCAATGGACAGATCACAGACTTCAAAGAATCTCAAGTTGCTGGAGTAGTAACATTGTAACCGAAAGCGTAGTATTGCGAAACCCCCACAAGGTGGACAAGACAACCGACATAACGCAAGTCGTAGGGAATAAATGGATATATGCAAGTTCGCAACCTATAGAAGTCCTTACGAGAGCCTTACTTCCAAGAACATGTCCAACGTGTACAATGCTTGACGTTGTCTATCTACTAGGATATAAAGGAGAAGAATAGGTACAATATTAATAACTGTAGATTACTTTTTTCTAGCTGCAATGTAGGGCGAACGATCAAATCGCTGACGCAGATGCCGTCGACACCGCAGTCGTTTAAGAAATTGGCGCTGAATGCCGTCCTTGCAGTGGCATTTAGCACTGGATAATCGTCTATCCTGGGCAGGTCTCCTGTTGTCGAGTACTGTGGCTGGACTTGCACTATTTTGTATGTCACTTGGAACTGCAAAATAAACATTTTATGCTTTAATTGGGTTTTGAGTTCATTTATTTTGGTATCTAAATTTCTTCTTTATTTAGGTCGTTTCGTTTTTATCATTGATGAAGTTATATGTATTATAGAAATATAAGCAGTATTACCACGTCTGAGCTAGCGCATGGATAATACTATGTTTAATTTTTTTTTTGCACCAATCTAAGCATAAGACTCGTTGGCGCTGGTTCGTGGTTTAGTACTTTTAGTGTAAATGAGTAAATATTAACTGAATAGTAGGGAATGATTATTACAAATTTCACTGTCTTTCCATAACTTCCAACGATCAAAAACCTGTTTAAGTTTTGCGTGTAATTTCTTAACTTTTCATATCACTTACTTTTATAGGTGTTTGTATGTCTCTCGTGTTATTCTTCAAATAAACTGTGTGTTCTCTACAATCTTCAACGTTTTTGCGAATGTGAATTTTTTTATTGACAATATTAGATTTTTCCGAATCAAAGAAAACTCTGGAGTATTTTCGTCCTCCGGGAAATGTTTCGGCTTCTATAACGTAATTGATTTCGTGACTGTTTGTTTGGCTCGATGCGACAACAGACTCAATGATACAACATGCTTGGAAATGGAAGCAAGTGTATGTCGAAGATGGATCCGTCTGACACCCTTGTTTCGTTGGATCGATGTTTATAGTACCTTCAGCTAGACGGATTGATGTTTTTATGTCGATTATTGGTTTCGTTCGAATAAGTGCGACGCTGCTCTGTAAAAAATAAAAGTAAGTCTTTTAAACATATTTATTAAAGTGTTTACCTATATTTGAAGAAAATTCTCCGAAAAACTATAAATGCAAGTAAAAAATTATATTATAATGAAAATATTATGAAAAAAGCAGTCTCGTTTAAAAGAGTTCCATTGTAAAATCGGCCTTTGAAAGTATAATACATCGTTACTGCAATGTAATGCTACTAGATGTCACTACCAATTGCTAACACTCGCTAACACTGAAAAAATTAACATGTATGACATAGCATGGGATTGGAGTACAGACAGCCGTGGTAAAGTGGTGAAAACGCTGGCGCGACCCCCGGAGCAGAGTGCGTTCTAATTCCGCCGGTAAAATTCGGGTAATAAAGTCATTCCATATAGGTGTAAAGGAGAATGGCAAAAAATTTTAAAGCGGTGCTTGGTGCAAACTTACATTTTCATAAGCACCGACGAGTAAATCTGGATACCCATTAGCGTCGAGATCCATTCCACCAGAAAGAGAATAACCAAATGTTTTAATAACTCTTGGTAACGACTCCGCTTTTATAATTTGATCAGGCTTTGTTTTTAGACCATTCTTCCTATCGCCCATATGAATATATACTACACCATTGTCTTCGTATGGACTTCCGATTGCCACATCTTCGCAACCATCTTTGTTTAGATCGCCCGTATTTGCAATCGCGATACCAAATTGTGACTCAGGCTTGCCAGTCAATCTTATATTGTAATCTTGAGGTAAGTTATGGTTCTTGTTAAGGTATAAATAAACAGCGCCACCAATGTCTTTGGAGAAGTAGAACGGTGCACCAACTAAAAGATCTGGTAACCTAAAAAGGATAACTTTTTGGTTAGCTACGGTAAGGTTAGCTTACAAATAAAAAATAGAAAAACGGATTCGGTAAGTAAAGTTTCATGCAAGAAGTACTTGTCTTAGAATTTTCTTACTACCTTCTACTTCACATATTTCTTCAAAACTAAGACAAGTAGCCATTCCACATTTGTATCTGCAGTGGTACATATTTATTAAACATCAGGATTTGCATGTTTCTCTGCTGGCTGTTTATATAAAAAAAAAAAACGAGTTTTTGCCCTTGCGGAGTTAGGTTACGTCACAAGCCCTCAACTATACATATGCAATAAACCACACCGCTGCTCCATTTATGTGTGATCCAAGGAAAAACACACTTTCACATATATACAATACTAGTAAGTAGAGTCGATCGTACCCATCGCCATTGACGTCAGCCGCCGCAACTTCATATCCAAAACTGGATCCGAACTGTTCACCACCGAGAACAAGAGTGAAGTTAAGGATGTCCACGTCAGTTCGAGTCCAGTCGTCGATGACTCGCTTACTGAATATCACAACTTGTCCTGTGCCGTGCGCCCGGGGTGCTCCCGCTGCGTAAGAGGGTTCGGGTCCAAAAAAACTGGCTCCCGATACTGACATGCCTGAAAAACATGACATTAGTTGAGTCAAAGAAAATTGAAAAAAAGGAAAAACAGCAAAAAGGAGTTGAGGACAACAAACCAGTGAGTCCATAGAAAATATAATTATAAAAGTTCTCCCAACAGAAACCGGCCATGACGGCCAATCTCCATCAAGATTAGCCATACTGTGCGGATGATATTATAGTGCACAAGTCTTTGCGCCAACATAGATATTTCCTATTCTCTGTTCCCTCACTCTCATAGTCCGATGGAATGGAAATCCGACGTGATCGGAGAGAGATCAGGCGCAGAACCGACGGCTTTACTTGCCGATACATCACTTTAGCTTAGCTCCAGGCTAGTACTGAAAACTTGACATTCTTTTGCCCAACTCGAGAATCGAACCCGGGACCTCGTTATCCGTAGTCGAATATGCTAACCACGAGACTAAAGAGGCAGTTATAGAAAATATAAACCAGTATGGAAATTGAATTAGGAAAAGACTAAAAGCTAGTTGATATGAATTGGCAAGACGACAAAGCTCAGTTCTGTGTCTTACTCGTTTGACTTTTAAAAATGAACACCAAGAATATTTTCAGAATAGATCAGTAAGTAAAAACTAAAAATACAAAAGATTATGTTGCTTACCGAGATAACTGTACTTTTCAACTGGGCTAGCGCCGTCTTCAACTGGAGCCATGTAAACAACATGGTCTCGCTCTAATAGGTCATCATTCGTGTCCTGGGTAAATATAGTCCCTCTCCATGTGTAAGGTCCGGGGCTGCCAAGGACTAACGTATCATCTTCGAGGAGTGAACTGCTTGTACCGACTTGACAAAATCCGAATTCTTCGTGTTCTCTGAAATCATTAAATTAGAAAAACCTTAATAAATTATATTTTTGACAATAGTATACTTTGACGTTTCTATTAACATATACTACGATAGCACTTTGCATCGGCTTAATAGTAAAATTCTGGTCATAGAAAATGAAATAAATATTATGCATTTTCAGAAAATACTCCGGATTTATTTGTCCCAACATCGACTTTTGAAAGTAAATTTCTGCCTTAAAAATAATAAAAATAGGGGCAATCATGGATTTGAGTACTGTCAACAAACACGAAAACGAGATATACTGTTAATACTCGTAGTAGCATATCAGTGACACGAATCCATAATTTTCCTTACAAAAAATCAAGTCTTCCCTTCAGCAAAAAGGATTCACTAACGAGGAAATGAAAAGAATAAATGTTGATTTTGAGTCCCCCAAACTAGAATCATAAAAGATACTAAGGGTAATGGGACATTAAATTAATACCTTTGCACTGAACGGCCTCGGCATGGCTCCCACACGTCGATTAGTTGGAGGTCGTTACCGAGCGTATAGCACAGCCCTTGACCAAATTGCGATTCTCCAGATTTGCGGATGTATCTGTAAAGTTAAGTTCCGTTAATATATTTTCATCGACTATTATTATAGATGCAATTCCTAATCTCCCTAACTAAAACATTTAAATTAAATAGTCCTAGCACATAATCCAGCGCGACTCGATGAGGTACGAGTATGTCAGTAGCTTTGTTTTCCTACGGATCTCCTCATTTCGGATTTGTTCTCGCAAGGATAGTTCTCTCTCCATGACCCGATGAGTGACCCTAATCTTACTTATGAAGTCCATAGTTAGCAAATATGTTTTGAATCCATAAGTCGTCACTGGCAACGCACACCGTGGTCGTTGGGGTACCAAGATTTTGAGTGAAACATAAATCTGTCTCGTTTTAACTCTGTCTTGAGTCTGAGCTGAGCGAGAGTGTTGTCTATAGATTTCAGCCTGAGACTTGTGGAAGTCCAAGAGACCTTTATCTAGCAGTAAATGGGATGATGAGAAGAAGAGAAGAGCACTTACTATTATTATTATTTACTTAATATAAGTACTTTAAAAATAATTTATTAGTACCTGTGAGCGCATACAACAGCTTTCTTTCCAGCGCCCTGACTTCTAACAGAAACTCCTAGCCACTGGCCGTCCTTGATCTCGTCGGAATGGGGCCCAGTCAGATGGGAAGAATCAAGACCTAAACACAATCAGTCCTCTTCATTATCATTATCATGATCAAAATAAGCTTACGCAAATAAACAAGCTGCAAAACATATGTCAGCGAAATCTGCTGGCGCCCATTCATTCAGCAAAATATCCTTTTAATGTATTAGTTTATTTTTCAATAGTTACATCCTTCTTGGCAAACAATTTTTATAAGCACAAAACAACTAAATTAGACACAAATAACAAAATCAATTCAAATGTAAGTCGAGTTAAGGAACCCAAAACATTGATTTTTTTTATCTATACTTAATAATATATTTCATTATTTAAAACGCATTCATAACATTTTCAAAACTTAAACTGATGCAAAACAAAAGCAACAAGCAAGTATAAATAATAGACAGAAGTGTTGCTTTCGTTTCTTTGCTAATAATAAATAGTTATAATAAAGGATTGGTAAGAAACCCAAGATCAAACCAAATTGTGGATCGTTGGCAAATGCAAAGCATTGCAACCAGGCGTGTATGATGCAAGATAATAATATCTTATTACCGTGAGGCAAATTACAGAAAACCTTGCAATAAATAAAACAGAAATCGTGTTTCAAGTCGCGTACACATGTGAAAGTCTCATTATAGCTCTCATCCTCGAAAACAAGTGAAACATGCTTAATCGTCGAAGATTTGTAAGAAGAACGAATACCTTTGTATTTGCAAAGCTTATGATAATTCTGGTAAAAAAAAAATTGTTGAAAAATCACCCCTTTTTATGTGCCTCGTATTTTCGCGGCACTCTTAAAGTTTGCAATACGGGTATTCGCTTTATTTACAAGAATTTACTGACGATATTATAATATTAAAAGTACGATAAAGCTAGTTATTTTTTTTTACAATGTGGCGGTTTTCTTCAGTGACCTGTAATGGTTTTGTCATGAGGGCACAGCGTGTAAAAAAAGTATCATCATTGATTTGTGTGGTCTCAGGTTAATGGTCATAATCAAATACTACTTTGTTAATTTTGAGCTGATAAAATTAATCAATGGCCGATCCGTTAATTCACCAGAAGACACCAATTAATATGTTTAATTTTATAGATGACTAATTGTTACTCTATGTACTGATGTTATTCGGCCCAGCGTTATGGTTGAGTTATTACTTTGTTAGACGGTTTGATGTCGATTATCCAGACATACAGTGGGTTTTGGGTATTCAAATACTTTCTCTACAATATAGTTAAAAAATTAATAATTTTAACCAGTCACCGTATTATGGGTTAAAAGTTTAATACTCAAAGGTTAAAAGTAGTTTGACAATCACATACAATTTTTTTTTATAAGGACCCTGAAAGTTTTCGAAAGAAACCTAATATTTCCAACTTGGACGTGGATTTTTTTAAAACGGCGAAGAACGAAAGCTCTTCCATGTACAACTGCTGAAATAATATATAGTAGATAATTTAACTAAATTATAGGTGTACAATCAAAATTGCGTAATCACTATTCATAAAGCCAATTTATGGTCAATTTTCGCAGTTTCGTTAACAATAAATACAATGATTATGATTAAATTCTATCGTATAAAGTGCTGGCAAGCTGTGTGTGGGTGCTTTTGCAAGCAGTTAGTGCTGATTCATGTAATTAGATTTGGAATTTATTTTCACGTACTATATCATGTAATATAATATTAGTGGCCACACTTGAGACTTGAGATACTGGTGTGAATTGAGACACGGAGAATAAATTCCAAATCATGAATAAAGATTTAAATATAAATAATGTCCGATTCATTCGGTTAGAACATGCTACATATTTCTTCAGGGCATAGCTGGAACTTAGTAGAGTCGGCAATTAGTATCAAAGTAAAATACAGCGATTAGTGATTATTAGTCAAGGAGCGAATGATTAAATGTAAAAGGAGGTTGAGACCACAGCTCACTTACTCGTATTTATCTTGCCGTACTTCGCTGTTTGGGGCACCACCGACAAAAGACAACATATCATTAAAACTTATAATGACACCAATATTGTTCCAGCATTTCCTTGCTTAATGCTATAAGTGTTTGTGTTTTATACTACTCAATATTATGCATATCGTGTTACCTATAAAAAGCTCTATAATACGTGTATTAATTAGATCTATGTAAGTGTTTTTGATTTCTACTTCATCTAACGTCTAGAGATATTACCTACTAATTTATACCTACATGTGAATTAAATGCTTATAATATACAACGCAACACGTTTTTAATCTTTATTATACATTGATCAAGAAGTGAAATGGGTCGTAAATTGAATAACTTTTTATACAATTAACATTTAACACAAATACCTAACTTAACATTCTTTGTAATGAATGTCTTAACATTTTAAATACTTAGTGGACGTTTAATTAGATAAATAATTAGTTTTCTATGATGAAATCTATAACTTGTGTTTTTTTTGTTCAAAAAATGTTTTTTTTTGTTAGGATACTAAGTGCATCTGTCCCTAGGAGCCTATAACAGTTTTAGCAAGACGTAGTAGTTTACTTACTTCTTTTTCCGTCGGTGACGATTTGCTCGCAGTCTTCTGGAGAGGAGCTGACTCGACATTTCCAAAGCGCGCCAGACTTCGTCGTGTTAGGTTGCAAGTTTTGACCAAGTGGGGCGCCCACAAGCAGCCTGTAAAGATAAATACATCTTGGTTCATATAAAACAACCTTTAAAAGACTTGGTAAGATTATGCTAAACGGTAAGAAGAATCTTCTTCTATCTATCTCCTAGCAGAAGTTGGCAATCATAACCTTTATAGCGGCTTAGACTTCTGTAAATCAATATCTACCACGGAAATCCTGGGGCAATCGTGTCTAAATACAAAATATGATTTACTAAATTACAGTACAACTAGATTTGTCTAGTAAAGAATGTACCTACGTAGGTCACTATATAAGTTTTGAGATGCGCGAAATTTGAAAATGGAACGCGTCTGTATCTTACAATTTTAAATAGCAAATTTATTTGTAAATCGAACGTAAAAGGCCTTTTACAACAATTAAAAAAAAACAAGAATTTAGCGGTATTATACTGTCATCATTTCCCGCTTTTTTGTCCGCTAAAATGGAGCTTAAACGAGAACATTTGCGTGCTATGATTTTTTACGATTTTAAATATGGTTTATCCGAAGTTTCAAGCTTAGAACGTTTAAAATCAGCGTTAGGGGAGTCTGCTCCTTCACGGGCAACCATTTTTAGATGGTTTAAAGAATTTAAAAGTGGCAAAACTAGCCTTGAAGATGATGACAGAAGTGGTCGCCCGCCAGCAGCAGTTACCGCAGAAAATGTGTGGACAATTGAAATGATGGTGCGAGAAAACCCACGTATCACATATAAGGACATAGAACAAATATTAAGCATCAGTTCGGTTAGTGTTAACACCATATTACATGAACATCTTGGCATGAGGAAGCTTTGTTGTCGCTGGATACCTCATTTGCTTTCCGAAAGGGAAAAACAGGCCCGTGTGGATTGGTGCCGTGAGATGCGACTACGTTTTGAAAATGGAAGGTCAAGACGTGTTTCCGAAATCATTACTGGTGACGAAACATGGATATATCAATATGATCCGGAAAGCAAAAAGCGTTCTTCAGTATGGGTCTTTCCAGATGGGCATTTGCCAACGAAATTGCAAAGACCACGGAACATTGGCAAAAAGATGGTGGCCACTTTTTTTTCACGCAGTGGACATCTTGCGACCTCAGTGCTAGAAAATTGTAGGTCAGTTAACTCAGAATGGTACACTACAGTCGCATTGCCAAAAGTTTTCTTAGCTGTGCAGCAGAGACGACCAAAGGCCGGGCTCCGGGGAATGTTGCTGCACCACGACAATGCGTCTTCACACACTTCTCTTAGAACAAAGGCGTTTATTCAAGAATCTGGTATTGAAACTCTGACTCACCCACCTCACAGCCCCGACTTAGCTCCTTGTGATTTCTTTTTATTCCCAACCATCAAGGATAAAATAAAAGGAAAGTTTTTTTTAAGTGCTGAAGAAGCGGTAGCTGCCTACGAATCGGCCATTTCTGACCTGTCGGAGGAGGAGTGGAATAAATGTTTCCATGGCTGGTTTAGGCGGATGGAAATTTGCATAGATAATAATGGAGAGTATTTTGAAAAAATATTATGTGAATTTTAAAAATATATTGTTTACTTTTTGAGAGTCTCAAAACTTATATAGTGACCTACGTACTACTGGTAGTAGGTACTCGTAGATACATATTATAAAAGTTAACGAGGATGATTACTATGTTACGCTCACGGGTGCATCATTACGTGATTATTGTGGCCATAACGCCGTGGAACACGCCGGGGTCCGGAGCCCGTGGAAATTATAATGTAGCCCCTAATTATTTACAAACAGATTGTAGATAGTCATTGTAGATACCCGTAATAGTAGAGCCACATTTGTTCCTTGATTGAAATAATCATCTTTTAATTGATATACGGGCCCTTTTATGTTTTGGAGCAAATAAGTTAGTGTGATATTTATGTATGGCTCTGTATTTAACTAAAATAAATATTTTATTATCCGGAGTATATGTCCAGGGTCTAATAATAATGGAACCGGAAGGGGTTTATAGGAAGTCTGCAATAAAACTGCGCACTTAAGCTGGTCATCCAGTACCTAATTAATACAATCTAACTCACAACTTCCATCCTCTCTTTCAAACGAAATGCTTAAATTAAGGAACGTTAAATGATTAAACTAATTCAAAGAAGTTTTAAATATTAATAATTTTATTGCATGAGAAAGAGAGAGAGTAGGTACCTACAAAGCTGCAAAAATTAATCCTTTATTCACATTAATATTTATCCGCCATTGAGGGAAAGGGTTTTATTTTGGAACTTTATACGAACGAATTTCGTGCCATATCGACTTATTCATCCAAAAAGATAATTGAAAAATTACAGCAACCACAGTTTTATCATGTCATTAGAGTCCGTAGAGCCGAACAATCGATCATATTATAGCAAATCGATTATGTGGCACGCGTTCAATCGATCGATATTAAATAACCCATCCCGAATTCAATTTAACATTTGTTATGGACAGCGGTCCCTATGATTGTATGAATGCACCGCATACCCTATGTATTTAAATTAACATAAATCATTCACTACGTCATCGTGCTAGTTTGTTATGAAAACTGTTGAGTTTCTTGCCGACTCTTCTCAGCAGAATCTGCATTCCGAACCGATGGTATAGAGTCATGACGTGTCATAAGAACTACAAGTTGGCCAACATGAAAGAAATAATTTTGAATTTCGAATTTTATCGAAAAAAAATCCAATACTAAAGACATTAACTCCTCATTTCGTATCTGAGACACGATTGTGTTCCAATTCAGACAGCGCGCATCTTTTATTGTGTATTTCTGATTTATCATTATCATGCGGCCATTGTTCGTGATCTCTGAGTTCTGTACGATTCAGTACTGTGTTAGACACCCACATGTGAAGGTCAACGAACTTTCGTCGAAGGGATACGGAAAACACGGAGATACAATTAAGCCTTCATTGTTTTGCTTAGTTGCGACATTGCTTTTAAAAAAAAAACATTAGCCAAGCTGAAGTCGACTAATCCTCCTATCCTCTCCAAACAAGCGGAAAGCTTGTGCTAGGAGTGGGTGCGACAATAGTGCAACGGGTGGGATTCGAACCTGCACCCTTTCAGTTTTCAGTCCGCACCTTTAACCTTTGGACTATTGAGGCGTCAAAGGCTTTATCTAATAATTTTCTGTTAAAAGCATTTTAAAAATTCGAGGCATAAAGTGTTAAACAAATAGTCTAATTAGGTACTTTTCATTTTATAGAGTTTTACTATAAGGGTGTGTTTTAAAAGCAAGTTTCATGCCTTGCGTGTCTGCTACGAGGGGCACACACGCAACATTTACAATGACGAGTCAAAATCCGCATTTTCGCAGCACCGGAAAGTCATGTCAAAAAAGAAGAATACGTATTATCCTACTAGTTGACTCCCGCGACTTCTTTCACGTGGATTAAGGTTTTTTATTCCCTTGGGAACTCTCTTATTTCCCGGATTAAAAAGTAAAGCCTACTATATGTTATTCCAGACTTTAAGCTATCTCTATGCCTTACAGCCAAATTCGTGTGATTGAATATCAAACATACAACCAAACTTTCGCATTTATAATATTAATAAAATAATCAGATTAATTAATAGGATTAAAATCATAAATGCGAAAGTTTGTTATTTAGTTAACCTCTAGGATACCTACTCAAAGAATATATTCTCCAAGCTAATCTCTAGGTCCATCGGTTGTTTTTCCGACAGTAGGTACAATACAGTGATGTACAGCCGGATATTCAGTAATTTCCGAAAAATGCTTACTTTTTTTTAAATAAAATGTTACAATAAAACTTATAGCTAAACTAATCTAATTACTATACAAATCATGCTCGCGTGGAATGGTGTCAAGAATACTGGTTGCATTTCCGCGCTGGACAGCCAGGCTGATCCGTTGTGCAAAAAATGAGCCAGCCCTTCTAATTTAATTAATTGGAAGTAGTAAGAATTTAGTAATTTCCTATTAATCTTTATTCCAACACAGTATTTCTACTACACTTCGTTAACATTTGTCAGACCTAAATCTACAAGTACGTAAGTACTGTACTAATTATAGATTTTATAAACCAGTAGGTAGATTTTTCTGGTGAGTGTACTGTTTATATTTAAAACTGCAAAGGGCAATCGTTAGTCTCTCTCAGCTAATTTATTTAATTTATTTTACAAAGGGTTTGTTATAGAGAAACGCAGCGCCCACATGGTTTGAATCGATCATGCCCCCATTGGGTTCACGAATGCGCCTACGCTTAAACATTTATTAACGGCGCACGAAAACTCATAGAATTCATTAAATTAATGTGGCGTTAATATGCCAACACTCGGTGTTAGTATACTAATAAAAATATATGAATTTATTATACATAGAGAAATAGAAACGAACGGTTCAAGAAAAATATACTACAAACATTTTAATAACTTAATTCAATATAAGTTCACTGAATTTATTTCAGAAAGCTTTTATTTTATTTGAAAGAAAAAATTTGCACTGAATTTAAACCGTAAAAAGATCTTTCACGTCTACAAGTACTAGCATAACGTATTGTTTACAAAGTCGATAGAAACTCGATCGTTCCATTAAACAGTAAAATCAAGCAAACATCTAAAGGCCGCTCCTATTTGTACTGTTATCCTTGGAAGAACCTCGCCCCACAATAGCGATAAATTTCCATCACCGCGCCATCAATCCCTGACATTGGTTGATAGCAGTGCCATATTGCACTGCCGTTTAGATAACTTTTACAATAAAAACGCATTCCAATTGTGGGTGGTGATATATCGGTTTGGACCAACCGTTGAGTCAATAGAAAGAATCACCAACCTAATCTAAAACTAGTTCACCAAGGTGCTCGAGTGAACGAAGATAACAGTTTATTTAAACGGTTATAAAAGCAAAAGGCTGTTAGTTTCATCATCAATAACATCAAATCAATATAACTAAATCTAGAAGAAATATAGATGTAATTACATTAATTAACACGCGATGGTTCGTCATGATGATAGATTTCACGTAGTAGAAAAATCTGTATCCATATCGTTTCGTAATAAATTAAAATTCCGAAGATGCCCGTTAAAGTTACTAACGACCGGTTTCATTAACCTATCTAATCGAAAGTCTACAGAAGATCTAACTGAAGATTACCTAGTAGGTACCTACCCAATGTGTAGTTATACCAATTGGTAAAACAGATTGCAATCTTAATTTGTGGATCTATCAGTTCGTAGATCGTTTTACTAATAATTATTATTATGGAAGGTCTACTTACAGCAAACTGCATCACATTTCTGTAATGCTGTCATTTCTTTACAAGTTTCTTTCAGAGTCGATGAGTGAAGGACAGGTAAGTATAGAAAATTTAATTTTTTATATTTAGCGGTTGTGTGGACGTGGACCTTAATTGGAGCATAGATTTGGATTAGTAACGATACTGAAACCGGTCGTAGAAGTCATTTCTCAATTGGAAGCTTCAGATTTGAATCATTCAATTAACGTCCTCCTAAAGTTATCTAAATCAACGCTTCGCAACGACTTCATAAAGTAGAAATGGTAGCTAATAAAAAGTAATCTATTGGAAAGACTATTAGATTAGGGCAATTGGAGAGATCAAAGCGGTCATGGCGGTCCGAACGCCGATACGAGTGATTGCGAGCATGCCTGCACGCACGGGCGGCTCGACGTGCGTACACTCTACGTGCCGAATGCGTCCTCAAGTGGCTTTGTATAGAGATTTTGGGCTTTTTATTATACTCAATACTAGGCAATAAAATGTCTGATAAAACGTTTGTTACTTACTGTTACATCCCTAAACTCTATTGTCGGCTGACGTCAATACGAACATGTTATTCAGCAATAAATGCCTATAAAAACGGCTGATCGATGCAAATCAACCAGTCGTTCTGGTAATTAGCACAATTGCTGCCCAGCTGCCGCCGATCTGGTCAGCAAGTAAAGCTAAATCCTCAACTAAGTCGCTGAAAGACCTTCTATAAGCCGCCAGAGCAGCAACTCATTTGTCAGCAGAGATCGGAGGTGACCTTTACTTATGCATCTCTGCAGCGGGTTCGATGCTGCAGATCGCATTTTCAGTATCAAAAATATTACGCTTGTTGTGACACTGGCAGCTTTTACTGGCTAGTCACTCGGACATCTCATTCCTCAACTCAAACGGCTACGGATTGTACATCCAATTTTCCGTAAACGGGTTATATAGTTTTTGAACTTTTATCATCTTATTATACCTACATGTGAGGCCATAAACATCTGCTATGGAAAACTGGCACGTAATTGTTATTTTTGCTCCAATAGCACTACCCTATGTGCTTAGGAATACTAGGATAATATTTACACATACCTACGTACGTATATTTAAATATTGTGTTAGGTACTCGAGTGGTAGGACGTCGTCGGTGGTCCGCCGCAAACACTTTTCGTTCGTTAACCAAGCTTTATTACCCGTCGCCCACATTTGGAAGCCCCAATGGTTGTCCCGGTATGCCCCGAGCGAATTGAGGTTTGGAAATGCCGACACAATTAACATTAAGTGCAGATTTCAGCACCGCCGAGTGGGTAACGTTTAACCGGCGAATTTTGATGTTTGACAGATTTTTAATACAAAAACTGTTAGAACATCCCAATCACTTCTCGGTTAAATATTACTTAGCTATGCTGAAATTGACTCTAAAGGGTTTATACTTAACTTAAATCATGCTTATCCTCATAATCAAAAAAGCTAGTGTCAACATAGAAATAAATGATATCAGCCGAATTTAGACCTATTCATTTCTTGAAATAGGTTGGAAAAAAATGTCGCACTCACGTTACGTCACGTCATAGTAATTTATGTATTACAATTAGTAAGTATTCTTATAAGTTCATAATAGTACTGTAATTTTTAAAATTCCCGCGGGATCCCTTCATTTTTCTGGAATATAAATAAGCCTATTTCACTCGCCGGATACTCATCAAACCCATTCAAAAAATCACGTCGATACGTTGCTGCGTGATTGAAGGAGAAACCAACTAACCAACAAAGTAATAAACAAACACACATTCACATTAATTTATAATATTAGTACTTACTCTACACTAAAGTACCTACGCAGGTACTAAACATAGGAGTATATAAATAAAGTTAGTGCTTCATTGAAAGTTCGGTTCAGTTCAGTTCAATGACAACGTCCCGTCCACCGTCCGTCCGTCCGTCCACCGTGACCGTCGGTGGTCTAATATCATAAATACTTCTTAGCGATTTTCGAAATTTTATTATCTCATACCCACATATGGGAAGCTCCAAGCACATATGGGTAACTCTTAAAATGTAGCCTCGAGCAAATTTAAACTCCGAGTCAGAAACTCAATTACTATTAACTTTATTAATTGCTTAGTAAGAAGATACATTGTAATGGTTTTAAAATAACTACGACCTCTGACATTGTATCTGTGTTAAATTGAATTATGGTAACGGTTTCAGAACAGAATCTAGACTCTTTAGTTTTGTACATCTTATCTGAAATGTTGTTAGTTGAGCAAATATTACTTATTCTAGATTGTAATCGGGCTGATAGGAAGCAAGGTATAAAAAGCGCCCAACTAAATAAGGAAAGAAAATCTGATGCTCAAGACTTCCTTTAGGTTAATTAGGGTTTTAAAAATCTCGCGAAAAATCCTTTGTTTGTACGGGATAATATTTAGTTTAAACACTTAGTACTGTGCAAGTTTTCAACTGTGCCCATGCAAGTAAAATCACATCAGAGCAGTTGCTCTTTGCCTGCGTGATTGGTGGACAAACCAGCAAACAAACACACTTCGCATCTATAATATTAGTAGGGTAGAGTAGGTTATTAAAGTTAATTCTAGTTAAAGATTCAACAAGTATCCGCTCTACTTAACCTACGTCACCGCCGCCGCTACTTACCCTATTTAACTTGACACGAAGCATTTTGAGTTGAATTTTCCATTTACAACTGAATGAGATTATAAGCTTAATATTACTATACCTACTGCGTTATAACTTATCTAAGTGGATCGTTAGCCTTTGAAGTATGTGAAAAAACACGATATAAAAATCTACAAAACGCGGTCGCTTAACTCAAACTCTGCTGTTCAGTCTTCATATTTCTCAAAAAATTGTGCACTGTGCAAGTGTCGCTTTCTTGAGAGTCAAGATCGCATGCTTTAAAGTATAATTTAACCGTTTATAGAGTAATTAAAGAAAATCAGGAAAAACTTAAAATATTTTACTTTTATCGTATGAATTCTCAAATTACTAAAAAGGTACGCGCCATGTGTGGCGCAAGTTGTATGGAAATATAGGCGCATGGAAATTAAATTTATGCCATAATTCGAATATTATTTGTCATTATGTGATTTAGAGTTTCCAAATGCTTAAGCAACATAGGATTTAATGTTTATGTCTCAATAGATCCACGATAGTCAAGGCGATTCAAAATGCGGAAAGCCGTACCTAGAGCTGTTTTGAACTATTTAGGTAGGTACTACGTATTTTCAAAGTTTAGAGTGTGAGTTTATTTATTTATTTCAATTTGGATAATATACACTTACAGTTAAACTAAAACGTGTACTTACATGTTAAGTTATAATAATATTTTTAATATTAATAATTTTTAATATTTTTAATTTGCCTTTCTTTTCGAGGGATTCAATATTCGAATACCGACACGCCACGACTAACTTTTCCATGTGTGTCTACTTTAACGGTGCCAGAAAAAATTGTGAGGAAACAAGTATGCTTGAGACCTATGAATGCTACGTAATTGGTCAAATCAAATATTATTATCTCGAATCATCCTGTAGAAGATAAAGCAAGAACTTATAATTTAATAGTTGACATTTATATCGCTTAACCACACGTTATGAATAGAAACTATGGTCCGGCAGATATTAAGTAGGTTGACATCGATGTCGCGTTAAGCCTTTCTAATCATAAACCATCGCTTTCCCCACTTTGACGACCCTTCGACCGTGAAACATCTGAATTAACTCTGACTATAATTACATCCACGCGACTCAAATCGTGACTGACGAGTAATTTTGACACCGACGCTTTTAGAACCTTTTCAGTTTAACTTATCATGAAGATATGAACAGCTGGGACTTCATTTTTGTTATAATAATTATAACCGATTGGGTCCCACTGATACTCTTTTAAATTATATACAGAAGAGTACTGTAGAGGTTCAAATAAAAAAATTGTGTTTGTAATCCAGATACATTAATCTGTAAGTAAAACCTTAAACTTAATCTAAGACGAGACTTATTTGTTTGCACAATAACCAAACAACAGTAGTTAAAGTACTTAGGCTGAAAGTCAAACCTGTCAGCAAATGCCCTGAGGACGCTAATAGAGCTGGCAACTAGGATATGTATCGCTTTGGTATGTAGTAGTAGCCGCAATGATTACCCTTGATTCGCTACAGGAAGGGGGCAACCCTAAAAGCATCTTGGATTTTTTTTTTGAGCTTTTGGACGAATCTTTGACCAGTATAGCCCGTATGATGAAATGCATGCAATGCAATGCAATGAAAGCCGGCAACGCATTGGTGGTGCCTCTGGTACTACAAGTGCTCATGGGCGGTGGTAATCACTTTACATCAGGTGACCCGCCAGCTCGTTTGCCCGCTATTCATGTAAAAAAATGCAGGTTTGACAATTCTTACATACCAACTTTCCATTGTTTTCCATAGACACTGGAAAATAAAATAGAGAATATGGCGCAGGATTATAACAGAGAAAACTAACTTTCTCTGTGTTTAATATGTGACATTTACAAATTGAGCAATGTAAACAAGAGGCCGTTTGCCGCCATCTTAGCGGGTAACAACGGGGGAACAAGCCAGTCACGAGCGTCCCTATCTCCAAACACCGCTAATGAGAGATCGCTGCAACGGATAATACTCTTGCACTTTACGGTTACACTACAAAGGCTTCTACATACCAGAGCTTACGTACAAAACTCTAATCTGATAAATATTATCTTTGTCATTATAAACGGAAGCTTTTTGTTAAGTAGAATTTAATTCACTTTTTGTGGGCGGCGGGGAATCTCAAAGTTTGACAGATAGGTTCATAGATTTTATCAAAAGAAGATGGTCGGTTCCTTAACATTCGCCAGAGTGATTTTCAACGTATCTCCAAATCAAGATGTACAAAGTAAATATGAATTATGATGATTGTTGTGTACACCTATAAGTAAGTGGCGTGTCACACTGTACAAGATTTTATACATAGTTTTTAAGTTAGCATAGTTTTGTGTACTTGCTGTTAGCGTAATAACCTTAATAATTGAAGCTTCAATAGCCCAACGGTTTAACCGTTGGGCTATTGAAAAACTGAAAACTGCAAGGTCGCAGGTTCGAGCCCCACCTGTTGCACTATTGTCTTACCCATTTCTAGCACCAGCTTTCCGCTATTTGGAAGGTAGAGGAGAATATAAATCGGGTTCAGCTTGGCTAATATTCTTTTAAAAAAAATAGATAGATAAATGAAACGAATACACTTTATTGCAATTCAGATGATAATATTATGATCTGAGATAGAGAAAGGATGCACGAAAGTTCATGTGAAAATAAAAAACAAACAAACCCACAACATCTTCAGAATCAAAACATCGCGATTTATTCGAGGAATCGAAGTGATATGTCAAGCGGTCCGACAACGGGCATTTGTCTGCTCGTGTCTCTTTCCACTTTGTACGTACGATAGTCGTGTTCATCCCAATTGAGTAATCAATACTTTCGCTTACATGTTGCCTACATGCGTAAGTTTCTACTGGTATCTTGTTTTTACTTTTACCTCTCCATTCAATTTTAATGCAATTATATGGCCAATTTCGCTAGAACGTTCTGTATGTAGTTTTACTTAACTCTAAGTTTTTAAGTTTACTTATACAAAGCAAAGAGGAAGGAATTGGGTAATTTTCTGTTGTCGAAATGTAACATGTAAGAATAACATTTGTAAAAACAGAAAATAAATCGGTCAAAAAACAAATAAGTTATTAAAGCTGTTTTACTGCGATTGCATCCGTCTCTTTCAAAAACGATATTTTTTATGGACAGTGTATGGAGCTCCTGAATTTGTGACGCCACATGTCAGTAGCGCTCTCTGTCTCACAGAATACTTTAAAGCTACATACTTTTGACACTAGTTAAGAGATTATAAAACAAAAATGACATTATGCATTATTATACAAACGAAACAAGATTATGTTTTATGGCGATCCTTCCAAGAGACCTATGTCCAGCGATGGACTTCTTTCTGTTTAACCGAAGACCTTTGACTGTATCTTCACCTACCAACAGGTGAGATTGAAGTCAAGGACTATCTTGTCATCGAACAAAAAAAAAGATAGAAAAGCTTTTTGTTTATCATGGTCTTCCTCCAAGAATTGCCTGCTGACATTACTACATTTTTCTTGAAGTACTTACCTACTTTGTAGATATTTAACAATGTAAATGACACGTCTCAATGAGAAAATCTTGGCATCGGTCATCGCTCATCAGTGACTTACATAATTATTGTTACTATAAACAGCAATCGTAAGTGTTATTGACATATTGATAGGTCAGTTGCCTTTTGCTCTTATTGTAAGTGAACTTGAAAGCATACCCACAGTATTATGTACTTATCACACATATACATACAAATTATTATTATGTTTCCAAGCTTTTGGATTAAAGCACTTTACAGTGACCAATGCCTCTGGTTTATTATTTCTTCACAGCACATTTTTTATATGGCTTTATTGTAAACTAGCGTTTGCCCGCAATTTCGTCCGCGTAGAGATGACAAAACAGTGTTTGTTTTTCTGGGATTAAAAGAAGCTTATCTCACTCTACCTATGCACAAAATCATGTCGATTCGTTGATACGTGATTAAAAGACAAACCAACAATCAAACACACTTTTGCATTTATAAATATAATTTTAGCAAGTAAGAATTCTGTCATTACTCATGGCGCCTTGGTAGATACTTAAATTACGAATAAGGAAGGTCTGAACTATGGCTAATTTAATTAATTAACTCTAAGATATTATTGTAAATTTCGTGTAGCAATAAAGAATTTTCTATCTATCTAATTTTTGCTGAACCTAGGACCCTGGACTAGTCTGAATACGCCAAAAATAGTTTCCTAATATGATTTTCGTTCATATTCAGATAAAATTTTGAAATGCATTTTGTTGTGTTTGTACAATATTACCTACTCAGCCTTAGTGTTTGCTCATTATCGTTTAATTCAGTGGGAAACATCTCTGCCTTCCATTGGCATAACAGTGATCGGTTACTTAAGTAAAATTGCTACAATAAACATGAGTGTATTGACACTCACTGATCGGCTGCAGTGTATACGTGTTGCCCTTTGCGTGAGAAAGGCGCGTCTTGAGTAAATATTGACCACGCGGCATACCTGGACGCTTACAGTGAGAGGTGTAATTAATACACCTATATTATACTACCTAGTTAGTGCGCGATAAATAGAGACCTTTGTGGAATGTGAGTCCCCATTTGCATTTCCCCGTGAACGCACGGAGTTAGAGAGTGACATAGGCTACTTTTTATCCCGGAAAAACAAAGTTCGTACGGCATTTTTAAAAACTAAATCCACGCGGATAAAATTACCACTCAAGTCTCAAGATATCGCGTATGGGTAGTAAATAGATAAGTTTTTAAGTACACGCGAATTTATATAGAATGTAAAATATTGACAGTAACTCGCTTAGGAAAATTGAAAGTTGAAAGGGAGGACTTAATTAACGCTACCCTTCACAATGATTGACGATGTTCTATGCGGGTAGTGTTATTCTACACGAAACTTTGTAACTAACTAACCCCCTATGGCACGCGTCGCATAGACAATAATATTGTGATTGTGAATTATCAACTTTATCAACAGAACCCTGACTGATTGAATGACAGACAATACACAAAAATATGTAATAAACTGTTGAACATAGAGATATGAAAGCGGGTAAAAATGTTTCTTGTGGACTCTTGAGGTGCTTTATGGAGGAACTAGTAAGTAAAAGTTTTCACACACATTAGGTACAGCTAGGAAGCTGTAATGTGTGTGAAAACTTATACAAATTAAAAATTCTATAAACCTAAATTACCATGGACAACATCGTGGTCATCAGGATAAACCACCTGATTGCGCTTATTTATCAGGATACAAAAGGAATAGGTAAATATCGCAACTGTTTTAAATAGTTAACTATTTATATGTATAAAACCATATAAAACAGAACTGGTGGTTTATACTTGTGCTTTAGCGCTAGTATAAGTTCCCAGACAATTCAGAATTAAAGCCTGAAATGATTTAAAACAAAACACGAAACATAAGTCTATTTATACACGTAAAGAATACTATATATAGTATTCTTTACGTGTATAAAAAGACTTACTACTATAGTAGTAAGTTTATTGGACACAATAATAATAATTAGGTACTAGCTTTAATTAGTAGCAGGCGACGCAAATGACTTTAATTACTGTACCTACCGTCCCATACAGGTGATTTTATCTCATTAACGTTATTGCAAATGTGTTGAAGAAACGGTATATGTAGGATTTTTCCTCGCTTGCACGATATATTAATCAGGGATAGTAAGTAATTAATGGTGCCTACATCACTACATAAAACAGTGACGTTACAAAAAACTAAATATCTTGATTATTTACTATCTATTCAGTTGCAAAGTTCTTTCTTATCTGATAAGTAGTTACTTGAACATGATCCAAATATAGAGGCGAAAAGTATTTAAAAGTATGGTACATGGTAGGGATTACAAAGAACAATCTATGTACGGGGAAAAGTTAAACAAAGGGATGTAGGTGCGCTCGATCCCAGGAAGTAGCATCATCGCCCTTATGGAGTACCGATAGCATAAAAATCTATCTACTATATAAAAATAAGTCGGGTTTTCCTTCCTGACGCTATAACTCCAGAACGCACGAACCGATTTCCACGGTTTTGCATTCGTTGGAAAGGTCTCGGGCTCCGTGAGGTTTATAGCAAAGAAACTTCAGGAAAAATTCCACGCGGACGAAGTCGCGGGGGCAAAAGCTAGTATTTTAATAAAAATCAATGCAATTGCCACATTTTTTGAAAGATCGCCATTTCAAAATGACTCGACCGATTTGGCAATTTTTTTGTTGCAGTCGTAATTATTATCAAGACAAGGTTTTTTTTTATTCTAAAACAAGATAGCCATTGACTGCGATCTCACCTGATGGTAAGTGACGGTTGGTGGTGGTGGTGGTTTGTATGAAAGAAAATTTTTGGATAATCTACCGGAAAAGTCGGAAATTAGGAATGGTATTTTTGTATGAACATCTCAATTTCTGCATTAGTAAATTGCATCCGTACGAAGCCGGGGCCGGGTTGCTAGTAGGTAGTTTCATTGCAAAAGCAAAATCACTCTAGCAGAGCGTGCCGTAGAGAAAGACATTCACATTAGGGTTCATATATTCATTAAAGGCTATGTACACGTAAATCCTGTCCTCAAGTCAAGGGTCTCCTCAAACCATGCCCACACACTCTCAATATCAGTATGAAGTGTGGGTACTGGGTATTACCGTACTCTCGCAACCGGTCCGCGATAATCTGCGTACACTGCAACTGCGTTTAACTTAAACCTTTCCTTGATATACTGCTTCTCTTATTGCAAATCAACATAAAAGTTGTAAGGCAGGTAGTAGCAAATTGTAGAGCTTTGAACAAAAAGCTTTTAGTATCTTCTGTTGTATAAAATGATCCTAATGTGTTATTTTAACGAATGACACGATGCTCTATTAGCGGTGGCAAAAACGCATCTTCTAATGAGAAACAGGAAATTTATCTAATCGAAGTGTTTAGTCTGTCTTCCTGCCTGTGATTTCAAAATAATACAAGCTCTATACTTTCGAAACTTGTTAAGATATTAAAAAAAGAAAAATGACATTGTGTTATAATATTAAAAACCTTTATTTTAAGTAAGTATATAAAAAAAATTTAGTCAAATATCTACCAATTCACTAAAAAACAACAAAAAAGCAGGGCTACGCATTCTCAAAAGACAAAGTAGAAGGTACAGCCTTGACTCTTGGAAATTGTAAGTTACAAGTTTAAGAACCTAAGCTGCACCTAAGCAATGTAAATCCTGTCATCCACCCCACCAGACCTTCGACTAGCTCTTCAAACCCGCCTGCCCACACGGGCTCGATATCTGCCTGAAGTATTCCATAAAGGCTTGGATAGACACAACGCGTGATGGCTACAACATCTACAAGAAGGTATAGCATACCTTATTTTAATAACGACCAATCTTTTGCCGATTTGAAGCAATACCCCCCGCACGCTTTGACGATCGCAACTTCCTCTGATTGACCGACAGTCTCTCGCTATTGGATAAAATGCATTGTTGTAACAAGACTACTATAATTTAGCTAATCCTCATGATCGAGATTTTAGCAATGATTAATGCAGCTTTTCTTCGACGGACTAGCAGGATTTGGAGAGTTTTTGACATATCATTTTCGGTTGAACTCTCTTGGAACGGCGTTCCGAACCAGCGGTAGATTCATTTGACGACTCGAAAGCACTTTGCAAACTTATTTGAATAAAAAATTATTCTATTCTATTTATTTACAACATATTACACACGCACAGTACTGAGTGGTTATTTTACTCTCACAAATAGTGTCACTGATAAAAATTCACACTAAACGCTTGTATGTTTATTTTATACCTGGAACTAATCGTATGTCTGCTAAATGCAAACTTTTTTAAACAGTTCCTAGTAATACTACCTCTAAAGTCAGTGTTGAATATGTAGCTATCGCTCGAACTTGCAGTCCCGCGTCGTGTCTGTCCAAGCCCTTATATTTACCTGCTCTCACAACCGGTCGGCGATTATCTGCATACTACTTCGACTGCGTTTCTTGATTTACTGCCTCTCTTATTATATCCTAATGCAAAATTACTATTGCAATAAGCATAATCTTATCTTATTAGTAGCACAGTTCCTACATAAGTTTTCCTTTTCATACGACACATCATAATGTGTGTTCTAAATTAAAATTAACAATGTTGGGTTTTGAAATCTGATGATAAAAGGACTAAGTAGGTAATTAGTAGTAAAATAATTAATTATTATAATTAATATTAATATCTCTGTAAGTTCAAGTATATTTCTAGATGATAATAATAGATATCTTAAGCGACAGATAATATTTTAGTAATTATAATATAAACAGTGAAGATATGCTTTCTATGATACCAATGAACAACATAAATGCGAAAGTATGTAATTTTATTGCCTTGTCCTTCAACTTGTTTTTCATGGTTATTCGTTAAGAATAAAAGATCTATTGAGTAACATAGGACTCATTTTATTCCGGGTAACACAGTCTTCCCATATTCTTTATAGAACATACTCGCGGAGTAAAAGCTAATTTATAATTAAAAAATATGTAGGTATAAATATCTAATTCGTGTTACACAATGCACAAAACTAAAGTCAAGACGTATGTCAGTGTAACAGTAAATTAAATAATCCCCAGTACTTGATTATTTTCATCTTTTCCCTGACAAAACTGTGAAAATTTCTGAATGAAAATAACCACTTATACGCTGAGACAGTAACTGAAATAGTTTCGATTGCTCCCTAACGTCATCCCTATGCGTCAAGTTTAATTTTAGACCTGCAGTCTTGAGGGAATGCAATCCGGGTCAAATTAAACTTGCTGGCTTATAATTATTTATCAGTTATGAATGACGGTAATAATTATATTACTACAAAACCTATTTAAGTAACGACGATTGATAAAGAGTTCTTACGCGAAACATATTCTAGCGTTACTAAAATGGCAAAAAAGTGTTGAAGAGTTTCATCAAATCTGAAGATCTGACACAAGAATCATACTCACTGTGTGACGCCTGGAGATGATTAGGAAAATTCTTTTTTGTTTGAAAGGATATGCCCCCCGGGTGCTTCCATTGTTATCAGGTCAGGATCTGATGACGGGATCCTGGAGAAATCTAGGAAACTCTCCAAATTTTATAGGCACAATTGATATACTTTGTTGTGTGTTGTAGTGGCGTTTGAAGACGGTTTTGTAAAAAGATTTCGACAAATTGAGAACCTCCTCGTTTTTTGGAAGTCGGTTAAATAAGAATTTATACGTTTATATTATTATTTGCACGGCCAACGAGTATAACTACTAAAATGGGAAAACTTTTGACCTTGAGGCTGAGCTAGCAACACTGTCACCGGCAGGAAGAATCAATTGAGCGAATGAGTCGACGTACGATTGTGGACCGTTCAATGGCCTAGAGATCACGTGTGAATTGGGTCACTGGACCAAGTGAATAACCTCAGATAGATGACATGATAAATTGAAGATATGTATCTCTTACATTTCATGATTTTGCAAGCTATTTTGAACTGACACCATCTCTTGGTAACGCATCTTGTCTAACCACCGGAGGTGCTTTTCTTTTGTGTCAAACAAAATGAAGTATTTTGTTCTTCAGAATATCCGTACATTTGAGTGATACAACAAACTTCGGACAGTTGAAATGTTTTGTTGATTAAGAAACGGTTTAACTTGATAGGTCTATTTCTCGATATTGACTTAGTGTTTTTCAAGTCCCAGTGGAAGACTTATTCCAGGATAAAACTTTAATTCTATACCTGACTGAAAATGTCCAATCAAGATCTAAGCTGATTAAAATATTTGTTGTGACAAAAATACAGGTAGACAGACAAACATTTTAAAAAGGTGTTCTTAAGTTATGTTGTCATGTATGTTGTATATCATCAAGTAAACATAAAATTATGAGATTTTAAGTCACTGATTAAATATTAAAGCGTGGTATAGACGTTATAAAGTGATCAGTAAAAACTTTCTTCTTAATTTTTTATTGAAGTGTTAACCTACACTTAAAGGAAATAACCTAATAGATTTATAAATACATATCAAAAATTCCGAGGCCGGCGGGATTCGAACCCACATCTCTCTGGGAAACGCGCCCGAATTTTTGATATGTATTTATAAATCTATTAAACTTTCTTCTATTTTATTTGAGTCAAATTGAAGTTTCTCATAATATTATGGTCACCTTTCTCAACTCCGCCTGTCGCTCCAATTTTCAATAAACAACTGAAAATAACTCGACAAGCAACGAAGAAATAGACAACCAGAGTCTAGTTGTCTATTCTTAGAGACTGACTGGTTACCAGACAACCTGTCAATTAGCAAATGTATCGATCTGAAATCTGGCTTTACAATGCAAGATAAAGCCTTATATAGAGTCTCTATATGAGGGAAATTCAAGTTTATTGAACGTAGTGGAACAATGGGAGATGAGGAAATGGGATGAAATTAGCCTTTAGGCGGTGTTTGCCGCTAATTGGGACCTAACTTGGGTCTGGCCGACAAAACGATACTATCTCTGTATGAACCATACGGGGCCAGCCGCTACCTACGACGCTAATAGAGCTTATCTTAGCATCTATCGAGGTCTTGCTTTAATTCCTACTATATTATAAAAATACTGTATAATTCCTTTAGGTAGGAGTGCGCAATCCTCTACTTTTGTGAAAATCTTAATGGTTCAACTGATTTATACCGGATTTAGCACAGCAAGAGAACATTTTATATTTTGGAAAACTAAAAGATTCCTTTCTAAGAAATTCGAAATCTACTACGAAGTCACGGAACAGCCCAGTGGCCATGTCGCCTTCCTTTTCGGAGGGTCCAAGGTTCGATCTCAAGCACGCGTCTCTAACTACGGAATTATAGAAAACATGTTGAGGAAAGCATCATGCCTGAAGGTTCTCTATAATGTTTTCAAGGGTGTGTGAAGTCTGCCAATACATCGATGGCCAATCCATATTTGGCCAGCGTGGTGGAATGGCCTAAACTATCCTCATTTGAAAGGAGAGCGGCGATGAGTTAAGATGAATGAATCATTATTTTATGGAAAATTTAAGGTAAGTATAAAATACTTATAGGATTGTACTAACATAAAAAATGTGACACTACCTACTAATAGCTGAATTTACTACTAAGTTAAAAAAAGAGAAATATTAGAATACAATAGTACCTACCGTGAGCTTCGGAACCCTAAATACAGGTGGATTTGTCCCCCTCCGGCCATTATGAAGGTATTCAATAATAATCCTCATGGCTTCAAAAGAGGCACTTTCAGTCACCGAATCCCCCGTGAGGCGCGCTCGTCACGTCCCCTGCTTTCCATAACAATGGCAGGTACAATTTGTACTAGACAGACAGACAACCAGCGCCATCCTCTATAATTTATGGAAATGACCGCGTACAAAAACATATAACAAAGGTGTCTACTCGAAATTAAGTAGATGGGTCGAATATCGTGTTCCCCATTGTTTAACCTTTGTCGAGGTAGGCTCCGTAATCGTAAATGCCATCCCTCGGTCTGCCGCTATTGTTGTTTGGGCAATAAAAATTTAATTTCGACCAAATACAGTCAACGCCAATGGAAAACTGGATTTGGCTTTGGTGACATACATTCATCACATTATTATAGGACTTTGAAAGGTTCTATTGATTCTTCCTGCACTATATTATTTTAGCTTAGTATGACTCAGTGCAATCGTAAGAGTGTATGTATCTATGCGACAGTCGACAAAGTCTGTGAGACATTAGCTGCCATGTGAACTGAACCCGTTGCATACTGAGGTGCTTCCTTTTTTTGTGGATAAGACGTGCTTCGGCACGAAAAGTATGTCAGTCTCTACTCTCTACTATAGTGTCTGACATGCTTTTTCAGGCCTGGTGGTAAGTGCATGGAACATTCGTAATATGAACCGGCGTAATGAGCTAAGTACTTGACAAATCAAAATTCGCAGCACGAAGCTAGGCGGTATTAATTAAAGCAAAGTACATTTATATACGAGTACATCTAGGAAGTGCCATTTGTCATATAAAGTTGTCATTTTTATCGGTGTTTTATTCATGAATACACGTCCGTGCTTTCATACGAGCTTAAGCAAGGTAGCTAAAGATATTTATGTTAAAAGGGCTCGAGCTGCCTTCCTTTGTCGCAGTAACCGCTGTCACTCGCTAATTGGGTAGAATTTATTGCACCGCGCACAACCACGCATTGTTTACGATCTCCTCGATCATTACCATCATCGTGGAATCGCAAATAGGCTTAGCACAAGAATTCTAATCGGATATCTGTAGCTAAATACTTAGGTAGTTGTTACGACATTGTCACTATAACATTATCCAGTTGTACAATTTACATTAATAAGAAATTGAATTGCAGAAATGTTAATTGCTTAATTAACACGTTTTCCTTCCTACTATTGATTTCATGTAGGTATTTTCATGGCACTATGGAGTGTAAAAATAAAAACCTATGTCACTTCGATGTATGTTACTCGTGGGAACGCAATTTAAATCGCTTGTCGACTTTGCCCGGAAAACCGTAACCATATGTGTCCGAAGCTTCCCACCGAGCAAGACCTTTAGCCAATTTATAGAAAAAAATCTTTATAACAATTGGTCCAATTGGTAATTAATCGAACTCAAAACCTCTAGCAGACGAACAACACTTTGACCAAGAGGTTGCAAAATAATTCGCTATTTCACGTCATTACGTAAACGACATTTTTCGTGAACCGTAAAGTGATTTCCACAAAACGTGTTACATCATACATCAAACACATTTCACCTAGCCCACACGTATCATTAGTTTTGTTCGCAAACACCGACACGTAAACAAACACGAACCTACGAGGCCAGATAACGTGGAAAAATTTACCGAACTCGTTGATTTTGGCGAACGACGAAATTTTGCAATTCACGCACAATACATACCTATAATTGAACACTATGGAATAAGAAAATGGAAAATTATTATTTGTTTTGCAAGAAATTGTGCATTATGTTGCAAATTTTTGCACTAGTGCTCCGTCCATCTTTGCATTTTATCTAAATCTAAATTACCCTGTTTAAAATACAAAGGTGACTGAATGACTAACTGACTGACCATCTGACTGACTGATCTATTACCGCACAGCTCGAAACGCTGGACGGATCGAGCTGAAATTTGGCATACAGATAGCTATTATATCGTAGGCATCCGCTAAGAAAGAATTTTTGAAAATTAGACCCCAAAGGGGGTAAAATAGGGGTTTGGAAAATCGAACTTAACGTGTGGCAAAAGATAGTCTTAATAAATTCTTGTTGTAAAGCCCAAACAAAATACGAGGCAAAGCTTTTCCGATGCCAGAAAGAGATAAAATCATTACGATTCACTCCCAACTGATTGATCACATTCGTAAATAACTTCGTATTTAAATTGGAACAGTAGTAGGGAGTGATGATCCCTCTAACCTCGTAAACAAGTAGGAAAGTGTAATCAGTGGATTACGTTAACCTAGATAAATAGCAGGAAAGCGGGCCCTTCGACACGATACTTTCTATTTTTCGATAGCAAAGTCGATTCGAAGTTTGGCCGTGGGCGAACATGTTTCGAAATTAAGCGAGCAACACTGGAAGGGTTCTGAGTCTTCTGACACAATTCCGGTTGTGAAAAGTTTCAATTGTTTGCGTTACTAGGTTGCGACTGGTTATCTATTGTGGGTTTGACACTATAGAATTAAAAAAGGCGTTACCTATATCGCTTGAATAATTTATTGATCTTCTGTGTATCTAATGTTTAGTTACACATTTTGAACGACTTATTTGCCGCAGTGGTGAGAGCTGTTGCCTTATAAACGGGAGGAATCAGGTTCAACTCGCGGAATTAGGAATTTAGAAATAATTTGTAAATTGTCCTTGATCTGGCCGGAGGCTTTCTTTTGAAAAAAAAAAGTTAGCCATGCTGAATATGATAAATACGTATATTCCCCTCTCCCCTCCTAATACCTAAACGTAAAGCTTGTGTTAATAGTAGATACGACAACAGTGTACCTATCTAATGGATGGGGATTGAACCGTCGTCGACCTTTCAGTTTTCAGTCCCCCCCTTTACTTAACCGTCGGGATAAGTATGGCCATGGGTAGATATACCTATCACCAAACGATTTAGAGCTATGGGTTCAATTAACACTGCCATACCTATTATAAGCTAGCCCGCTACCATCTTAAATGGTAGGTATCCTCACTCACCATCAGGTGAGTTCGCAGGCAAGGGCTATCTTATTATTGAATTAAAAAAGCAGTAATTTATTAAACCGGCGATTAATAAATAATTCAGTACACGGATAGGTACTCATTCAAAATTGATGTCCATTGGAAGACAACCCGCACCATAGTATCATTTAAATGCGATAAAAATGTATCGCAAGCACATCACGGATTTGCATACAATCACAATGTATGATATTTGATGTAGCCCATAGGGTTAGTGGTAAACACTTCGGTACACATCAATCACGATGACGCCATTCGCCCCCTTATAAAGTGTACTGTAACCTTTATACGAGCTATTAAATCTCTAGAACCTGGCGCCAGCTACGACGAGGTACGTACCTGTAATTTGATTTATTGTCCATATTAAATCTATTATACTCAGCGATTGACTTACACTTTGTAAGTCACTCTATTATAGGTAGAGCTTCTTTTCAGCTCCGTATAATAGAATAGATAATAATATAAAAAAATGTTTTAAAAAAACCGACTTCAAACGCCACTTAAAAGTATAAAATAATTTTAGTTTGTACACGTATGTTGAAGTCGGGCCAGCGTCGCGCATGGGTTTCATCGTTTCTATTTAGGCCGGTCCGTCTCACGGGCTAATTCAACAAGTATACCGGCCTAATAGTATTTATGATTTAATAATTTTAGTTTGTACACGTATATTGAAGTCGGACGGGCTTAAAATATAGAAACGATGATACCATTGCGCAACGCTGGCCCGACTTCAACATACGTGTACAAACTAAAATTATTTTATACTTTTAAGTGGCGTTTGAAGTCGGTTTTTTTAAAACATTTTTTTATATTATTATTTTAAGCTTTTTAGTGTAGCTTCATGGGATCAATTCACTAGACCATTTGTTTTGCTCCTTAAAAAAAGTATTGAAATATATTATTCCAAATAGAAATTTAGCATATATGTATGTATGCTATGAAGTTTGCATGGTTAAAGTCCTACACACACTCTGATCACGAGCGATTTGGTCTTATTCAATGAGGAGTTCCGTCCTATATCTCCGAAGATATTCATCAGATCTTCACCAAACTTAAATGGAACCAACCTGACGATATGCCCTTTTAAATAAAAAAAAATTATTGAAATCGGTTCAGATTTGACAGAGTTAAAGAGTAACATCGTCAAAAATTCGGTTAAAAAAAATTATATTGAAATGCCGAATAGAAAAGCATTATGTATGTATGCTATGAAGAATGCATGGTTAAAATCCTACACATACTCTGATCACGAGCGATTTGCTCTTATTTATTGAGGAGTTCCGTCCTCCATCTCCGAAGATATTCATCAGATCTTCACCAAACTTAAATGGGACCAACCTGACGATATACCCTTTCAAATAAAAAAAAAATTATTAAAATCGGTTCAGATTTGACGGAGTTATGGAGTAACATCGCCAAAAAAAAAAAATAAAAAAAAAAAAAAAAAAAAAAAACATACGCGTCGAATTGAGAACCTCCTCTTTTTTTTGAAGTCGGTTAAAAATAGAAGTATTTTATAAAACCTTTTAAAAAGTGCTTTTGTATCGCCGCGCCGCACCGTGGCAATCTACCTCCAATCATACTTTAAATGCGATCTTGCTTTAAGTACTAATAAATACCATCGGTGATTTTTCCTTCTATCACGCAACAACAGATTAATAACGGATCGATGTGGTTTTTTGTTCGCAACCAGAAAAACAATGGTTCCGCGGAATTTTTAAAATTCTTACTCCATGCGGACGAAAGCACCGCTAATAAAAATTAGTAATAAGTACTCGTACGTAATAGGTACAACCTGCAGTGGATTAGCAGACTCACAAACCATTGAGAACTTTATAGCGATCTCTCAGGGTTGTAGGTTTCCTCATGATATTTACCTTCAGCGTTAAAGTGATATTCTAGATTCTGAAAAATAGAGTTGCAGGCCTAGGATTCCCCGAAAGGGAGTCTCGTTGTTACTCTCATGTTTCATATTTTATTATCCATATTCAAATTAATCCAATAACTTCCGTTCATGAAAATAGCCGCGTTATATTATTGTTACTGGCTGAGTAAGGCGATCGCTCCCTATTTATTCTATCACTTGCGCTTACGTCACGAGACTTCTTGAGAATATCAAACAGGAATGTATCACGCATGTGCTACCCCGCACGACACGCCGCTTCCTCCTGTGACTCATGATCGGGGTAATAATGAGAGTAATTGCCCCTTTTCTCACATCGTGATTCATTATTAACGAAACGAGCGGCACTTAAGTTTATTTGTTGTGCTCTCATTAATTCATGTGTGAATCGAAATGATTTCTCCCTGTAATTGAACCAATTACGTGAAGACTTCAGTATGGAAATGCAGTATCAAACTATGCCCGAATTAAACAGTCTTTCGGCTTACAACACAGGAAATGGGAACGTCTTGAAACAGAATCGTACATATCCATTTTGTATATGCGGAACTGACACGTTTAACTGTTCGTAAAAATTGGGCTAACGGCCAGTTAATATGAGCTATTTATGCCATATCAAAACAAAGCCGATGTCGGTTGACTTGATGTGCCCATAAAAGAGAATGGCTACGATTTACATCTGTAAGGCAGATTACGTAGTTATTCGTTCGGCAGCTTTGAAGATGCAATGATACCGGTGCGTAGGTCAAAGGTGACAGGAGGTACTATGACGCGGCGGACCTACGCTGACATCTCAATTAAATTGGCTTATTGGCTGACATCATTACACAATATTGTTCATCAATACACAATATTGTTCATCAATACACAATATTGTTGGTTGTGGAATTTACATCGAAATCTGTATAGACCGTTGGCCTGCCTAGCATCGAATACCTTCTAGTCTCTACCAACTTATAGTTACTAGTATTAAGTAGGTACCTATTTTTTAAACATGGTAAGAAAATAAAAATATAGAGACTTCACTTAGACGCGATTTCTGGTGTTCATTCGATCCGATCATATTATTAATATTACAGAGACAGTAACTCAGTCTATTGTCTATCTGTCTGTTGCCTTTTAATGGCTTAACCACAGAACCGATTTTGATGAAATTTAACAGACACAAAGACGTACCTACATAGAATACTTTTACCCTTGAAAGAATAAAAATCTAAATCTGCTCGGCCAAAGTCACGGACATTTTAGCTAGTGATAATATTATTAAAGATATACAGTGAGAAAGTGTTAGAATAATAAAATAATTATTATTCTTATCATGCAGTGTCCTGAAGATTTTGCCAAAATCAAGAAGGTTCATCATTCAAACGAAAAGGATGCTATTTGTATATTCTATCCTTAAGTACTTTTATTTCAATTTCCGATCGAAATGAATACAGGAACGGATATGACTAGCCGACAGACATACGGACCTAATCACAACAGTACACAATGGATTTGTTTATTTCACCAATTGTACGTGGAATCTGTATCCTGATGCGATAGTGGGTGGTCGTACTAAGATCATCCTTTACCGTGTTATGTTTAGAAATTCCTTACACTCTTACTTACTACGTAATTGAATCGGCTGTAAGCACGATGGAAGTGCTTGTAAACGCAAATGAGTAAGTCAGCATTCACTTTAGCATAAAGACTAAGTTCTATTGACTTCTTTAACATAAACAGTTAAACCCGTTCTTTCGAAAAAAATCTCTCTCATCTTCAGCTTCAACTCTCGTGTAGGAAAATATGGATAAAATCTGTTTCGACTAAGTTTTCTTTTGGATATTTACGAGAACCTTAATACAGAAGAAAACTTTGAAGAATACCTTATGTGCTCTCGAAGGTTTATACAAACCCCATAACAAAATTTTTCCTCATTCTATACTAACCAATCAAAGTCTATGAAATTTTGTAGACATGCTTTAGAAACTAATATCTGTATAACCTGTAGTTTGTAAAACTACAGGTTATACAGATATTAGTTTCTTTAACGAGAAAAATGTAGTTTCAACGTAACAGAGACAAAAATTTAAATATGGTACCTACCTATATTTTTGAACCCTAGGAAGTCCTTGACACCCTATGAAAAGTCCAAGATCTGATAAATCGCATACCTATACATATTTAAAAACCGTAGTTAAAAATTCCAGTTAGTATAATTCAAATTAGAAGTTAATTTTCAAACATCAAAGTTAAGTTTCAAACATCATTTGTAATGGTTTGCGTTCAAGATACTCGGAAATTCCACTTAAAAAAGTAAAAACAGAACATCATAGAACAAAAACTGTTCACTCAAAGCCGAAAAATTAACGATTTACAAAAGCAATTTGTCTAAATAAAGTATCTACCTGCATTATCTAAAAACTCGACTCGTTTTTCATCTCGAACGGAAGCGCTCGAGTGGTTTAAGTATTTCGTGGGTTGGTGGCGCAGGCGCTCTCCAAGCCAACCACTTGAGATTACTACAACACCTTAAATAGATTTATCTATTTCATTTGAAACATTTGATCTCACCACTTAGCCTACCACATAATAATTGTTCCTTGCGGGTGAAATAAACATCCAGTAAGATTCATTGAGGTAATTTTTTTTCTATTCAAAAAGAAAACTTCCTACGAACCAATCTCGTTTTTTTTGACCAGCTCTTGAGTACCATCGCACCTGATGGTAAATTTAGATGCAGCATAAGTTGGAGCTTGCCTAGAAAATGTCTATTCACTCTTGATTTGAAGATTTACAAATTGTAGTTACCTACTTGGAAAAACAGAAGTCGGAAGGGCATTCCAAAAAGAGGTGCAGATCAAGAACGAGGGAGATTTCTAATATTATAAAGTTTTAAGTATCTTATATAAAGATTAACAAAATATTAGCTGTACCAAATAAACTACACAAGCTAATACGTGCATCAATGGTGGTACTTGGAATAACAAGTAGTAAAGAACTAACAGGACGTAAACAGATCCTTTCTCACGCGAGAGTCAGCTCTCGGTTATTCGCAATAAACTAATAACATAAACACACTTGCAAAACGAGCTTTATGGACACTGAGTCAATATATATATTAAACTAGCGACTGGTCCCGGCCTCACAGAGGTGCTATTCACTAAAGAAAAAATTGAGATTTTCATACAAACATACCATCCCGGAATAACCTTCCTCTCCAAATTCCTTTTCTGCAGGAAGTACTATGAAAGGGATAGCATGATATTTAAACCTGTCAATTTAGTTTAGTGTAGAGATTGTTCATAGAGTCGGAGATAGCAGTGATAATAATTCTCAAAGTAATCTACAACCATAAACTTTCGTAAAGAAGCGCATAAAATACTTACTCAGTTTAGTTTTATGCGAGTATGTAGAAGACTAAAATTTATAATAGGGTTAATTTTTATAGATAATAATATTATGCTGCCTATAATGGATCCGAACAATGTAACACAGCAGGCGGGATGCTCCTACGCATGTCCTGTAGAAAAAAAAAGAATGAAAGAGACTGCAGTATACTTACACATCTTGTTACAAAAAGAAGCTCACTCTCATTTACCAACGATAAAATAGTAAAATAAAAAGAATAAAATCAAGCGCAATTCAATGTAAGTAATAATTTCACATAATTATGTTTGTTTTTTTAACCAACTATGATATTAATGAAATTAGACTTGCAATTAGATGGACTTACTACTAATTAGCTAGATGCTTTTATTGTTAAAGTTGTATCGTATAGTTACTCGAGTAAACTAAGTTTTCATTCATCCTATGGATTGATATCAAACTTACGTAGGACATACATAGGTAATAACTATTAACCAGTTAACAATACCTACTTGCTAAACTAATAGAAAAATAAAAAATCCTCTATCGATAAAAAAATTACTTTATAAAAATAATTACTATTACGTAAATATTACTATCACAACAAAGAAATACATACTTAGCTTCTTAGTTCATTTTTGTATTACTTATAGTGTAGGTACCTTCATGTTCCGGTTTGAAAAATTTCTACCCCGATAATGGGCCTAATTAATGCGATTCTTACTCACGATAGCTAACTAATCGGTACACTTGTTTAGCAACTTCTAAACAGTCCGACCTTTTATTGGCAAATAGTGTTACCGGGTTATTAGCGCCTGCATATTTTGTGAGCTGTGGGACCATAGTTATGCTTATTTATGTCTATCCTATTTACCTCTTAACTTGTAAATTGTAATATTGTAGAGAAACTGCGAGAGTATTTCTAATCATCATCATTAGCAACTCATTAGCGGCTCACTACAAAGCGCATAGGGCTCATCTCAGAGACATAGATTAATTTCTGATTTTACTACATGGAAATCCTGTGAAAAATTCTCAATATTACCTACTCTATAAGTGAATTCTTATTAGGCCCATAATGTCCATGTTTCTGAACTATTCACTACATTACTCTTAATTCTACATAAATATAAATAAAACAAACTCTGTTTACTTGAAATAAAATATACTCTGATAAAATAAAAATAACGCCTTCTCAAGACATTTACAAGTAAACCATAACGCAAAGTCAAAATGTCTGGTGTTATGGTAAAGTATCCCTCCACCATTACTCATTTACATTTACCTACATCAAATAACCGTTTCCAAATAATAAATGAGCTGTTAATACATTAAGACAGTTCAAAGAGGCTCCGAGCAATCCAAAAAGCCCTTTCAGAAAAGAAATTACGTGGGTGAATTTACGGAACATATTCGAACGTACATTGATTGACGAACGCTTTCATAAAAAGAGTAACGTGTATTGATATGCTCCTTTTACTTTAATCTAAAGTGTTTTACTTATCAAGCCATTAATTATATTTATAGACGGATACACCTCACCTATAGGCGTGTTCCGAAAATATAATGTTATAGTAATTGATTTAAATAATAATGATAGGGCCAGTGTGTAGTACCGTTTGTAAACAGTGTAATTGCTACGTGCTTAGAAAATATAAATTGTTTTTTTCGGATCTTTGTGTTCTTGTCGTGAGCGTAGATCTGATACTTTTTGGTCTGCATTGATATACATCTTGGGCGCTTTTGTTGTATGAATCTTGATGTCTCATGTAGGTATTCTATTGCCGTCAATACCTTCTCTATTTGTCCAAATGAATTAGGCTTATTATGTACACAAGAGGTTTTCAAGGTTAGATGCTCCTTTGTATATTAATTTGTAACTAGCTTTTTGCCACGGCTCTATACTTAGATGCTTTGTTTTTCGGGATACAAAGTAGCTTATGTCACTCTCCAGCTCCTTAACTACCTACTCATGCAAAAATCAATTCGACCCATAGCTCTGTTGCGGCGTGATTGAAGGGCAAACTAAGACACTTTCGTACACGTTTATCCCGGGAAAATAAAGAGTTACCGCTGAATTGAAAAACCTCCCACTTCCTAGGGTCTCTCTCTTCTCTCTTCCTACCTAGGGTCACTGGTAGACATCTTTTAGATAAATAATTATAAGTAAAAGAAAAATACGATGATGTATAAGGAATTATACACCACCTTTTTTTATATTCGTTATTTGGTACAAGATAATAATTAATAACTCCACGCAGACGAAGTTGAGGGCAAAACCTAGTTAGTTAGTTTAAAATAAATATGCGTAAATTCTCTTGGCTATACTATTTTACAAAAAGATTTATTCTATAGATGCCCTTATAAATGCAAAAATAATATGATTCCCAAACCACAGCTTGCTTGTGTCTATAGAAAAATAACCTGACACCTTTAGTTAAACCAAAAATATCCTGTTACATCGAGAAAAAAAAGACGTACATAAATTAAACTATATAACACCAACAAACAACAAAGAGTCCACAGAATACAAGGATGAAGAAGGTTTGAACAGAAGTCTCAGCGAACACCAACGAACATTAACGTGTGCAAGATCAAATTACGGTAGCTTATTTAGTTAATGTCCCTAAATTGCTACACATCCCTTTTTAGATACACTTAATTTTTTTCATTTTTAACTTCATTCAACTCCACCCTTCGCAAACCCACTACAGAACACAGGTCTCCTTTCGAATAAGAAGGATTTAGACAATAAACCCAGCACACTGGCCAAGTGCGGATGTTTTTTTTTCGATGACAAGATTGTCATCGAAAAAAAAACAGAAGTCCTTGACTGCGATCTCACCTGATGATTACTGACGATGCAGTCTAAAATGGTAGCGGGCTTACTTGGAAGGGGTATGGCAGTGTAGATTCAACCCATACCCCTAATCAGTTTCTACACACCATCGTGCCGGAACGCTGAATCGCTTGGCGGCACGTCTTTGACGGTAGGGTGGTAACTAGCCACGACCAAAGCCTCCCACCAGACGAATCTGTCAGTCGAGTGTATCAGACTTCACACACCTCTGAGAACGATATGGAGAGCTCTCAGGCATGCAGATTTCCTCACCATGCTTTCATTCACCGTTGAAGTGGGTGCCATTTAATGCTTAGACACACATAATTCCAAAAAAGACGTGTGGCACTCGGGGACTGCCGCGGTAAAGCTATTGCATAGCATTTTTTATCAACGCCATCTAGCGGCTCACCGTAGAGGAGTCCCGTGTCAGGTTATTTTCGTTACGGAATTTCTGGATTCGGTCTTCACGCTGGCCCGCGAAAGAAGCTATGCAATAGCTTAAAAAGTCAAAGGTTGCCCTGGATTGAATCCGTGACCTCCGGAATAAGAGGCCGCAGTCCTAACCACAAGGCCATCACTGCTTAAAGATCAAATTACGGTAGGTAGCTTATTTAATTAATGTCCCTGAATCGCCACACATCCGCTGTTGGATACACTTTTGATTTTTTTCCCCATCAAGTATAATATCGTTATAAGCCTGGCGGGATGAAAGACTCGTTTATGGGGCACCCGGTGTAGTATTTCAAACCATCAGCTAACGTATTAGGGGGAAACATCTATTTGTTTGTATTAACGCTATTATAAATATTAGTCCCAAATATTTAAGGTTTGGGTGTCAAGTGAAACGAACAGATATAGCGCACCGTATAGAAATTGTCTAAAAATTATTGCTACAGTCTTCATCTTTTTGTAGTGCCGTCTACTGAGGTTGGTAACCATAAGGGCTATCTGCACCTTGGACACTGAAGAAAGGAACAAGGATCGGGTACCTACTTTTCCCCGTACCATTGGCGTAGGTTTTTAAGCCACGATATTCTTCTCCTATCAGGTGCTATTTGACCAGCTACTTTTCCTTGAATAATGAGCTACAGAAGCTCGTGTTTCTTATTCCTAAGGATGTGGTCAAAGTACTCCAGCTTCCATACATTTATGGTCTTAAGAGTTTCAAGACCTTTGCCTAGCCTCTGCAGCACAATTGTGTTCTTGACACGCTGAACCAACGAAATTCTCAACATTCTTCTATAGACCCACATTTTGAAAGCTTTGATGTTTTAACAGACATTGCTACAGTGTGACATACTATATCTCGCATATAATGCATTATTGCAGAAAAAATGCCATTTTAACCAATCATTTAATTAGTAATACAGCTTTTCCGCAATCGACCAGCTCGTCTCATTCGATTTCTTTGATTTAGGTTGGGTTCCTAGTCTTTGGAAAACGCAATCAGATTCACAAATATTTATATTACTCAGGCTAAAATAAATAATTATTGTAATTACTCAACAAAGAGTAGATTCGATACTTTGAGAGCACTAACTATGTATTCCATAGTTTAAGATGACGTCACGAGGACAACGAACTTTCCTTAGCTCATAAAACTTACCATCGTCGCTCGGATTCGCAGTCAAAATAAATAGTAGCTACAAAATAAACTAAGCTCATTGTAAAAGAAACCCCATTTTCGAGGACTCAAGGTTTGTTTTCAAAAACAAGTGAAGGAAGGAACGGAATTTGCCAAAACCTCTCCTTTTCCTGTTACTACAAGTTAGGGACCACTTTACAAGTTGTATGAAGAGATAAAATCGATTTTTATATACTTATTAGTCTAGAGTCTAGACTAATAAGTATGTTCATCAGTCTAGAACTCTAGACTGATGAACTCTACATCGTGGTAATATGTGAATCAGAGAAAACAAAGAGTTTCTTGTTTTCCTGTACTTTGAGCAACATAAGCTTGTCATTTTAATATTTTTATTTTTATTTCTCCGTAGCTAACTAAGAGAAAAGTATCTATGGAAGATAATATCATAGTATAAATGTAGGATCTAAAAAGCAGTTTCTAAGCTGGAGAAAGGATTCATACCACGGTCTCATTTAAATTTGATTGATTGTTTAAACCAGTTTAAACTTTTAAAATATGTAGATACTATCTGAACGTTAGCATAAACGTTAGGCTTACATAGTTTGGGAAATGTAAGCTTGAACTAGATCTTATTTCACATGCACCTAGGGTGGCCACTGAAAGGAGGGGTGAGTCAGCGATCACAGAATCGCTGTTTTCAGTGGGTAAAACTCCTACATAACCCGACTTAACCCCCAGGATATCAGGTATCTTAAGAAAATTTGCCTCGTGTTACCAAAAAAAAGGTGTAATTCCACTATAGAAATTAATTTATTTTACTGTATCAAGGAAACGCTTCTAAGACCATACTTGGGTTAATACTGAACAAGCAACAACTGGTCATGATTCTAAGATTGTATACAGTAATAAAACTATTCATCTTTGCAGTACTATCGCCCACACTTGACTCGTTTAGTTCAGTACTATGTGTTTCTATAGCCTTATCTCAGACGCCTACTTTGATGCTTGCAACGATTGAGAAGGCGCTATTTTCCCTCAGATAATACTAGTTTTGATAAGAAACTTGTATAAAATCTGTAAGTAAGTATGTAAATAATAATAATCATTAAGACATTGTTATTACATATTCTTACTATCCTTACCTCCTTACTAATATTATAAATGCGAAAGTATATTTATTTGTTGATTTGTCCTTCAATCACGCTGCAGCAGAGCTACAGATCGAAGTAATTTTTTGCATGGATACCTATAGTTGAAGTCCTGGAGAGTGACATAGGCAACTTTTTAACTTTAAAAAGTTACGCGGACGAAGTCGCGGGTATCAGCAAGTTAGATATATAATAATTTAATAATATATAAACATGTTAGAGTAGCTAAACATGTGGTTTAAATAACATAAATAAAAAGATACAATAACGTCATTATAAAAAACATCTGGTACGAATTACTCAGCTCTGTTTAGAATTATAGCTAGTAGTAGACAATCGACATTCATCGCTGAAAATATAAGGCATGTTATGGCAAACGTTCCGTAAAAATCAACGGTACAAAAAGTCGGAGCGAGTCTGGTTTAGTTTCAAAGATCCATCTGACAATTTAAAGGAAAACATCTCGAAAATTTCGAGCACCCAAAAAGTTTGTGTCTGGCAATCCAATCAATGCAGTCCAATCGTAGCAGAACGAGATATAGATTGATTTATTGCAGATTTATTAGAAAAAAAAAATATTCTTAGTGGCTGGCGGGAGAGGAGGGGGGGGACCAGGGTTCAAATACCTGACACACATGTATAACTTTAAGGAAATAAAGTTTTAAACAGATCAATATCATGTTAGCGCTACGGTGAAGCAAAATAACGTGAGGAAACCTGCATGCCTGAGAGATCTTCTCCATAATATTCTCAGCCGAAGTAGCTTAACGGTTAAAATCCCCACCCATTGCGCTGTTGACATACCCCCTCCTACCTAATACATAAGCTTTCCGCTTAGGTATTTGGAAGTAATATTCTTTATTAAAACAAAAGGTGTGTGAATTTTGCCAATCCGCACATTGATTGAGTCCATAATCATTGATCATGAATTGCTTAAGGCTAGTCTATTAACATACTAGTTTACATATAAATTCAGTCTACGTACCCACTACGTATACCTGTTTATAAAATTATTGATCTTAGAAATAACAGTTAAATACGGTACTTAACACAATCAACCCGTAGCCCGTAGGTCTTTAGATTGTACTCGTAAGCTTAGCCCACACATGTAGACATAATTCTCTTCGGACGCGTCTACACGCTTTGCCTCCGGACCTTTTGGTTATACTTATTCGTAGTTACGCCCACCAAGAAACAAACAGCCATTTAAGTTATAGTAAGCATAATTAAAGAACTTGTCCAATTTATTAAAATAATGTGCTTGACCGTTGGAAGAAAGCAGTGAACATTAATTTCATTAGACTAAATCATCCGTAAAAGACTAAGCAAGCTATTACAGATTAAAATAGTACTCTTAATTTGGTTAATCTCTTTTTAAGGTAGATACTTTACTTGTTAATTTTAGCTTCTGTAAAAGTGTGACTACAAATTTCTTTCATGGAAGCTAGCTACGTTGATCAACAATCGAGAAAATTATTTTAAGTATGCTGCTATTTTTTGGATAGATCATTAAACTTAGGTACATAACATAATATGGCCGACGACCCGTGGAATTTTTATTTCCCCGTAGACCTACTGTTTAGGGTAAAAATTCGAATCAGGGTCGATAAGGGGTCGATACATCGTACCGATAAATAAATACTTAAAACTTTATTAGAAAACAATTATTATAAAATAAAATAGATAATGTTATTATCATTATTTAGCTATTTACTTATCATTATTTATTTATTACATTTAGCTATGGGTACCTAAATGTACCTAGTATCTGTTATAGCTATAGACTATTTATTATGTTCATAACATTAAAAATGTATTTTATTGTAGAAATTCAGTAGTTTTATTCAAAAACCTAATATTAAAGTTATTAAGGTTTTCTTTTTCTTTTTACTTATTGCGCTTTGGAAAATACCCTTCAGCCGTGCGTAGCGTAAGTATACCTACTTTAAGGGTGAATTCAAACAAAACGCGAAAGTAACTGTACGATTTGTTAAACCAAGTATAGACTGCGCGTTCCAGGGTACTACGAGTAGTTTAGTCTTAAATGCGTGTACAACACTGAACTGCCGCATTTCTGAACGCGAGATGAAGCACCATGTAGCACAGCCTTTATTATTCGTCGGCTTTATTTGTATAGAGAGAAGCATAATGGCAAGAAATCGAGACTGCAGCAGCGCGTCTCCTTCACGAACTACACATTGCGAATACCTTCATAAGATTCCTTGTATTGCAGCATAACGCTGAGATGGAACATTTATTTTTTTGTCGTTCTTGGCAAAGCTTATCTTATCTTCTTTATATTTGAATTCACTAAAGTAACCGAGTAACTCATAATATACTTGTGTTACATCAAGGCTTTTTTATGCCGCATTGTCGCATGATATCGCTCTGGCTTGTTAAGTTGTTATCACTATGCGTATCTACGCATAGTGAGCCGCTTGTCGGATGCCACTGCACTGCGGATGCAGTGACACAAGGATTTTTCTATTTAAAGCGCTGCACATGCAAGGTACAGTATCATCACCCTCAGGTATGGTAATCTGTAACACACTCCATTTATTTCAATTTTTTTTTCTTTCATCACAACATGTAAGAATTCCTCAGTGCCTGAAGACTAAAGTCTTCGAACAGTGCGTGTTGCCAGTGATGACTTACGGATCCGAAACATGGTCGCTAACTATGGGCCTCATAAGAAGGCTCAGGATCACTCAGCGGGCGATGGAGAGAGCTATGCTCGGAGTATCCCTGCGAGATCAAATCAGAAATGAGGAGATCCGTAGGAGAACCAAAGTCACCGACATAGCTCTGCGAGTGGCGAAACTGAAGTGGAAATGGGCGGGGCACATAGTTCGAAGAGCTGATGGTCGATGGGGTCCCAAGGTGCTGGAGTGGCGACCCCGCACCGGGAAGCGCAGTGTTGGCAGACCCCCCACTAGGTGGACAGACGACATCAAACGAGTCGCAGGGAGCCGCTGGATTCAGGCGGCGCAAGACCGAGGCTTGTGGAGGTCCATGCAGGAGACTTATGTCCAGCAGTGGACGTCCATTAGTTGATGAAGAAGAAGAAGAAGAACATGTAAGAGCGGCGTTAAGGTAGCGCATTGCTGTCTTCACGCGTTGTTAGTGTCCAAGTCTTTATTCCGTCACGTTGCCTTGCGCCCGCGCAGCGCTCCAGTTCAATTCATTTCACGGTCCACTGCTCCCTGTAATTACATGTTTATGGATTCATTTCGTACGCAATGAACCTTCTATTCGATAACCTGTTGACATAGAGATACCAATTCGCCATTGTATTGAACGAAAACGGTCATATCGAAAGCTACTCAATCGGAAAGCTATTCGCGTTTTATGGGCACTTATAACCGCTATGTAAATTAAAATTCTGGTTCAACGGTGGTGGTCATTTCTATACGCAATATTCATGTTTCCACCTATTTTTAAAAAGAATGTGATAGAGATATTATAATCCTACCAATATTATATGATTGCGAAGTGTGTTTGTTTGTTGGTTTTCCCTTCAATCACGCTGCAACAGAGCTATGGATCGATGTGATGTGTTTTGCATGGGTATAGTTCAGTACCTGGAGAGTGACATAGGCACTTTTTATCCCGGAAAATCAGCATCAGCTGGCATCAACTAGTTTGTAATACATACGAACATACAATAAATTACAATGACTCTTATGACGTTTCTATAATTCTAACAAACAAATTAACACCTTTTAAATTTTAATCATACGCAATAAAAGAGTAATTTATGTTTGTTTCTGTGACCCATATTGAATTAAGTAGGTACTTAAACTTTGGTGGGCGTAGTATCTATTACTTATAGTGGCGTCCGTTGTTACTAGCGAAATAGCATGAGCTGCGGGCCTCGTCGTTGTCATCCTCTCTCCTCTCCCCTGAGTGACAGACACGACACACTACGAAGCTGCTACAGTGCGATGATTGCAATTACCTCTGATTGGCTGATACTCACCCGCTACTGGCTAAAACTTAATCTGGTGGGGGGCTTTGGCCGTGGCTAGTTACCAACCTACCTTCAAAAACGTACCGCGAAGCGATTTAGCGTTCCGGCACAATGGCGTGTAGAAACCTATTAAGGTATTAAGGGTGTATGGGTTGAATGTACACTGTCATATCCCTTCCAAGTTAGTCTGCTACCATCTTAGACTGCATCATCACTTGTAGGTGAGATCGCAGTCAAGGACTCTCTTGTCATCAAATAAAAAAATGCATTATTGCAGAAAGAACACAATAAATTCAGCCAATCACCACAATTGAAATTCGCATTTATATTATTAATTTAAGTAATTATTAATTAATTAATTAATATTAAACTCTTACTTAAAATCTTGTTAAAAGTTTGTGTCGAACTACCAAGACGATTGTTCCAAATTTTTCCAAGATAAAGTGATTGTTTCAGATTAAGAAATAAAGTAGAACGAGAATATGTGGGCGTATGTGTGAAAGTCCATGAACCTAGGGGATTTCAAGTTAATTTAATTACAAGCTATTGTTCGATAGAAGACAATAGTATGTAAAGTGCAGTTTACATGTTTGTACTCCGACGAACACCTGTGCGGACATTGTGTATTGACGTAAACGGTAAACGGCTATGAATGAACAGGTATGTTCGTAAGGTACATATGCCTGTAGGGTTAGTATAAGATTTATTTCGATTGATCGTATTTGTATTCGATGACGTTAACGTCACAGTGAAATGAACCATAACAGCATTGAATTAGAGCTCAATTTCGTGCATGCATTCTTATACGTTTACGTATACGAATACGCTCCAAATTATAATTGATTGTAATGAATTTGTGACTTTAAAACAATAGAGTTAAGGTTCACTTTACTTTGACGCTAATGTCATCGAATACGAATACGATCAATCGAATTAAATTTTATACTAACCCCACCGTGAAATCTTTGACTCAATCGAATAACCAGGTGATACGAGGGCCTTCACCTCTATGACAATCAAATCCGCGTTACAATTAAATGTATTTGAATTATGATTATGATTCAACTAAAACTAAAAAAATGAAAAAAAAAAACACGTATTTTTTCTGAAGCATGTTTTTTTCATTGCATCTTAACTACCAAAGAGGGTACCATAGTGTTAAAATAAAATCGCGTGTCGGGAGCAGAAAACAATTTCGCGCTACCAACAACCCTTGTTGTTAACAATAATGTCGTTCGTTGCAGTGGGCGCGACGCAGGCTTGGCTCTGCACGCCATCTTGAAATGCTTTTGATTTATGATCCAAATTACACTGTACTCGGAAGCACTATAATGTATAGGCGGAAATTTTATTTGCATTATTAATGTTATTTATTTCTTAGAATGGATTTTAATGAGAAAACTGTTGCCGATTTTTTTTAGAATAGCAGGTGCAATCTGCAGATAGCGTGTTATTTTATACTATATATTATATGTATAAAGAAGCGTAAGGGTAAAGACTATATCCTTACCAGAGATCTCATCTCCGGTAGAGATGGATAGTAGCCTGGTTCCTATAGACTAAGCTGCAGCTTGCAGTATACTGCACCCTAGTAGACTTCCAAGAAAAATGTGTGATTAGCAGTTAACACTAGTATAATGTTTCAGACGTGAAAAAAGGGGAGATGCCACGGTTAACAAACTATGTAACATCTCTAATCTATGGAAGGTTTACATACGTTTTAACATCGATTCAGAGATCGATACCTTTTACATAACTATTACTATCGATGTTCTGATAAGGACTGGAACACTTTATTGCGGATTTGCTTTATCTATGATAGTAACATGGCGTAAACCCGTTGAGAGTGGCACTCGATATCCGTTAGGGCGACCCTTTAGAATAAACGATAACTATATGGTCTCGATCACTGCAGGTAAGTTGTTAACTTTCGACGTTTAAATATGTAGTCGTCTAAATAGAGATGCTGCTATACGAGCACTTATTAGCGAAATCATAGTTTTCACTTAATGCATTCAGGGGGTAATTTTTAATTTATTTATAATTGCTTGGTTGTAACACCAAAGATAATAATTAATCATTTTTCTTTGAGTAGTTAGCTTTTTTGTTAAATGGTATAATTAAAAATTAAAAGCCGTGACTATAATATGAAACAACTCTCACAAAAGAGTACAGAATATTTATTCTACTGCTATTTATTCGTAGGTACATCTACATTTGAATTAGTCGTGTACATATGTCGTGTCGTTTACGTAGTGCTGAAACATGGTTCCAACTTCCATTCCAGCGGTAATAATGTAGTGGATAATTACTGTTTGACCTAAATGCTGCATTAATTGATATCTCGGACTACGGTTTAACTGACCAAATTGTTACCGACCTCCGGTCTCTGTGGGCAAGGGTGTAATTTACTACCACAGGTCAAGGTTTGATTGTTTACGCAGGGTTTAATACGATACTCATCATTACTGTCCCAACATTTTTTTTAAAGGATATTAGCCAAGCTGAAGTTAAGTGATTTCCTCCTTTCCCCTCCAAATGAGCGGAAAGCTTGTTACGACAATAGTGCAACGGGTGGGGTTCGAACCTGCGATCTTTCGATGGTTGTGTGTGTGTCGTATCTGTATAAGTGGGAGCGAGAGCTTGCTCGCGTCTGACCGCTTCCACCTAGGCTCCTGACAGGCACGCACACTTACGCAATGTGCATGTACACGACGTAACCACAAGTAAAGCTCACGCGCCCTCGTGAATTGAAGGAACTATACAACCCTCTGTATATTTTGATAGCAAGGTTACGACCACAATCATGACAAAAAGGCACCGTTGAATGGAAATCCGTTTTATTATATTACCAAATCAGTTAGGATCGATTTGAATGCAAAAGGCCGACATCCGACTCGCTTGATTGATATTCCTGATAATCTTCGCCAATATTTTACGCAGACGTGACTAGACAACAAATATTATAAAGCACAAGATATTGCTCGAAATACCGATTGAATCCTTGCTCTGGATTAATGGGTTTTATATTTACAGTAGGTATGAGTTTGCTTCTCCTTATTCTTTTTGGGATTCCTAGTTCGTCTCTAGTGCATTTGAGTTAAATAGAAGCCTGTCACAGAGTACTTTTGTTAAAAGCTTTGTCTTTTCCTAATTGTAAGCTCGAAAGTTATAAAGGCTTTCTCTTATCTATTATTTAAAAGCCTATCAGAAAAACACATTAGGAATTGGTAAAAGGAGGATTACGAAAGGTTAAACCTTATTGAAAGCTATCCGTGAGACAATTTTCTTCCGATGGTATTTACAGGTGTTCTATATTTGACCCTATAACATGGGTGTTAAAGTTTTAGACAAAGCACATAATCTTCTCTACTACTACTCTAGTTCGGAACTCTCGAATCAAAGCTATCCGAGACATAGTGTTCTCTCAATGGTCAGCGGTCTGTGGTCGAGAATGTAAAAGCAACATAAACCTGCTCTTTCATAGATCCAATGTTCGACGTGGGTAATTAATCGGTGTACGGTTCTTGAAACAGTGAATAGGAATGGTTCCGGCTAGTGTATTGTTATTTGTTTTACGGCCGCTCCTAAATATCGACCGGTAGTGTGTTCCAGCCGACCGTCGTAAAATGCCATCGGGGACTGCTTCCGTATGCAGTTACGAGTACATCCTAGTGTGGAGCTAAAAAATAAACTTCTTTACTTATTACGGTATATTAAAAATACGTATGTAGCTCCCAGGGCTAGCACGTTGAAGTGGCAGTGGGCTGGTCACATTTGTCGTAGGACTGATGACCGCTGGAGTGGTAAGGTCCTTGAGTGGAGACCGCGTCTCAGCAAATGGAGTGTAGAGCTAGGTGGAGCCATGAAATCCGGAAAGTGGCAAGCATCGACTGGGCGCAAAAGACCGAGGATTGGTAACATTGGCGCTACTTGAAAGAGGCCTATGTCCGACAGTGGATGCATTTGGCTCCTTTTTGACTACATTTATAGTAAACCTTAAATGTCACCGACCACTAGGTAAATAATTCCCAAATGCAATCCAAATTACTTACCCTGTTAGCGAATGGCAGTCTCACTTTTCGGTTATCCCCAAAGGTAGATGAAAACTAAATTGAATTCCCTAACTTAACATAGATAGCCCCTTCTCTTATGCTGAGATCTATAGTCCGTGCTCTGACTTAGCTCGGAATCAAGATAATAGTTAAAACGAGATATAAATATGCCCTGACATAAATCTGTCTCGTTCTATCTTTGTCTTGAGTTTGAGCAGAGAGTGCGGTCTATAGATTTCAGCCTTAGGGACTATTTAAGTTAGGGAATGTTGGTGAAAACCTCAACGGCTTACAGATTCGTAATCACTCCTTAATTTTAGAAATACCTTCGTTAAGTCTTTGAGCTTAGCAGGGCAATACAGGACTACTCTGAACAACGAAAACATAATCGAAATTCCACAATGAAACGCACACAATCAGCTCACATTCACGCCCCAACGCTTGTATTCAAATAAATTCAAACACGTTCGAATATTACTATGGACTTCTTTTTTCTAACCTCTTTTGTTTTAGCGACTTTGTTTTGCTGCTGTACTCCGAAATTGAATTTATTAATTTGCATATAATTGTTTTGTTTGCGGGTATTGAGGCCCAGACCAATATTCAACTAACAATGGTAACTATTAGAATCTGCGACTACTTTTGTCCCAGTATTTACCTATTTACAAAAGAAGGGTTTGAGCGCAGACATGTTGTATCTACCTTGTCACAGATAACCTACTATGGACTAAGTAACATTTGCAAGACGTACTAACTGATTCAGGAACACGTATTCCAATGGCACTGTATAATGCAGTTCGTCATGTGTCAATTTAGAATTGATATTAGCTACGTGCTACAGATACTAACAAACTATGTAGTAGGTCAGCTGGATAAAATTAGCTACGCTAGCGACTGCCTTTATTTCGTTCTTAGATGATTCATAAAATGTATTTGGGCTATGTAAATAAATTCTTTCTGAGTTAACACTTTTAAATTTCGTAATTATTGTGTTAGTTTTAGCTGTGGGTATTGTTAGTCATCTGTCTAAAAGTAAAGCTATGTTCGTCTCTATTCAATAAGATTTGTATGACGTCCACGTGATTTAGGTTTTGTAAATCCGTAAGAACACTTTGCTTTCACGGGACAAAAAGTAACCTACATTACTCCTTGTTTCTCTATGCTAATGCCCGTGGTAGTCATGTCTAAATTGGTAAAGTTATTCCGAGGATCAGCCCGATCAGAGACCAAAAGCCAAACAAAATTTTTAAAAACCCCACCTTTTGGTTTTGTTTTTGGTTTGGTTGATTTTCGTTTTCATAAGGTTCTTTTATGTTATCGGTATTTGTTAAAACTCTCACGTTTCGGAATAATTTGGTGCAGAGGAATTGGAGCGTGGTAGAGTGCTTTTTGTGATTAAGCACCTACAGACACGTGTATCGAGGGAATAGCAGTAAAAAGTAGAAATTACTGTGTAAAAAACCATTCCAACCAACAAAAGTTACCCTTAAAAAATTACTAACAATCAATAGTATTGAAACTGGATACTTGATCACGTCAACAGTTTTTATTTACATTGGAAACTAGGCTACAATAACAAGAAGTGTTGCTTAAGTAAAACGAAACTTTGCTTCGAAGACACGACGAAGGGCATCGATCAACACTAACAATGAATCATAAATTCGTCAATAATACGCCTTTTATAACCAACTTCAAAAAAGGAGGTTCTCAATTCGTTGGCATCTTTTTTTTTTTATGTATGTTCCCCGATTACTCAAACACGCCTGGACCGATTTGGAAAATTCTTTTTCGTTTGAAAGGGTATACTTCCAGGTGGTCCCATAGTCATCAGGTCAAGATCTGATTAGGGGCTCCTGGAATCGAGGGAATTCTTCGTGGTGTTTGAAGTCGGTTTTGTAAAAAGAATTTTTGCGTTTATATTATTGGGTACGTTGTATAAGTTACGTACGTACGTTATATATACGTCACAATATGTAGCTGCAAAATTCACACGGCCAAGGAGGTGCCAGTTATGTCAGTACGGAATACGAGTGAAGTTCAGCAGCATTGGACCTAACGTAAAAATAGGAGAGCAAAATAATTCATAACTTTTTTGACACTTTTGATGCTTTTGCGGATCTTCTTGGCTGATATTGAACACTTATGAGTGTAAGATTACTAGATACATCATTGGTCTAAAGAATTTACAGAACGCAATATTTGCAGAATTGATTATCTTGCTGGTTTTTCTCAGTAGAATTTACTTTCCGAACTAAAGATAGACTCTGGATTTATTAGAAGGGCCTATGGCCTACTTACATGAAATAAATAACTTAGAATAACCTAGTAATTCGTAAGTAAGCGCCTAACAATAAACATGAAAAAGTAAAAGAAACGTAAACGTTTTATGTTAATTAAACCGTTACTAGGCACATATTACAACAAGAACACAGTAACACACACACCACACATATTTAAATGGCAATTCAAACATAATTATGTAGAGTTCATTCACCTTTTTGCCTCGCAATTAGCAAACAAACGTTTGTAGAAGACGAGTAACATCTTGTTAGTTTTTTTTTCCATGGCGATTTAATCTTTGCAACGGCAACGGTATAAACCGAAAAAACCGGCCAAGTGCGAGTCGGACTCACACTTGAAACAGCGATTGGAAAAAAACGTCGGAAAATTCACGTTTCTTGTATGGGCAGTCCCTTTATTTTTTGTTTTATTTTTATTATTTCGTTGTTATAGCGGCAATAGATAACACATTCTGTGCAAACTATTACGGTGAGATCCTTTGGGTACGGAACTCTAAAAAGTTACATGTATGTAACATTATACGTATCGAAGACGTATAGGTAGGTATGTAGTCACTTATCAGTTAGATACCTATTACATACTGCATATAAAATGCTTATCATCCAAGCTTTATCATAGATCTGGATGGGCCTTGGTTTGGTCGAGCAAACTTCTCCATCGCATCGAGGGTGGTTACAGGTGCTTCTTTTCAGCTCTGAGTCCCCTTCACTTCTCTTTCTACTTAATCAGTTTCATCAGCCTCTAGGTCGTTCTCGAGGAAGACCTAGAGGCTACAGATCTACAACTATGTAGTTTTGCAACTTCTTTGGAGTTGTTGAACCATCGATACATCGCTCATAACTTACCCATCGCCTTTTTGATAATTAATTTGATGTCTTTGACAATATTCGGTTCTTAAAAAAACTTTCAACACCTCATTCAAAAACTAGAAAACTTTTTTCACCCTTTTCATATAGCCATAGGAGCCTTTCAGCGCCATACGTAAGTATTGGCATCTGAAATGTACCAATTACCGTACCTAATTAAATTTTAATTATTGATATTGATTCTTCCATCATAGATTGACTTATGATTCTTTTTATCTATACTGGGAAATACGAGAAACAAAAAAAACCTATACCTATAAACATATAAAAAAAACCTAATAAATCTGACAATAATAACGCTTAACTGGTCAATGTAGCAATAAAAATTAATGTTATCAATGAGATTTACTTACGTACTCTTGCATATTATGTCTGTTACAAATATGCACACGCGTCCCGACAAAAATACGCGTGGATCACACAAGATTAACGGAGCAGAAAGTAGGCCAGCATTCGTCGATCCTGACATCCAATGGGTATTGCCTATCGACGCGTAATCTATAGACAAAGTCTTTTAATTGATTAATGTGTCAGAGAAAGTTACTTTACATGCTGATGGCTAAGGCAATAAAAATTAAATAAAAAATATACATACATAGACTCGTTCCGTAAACATTCATTTAGTAGGCTTTTTATGGATTTGAGTTGTCTGATTAGCTTTGTATATTTCTTTATCTTTATGTAGATCTCTGCAAACGAGTATTATAGTGAAGAAGATAATAGTCTGAAGGTAAAATATACTATTTTGACGAGCTCAATTCGAATAAGAAATGAAGTAACGAAGACATTGAAACTATAAAAAAATGTTTATTTCATTCAGCCACTTCTCAACATCGAAATTATTTAGAATTCTTGAATTTAAAAATGTACGTTGTCCTTGTACATCGGATTTATGCGGATTATATTTTAAACTAGCTTTTACCCGCGGCTTCGCTCACGTTAGGTTCGATTTCTTAAACTCCTATTTTACCTCCTTCGGGGTTGAATTTTGAAAAATCTTTTCGTAGCGGATGACTACGTCATCAAAGCTATATATATGCAAAGTGGTTTAAGCTGTGCGGTGATAGATCAATCAGTCAGTCAGACAGTAACCTTTGCCTTTTATATATTTAGATTTAGATGATGCCTTTTGTGGTAGATTTTTCAAAACCTGAGACACATGTATTTTATTTATTTTTAATCGAAAGCCCAAATACAAAGTTTATATAACTTTAAAAATGAAAAACTTTCATACCAACTTTCATTCCCTATTTGATCCCTTGGGGGGTGGATTTTTCAAAATCTGTGAAACACGTATTTCTTTATTTTTATTTTAAAGCCTAAATAAAAAGTTTCATGGATATAACTTGAAAAATGACGGACTTTCATACAAACTTTAACCCCCTATTTAACCCTTTTGTGGTTGAAATTTTCCCAAATCCTTTCTTAGCGGATGCCTACGTCCTAACAGCTACCTGTATGCCAAATTTCAACTCAACCGGTCCAGTGGTTAGAGCTGTGCGTTGATAGATCAGTCAGTCAGTCAGTCAGTCAGTCAGTCAATCAGTCAGTCAGTCACCTTTGCCTTTTATATATTTAGATGAAACATGTATTTCTTTATTTTTAATCGAAAGCCCAAATACAAAGTTTATACAACTTTAAAAGTGAAAAACTTTCATACTAACATTCATCCCCTATTTGATCCCTTGGGGGGTGGATTTTTCAAAATCTGTGAAACACGTATTTCTTTATTTTTATTCTAAAGCCTAAATACAAAGTTTCATGGATATAACTTGAAAAATGACGGACTTTCATACAAACTTTAACCCCCTATTTAACCCTCTTGGGGTTGAAATTTTCCAAAATCCTTTCTTAACGGATGCCTACGTCCTAACAGCTACCTGTATGCCAAATTTCAACTCAATCGGTCCAGTGGTTAGAGCTGTGCGTTGATAGATCAGTCAGTCAGTCAGTCAGTCAGTCAGTCAGTCAGTCAGTCAGTCAGTCAGTCAGTCAGTCAGTCAATCAGTCAGTCAGTCACCTTTGCCTTTTATATATTTAGATGAAACATGTATTTCTTTATTTTTAATCGAAAGCCCAAATACAAAGTTTATACAACTTTAAAAGTGAAAAACTTTCATGCTAACATTCATCCCCTATTTGATCCCTTGGGGGGTGGATTTTTCAAAATCTGTGAAACACGTATTTCTTTATTTTTATTTTAAAGCCTAAATAAAAAGTTTCATGGATATAACTTGAAAAATGACGGACTTTCATACAAACTTTAACCCCCTATTTAACCCTTTTGTGGTTGAAAATTTCGAAAATCCTTTCTTAGCGGATGCCTACGTCCTAACAGCTACCTGTATGCCAAATTTCAACTCAACCGGTCCAGTGGTTAGAGCTGTGCGTTGATAGATCAGTCAGTCAGTCAGTCAGTCAGTCAGTCAATCAGTCAGTCAGTCACCTTTGCCTTTTATATATTTGACGGACTTTCATACAAACTTTAACCCCCTATTTAACCCTCTTGGGGTTGAAATTTTCCAAAATCCTTTCTTAACGGATGCCTACGTCCTAACAGCTACCTGTATGCCAAATTTCAACTCAATCGGTCCAGTGGTTAGAGCTGTGCGTTGATAGATCAGTCAGTCAGTCAGTCAGTCAGTCAGTCAGTCAGTCAGTCAGTCAGTCAGTCAGTCAATCAGTCAGTCAGTCACCTTTGCCTTTTATATATTTAGATGAAACATGTATTTCTTTATTTTTAATCGAAAGCCCAAATACAAAGTTTATACAACTTTAAAAGTGAAAAACTTTCATGCTAACATTCATCCCCTATTTGATCCCTTGGGGGGTGGATTTTTCAAAATCTGTGAAACACGTATTTCTTTATTTTTATTTTAAAGCCTAAATAAAAAGTTTCATGGATATAACTTGAAAAATGACGGACTTTCATACAAACTTTAACCCCCTATTTAACCCTTTTGTGGTTGAAAATTTCGAAAATCCTTTCTTAGCGGATGCCTACGTCCTAACAGCTACCTGTATGCCAAATTTCAACTCAACCGGTCCAGTGGTTAGAGCTGTGCGTTGATAGATCAGTCAGTCAGTCAGTCAGTCAGTCAGTCAATCAGTCAGTCAGTCACCTTTGCCTTTTATATATTTAGATGTACAACGTAGACCGAGCTATTTTCTGATTTTCTTTATTGTAAGATATTTTTCATATCAAGATCTATGTTCTCCATTTTTGACTTATTGAAGTTTGCGTTAGTTGTGTAGGTATAAGTAGTATTAGTATATTTTATATCGCACCTTTAGAATTATAGTGACCTAACTAAAAATTTGGTTTAAATACATTTTAATTTAATATAACATTACCAATCCATAATCATCAAAATATAAAAATCTGCAAAAAAAAACAACTTTTTCTAGATACATTTAAATTAACTCAACAATAATACCTTTTTGAATACTTTTTTGCTCGTTGCCCACAGATTGCAATTTTTGAATTAGTTCACTTTTATTCTAAAGGTGCGATATATAAATCAACTAGCTTTTGCCCCCGCGACTCCGTCCGCGTGGAATTAGATTTTGGGGTGGAATTTTCAAAAACTGTGACACACGTACTTCTTTATTTTTAACTGAAAGCTCAAATACCAACTTTGATGGAAACAGCTTGAAAAATGACGGACTTTATATAAACTTCCATCCCCTATTTAAACCCCTTAGGGGTGGAATTTCCAATAATCCTTTCTTAGTGTGCGCCTACGTCATAAAAGGAACCAACTGTAAAAATTTCAAGTTTCTAACTTCAGTAGTTTAGGCTGTGCGTTGATATCTCAGTCAGTCAGTCAGTCAGGACTTTGAATTTTATATATATAGATTATATTTATTCTTTCAATAAACATATTTATAATTTGCGCATGTGGATAACGGAAAGGCCTAAAAAGCCAGAAACATTTCTTCGAGCATGTTTAATAAGTAAGAAAAATGGTTTTTTTTCTTGCGAGTGCCGAGGATTAAATACAAAGGAGTTCGTTTTGGAAACCGACCGCAGGCAGAAAATTTCTAAAGGCTGGAATTCAATGGTCTTGCTAACTGCGTAGTACTGGATTATCGTTAGAATAACAAAGGAGGATATTGATGGCCATTTTGCGAAAACACCTTTGAGTTTTTATCAATACCTACTACCGAGTTTTATATAGGGAAGTGGGAACACCTTTTGCCAATAATGTTTAAATATGTTTTTGTACTTTGATGTCTTGTAAGCATCGTATGACTTAAAAATCACCTTAATCAGGTCTAAATTATAAACAAAATCTTTCATATGCCTCTGATGTTTTTTTTTTTTCAAACCAAGTGCCCCGCGCTTGCAAATCAGAAACATACCTACTCCACGAATTAATCGGAAATAAACAATGTTCCGCCTGTTCTCGCAGGATAAACACAACTTTAAGATGTTATGCTTATTATAAACCAAGAATTCTTGCTTCAGAATAACATGATTTTCGTATTTACATCAATGTTCTACAAGTCAAAGTTCTTCAAGCGCATTACATCCATCCAAAATCCATACTAAATTCATGGTCAAGAAATCCATACGTGCTTAGTGCAAATTATAATCGAGTATGAACATTTATCGCTTAAATATTTTCTAAAATTTCATGTATTTCTAACATATTTAAATTCTTATAAGACACGGTTACTCACTTTTTCAAGGCTCGGGGACTGTACTGATCTTAAGGAAAGAAGCAGATAGCTTGCACCCTGAACATAGCCATAGATAGATAGGTACATAGATAGAGTTCCTACAAGAATTTTATGTACCAATCTATAAATAATCATGCTAAAACCATACTTTCTCTCGGACGAAGTGGCGATTATAAACTATTATTCAATACGAATACGTTGTATTCGAATCAAGAGTCATTAATATTAATATTACCACGTGGATTGTGAAGTCAAGGACACATTCCTCAAGTTCAGCCTTGACGCTTACCTGTAACAAAAAAGTAGGTATAAAGATTACAGCCATTACAAGTTACAACGAAAATATTTATCGATGCTTTTAAATCGGTACGGAAGCGCATTGTTAGAACAAACATTGTGCATTCGTGACTTATTCGTAAAGGAGGGTGAAATGAAAGTGAGTAATTAAATGTATTTCTATTCAGAACGCTTTGGACGTCGAAGTCAATTTATGTGATTTGACCACCCTGAGCTGCTATTGTGTTTCACTTCACGCCAGTCACTTCACGAACGTTGTTGGGGGAATCTAATGTAAGGAATCATTGTGTGTTTCGATTTTAATGAATTCTTTGTTTGCCCAGACTGCCCTCCTCAAGCTGTAACGTCGTTAACCAACATTTGGCCAAATACGATTTTTAATGTTACCTATCTTATTTGGAAAAAAATTCTCTAACAACCCATCTAGAATCAGTATTTTCCTTACAGCTGTAGTTTTTGATATAGCATTAAGAAAAACGTCGTTTATTAGATATCAAATGGCGTCATTTCTCTAAAAATTCCCGCTTTTTTGAATCATAGCTCGAAATATGGTTTTGATAGTTAGGGACACCTTAGCTTTAGGGCGGCAGTAGAGTCCTAAGGGTTTTTGTTTTTCCTACGGGCATTATTGTAGAGATATACATATAACTAGCTGATGCTAAAAACTTCGTCCACCTGCAACAAGGCTTTTTTTAATTCCATGGAGATACAAAGAATTTTAAGACCATCTCCAACATGTAAACTACCTCCATGGCAAATTATGTGAATCGGTGATCGGCTCAAATGTTGAAACGTGAAAAAGTAACACACAGACACTTTAGCAATTAGTATAGGTACCTAATCGTAGTACTTAATATTACGAGTAGTATTTACAAAGTTTTCTATAACTTAATTTTTGAACGAACTATAATCCTATAGAATAGGTGAGAGAGAGCTCTCTCTACAGACCTCTACACTGAAAGCGAATACATTATAACCCTTTTATCTACGTAACTCCCGTAAGTTAGACGAATTCGAATACAAGAACTACAAAACCATGTTAAACGCACGCCTTTAAGAGAAATAACGCAGGTACAATAAACCATTAAATAAAGGGATTTACAATTTAAAAGCTCATACCAAAATAGCCCTTACCACTTTAAACTTAATTCTAAAATTCCCTGTGCATTGTTTCCTAAATATGTGGTAATTCTATACAATGACAAGCGGGAAAAAACAATACAACACGTTCCTCCGAACGGGATTTCATCTCATTATATTCCCCATAAAAGGACTTCGATTTCTTTTTTCGCTCATTGAGTTGAGATGAGAAATTATTTTTTAATTGACTTCAGTATTAAGGCGTTTTATAACTTGCCTTAAAGGCATTCACTTGGCAGCGGTACGGACCAGTTTAAAAAAAATAAACACCTTTTTGCTAATATATACTCGAGTTAATTAACTAAATAATATTATGAACTAGCTTATACCTACCCATAACTTCACCCATATGGTTTTTAAAAATTAAAAATCAAAGAATCAAGCGAAGGAATGAAGAAACATTACGGTATCTTTCTTTTCACTGAGCAAATTTTGATGAAATAAAACCTAAATTATGTGAAAAGCTTTTCGTCTAGTAGTTTTGGAGATTAGTGTTTTTCAATAAGATAAAAAAATGTAGTGCAATTGCATATAGTACAAGTTATTTAAAATCATGTTATAGTCAACCGAATGTCTCTATTTTAAGACTACAGCATCTTAAATGCAGAAACGTGCCATTTCATCCGACGGAAATATTTTCAAATAGGTACTTAAAGTGTTCGTAAAGATGGTGTCTTATAGGCCATAATGTGGTGGTGAAGATAAACTAGATATTTTACTATTGCACTTACTGTAAATCTTATTTCATTTATTTATATCAATCCATCGCTGCGGTGCTGGCTCACTAGTCACTACTGGGCAAATTCGAATATTATTCGAGTATTTGATACAAAATAAAGCCTCAATAGGCCAAAGGTTAAAGGTGCAGACTGAAAGCTGAACGATGGCAGGTTTGAACCCCACCCGTTACACTATTGTCGTATCCACTCCTAGCACAAGCTTTCCGCTTATTTGGAGGGGATAGGAGAATATTAGTAAACTTCATCATGGCTAATAACAAGCTGCTTTAACAGCTAAATCAAGACAATTCGAAGTACTTTTACTGTTAATAGATCAATTGGGAAACAGATTGGAGGCAGTAAATTAAGACTTTTATATGTGTTCCAATCTAAGGATATCTGGTGGTGAACCAGACAAACAGATTTATAAAGACAAACAAAACTTAACTGCTGTTTTATGGCACCCCTAACAGTTTAACAGTTTCATGTTTATTTGAAGTATGTTAATCGAAATGAGATGTCGATTAAACAACATTTAGTGCTTTAGTTCTACTTCTATGAGGTAGGTTCTATAGTCTTACTTCCATGAAATAGGTAAGATCCATAGATCAATAGTAGGTGTCTTAAAAGAGTGGCTAATAGTCATCGATGTTTTTTTTTTTTCGAGAAATATTTTCCGCTAAATTTGTAGGTCCCCGTGCCACAATTAGTATGTACACTGTGTCAATTGTCATACGAGGAAATCCATAAATAACGCAAACTTTAATCGTTTTTGATCATCGATCAAGAATTTTCATAATATAAGAAGAATCATCAGGAATTTTTGGTTACAAAAGGCCAATTCTCTTCTATATATAGGTTAAATAATAAATAATCTGCGATCTATGTTATATATTACCTATAATTTAAACCCAGAATTCTTCTCTATTCATGTCTTTTGGTATAATTTTAGAGATCTATAATTCATAAGTTTCCATGTCTCGATGGGACGGTTACTACACTATAAGTATTTATTATGCTTACCACTTCTTCATAATTTTTAGGTCACTAACATAACACCTACTTACATAATTTTCGAAGAATTTATTAAATTGAAAATTTATTTGAACCTACCGGTTTGATCTGAAACATTGGCACCCGATCAATCATCAGATTCAGTAATAAATTAACGACCAGTTTTTGATTTGGAATTCAATAAACGAGTCATAAAGTTAGATTAAAAACACGTTCACAAAAAGCTCACTTGTTCAAATATGCACTTTAATGAATGTGTACATTTCCTGTGTTTATGTCCTATAATGTGATGTTTGACATCGTTAGAATTGATACCAATATAGATTACATTAGTTAGCGTTATTTATTGTTCTTTAGAAGCTTGTTAATCTGATTTCTGTAAAGTTATTCAAACGACAAAGTTTTCAACCTATAAAACAGTAGTTATCGTAACAATTTAAAAGTAATCCTACTTATATTAACCTACTAATATTATAAACGCAAAAGTTTGTAAGTAGGTATAGATGGATGGATGGATGTTTGTTACTATTTCACGCCACAACGAATGAACCGATTTGGCTGAAATTTGGGATGGAGATTGCTCATACTCATATTAAAAAAAACCTTGATCCACGCGGACGAAGTTGCGGGCATCATCTAGTTTAAAAATAAATGAGGAACTGCAGAAAAATATAATTATTGCAGATTTATTGCACATAAAAAATAAATCCTACATAATACACACTTTCCAAACGCACCATATTAAGATTCACATAAAAATGGTATTCGCAACCTCATATCGTCGCCTGCAGGCGGCAAAACTTAATTACAGCCTTCAAAAACGCACCCATATAATTCCAGAGAGGATCATAATAATATAATTAATGATCTTAACGACGCTTCTGAGTTTCTGACTATATTATAAGTATGCGATCAGCGATGTACGCGGTTCTTTTATTTTGTATCACACGACTGAAGAAACAAATTATTGGAAAGTGGGTTAGCTTTTTAACAAGAAAGAGATAGTGATCAGCATTATGTAAACGAAGTTTCTTTATTGTTTAATTTACATCGCTGACCGTTGAACCTGTATTTTGGGAGTTGTCAGACAGTCTGAACCAGTAGGCACGCTTCTAATAAATTAATACGTTATCAATAATGTTATCGAGTATTTTATCGACAGTGGTAGAGGCTTTTGAATGGGTAAATTAAATAATATCAAGTTACTATGTTGGTTCTCAGTAGTCGAATGATAGCTAAATTATTCAAGCTGTTATGATGGTTTTCGGCAGCCTGATGCACTGTAGATTTATGAATGGACGATGACTATTAATAACAGTGTACCAAGTTAACACAAAGATCAATGCATTGATATATACAGAATCTGGATTTTCACTGTTGTAGGCACTATTGCCTATTTAACAACTTACTAAGGCTGATATAATAAAGAAACAACGTCTGAAAGGAGCTAAAAATGTATTTCCTGGGAAATATAAAATAATTTTATATAAAACCAAACTTGTAGTTTTTGTGATAAATCAAGACTACCCGCCGGTTCAGAAACCAAATTCATAGAAGCATACATCGATGATAGCAGCGGAATGAAAGGAATCATAAAAGGATGCTGTTGATGTGAATGAAATGACGTGTCGCCACTCCAGAACCTTGAGACCCCAGCGACCATCAGTTCTTCGAACTATGTGGCGGCCTCATATACATTTATAAAAAATAAATTAAAAAAAAAAAAAAAAAAAAATTTATAAAACTGCCCTTTTCGTTCCTACACTTCTTGAAGATAATCCTTCTCAAGACGAATTAGTAATGGTTTCGATAAAAGCCGACAACATTAATGATAGCGTTGCATCAAGGCTGGATGGTGACAAAAAAACACTCGGAACCGGGTTTCTCTCGCCCACGCAAATTCCACGCGAGACGTTGTAATGCCAAGATGTGCCTGCTGTCACCACGGCAAACATCTGCCCCAATATCTGCATTCAATGACAATCACATTTGCAATTTCGTTATCTATTATTCAGATCGTGCTTTCTACAGAATATATTTCGGAGACATTCTCAGAGAAGGTCTCGTTTCTCTTTCACCTTTTCTAGTAGGTATACCACGTTTCTTTCTATTGATAGTAGGTAACATATATCCGCGTGGAGTTAAGTATCTAAAAAATTACGCTGAAATTGGTAAAGTTCAATAAAACTAACAACAAACAATAAAAGGACAGATGTAACATTGTACTTAAATTGTGGAACCATAAAAGAAATTTTATGAATGCAGGAACATATAGGACAGGTATCTAGTGCTTCTACAAAAGAAAACCTGGCGATATTAATAAGCAAAAATGGATTACATATATTATGAAACTAAAATCTACAAACCTTTTACGTTTCCGCGATCCGTTTAAACTGCACTGAAATGGGGCTTCGGAATAATGAAGACATTTATAAACATTTTGCTCTATTTTCTAACATAAAGCGGGACTTTAATATGTTAATCTTCATTAGCAAGTATAATTTCGTCGGGTGATCTTGTCGTGAGGTCGATATTTGAATAAGGTTCACAAACTTGTCATGCACCTTAATTGAAATGTATTATGCAAAATTCAAAAATTTCTGCAAATAATCCCGCTTGCGGGTGCACTGAGGTTAATGTACCCACTCTGAACTGAACCACCCACAAAATTCAAGATTAGGAGTGGAGCCGATACCTAAATATAGACCGGAAGGGTTCGCTTCAAAACGATTTGAATGCAAAATGTTTTACATACACAAACATAAACAGTACGCCACATTTCATCTGTCATCCTCTTAATTTCATTTCCAATGGCGTAAGAAAGGCTCGGTAAAAGACTGAAGAAAGCATAAAACAGGTAGATTATGATTAGATTTCTTTAAATGAGGATAGAAGCAAGAGTCGCTTTGTCCCAAATCACGATCCACAAAGAAACAGCAACTAGCAAGCACCCGCTAAATAAAATAAGTCTGTATTGCTCTTATGACAAGTCGACTTTACCACTGCTTCGGAAAACAGATTTTGAAGAGCCGGTAGGAAAATCAGCAGTTGCGCTTTCAAAACAAAAGTGCTATAAAATATAGCTTATCATTATAATATAATAAATTATTATTTAATTATATTAGATTGATAAGCTACATTATTACATTACAAGGGTAATAATATAATTACTGCCCTTATCTCGTAGGCAACTGAAGGAAAGCCATCCATCCAACTGTGCTTATTTGCAACTGTATCATTAACATTCATTTACCTCACTTAATAAAATTTTCAATTTTCATTGTTTGTATTTGTGTAAATTATGTAGTAAATATTTTTAACAATAGTAACATTAAACAGATAAGATATGTTTTCTATAGGTATCACAGAAATCAAGACGAAAATAATATTAATAAATAAATTAGTATTCGCTCTAAATTAATGATTGCTATGCCTACAGTTCTCCACAAAATGATTCGTCATTTCAGGCAAAGTTAATCATGAATCCAGCAAGATGGATTTAGCAGATGACTCACTGGTTCACCATGCGTTGGTAGTTAACTCCCAAAATGAGCTCATTACTGTTTTAGATTAACTATTTAATATGCTTTTCCTCATTACTAAAAATGTCATATTTGTAATTTTTTTGCTGCACAGCGGATACAACTTCCGAAAATATAAAGCTTTTTAGTAGAACTCTGCTAATAAATATAACCAGACCATATTATTGTGATGTATTTTTGTTAGGACTGCAATCTCCTATTTGAGGAGTCATGGGTTCGATAACGGGCCCCGTAATTATCACATGGTTCAATGCTGAAAGGAAACATCATGAGAAAACCTGACAGCTGTGAATTCTCCATAAAGTTTTCAAAGGTGTGTGAAGTCTGCCACTTGCTTTAAGCTGCCATTGTGATCTATAACTCTTCTCTAAGAGTGTGCTCAACTGTTGATGAGTTGAAACAAAGTTTTCATCGACGATTTCTATAAGAGATGACATCTGATGCCCTTTACAGTGTCGTTGCGCTATATTGTAATACAAATAGGCTGTAGTAGATAGGTACCACCGTACTACAAGCGCCACGCATAATCTTTTGTAATGCATAATGTATTTGTGAAATGCACGAGACTACCTAATGCAGAAGCGTCTCTGGCAACGCAAGTTATTATGAAAGCTGTTTGTACACCTAATATGCATCTTGAAATATGCTATGAACTCTGATTTTTCAGGATAAAAAGTAGCCTCTGACACTCGCGATCCTTAACTATACCCATGTAAAAAATCGCGTCAATCCGTTGCTCTGTAGCGACGTGATTGAAGGACAAACCAACAAACAACACACTTTCATAAGGACGCACGCCATTTGCAAATCAGCATTTGCATATATGTAAATATAACGACAAACCGGAATGTGAGTTTGACATCTCAAATTATTTAAATAAATGATACATGAATAAATTAGTACTCTACTTCATAAATTCGTGTGGATATGCTACCGTACAAATCTCAATAAATATTGACTTGTGATATCGATACCACGATATTACTACTATCATTCTATGATAATGGATCTACCCATGTTATTGACCTTAAGTTCGCTTTAAAGGTCTTCCCACACGAGACGCAAAAGGGGTCAATCTGAAGCAAACATAAGCATCGAACCGCAAACGTTACGGTAAAACTGGTTGACATTACTTTATTAAATCCGTAATTATAGAAGTTCGCTCTCAATACGAGCGCAGAAAAACCGAGAGCCATTAGAGACAGTTACGTAAAACGCATAACGTGAAGGTTCCACCGATGAAGTGGGTTAGCCAGTAAAGTCGGTGAAGTGTGACTACTACGCAGCTGTGAGAGTTCCGCACAAATTTTCTTATCTTTAAGGAAGTTGAGTTTCAAATTAAATATTTATAATTCAAAGAAGAAAATAAAAAATTTTTAGGGCCTTTTCACCATCGCGGAACAAACTTTAACCAACGAACAAAGAACAATCTGTCACAACGTTTTTATTCGTCAGCTAATAGTTTAGCTAATATGTAGTAAAGAATATGTATTCTGTTATTATTCCGTAATATATTCTTGTAGGGATACGACAATAGTGACGTACCCACTTCTAGCACAAGCTTTTCGTTTATTTGGACGATAGAGGAGAATATAAGTCAAGTTCAGCTTGGCTAATATTCTTGATTAAAAAAATATATACTTATATTAAGAATTTAAATTTTCATCTCAATGAATGGGTCAACGTTTCAATCTTAAAATCATATGACAGGGCTACTCCATCATCAGGCTCTGGTCACTATCTCTTACCACCAGCAACATCAACCCATCAGCAGCTTACTACTGAGCGCAGGTGTTCTCTCAAAGAGAGGCTATATTTCATAATCCAATACTAATTGACAGATTGGTCTATATCTACTTTACGTTTACTATACTCACCAAGATCAAATCAATTAAGTACGGCACGGTATAAAATAAAAAAAAACAGACTGACAAAGCAAACAAACCGACCTCCCTAACATCTCTTTTTTCGGGTTAAACTAAAATGAACTAATTAATACCACTTGTCATTTGTGAGAAACTTGATACCAAGCTTCAAACACGTCGTAAAGGAAATAATAAAAAGAGAAATCTGGCATTCTCGAGAAAAGAATCTTTAATTAGGCGCGGTTCTTTGTTCCGTAAATATTTCACTGCGGAACACTGAAATCTAGCAGATCCTGTGACGCTGATAGGTTAACGGACTCAAGACAAAGTCAATGGGTCAGAAAAAGCTGACGCGAATAAATCTGGTAACATATTATGACGTCACAGCTCACACACTATTTCATTTGATGACTCGACGATAAAATTATGGTCATTGATAGTGCGATTGTCATTATCTTAAGTTAAATGCCTTATGGTCTAATGCTGAGATCTATAGACCATGCTCTGACTCAGCTCAGACTCAAGATAGAGGTTAAAACGAGACGAAAATATCGTACCCATATTGCAAAAACCGATTATCTGCACCAAAATTTGAGCGAAAAGTTTTTGAGTTATAAGCATTTGAAACTTTAACGACTTAAAAATTAGTTATAATGATGTCAATTTTTAAACAATAATAATTTTTATAAACAAGAAACTATTCAAGAAATGGTAAGTAGGTTAATAATTGAAAAAAACTTACTATTTTTTCAACAAAAAGAAGAAAATAACCGGGAAGGAGCTCACTTAGTTAGTTTTTCCTGAATGTAGAAAAACTACCAAATTTTCAAATTTACCGTTCTGGTAGCTCTAGTGGCATTTTTTATTTAATCACTTGTTTTGAATAGTAATAATCATCAAGACAAAAATCGTTTTAGTTCAACTTTAGCCAGTACAGGTGTAAAATAAATATCTTTAGTTGCTTTTGGCTGAAGGTAAAGTAGATTTCATTTAACTTTGTACGTACTAACTGCAGGGCCCTATGGTTTTACCCGAGGAGTTCCCGTTCTCGTGGGAAATGGGCAAGCCTACATTATTTCTTATAATCTCAGCTATCTTTAAAAGAAAGTTTCGTTGAAATCGGTCCAGCCGTTCTAGAGATTAGCTCATTTAAATAAAAAAACTATTTCGTTTTATTATATTAGAATAACTAGCTGTGCCTTGCGGTTTCACCTACATTTGTCCCTTTCCCGTGGGAATTTAGGGAAACACTATAACTGGTAACTTTCCTCTCGAATCACTCTATCTACTGATGAAAACTGAATTAAAATCCGTTGCGTAGTTTAAAAGATCTACGCGTACATAAAGAGGGCCAGACAGCGGGAATCGCTTTTTTGTTTTATACTATGTAAAGATAACATATACAGCAGAGCTAAGTTTGCCCGCAAGCGTTGCTATATGGGTGCCCTATTGTAGCTTTGAATCCAGGGTTAATCCCAAGAACACTGTGGAGTCCTCAGTTTTCAAAGGTTCATTATTTATCTTTAAATTTTTACTGACAGTTCTCGGGTTAGGTAATGAAAACTCAACACACTTTGTTTTTTTAGTATTTAAAAGTCTCGGAGGAAAAAAAATTTTGTGTTTTAGATGGAGACGCCTTGACGTCTAATTTCTTTGCAAAAAAGTCTGTCAATTACGGTGCGGGGCGAGGTAGCACACATAAACAATTTCTTACTACAGGTGCATTCTTCAATCACGTCGCTATGCACGCACACGACAAAACTACCAAACACAACCTTAAAGTATACGCACACAACCAAATTCACACACAGGGACGTTCTATCCTTACACGAAACAATCATGTCATTTATGTAAGCAATTTTGGGCTGCGACACTATCGATTATCGACTTTCGATAAGTTCTAAATGAATTAATGAATGAATGAAGTTCAACTAATAGTATAAATTAAAATATTGTTAAATCAATTTAGCAATCAATTACTGTTCGTTGGTCTGGCTAAGACTTAAAAAGTTTTTAATGAATTGTATAAGATGAGAATATAAATCTAAATCGAATGTTCTGAATCTAATATATAGGATACTTTTTATCCTAATAAACAATAAGGTTCATCCGCGATAGGGGATGAAAGTTTTTGAAAAATACTATTTTATTCAATTTTGGTGAAGATCTAATAAATATTATCGGAGATAGAGGACATACCTTCTCGCGGATAGTAGCAAGTTACTCTAAACTACGCCACGCGGACGAAGTCACGGAAATCAGCTAGTAAATAAATAAATTTAAGAAATGCCACATACAATTTTGTAGTCGAGTTTATAGATTTTAAACTTTTATCCATGTTTTATCAATGGATAGTAGACATTTGTTGGAACACTAACTGGTTCTATAAGAAAATTAAAAAATACATGATGTACCTATACCATACACTCCGAAAATATCAATATCGATATAATTTCTGCTTCCAGCCCTAATTTTCTTGCAGTATTACCAACTTCTTTAAAATAAAATCCTCATTTTTGAACAAAAAACTACCTTAAAAATATGTACTGTTATGATAAGCTTATCCAACTTTATGAATGGGTACAATACCTATTACAATTTAATTTTTCATAAACCGAGGTGGCACGAGGGCATTTAATTGTGGCGATTGAATATTAATAAGGTTTTTTAATCACAAATCTGTGTATGTTTGTAATGATTTTTGCGCATGATGATTAGCGGCCCGTCCCGGCTTCGCAAGGGTGGATATTTATTTTTTAAACATTTTGGCATAAACGCACAGTAAATGCAGGACATACCTAAATAATAATGTATTTAGCAATAGTGTATCGCTGGCTCCCTTTGGGTATGGGACTTGATGATTGAAAACAAAATGATAACAGAATAAATGACATCAATGAACTCGTAATATCTTTCGAATGGAATGTCCGATTTTAGTAAACTAAAAAGTAATTTGCAGGTATTTAAACAGCCTTGCTTGAAAAAACATTTATTTTGGTAAGGATTAAGGCAAAGGTATAAATAAATTGGTCTGATTTTGGTCGGATTTCTATTAAATTTTAAAATGTTAAAAAGTAGTTATAGTGACATAGCTACAATAGTAGCTCAGTTTACTAGTAAGAGTTTACTACAGATAATGATATATTTTTACTATGCAAGACCAACGAAATCTCAGTCACACGACAAGAAAATATTATAAAATGTTAACGAATATTCTACTTAACTCAGTTTTGACGAAATGTGTGACTCGTACCCTTTTCAAAATAATCGATTAAATTGTTTGCCTAAAGTTTATAAATTAACATAAATATAAACCCCCAACCTTTCCTATTCGATCGTAATTTTAATTGTATGTAATCAAATCATTATGCAGTTCATGATAAAGGGCTCCAATCGAGTAATAAGTAGATTGGTTAATTTTTTTAAATTTCCCGAAATTATTTCTTGTACGATTCCGTAGCAACATTTTCGGATCAACAGTATTTTTAAGTTTTCTCCTTAAATAGTGCATTAATTGGATAAAAGAATATATCAGGAGAAAAGTAATGTTATCCTTTCATAAACTGGATATTTTTGGTATTTTTTTTAGAAGGAAAATCACTCATAGTCGGCATATTATACCGGAGCTCATCCTCCGCTAACCATACGTTGTTGACAGGCGCGTGACGCGAGTCAAACAGTTTTATATAACGGGTATGACCGCTGGGCATACCCGTCAAATAAAAACTTACAGAGGGGTACGCATCCTATGGCCACTCCAGAGCTTAATCCTCCTAGTTAAAAGTAGATTATTTGCCGTAAACCATTCAGAAACTTGAGATAATGCATTATTTATATCGTCAAAATTGTCTTTCATCCTATCTACTTTAAAATTCAAAGACGTATCATCAGCAAATAGTACAATATCGCAAGTATTGTGGACAAAATGTGGTAAATCATTTATGTAGTGGTCTACAAAAACATGAATGGACCTAGAATAGAACCCTGGGGTACACCCATTACTGAGGCTGATCCGGATGATTGTACATCATTGACAGACGCAATGAGACTAAGTGCAAAATCTTTAATGCCATAGTGGCTCAGTTTAAGCAAAAGTGTCTCGTGATCAACGCAGTCGAATGCCTTTGACGACAAATCACAGAAAATACCAATGGCACTCTGTGAGTTCTTCCATGCATCGAATATGTGTTGTAACAGCCTTGCGGCTGCATCAGTTGTTGATCGACCCTTTGTAAAACCATACTGCTCAGTGTGTAGGAGTTTATTTAAATTAAAGTGTAAAAGCAGTTGGTTGAGCATTATTTTTTCGAATATCTTGCTGAGAGTTGGCAAAATTGAAATTGGCCTGTAGTTATTCAGGTCACTTTTGCTTCCAAATTTAAAAAGCGGTATTAGCTTACTACATTTCATAAGGTCTGGAAAAGATCCAGAATCTACTGATTTATTAAAAATTAAAGCAAGATATGGCGCAATAATATCAATTATGTTATGAATTATTTTAACTGATATCCCCCATAGATCTGCTGTTTTCTTATTTTGTAAAGATTTAAATGTTTTGACTATGTCATATGGGGTAACGTGTTCAAACCTAAATAACTTATTGCACTCAGAGACATTGCTCCTTAGAAGACGATAGGCTTCTGCTGGCGAGGAATTCAGAGAACTGGTTGTAGTAATTGGAATATTTTTGAAAAAGTTCTCAAATGTATTTACAATTTCTGTATCGGAGTTAATTACATGATTATCACTTTTAAGCTCCAATTTATTATTATTATGTACCTTATGTTTACTCATTTCATCGCCGATGATGTCCCATGCTGTTTTAATGTTATTATCAGAATTGGCAATTTTTTGTTTTATGTGAAGTGACTTTGCTTGTATGCACACATTTTCAAACAGTTTAGAATAGTTTCTTACATATTCAATAAACGCGGGGGAATAATTATATTTTTTTCTGCATACAAGTCAAACAGCATATTTCTACTTTTATAGATTCCGGCAGTTGGCCAGTTACTAAACTTAAGATCTTTAGACAGTTTTTTCTCTATCACCTTAAAGATAGAGTTATATTGTGAGCTTAAAAAATCAAAAAACTTTTGATTTGTGAAGATGTTCAAAAACCCTCGTAGCCCAGTTATACCGTAAAAGTGAACTTAAGTTCTTTTACCTGCAATAATTTTAACAAAATATTGAGTTCATTATTCTGCAAAAAGCAACTAATGTTGTTTAGTTCGTTTTAATTTTTAGATACATCAGCAATTTCTAGTATATTAATAAAAACTCAAACCTGTTAACGCAGGTTAACATGTATTAACAGAATAATATTGACATAATGATAAATCAAGCAACTACATCTGAAAAGTATTATAATACAATACATTGTTTTTGTGGTATAGATTTATAAATCTAAATTATTTAAATGAGTTTAGTTCTTTTTTTAAGAAGGTAATTAAATCATACCTGTAGGTAGTTGCTTTTAACTCTAGCTATCTCCGTAAAAAAGCGTCGTAGCAGATAATGGGTTTTACCTACAGCTTCGCCGTGAGTTGAGGAGTCGAATGATATATTTAACCTAATTTTGGTAAAAAAATGCAGATAATCGGTTTTTGCAATAAGGGTACGATATGCTCTGACACACCTGACACAAATCTGTCTCGTTTTAACTCTGTCTTGAGTCTGAGCTGAGTGAGAATGCGGTCTATAGATATCAGCCTGAGTCTTATAACAAGAAATTCATATTACTATCCTGGAGTTAGAAAGTTCGCGGTGTGTCACCCCGTACATTACGAGAGCTCGTAAAGCCTGTCCGATTTCCTTCATGTCATAAGACTATGAGATTTAGGGAATAGAAAGGGCACCTGTGTTTGCGCACACACTTATGCACAATAATATCTCCCGCGCAGATGGCTAATTTCTATTTAGATTGGCCGCCTAAGCTGAATTCAGTACAACATTATGTTAATTAACATAAAAGTTCAAGCTATATAGTTTGGTTGGAAATTGTTTGTCTACTTTAGGTGAGTTCATTCAACTAAAAAAGTTCTTACAAAGCATAGATAAAAATTCTTTGGTGGCCTACATAAAGTACCATCTATACTTTCCAGTCTAAAATGTGAGAGTGTTTTTAACCGACTTCAAAAAAAAGAGGAGGTTCTCAATTCGACGCGTATGTTTTTTTTTTTTATTTTTATTTTTATTTTTATTTTTTGGCGATGTTACTCCATTACTCCGTCAAATCTGAACCGATTTTAATAATTTTTTATTTATTTGAAAAGACGTATTGTCAGGTTGGTCCCATTTAAATTTGGTGAAGATCTGATGAATATCTTCGGAGATGGAGGACGGAACTCCTCAATGAATAAGAGCAAATCGCTCGTAATCAGAGTGTGTATAGGATTTTAACCATGCATACTTCAAAGCATACATACATATGCTCTATTAGGCATTTCAATATTGTTTTTAACCGACTTTTTGACGATGTTACTCCATAACTCCGTCAAATCTGAACCGATTTCAATAATTTTTTTTTTATTTCAAAGGGCGTATCGTCAGGTTGGTCCCATTTAAGTGTGGTGAAAATCTGATGAATATCTTCGGAGATGGAGGACGGAAATCCTCAATGAATAAGAGCAAATCGCTCGTCATCAGAGTGTGTGTAGGATTTTAATCATGTAAACTTCATAGCATACATACAAATACTAATTCTATTCTTTCTATTCGGAATAATATATTTCAATATTTTTTTAAGGAGCAAAACAAATGGTCTAGTGAATTAGTCCTATGAAACTACACTAAAAAGCTTAAAATAATAATATAAAAAAATATTTAAAAAAAACCGACTTCAAACGCCACTTAAAAGTATAAAATAATTTTAGTTTGTACACGTATGTTGAAGTCGGGCCAGCGTCGCGCAGCGGTATCATCGTTAGCCCATCCGACTTATTAAATCGATCCGATCATCCGAACTAAAATTATTAAATCGTACATACTATTAGGTAGGTATACTTGTAGAATTCGCCCGTGAAACGATGAAACCGATGCGCGACGCTGGCCCTACTTCAACATACGTGTACAAACTAAAATTATTTTATACTTTTAAGTGGCGTTTGAAGTCGGTTTTTTTTAAATATTTTTTTATATTATTATGTCAAACGTAGTCTAATTACTATACAAAACATGCCTGCGTGGAATAGTGCCAAGCATACTTGCAGAAAGCGTTGTGGTGGCAGACCCGTGGTGGCAGGAAACCGCTGGATACAGGCGGCGCAAGAGCAAGGCCTGTGGAAGTCCTTGAAAATGTCCTTGAAAATGAAATGAATATGTGAATTGTGGAAGGCTTTGATTTCAGCACTAGACGTCTATCAGAGATAAACAAGAAGAAAATACTTGCAACATTTTCGCACTGAACAGTCTACCTGATCCTTTGCGGAAAAAAAGCCAACCCTTCTGTCACTAGGTGAGGCAACTATATTTTGGATCCTGAAGGCAAGATTTATCTCTAAAGAAATACTAATAAAACCTAAATCCACGAGGACTAAACCTACTTGAACATAAAATAAGAACACACCAATTATTTAGGTACACGAGCAAATAACTACATGCAATTAAGGGCGATCTAATCGCCAATCAAGTTTATCTCAAGAACGTCAATCTGCTACCGTTAGCGCCACCTAACTGTACCATCAAGTAACTTCACCGCTACTGGGTAACCGCTCCTTTTTACCACTAGTCCACTACTAATCTGCTAGTAGTTACTTGTTTCCTTATATGGCGTGCCCTACACTCGTAATAACGTCGATATAGAAGTAATAAATACAACCTACATTGCAATATATTGCTCTATTTACCATTAGGTAAGTAATAAGTAAACAAATGTTGATTAATACCCAATGGTATTTAAGTTATTTATTGGTAATTAAAGTACCTAAGATACTTATTCGTTGTCTACCTCCGACTTATTCTTCGAGTGTTGATGTTGTCTTTTCTTAATATAATGTTAATACTCGTAGTATCCCGCATACTACTTGACGCTACAGCATCAGCTCAAAGTTACCATGCCTTTTACGACCTCCCTGGCGCAGTGGTAAGCGCTGTGATCTTATATCTAGGAGGTCTCGCGTTCGATTCCCTGTAGGGGCAATTTGGGAATTTATAATTTCTAAATTGTCTCTGGTCTGGTCTGGTGGGAGGCTTTGGCCTCTGGTGAGATCGCAGTGAAGTACCTTACCATCGAGTACCATACCTTGTCATCGAGTAAAAGAAAAAATCGTAAGTAACGCGCTGATGATCTTCAAACGCCTAAGCAGATCTGCAAAATAAACTATAGCTAGGGTCTATCTTGATCACTTCAACTGTCAAACAGAAAAAACCGCATCAAAATTGATCCATTCGCTAGGGAGCTACGAGAAAACAGACAGATACACAGATATACCTACACTTCAGACTTACAACACCCCACTTTTTCTGTCAGGGGTTAAAAAGAGGAACAACCATCACCAATAAGGACTATTACTACGGGCTTACTAAGGACGCAGAGAAGGATAAAGTTGTATGGAAGCAAATGGACAGTTCAGAATACCTAACTGTAATCGTATTTAGACCAATGAAATCCATCTCGTAGTGGCAAGGTTTATGTTGCGTAGGTAACGGTCACCTCGCGTGCGGACCACGGACGAAATCTGATATCCAGTTGCTGATGAAAAGATATAATATTTTCTTAACAATTCAGATATTTCTGACATCTTCAGTGAATGGTTTCTACCATTATAAAGGAAGAGATCGCTTCCCAGTTACACAATGGAAATTGATAATATTATGGTATAGATAAGGGATAATCTTGTCGATTTATTCATACGTTTTTTTTTAAATATATAGACTAACGTTTGACTGCGATCTCACCTGATGGTAAGTGCGTACGATATACATGTATGTAATTGCTTTGTAATTTAGGGGTAACGCGGACTACGGAACGATTTTTATGCATCAAGGCATTGGAAGATAATATGCTCTACATTAGTCAATTTCATTAATCCATGACTGACAAATCGAACATCAGTCATCGGCGTTCGCATTAGATGGTAGGTTATCTTCAATGTAAATGAGGCAAAACTGTCTGGTTGGCTGGAGTGGTCTAATGGTAAGCTGTATCTGTGGAGTCACCCAAAATGGATGGGTGGTGGCATCTCCTATTTGCAAATCTCAGAAAACAGAAGTACGTGGGCAAATTCTCTGAACCCACCTGAATAATTAAACACTAATTATTTGATAATAATAGTAGAATGTACTTAGCATCATCAGGCGTGGTAATGTTTAACGGCAACCTCTTGGCCTGTATGAAATGTGATCGTTGCATAGTTATCATCAGCGAATAATTTGACCCAGCGAGATGTGCAGTCTCTAGCCTAACAAATAGCTTAGATAAGGTTTCGTAGAACATTGTCTTGAATGTCAATACCAAAGCACTTGTATTTATCAAACATATTAATATACCTAATGGTATATGACCTACTACTTGTGATAAAGATAGTGAAAAATAAATGTAGACACCTAATTACAAGATTTGTACAAAGAGGACCTGCATCTTAAGAGTTTTTGGGAGTGAATTTCAACACGAGTTTGTAGATTGAGATCTAAATACTCGTAAAACTGATATAGCTACCTACTTCAGTGATATAACTGACCAAATTAATCGCAAAAGGTTTTTCTAATAACATCGCTCTACACGTCAGGGTATTAGAAATGCAAATAAACATTTTTATGTGATTATTCATCTATATAATAGACATATTAAGGGTATATTTCCCATTTAATGCTGTGTTTGTGCTACTTTCCGTACAAAAACTCTCAAAATGGAATTATCATGACACTGATGTAATTATCAGAAAAGATTAAGATAGTATGGTTAGGTAATAGGCTATACAAAATTCATTTATTTATATTCACGAAAATATTCATCAGATAATCATAGGTCCGACACTTATGCACTATTCGCGTAGCCTGTGTGCTGATCCTGCCCGATGTGCAATCAACTATTCACTTGGCATCAAATGTATTGGATAGACAACATAGGCCCTTAAAGGGGACACGATTGACATTATACTTATCTCGATTTTGCTTGTGCAATCTTTTGCAAGGAATTAATACCTTCCTTTTACTCTGCTTTTTAGGCACCTAAAGATTTATTTAAGCATTAAAAAAAATCTAAGTTACTTTGTCAATTGTCAGGTTTCTTAAGGTTTTAGGAAAACTTCATAAAGGGACGAAAGACGAGTACTGACTTCAGAATTTATTTAATAATGAAACTCATTTTTGAAACTCAACTCACATTTCTAGTTTCTACAGATATTTTGCAATGCAGATCTGCATTTATTTGTATACCTATAGACATTTGTTAAACAAGTATACAAATAAAGTTAGTGATTTAAATTGTCGTATAGTGTAAAATATTATATTTGAGTAAACATATTTAGGTAAACATATTTACGAGACAACTTCCTGTAAATATATTTACTTAAATTTAAAATGAATTATACAGGTTAATAATTTGCTTGTGGAATTAAAAGCTTATCTGAAGTTAGCACCAACAGAAAATAGCAATGAGTCAATAATTCCGCGGATTGATGATGTTGACGATGACTAACCTACTATGAGATTTGCTTTAAAACAACAACAATTCGTCAACAGCTATATAATATTATCTAAGTGCCAGGCCAGCGCATATGAGTAGAGCAGCATCTTTGCATGATACAACTTTACGTTCAGTTCTACATAGCGTCGGTCAAATTCATTAATGGTACAATTCAAAATATAGAGTTTCGAGTAATTGAGAGTTAAAGTTTTAAGTTCACAGCTAAAATCAACATTTTTCTAGCAGATTATGTGGATTCCTGTCAATTAAAACCAAAATTTTTCTTGTACCGTTAGTGCTTCAGAAATATTATTCCATTTCCAACCATTTTGCATACTTAACTCAAAACACCTGATTTTGGAAATGTACCACTAATGAATTTGACCGACGATATTTACTTTGACATAATATACGATTTACATTTAATTCATACAAAATAAATAAATTTCATTCAAAATACTCAAAGCTGTTTGTCAATTGTCATTATCATTAAAAGACTCATTATACTCTCCGAATAAGCGTATAACCTGTGTTGCTATGGGAGGATTGAACAATGAACAGTCGACCTTTTAGTTTTCAGTACGTGCCTTAACCTTTCCGCCATTTGAACTTATTTACTTGCGGTACTTTACCAATTACTCCATCTTTTATCTCACCGTTAAATTTCACACGTCAGTCAGAAGACTATAGTCTATACTATTCTCTTTCTGATATATAGCGTTATCTCTCTCGATGAGGTGGTACAGCTTTCTAGAGCTTTCCTAAGTATCGAACCAAAAGTGTCGCTACTACTCAGGTATCGATCCTTTTTCGAATCCCTAAGCATCATGCAAACTTGACGGCAAACTTGATCGTATGTGGCCTCCCTAAGCAAAAGCTTTTGAACTATTTTGAAGTGAACTGACTGTCGATAATAGTTGATAGTATGTATAATATAGATGTTAAATATGGTTCTTAAGATGGATTGTTTGAACACGACCACTAATAATAATACTAAAGCCATAATGGACCAAACCCCCGGGCATCCTCGTTAGTTACCTGCGTCCCATTGTATCGAGGCAACTTGTTAACTCGGACTCGGTTCCGAGAACCCAACACCTTTACATCAAAAGCTTTGAATATCAACACAAAGCTGTACTTAGCGCGGCCCGCGGTTCTATATCCTTTACTTGAAAACAGAGAGATGTTATGTTTCTTACTAGAGCGAGCAGTGTCCTCCAAAATGGTATCTTCCTGAGTTTTTCAAGTTTCAAGAGGCAGCAGCCGTACGACACAGGTAAAGCATTCGCTGGACCTGAATATCGATATCTCTATCATACTATGACGTAACTATATGTATAATACATACTCAAAAAACAATACATAAATAGTAAATACTTGTTACCTTAGCCAATTCTACTAGTTACCTATAAGTTTGGCCATTTAGCGGGGTAGGCACTTGATGATATATTTTTGTATTCTTAGCTATAACATGTCTATACTAAAAGTCTACATAACTATTAGTTACATGCAAGTCTTGTAACTCAAAGTGTAAGGTTTTCAGTAAGGTACTCCTCTAAAGGTATAAAAGCTCTCTCGAACCTGTTTCTTGACTTCATATTACAATAGTCAGACTAATGTCATGTAATCCACGTAGTTTTCAAGCCTTTTCAAACGAAGATAAAGAAACGTCCGTATCTATTTTTACTACCTACTTTTAACAAATTCAACGGGCGGGCAATAATTATTCAATTTGCTACGTGCCGCAACCTCCTCCTCGAGGACCTCCTTATTATTCTAACTTCGAAAGAGTTAAGACTACTGGTCAACAGTCAACACAATCGTTCCTTGTAATATTTAGAAGTCTAATATTGAAAAGGAACGATTGCGTTAGCCAAATGTCGACCTTCGCAACCGGTTATAAACCATTTAGGTATTACTACAGTTTTTGAGTATAAACTATAGGTACCTATTACCCTTCCATCTCAAGCTGGCTGTCGTCGACCGTTGCAAAATGACGTCATACCGTACCGATGACAAGAAAATAATAGAATAAAAATAAATAAAAAAAAAATCTTTTCATGGCAATGACATCTTGAAAGTCTAAAGGCGTAATTTTTAATTTCTTATTTTTTGAAGGTACTGAAGTTATAGGTGGTAGGAAACATGAATGCTGGAAGGGCCTTCCACACCTTAGAAGTTCTTTCAGTAAAAAAAAAAAAAATCTGTCATACCCTAACAGATAGTCTAATACATAGCAATTTGTATAGACTGAGTACTTTAGAATGTCTATGAGAAGCAATCCCGCCCAGAGGCATGTATTTACCATAACAAGGAGCCTCTACAATGGGCGCGACGCACTGCACCGGTAGGAATGCCTAACTAGGTGTAAAACGAGTCTCTACTGTGCACTTTTTGTAAAACTTTAACGTCATTAAGTAGTTGTTGGTACTTTCAATCGTTTGGAAAACTGTTATGAGTATGTTAAACGATGTCTGAAGATATTATCCAATATCATTATTTAGTTTGTATATGTTTTTTGAAGTTGGACGGACCTAAATAGAAGCGATGAAACCGATGCTCGATGCGCGCCCTACTTCAACAAACGTATCATCAGAGGGTGAGCGTCGCGCATCCAAAATCGGTTTCATCGTTTCTGTTTAGGCCCACCCGACTTCAACAAACATGTACAGACTAAAATTTATTTTATTCTTTGTAGTGGCGTTCGATATCGGTTTTATTAAAATATTTTTTTCTAACTTAGCGTAGACCTTGTTAGAGACCCTGGAAATAAATTTTCTTCTGATTATTGGTTTTTAACGTAATTCATGCAATTATATTGAGATAGGCATCTAACATTGAGTCTGGTTGCATTAAATTTCGCGACAGAGCCCATAACGAGGCGCAGCGAAAGTGGTCAGAGTTAGACAGAGGTCCGGTACCATACTGGGCTAAGCTGGCCAGACATCCAATTAGAGGGAATGCGCGTCCCTGCCACTCGGACACTATACAGGGTGCAACTTACCTATGAAAAGGACATCTTTTTTAAATTGGTACAAAATCAACAAACTGTGTACGAGGTAGATATGCCTCGCTATGGTGAAATCGACGAGGTTTTTAAACTAAAATTTACATATTTTTTTTTTATCTTTTTAGGTAGGATGGAATAAGGGGGGGAATCCTGTTTTAGTGGGAGTTTACACTATAATCAACAAACTGTGAAAATTTCAAGTTTCTATCCCCAGGCGGTTTAGGCTGTGCTTTGATAAATTAGTCAGTCATTTTTAATGAATAAGAAAATATAATAAGTATTAGTATCGAATTGAAGTCAAATTTTTCTGAAAATAGAAATGACGACATTACTATCAACCAAACAGGATTTCCGATTTTCCAATATAGGTACTACCTAACAAAGAAAACTTTTAAGAATTGAAATGTGTATTTTTAGTAATTATACTCATTACTCATCAAAAACTCTTGTAGTTAAAGATTATTTATTAATGTATGTGTAATGTATTAAAAAGTAAATTACTGAGCATCACTGAAATTATATATGGCCTTAAAAGTGCAAAACCTGTGTAATCAAGACGTAACTTCATCATTCCTTCGCATTCCTTATAAATATTTAAAGATAAACGAAAGCCTCTTTTAATATCCGCCTGTGCACGGTACTCCATAAAAGGCGGGTCGACAATGGCCTGGGAACTCAGCTCATTTGAGGAGAAAATATCACGTCTTGGCGGTCTCGCTAAATCGCTTTTAAATGGTTTTGCAGCGTGTCATAAAAAGATCAGTGACAATCCTCTAAACATTTTAAAGTGGCCTTACGACAGACAACGCACACTCTAACCAACTAAAATCAAAAAGCTTGAATTTGCAACCAAAAGCCCAAACTTATAATCACCTAACTAAAATTAGCACACTTTAACTTGCTAAAATCAAATAGCTTGAATTGAACGCAACCAAAGAACTTTGGTAACTCAAAGCCCAAACTTACATGTAATTAAGTATCTACCTAAATAAATTAATCATAATCACACATCACATCACAGTAGTATCACACTTCACATTATAATGTCTATAATACGAGTAATAATCATTAATCACACTAATATTATAAAGGCGAAAGTTATGGTGTATGTGTCTGTGAATGTGTGTGCGTATGACTGTTACTCCTTCACGTCACAACGAATGAATCGATTTGGCTGTTTTTAATGGAGATACAGATAGCTCATACTTAGGATTAACACATAGGCTACATTTTATCCCGGAAAATTAAAGAGTTCCCGCGGAACACTGGCAAGATCGACTGCATCGTCACTTACCATCAGGTGAGATCGCAGTCAAGGGCTATCTTGTCACCGAATAAAAAAAAAAGATCACACTGGCACTGGCAAGATTTTGTGATTAATTGCCTTTTTGAGAAGTAAGAAAGTACCTACTCGTATCATGAAAAATATCAAGTGGCACACATGCTACATTTAATCGCTGGATCGCGTGTTTTTACAATTATTTTTATTGGTACGTCCTCGCGATAAGAGATTCCAAAAAACCAAGTATTGTGCTAATTGACAATTTATTTGTGCAACCATCACATTGTGACATTGTACCTATCTGACTCTGAGATCTATAGAGTGTGCTCTGACTCAACTCAGACTCATGATAGAGGTTAAAACGGGACACAAATATGCTCTGACATAAATCTGTCTCGTTTTATCTCTATATTGAGTCTGAGTAGAGCTAGAGTGCGGTCTGTAGATTTCAATCTAAGCCATTGTGTAAATAAAAAGGTCCAATTGATTGATATTTGAGGACTAATTAATTTTTAAGATAATCTACTAGGTATATGGCTAAGATTGGACGCAGCCAATATATTATAATCAGTTCATAAAAGTAGTATCTATATTATATTACTAATCTGTATAATTACTTACGTTCTAACTTATCCATAAAAAGTATCTATCTCTAGATACACAGGTATAGCTAAACCGAGGACCAGTGGCGTAACTATACTGTTTGAGGCCCGTGGCAAATTCATCGTATGGGGCCCTCCCTCCCCCAATATAAAGAAGCGATTTCTGTGACTACAGCTAGTGCCGAGCGATCGAGCGATGGCTATAAATGTTAGGATCATCTTGTGCTTCCGGTCCTCTCTGACCGGGGGCCCCTTCAGGCTGGGGCCCGTGGCATTTTGCCGTCTTGCCACCCTATAGTTACGCCACTGCCGAGGACCTAATCTAGTAACAACGAAATACTCAACGAAATACCTACTAAGGAGGAAGGATGTTACATCGAATATTATTATTTCATTTTTTAAATACGTAACGGTATATATTTTTATCGTACACGTTTCCTTGAGCTTGAGCAAACAGCAGCGTCGCCAAATATGATATCACCGGGATTATCACTATTTATCTGACGAGATAGCAGGATAATAATATTAAACACGGGCGCCATGTCTCATAACTTTATCGCGTAGGTACGTACCCACAGTATACTTGCTAAGGACTTTGCGTGACTGAAGTTGATTAATAATATTATGCTAGAATTAAATAATTTGTAGTGTGTTGTTATAAATTAGTTCATTATTTACAGCGTTTTCAATATGAATCTCTCTTTGTAGTGTTGGAAAACGTTATTTTTTTCGTCTTTCCGTTTCCCTATTTTTTTTTTTCAATTGGATTCTATTCTTAGGTTTTTAGTGGTTACTCCTTCACAAATATTTCATAGACCCAAGACACGAGTAGACCCAATTTATCTCAGACTCTTTTGAAAGTCTCTCAGTTATTAATGTTTTAATTAAACAATTTTATCAATTAAAATCTATTGTGATCAAGCGATATAACACGATGCGTATAGTGATGTATTGAAGGAAAAGCCTACAAACCAGCAAGCAAACATTCTTGCATTTATAATACGCTAGCAAAGTGTAGGTAGAGTTAGTGTGGATTCAGAATTCATCCAATTCATCTAAACACTGCCTATATCTTAAATAATACACAAAATAAATAACTATTTTTTTTATTTTAAACGAATTCTTACAACACACAAACCAAAGACACCACGAAGAAAAAATATTTTAATCACGCGATCATTCCCAGCGCTTTTTGTACCGTACCATCTGCCACAAAAAGCTCAAGACAGGTCCGTCAGTGAGCAAAGCATGACCTTGCCGCTAACGAAGGCTGCCCACCGTACAAGGCTGGTTCAAAACAAAATAAAACTACACCGCAAAGACCTCGTACAAAAAATAGACTAATAAAACGGCGGGCGATGTTCGGCGCGAGTGCGACGGACCGAAAATTTTACTTCTTTTCCTCTTTTAGTATTGTCGTGCTTTTCGAACAATACTTACCTACTAAGGGGTTTTCGAAGACTTTTTGTAAAAAGAATGTTAGCCGAGCTTAACTTGACTATTCTCCTGTCCCCTCCAAATAAGCGGCAAGCTTGTGTTGGGGGGAGGTGTGTGATAGTACGACGGATGGGAATCGAATCGACGACTTTTCAGTTTTCAGTCTTCTCCTTTAACCATTTAAATACTACTAAATATTATAAAAGCAAACGAGTTTTCCATCCCACAAAGAGCTAAGAATCGACGATTTTTTGCATAGGTAACTAAAATATACTTAGTTAGGAATTTTATAAATGATTCTCGCGGGATGTTTTAAAAACTTACTTCACGGAGATGAAGTTGCGACCTAAAGCTAGTAAGATCTCAACTAAAGGTACCACATCAAAAAGATCGTAGCATATCGAGGAAAAAAAACGATTGCTGAAAAATTTAAAACCTAAAATTTAGGTCTTAAATCAACACGGATGAAATCGCAGGAAAAAACAATAAGAGATAAAATATAATAACTTAAGTTCCTAAGTTCCAAAGTATGGGGGATGAAACTATGAAGTAGGACTTCAAAAACATTTAATATCTTAATAATATGATTCAAGTTTCAACCTGCACTTGTGGTTGTTTGTGGATAAGAAGAGAAGTTTAATAGACTTCTAGATATAAAACTAGAATTTAAGAAAACCATTGCTTCATAAATGACGAATACAACAGCATATTGAAATGAATCTGTTTTACGTAGCATCGTACAATTTATTTTAGCGGGAGATTACGCCTCTATCTATGTGGAGTACAGGCAGATGTGGTATGAATTGGGTTACACTGATATGATATCATTAACACTGACATCAATACCGGTTACTATATCCCGTGGGTTTAGCACAAAGCCAGTTATAATTTTATATGGCAGGGTCTTCTTCTCAAAAAGGTAGCAGGTTCGAATCCCACCCGTTGCACTATTGTCGTATCCACTCTTAGCATAAGCTTTTCGCTTATTCGGAGAGGATGGGAGGGTATTAGTCAAGTTCAGCTTGTCTGATATTCTCTTTAAAAATAAAGATAAAAACCTAAACCAGCTAATAAGTTTCAGTGAAACATTTTAAGTAATAAACACTTATCCGACAGATTAGGGGCATGAATTTACACTGCCATACCCCTTCCAAGTTAGTCCTCTACCATATTAGACTGCATCGTCACTTACCATCAGGTAACATCGCAGTCAAATGAATAAAAATAAATCCAAAAGGAGATGATATGATTTACATATTTGTTTAATAACTAGCACGATTTTTTTTAACTCACAATTTACGAGTAGATATAAGTATCTATTTCTCAATACAATATTGAAGTTTATCTGGCAACTCTACTGCATTTCACGTTTTCAAAGTCGGTCAAACAATCCTCTGCCAGATTTATCCCGAAGCTTATTTCAGCTGGCCTAGTGCCTAAAATAATAGTTACAGATTTAACTAGTCCAATAACTCCTATGATTCTTGACGCAATCGTAACGACAATAAACCCATTATGCTTCTAGGTGGGTATCAATTTGCAACCGTTTGTTCGTGATCCGGCCAGCTTAATCGTCGGATTGTTGAGGTGAGCCCTCAGGGGATTAGCGATTATTATTTATTATAGGACTATAACGGTATTCGCTATTTCATCTGCGCGTATTAAGGCTTTCTTAAAATCTGTTGGGATCTCTTTGACTTTCTGGATTAAGAAGTTGCTTACATTCTACGGAATCTTATGTTTAGTAAAATCTTAAACTGAACTCAGATGTCAGATTATATATCGTTTTAATTCGGTATTCCATAAATACAATAGCCTTACAACATAACATAAACTTAACAATAGATTTTCAATCTCTATTTTATTATTACGCAGTTTCTGTTCTCTTCGCTTCTAACCCAATACTACGTCTTTTCTTTAGTACCCGATCCTCTCTTGTTTTCTTCGTTCCTAATTTTAAAAAGATTCTATTTTCAAATTCAAGCTCGTACCATAGTTACATCTGACCATCACAGAACCTCTTTTAGTACATAATATCTGCCCCTTCCCAAACTATAGATACGTATACTTTGTGTAAAGGCTATGTTGCTAACATATGTTACTATTTATTTAATTAATTTTATTTATTTTTATATAATTTAAATTTTTATTATTATAAAAAACCAAAAGCAACTTCTTGCCTACCTAACGTCATTTTCTCATTTAGATACAGCAGAGTTACCTAACTAAGCTTATGTAGACACTAACTCCCTAAGTGACCGTTGCTGACCAAATCTATTCGATGTTTAAAAGCACCGTAACGTTCCCAGAGATTACTAAATTCCTCTTACCGATCCATTGATAAAATATTATAATCCTACGTAAATTCAAAATAATCGTAGTAGTTGTACCTACATATCCTATCGTAGTATGTTGTACATATCCTATAAAATAAACGATACAGTCATTAGGTAAGCATATTATCTTGCGTAAAGTCGGACAAAAAGGAACATGTTTTTGTCGCATGTGCAACAATATTGATGTAGGCGATGAACCTAATAATCATTTAGCTATTGATTTATTGAACAGGCGTCGCTCGATGAATTGAACGCATTCTGCATATAAAGCAACATACAAAACGGCACCGATCAACAATATAAATGGAAATATCTAATAAGATTCGTAATATATCCTACACATTATGGATAAAAAAGTTGACCTTACAAGGCAAATTACTGCGTCACTCACAAATCTTATTGCGTTATTTGAATAAATAAAATTCGAAACAACATAGTTATTATGTTTACCCAGTGCCTTCTCTACAGTAGATTTTGAAATTACCGTTAAGACAAACAGACCAACTCAACGAAGGAACTTTTTCATACTAGATACCTTTATTGCTAACGGGTATTTATTGCTAATGGGTAACGGGAGTTAATAAATATTAGAAGATAATAGAGAGAAATGATAGCTTTGCAAATTGTAAGATTAGGTAATATTCAAAGATTATATATTATACTAGCTTTTGAATTAGACTTTGGGGTGGAATTTTCAAAAACTGTGACACACATGCTTCTTTATTTTTAACTGAAAGCTCAAATACCAACTTTGATGGAAACAGCTTGAAAAATGACGGAGTTTCATATAAACTTCCATCCCCTATTTAAACCCCTTAGGGGTGGAATTTCCAATAATCCTTTCTTAGTGTGCACCTACGTCATAAAAGGAACCAACTGTAAAAATTTCAAGTTTCTAACTTCAGTAGTTTAGGCTGTGCGTTGATATCTCAGTCAGTCAGTCAGTCAGTCAGGACTTTGAATTTTTTATATATAGATACTGTTTTTTGTGTATTGGTAGATCTACCAATTCTATCGAAATTAAGTTATAAAAGCTGAATTAAGTTATACCCGACTCCACCAAGATTGCTGCACTTTGCTAATTTACGGGTATTTACTACTTACGTCGAAAAATATGTTGTTCATATGCAAACAAACGGTTGCGGTTATTATCATGGTATAACGATGATAAATGATGTTTCGATGAAGTCTTTACGAGTGCAATGTCGTCAAACCAGAATATATTACTATCGAGTGTGTACTGGGAGTAGACTTGAGGGCAGTGTTGACGAAGGCGTGGGTGGATCAGGTTATCCCATACTCGTATGCACAAGAACTATGTGCTAGAATGTAACTAATTAAGCGGGCAACACGCAACGCATTTATCATCGTACTATCCTACTTATAAATGCAAAAGTTTATAGATATATATGTATTTAGGTATATGGATGGATATATGAATAGATAGAGATGGAAGGATGTTCGTTACTCAATCACGCCGTAGCGACTGAACCGATTTAGCTCGGCACAACTAATTCGAGACTATAATTTATCTAGATTATAGTCTGGAATAACATATAGGCTACATTTTATCCCGGGAAAGGTCCGGGTCCGGTCGGGAGGAACAAAAAAACCTCAATCCACGCTCAAAGTCGGGCGAGTATCGCGCATCGGTTTCATCGTTTCTATTTAAGCCCGCCCGACTTCAACAAACGTGTACAAACTGAAATTATTTTTATACTTTGTAGTGGCGGAAGAAGACTGTTTTTTGAAAAGAATTTTTTTACAAAATAATGTTATTCTTACCTAAAAATGGACGAAGCCGATGAGAGCATTCAAAATTAAACAGAGTGAAGAATATTACATTTAAATTCACATTCCCCAACTGCGATCTTATCGCAATGTTCCTGTATTGGCTGGTAATTTAAAAAACCTTTATCAAGTTTGTAAGTGTTGTGATAAATTGAAATGGGTATAAATTAAAAAGTGAAGCTTAATTTATTCCCCCGGTTGTTACTTTAGCCGTAAGCCTTCTCAATTTACATGGAAGATATGCAACAGATTAGTCTTCTTTAACGAGACCCCTAAAACCTGATATTGCTGCGAAAATAAAAGAGCCTGTTTTTATTTATGATCACCTTGTTTTAATTCGGAGAACATTGGCAAGTACCTATAAAGTGGAATTACCCATGGATATATTAACAATTTAAGCAGAACATCCTTCTTCCGGACCCTGAGAGGACATAATAATATTACGATTTCTGGAAGTCGAAACCTGAAACTAATTAACTTTCATGTTTAAATTTAATCTAGTCTTTTCGGAACAGTTTTGCTCAATATTTTTTTATTCCTAGCTGTGCTCCAAAATCTTTTTTTTTAAATTATTTTCTTCAAACTATGTATGTAGAAAAAGACAAAGATATAATTAATTTAATTTTTTGCTTACCTCGCTGCTAATTTGCATAAGTGCCATCACTTTCTCAACACACTACAGTACACCTTCCTCCAATAAATCAGAATCTTTGTAATGATAAAACCTTATAGAACCAGACAGTATAGATTTTCTGTAATCGACCAAGTTATAGTAAAGGCAACTTTGGTCTGAGCATTTACAAGCTATTCTAAATAGCATTCTTAATCGTAATCATTGAACCATTTCAAATATGTAGCCTACATACCTATACCTTCCTCATGGTCCACTAGTCACTAGGTTTACGTTTAGGAGTCGTTATGGCTCGCTCATTGAATTCGTCGCACAAATTAGAGGGTCCCATTCGTTCACAGATGAGTGCCCCGCTGGGCATGACGTGTGAACGTTTTAATTAGAGTGAATCGCTCGTTGGGGGACAACCCTGCTTATCCAGAAATAACTTCATTCAAAAGAAATGAGACGTGATGTTTACGTAGGTATCCGATTTTATCTTCCTACTACTTTTGCCCGCAGTTAAGTTCGATTTTTCAAACCCCTATTTTACTCATTTGGGGGATTGAATTTTCAAAAATCCTTTCTTAGCGGATGCCTACGTCATAATAGCTATCTGTATGCCGAATTTTAGCCTGATCCGTCCATCGGTTTGAACTGTGCGTTGATAGATCAATCAGTCAGTCAGTCAGTCACCTTTTCTTTTTATATATTCAAATGGGGTTTTGACTTAATTTTTTTATAGTATTATGACACAATGTCATTTTTCCTTTTTTAATATCTTAACTAGTCTCGAAAATGTAGAGCTTTTAATTTTCCTGTTCCTGAGAGCGCTATTGCAATTTGCAACATGACGTCACGATTAAATATCTACACACTCTCCAATCAAAATTTCATTTTAGAAAGAGACGAATAGGTACAGCCTCAGTAAAACAGCTTATAGGTAACTTAATTGTTTTTTGACCGATTTATTTTCTGTTTTTACAAATGCTATTCTTACATGTTACATTTTCGGTTGTAATTAATGAATATCCACATTTTGACAAACAGTCGATTACCCAATTGAGACCGCAGTTGTTTCACCGTAGCGTCTAACTACTGAACCGATTTTGATGAATGAGTTATAACACGATTTGTTATCATGGTTCGGATGTAGTACAATTAGATTTAAATTTAAAACGTGTGCGTGATATAACACTCATACAAATGCAAAGCTGAGCTCATACCTCGCGGACTGTGTCTAAATACAACATAGAAAAAGGGTACACTTCACACCTTTATTAAGAGGAATTTCATTATTTGATTATCAGAGAGTGCATGTAGGCGAGAGTTTGGGAGAGTAGTAAAAATTTATATCAGAACCTAAATAAATATGTTGAGTAAACAATTTTAACGATTTTAAGATATGTCTTTATTTGTGAGCAAACTTCGAGCTTCGCTCCCACGTGCGTGTCAAGAGCATGTGCACAATATAAACTATGTCGCATAAATAGATCTTGTCGGTATTTCAGTCCATATGTCCCGGTTCTTTTAAGAATCGTGAAAATACAAAGTAATGCTAAGTTTAACAAACTAATCGTGCTAGTTCTTCGATCACAGAAGAAAAAATATGCTAGGTTTAAAAGATAGATAGATGGTCACATCCACATCACCACATCTTAAATTCTTTGACGTGTTGAGTCGTGTGACATATTTACAATCAATATCCTCTTATCGAAGTTTATTTAGGTAGTTTATCGGTATCAAAGTTTGTTTTTTATATAAATAAGATAGCCAACATATTTTCAGAGTTGGATAGACAGAATGACAGTTCACCTCTATAATACATATTATATTTAAGTACTCAAATATTACTCAAAATTTTATTTACAATAAAAATATATTATTCTTACTTTATTATTTATATTATATTTTTAAATATTATATACATATTAAAATATATGTAAATGGTATTATTCCCAAAAAGCCGATTAATTTCAGTACTAGGTAACATAGACTTGAACGATTTAAAAAATATATATTATTTCGATCGTGTTGATTCCAGGTTGATAATATACATTTGATGTTTTTTCATGAAAATAGAAGATAAAATTCATCTCTGAATAATGAAATAATCAGTGATATTACCTTCTGAAAAATAATAAAAAATAGCAATTTCATAAAAATAATTTTTGCATTACATCGACATTATTTCGTTGTACCCACGCGCCACCCAGACGGAAGTCTATTGGATTCCTTCCAATACGCTGTTAGTACATTTATCTCTTGAAATTGTCGGTACATGTCTAGAACTGGCTGTGATTCACCGAGCAAACAAGACGATAAAGAGCATTTATAGTATTCAGCAATAACTATACCGCCACACCAGGTTAAGGTAAGGTAACACTCTTCTTAATACAAATGCTGACAAGTCTCATTGTTCGAGTTCTAAAACTAAGCCAGATATCGATTAATAACTTCATTATCTATGCCTTTTATGCCAACAAAGTATTAAAATTATTTTAATTCTAAGTTAGGAGTATGAAACTTCAGATATTTTTGAATTTTTTGGAACCTAGGTCCACTTGCACCAACCCCTTAAAGTTAAATTTTCTATACCTGTTATTTTCTTGCCAATTCTGAAATAAACTTGTCAATAATTAACAGCATTTCATAATTTAACTAAACATGCAGATTGGTGCAAGACGGCCTTAGTGCGTAAATGCTCTTTTGCCCAATCAAAATATCGCGCATCTCGCCCTTTAATATGTTCTACCCGTAAAATTGAAATAGCATTATCCCATGTACTAGGTACCGTGTAATTCTGAAAAGAGCATTCTTAAACAGCTACACATTTAGCTCCAAGGATATCGCATACGATCCCAAAACAGAGAGTTACAGATGCCGCATTTATCCAGTCCTGGAGATGAGAGTGACGTCAGCATCATTGGGCGCTCGCCGTAAAAATGTGTGAGCAGAGGTAGTAACTAATACCTTATCTGTGAGGAGAGGTCACGTTGACGTCATCAACCTTCTTTCGATGCACCCGAATTTTGCTAATGACGTCACACGTGTTTTAAGCATTACGTATGTGTTATGTATCTACGTCTTTTGAACGGAGACTCTTGTTCCTCTTGATGATCGTCTCGTGGTAAAGAAAAGCTTCCGACTTCTTTTCTATAGCAGTTCGTCACATCAGGCGTATTTGAATTTTCACTTTCTGAAAAAGGATCTAAATCCTTTTTCAGGAAGTGAAAATTCAAATAAAGTTTCGAACGCACGCTTTTGAAGAAAGTGACGAAATAAATGCGAAATAAGCATAGGTACATATCTCTGAAAAGTACTTCAGCCCTTTACTCATTAAAAACTACCTCGGTCAGCATTGAAAGGAAGCTGTGTAGACTTTACGTCAGCTTGTAATCGAATAGTAACTACAAGTTTTAAGATACTAACTACTTTATATCATTACCTTGTATTATATCCAAAGATCTTTCTATTTAGCAAGTAGGTACTATTTATGTCTACGTAGTTGCTTTTGAAATGTTAGTGTGAATGCACCTAATCTTAGCAACAAAATTGCTGCATAATGCTTTGACTCATTGTTGTATTCGTAATAATTTCTAGGTAACAATTAAGCACACTGTACACTGCAGTTCTGATTTCTGTGAAGAACTTTTTAAAAATAAAACCGAATATATTTGTATAGCCGATAGGACGTAAATTATACGTACCTATAGTAAGAGTTGCTAATGAATATTTCACCCCAAAAACCTACCTACTTAAAAAGGGTAAAACTTCAAAAAAGTTCGATTCGATATTCGCGCCGCTGAAATTCAGAAGAAAGCTGCTTGATTCTGATATTTCATAAAGAACATAACTGGAAAATGCACTTTCTAGTCGAATAAATTGCCAAGTCATACATTACTCTTCCTGGATCTTTATTGAGGTCACAGCCTCCCGGCGCCAACTTATTCATTATTCATATCATGACATATTAAATAGTACTTTACTATTTTAATGTTGTAAAGCTTAGCCATACTGCTATTCTGGTATATGGTCCGAGGTCGTGATCAAAAATATTCTATTCGGTCCCATATTCAATAATTTACTGCTTCATATATTGTGTTTGACGACAGTTAGGTTTTATTGGAAACTATAGCTTTTTCTCGCGACTTGGTCCACGATATTGTAAAGAGCTTTCTCGTAGTCAGTTAAAAATGATTCCCATAATCCTTAATCTCCTGATTACAAGAAAGCTGAAAGGAAGGCTATGATTTTAGCAGTCTATATCCATCCAGTCTATTCCATCCTAGCGGCTAAACTACTGAGCCGATTTTGATGAATGAGGTGTCAGAACACCAGCCATCAATCAGGTTTTTCATAAAGTTTTTCATAAGTTGCAGCAATAATGCTGATTGCGGCTACCTTGCTTATGCGACATAATATGGGTCTAAAAGCTATTTTAAAATTGTTTACTTATTTTTTTGTGTCTCGGAATTTGAATTCATGTTGTAGGTATGTGCATATTTCTTTATATTTCCGCTATCGGTAACAACTTTTAAACTTTTTTCTTGTTTTCTCTGGATAAAAAGTAGATATTTTATGTTCATCTCTTGGACAATCTCTGTGCCTATCAATCAAGATCCGTTCAGCTGTTGAGACGTAAAAATTTCTACTTAAACTTATTTTACCTATTTGATACTAGGTACTTGGATACGTTATTAATTAATCGTAATTTCGTAGATATAGACATAATATCCGGCTCGAAGGACTCTGAGTAAGAAATATGATTATATATTATAGTAATATAATATAGTACATAGTAGTACTAGTAGTGTCCTTAAGTTATAGGTACATAAGTAAAAAACAAAAATTATTTTCAAAAATTGACTTTAGCGACAACAGCATTGAGAAGTTGAAATCACAATTTTTTTGGAACTTTCAACATTTCCCAAACTTCTTTCATCATAATAAACAGCGTTAAAATATAAATTTTTATAAATAGGTAGGTAGGTACCATACTTAAAAATTGCTGTATACAAACTATAACTTTCACTTACGCAAACTTGCCTTATGCAATCTTGGAAGATAAGATAGTCTAAGGTTGGTAACCTAGGCTTGGAAAACCTAATGAACTTATTTTGCTGCATACCTACCAGAGATTGTACCATTACTCCGCTTTGGACCTGTGCGTGATTAACATAACGCAAAGTTTTTTTACTGAATTCTTTAAAGAAAATGCTGACAAGCAGATTATAGGCAGTGCTTGTGCGCATATATGAAGTGCGCACCATCGCAGGTTCATTCTTACGTATTTTTTTTTGCATTTGAAGCAAGCATATTACATATCTACCTACCTACCTTTTTTTACCATACGATCTCAGTAATTAGTCTTAATGTAAGTGCGATCGAGGTTTTCTCTGAAAAATTCGTTTCAAATGGAAAATAGGTAAGTAGGTAGGCTTACTTTTAAAAAAATTACGTATCAAACCAATAGGGTTTGAGAAAACACAGACGACAAAAATATAAATACATATAAGATATTTTTGTATATGTATTTATATCTAACTTAACCTAACTAGGTACCTACCTAAGTATTTACTATTTATAAACGATAAATCAACCGTTTTTTTTCTGAATTCAATATAATAGGTTTTTTCAGGTGCAAACAAGGAGAATCACATACTTAATCTGAAAATAGGACAATCTGTTCTAGGTATACATATAGACATAGTTTTAGTAATCAGAACAGAATCCGATGATGAAAGCAAAAATCTACATCCGCTTATATTTACACGTAGGTACGATTATAATATGAAACGTTCCTTCGAATTATCAATAGCTCTACATTCCTGATAAGGGCAACGCACTTCTGATAGCTCGATATCAAACATTGAAACACGATTCTTATTGTATTAAATATTCACAGAAACTGATCATCAGGCGCTATCAAACACATGTAAGGAAGTCGACCTTCACACATGACATCATTCATAACTTATTATTCATAAGATTAACTAATACCTACTTACCAGCTAGTATTTTCGCCGTTACTGCCGATAGTAAGATGTTCAGCCACAGAAAATCCAAAATAAGACCCAGGCTCGCCGAACTTTATCACAGGAATCCGCGGTTCCAAGTTGAAACCATTGATACAATATAATATGCACAAAAATATAACACTTATGAAACCAATTTTCACGGCCATCGTGGTGTTCGTTGCGTTGTCGAGTTAAAAATTAATTTTCGCACCAATTCACTGTTTACCAGTTATTATTTGGCACATCGCGGTTTTCGTTTAAAAAGTGTGATACGGATGGGCAATAAACCCCCAGCGCGCTTGCCGTTCGCCGGCCGATTATTCCCGCTCAACTTTACTCGGATTTCTGTTGACTCTACGTAGACATAACAAGTCTCTACACTACGCGCAATACGAGCGGCTGAACGTCCGCTAGAGGGGACTGAACTCATAAAATAGTGGATTCATTTCGTTTAACGCCATCTAGCACAGAAGCAAGACAATAGTCAACACAGCTCTGCTGCCATCTGTGCGATCCTTTACTAGTATGTAAATTGGTCCTTCGTAACGAATCTTCTTTCTGCTTACGAAGTTCAAGCTTTTGCTAATAGATGTCTAATAAATGAATGTTCTGGAGTGTTCTGGAATTCTGGAGTGGCAGCTGCCATTTATACGGTTCTTACCTTTTACAATTACAACATTACGGTTCTTTACTTATAAATTGCATCTTCATTGCGGATCGCGAATAGCTTCTTCTTCATATCCTCAACATATAGTAAAATAACTAAAAAATTGTATTATGAATTCATTATCGAAGTCATCAAACTGTTTTGCCACTTTGGCTTTATATTTGTTACCTCCATGATCTAGATCTTTATTAAAGTAAGTACATACCTTCATTTATAAACTTTTCAGCTTTATTACAGTGCTCGTCTTTGAACAGGTAATGTAACCGCTCCATAAGCTTATGAAATATATTTATTTTATGAGCTTAGCAAACTCAAGCAATAACTATATGAAAGTCTACCCATATTTTTAAATTCAGAAATGCTCTTTATTTAACCCATCAAAATTATATTTCAGTAGCTTTTGCCAGCGGCTACGCATACGTTATGTTCTATTTTTTAAACCCCTATTTTACTCTTTTAGAGGTTATTAAATTTTCAAAAATCGTTTTTGAGCAGATGCCTGCGTTATACTAGCTATCTGTGTGCCAAATATCAGCCCGATCTGTCCAGTAATTTGTCACTCACCTTTTTCTTTTATATACTTAATTAGATTAAATCTGAATCACGTGTATTATATGTATTGTTTACAAAGTTACTTACTAGATACTTAGTTATTTTAAAATAGCTAAGTACTTCTTCAGAGTTTTACAAAAAAATCATAAAACTTTAGGATAGTTTAGTCTATGGCATAAATAAGGTATAAAGGAAACAACGAAATGACATAAAATGATTTATTAAAAAATAATTTTCGAGATTCCTCAAAAAATTAAATAAGAATGATAACAAACATTTTAATCAGTAGACAGAGATAAACATTAGAACGCAAACATTGATTTGGTACAAATTATTATTAGAATGCAATAGTCTTTTACTACTCTCTCCGATACATTTATAAAGTATCCATTGGTTATCCAGTTAAATTAAAAATACTGATTCAATATAGTCAACTCAGTCAACTCGCTGATAGGTTAAAGGTGGAAACAGATCAAACTGATTTACTTGTTATAAGTTTCAACTTTGGAAGATTATTCGGGTTAACGTACTATGGATATCTGCAATCCATTCAAATCATTTAATCATACAGCCGAAACGATTTTGCAACCAAAGTGCCAGCAGCAATTCGGTACTGTAATGTGACCTCCGATTGGTTGCAAAACGTGATTAGATCGATTGACATTTGACGGAGCCATTGTCGCGCCAGGTAGAGTTTGGTACTACAATACAAATTAGTGAGAACAATGTCCTTCACGTGTATTGCAACACCATTCGCTTCTTACGCAGTCTTTAAGGCATAGGGTGGAAGGTTAGTTCAGTCTGTGAGTGTGCGAACAAGAGGTTCAACTGTGAGTCCAAACCGACGTTGAAGACTTTCATCAATGTAGCAGCTGCTTGACCTGGTTCTTTGCGTAACAGTGCTGTTCCTGACACTTTCATCAGATGTACTTCAGAATCCACTGAGCCACCTCCTGTAGTAGCCAGTTTCACGTGGCACGTTACATCAACTTGAATGTATTTCTGAACAGCCTTTCCTCGTTTGCCTGGGACATCAACATATTCAGTTTTCTCCTCGATTTGTGGCAAGTCAGCACGGAACACCGTTGCTTCACCAAGGAGACCCTGGAGGGGATAAAATTTAGAAATAAGAAAATTATGTCAGCACGGACGCAAGAAATAGATTGGACTATGTGAAAATTGATGCATAGGCGCTTGGCTCTAATCCAATGGTGAAATAAGAAATAATTGTCCTTCTGCCAAAAGAAGAAGTATCTAGCTGTATATAAACTGTTACTCTACAAGCTATTTCGTTAGGAAAACAAATAGTCTAACATACTGCGCGCTTATCCATCATGATGTTCTATTAATATCTTGGCATAAATTCAAAAACGAGTAAGGATCATAAATTACTAAAATAAATTTTACCCCGTTTCCTGATATTGTGAACTTCATGTCGGGGTGTACAGCACGTGGCTCCATACCAACACCTTCGGGGTGAGAGTCAGACCAGAAATAGTTCTCAGGTGCATTGAGCGTATCGGGCTTGAAAGTGATCCGTTTTCCGTAACCCATTCCAACGGATTGCAATAACAGACTTCGGCCTTCGAACAGATGATAACGGCTGTTGGCTGGTCTCACACGGTAGTAAAACCCAGGTACAATGCGAGGGTCGACATACGTTCCTAAAATTAAAAGAATTATTATTATATTAATATTACGCGGCTCAACTACAATTTTCTACAAAAAGTTCCGCTGTTGAGAAACTTACCGATAACAGGAAGTTCGTATCTCTCCAGACCTACAACGGAATACTGGCAAGGGACATCTTTAATATCACTTCCGTTGACAGTGATTTTTCTTGAGGAAGATTTGATGCCGGGTTTGAGTTCATATCCCTTCTTCAGTTGCTTAATACCAATGGCGACGTTGACAACTCTAGTAACGATTGCATTTCCTCGTCCTTTCTTCAGTATGGCCACTCCAGTCACGGGCACCAACTTAGTAACATCGTCATTCTCATACCATTCTACTTTACACAAGGTATTTACCTTCACTTTTTTCTCAATAGAACCATCTTCAGAAATTTTCTGCTCAAGTTCAATTTGGTTCTTCTGTAATTATAAAATAATTTGTTTATCAAGCCAATAACAATAGCAAATTATAGTGAAAAATATCTTTAAAATTTGAAAATCATTTATTACCTGTTGCTGGACAACTTCTAGGGTTCCTTGAGGTTCATGATTGACGTCATAGATAGTGAACTTGTCTCCGACGGCTACAGCTTCAATTTCAAATACAAATCCTTCAGGGCGAGAGTCCGACCAAAAGTAATTAGTGTTTTCATTTAGAGTTGATCCAACGGGCTCAAAGGTGAGTCGTCTTGCGAATCCACGCCCAATCGATTGGAGAGTGAGGGCCTTGCCACCAAACAAATATCTGGGCTTCACTGACAGTGGAGGGGCATCCAAAGCCTGAAATATTTCAAAATTATTTATAAGGTGTCCCAATAGGTTAACTAAAATTGGATTTATAATTATTGAGTAATTTTTTACTCTTGAAAAATTTATTTCTTAGATACTTCTAATAAACGGGAAAACATATTACATCCAATATAGCCAAAACAGTAAACATTATTGAAATTCGACAACTTCTAAGCTCTATCTTGAGTTTATATATAAACATTTTTGCATTCCATGGAATGATATTCCCATAATGATTGTGAAAAGTTAGTTGCAAGTACATAATATGAGTACAATTTTTTTAATGTTTCTATCTGTTATTAACATTTATATGAATTGACTATGGGGGAAAATATGATATAATGGCATAAAGCCCTTATGAATGATACTTATGGTTTACCTATAACATGCTGCTGGCCAGACTGTCAGATCGACCTGTGGGGTCTCTCGAGCGTTCTGCAGTTTGTTTTGTGAGCGCCTCTCTGGGCGTAGGTCTGAAAAACTGGACGATCCACATACCATCGCCTACAACGGCACACAACCAGTGGCAAATACACGCAAGTCAACAGTGTTTGTCGTTGATGATATTTTCATTCTGTAAATGTCAGCAACGGACACCGCTACTCACTGTCTAACACCCCTCTAACCTAATAGCGCCCAATTAAATACTCAAACCGCTGAACTCGGCTTGTGATCCAGGTGAATTGAATTCGGACTATTTTCATCCAAATAATTCAAAATCAAAAAAAAAAGATTAAAATTAAAAATCACAGTATCTTTTAACATTTATGTGTAAGGTTGCCATTACAATTTGTCATTTAAAAAATATTAATTTATTACAATGTTGAATCAATTTAGCTTCTCTCTTCGACTTGCCCGCTGATGATATTGTAAGAATCATTTAGATGTGTGAAGTTGAAAACATAACAATAATAGTTATTACCTCTTTAACAATTAATAGATGACAACCTTACTTTTATTGTGCATCTTAACGTGAAACTTACAAAAATTAAAATACTAATAATTAGGTTTGTGACCATATGTAATAAAACTAAGCGAACATTCTTAGGGTTAAAAATTAAAATAACAAATTTTGTGTTGGCATATATTTCGTCGTACCCTAGGCATAAAGGCGTAACAATAAAATTTACTTCTTCGTCTATCAAAAATGTTTGGCACGTAATTTGTAACTCTTTTCATAGGATACGACCATTTGTATAAGAATAATATATTAACCCAAAAGAAATTTTCGCAAAGTTAATGAACATTTTCGCAAGATTACTTCTGAAAACAAAACTCACCATCCTCCGGAATTCTGAAAAGATAAATCTTGCAAAAATCTTCTTTACGCTCACAAACCAAATAACTTTGAGAATTTATTAAACAGTAATTGAAATTAAATAAAGAGATAAGTATATTACAAGAAAAATTAACGTACATCAAACAAATACAAAAATGCCGTGGGATTTATTTGCACACAATATCATGTTACAAGATTACCGTTTATTTCATGTCCAGAACTCAATTCAATGAGGGGCCTTAATATTTACAAAGCCGGATTCTTTCGCGGTTTAGTGAAAAATTTTGCCCCAAATCTAATATGGATCTTCATAGTTTTTCTTTTGTTTTGAAAGTCGATAAGCATCACATTGATGATACAAAAGCTCATTGCTTTAAACTATCAAGAAGTCGATGATAAAGCGACATTTAACAACAATTTAGTTAAAGAATCGTCGCTGTCCAAAATCGGACTAAAGCTCTTCAGTTTTATAGATAACCACTGAAATGTGGAAGATTGCGTATATAGTTTCAACTTATATTGAAGCAATCATCAACACTTCTTTTATTATTCCAAATGCGACGATTTCTTTAACGTGCCACAAATTGTGATGAGGATTTCCAAAAACGTCAATCGAATTTCTCATCTCACCTGCATTGGTCTGATTTTATATCTGAAGCCGGTCCTGACTCGGGGATCAATGTAGACTCCAATGACAGGCATTTGATGTGGTGCTGGGGCCGGAACACGGTACACGGCAGGGACATCTCCAAGGGTACTGGCATCCAATAAAACCTCCTTCTCATATGCACTTCCAGACCAAAAAGGTTTTAATGGAATTTCAGGTTCCTAAAAAAAGCCGCTCATTAAAATTTCTCCACGACACTTATTTTTTCAACATTAGCACACATGTTATGGAATTTCCCTTTTCCGACCTGTTTGAACCTAAGACACACGCATTCATAACAGCAGCAATCACATTCCTCACAAGAAAGTGTTTTCATCATTTTCAAATTTTTTAATTTATTTATTTATTATTAACAAAGCCTAAAAGTGACCAGACTGCAAGCCGCACTCAAGAGGAATAAAGGAAGTTATATATATCTACAATTAAAAGCATGTGCAAACATAACTTGGCAAGGTGTAGGTATAATATTATATCTTACAAAAGATCATTTTAAAAACCATGCCAAGAAATTTTGATTTGTACCAAACATTGTTAAGTCAGTCTCATTTTCAATAAAATAGAGTAGGTTCATTCAGTTAGAAAATGAAACTGGGACACGTAACTACTTATGTTTTGAAAACGTAGTCGTTCATAATAATCTTGAAGTCTGTTTATATATGAGTTGATATAAGAAATATCCACGGTACTAAAACAAACCACAAGCCAGCTAAAAATAGACATGCAAAAAAGTAAAAGTAAGAGATGGTTGAACGAAAATTAAGTTGTATTGGCATTGGCACTACAATATAGAAACGTGTCAGTTTGTAATAACTCAAGGACGTACAGGTAAACATCACGAACAATTCAATACAAAAAAATATTAAGAATAACGATCTAACTTATTCATCTATGACAATAAGCTGAAATGAACACAATTGCCATGATTTATATAAAGGCACAAAGTCCATTCGAAAGAATTCGAGATCTATTTTTATGCGCATCTCGTTTTTTCTGTAGTTTACAATACACCTACCCATTTCCGCAGGTAGAAAATAACTCATTTCAGATTCCAATAGCTTTTTGTATGGTTTGGTATCATTCAGATTTTGAGACCTACTTCTATCTGCAGACTATTTATAAGGTTAGACGATAGCAGCAGATAGGCATCTTCTATGCAAGCTCGCTCCAACCTAGACTTCATGATTACTTTCCGTCATTAATTGTCGTCAAGCGCAAGCATATCTTGAAATAAAAAAAACTAGCCAAACCCAAAAAAAAATTGTTGATAAAGTTAGTAATTCTATGGTTCCAAACAAAGTAATTAATTAAGATTGCTATCCTCATTTTTGTTTGGAAAATAAGATGTTTCTATAAAACATAAATAATGTATTGGGTAATGTTATTGACCTCGCAAATAATAAAGCACTGAAGCGCAACAAATTTTTTATTAATTCGAAGGCGTGCCTGAAAGACCGTCTATTATAAGACAGTACCTACTTTTATGGCTGCATTCGTTGGGTAAATCATGAATCATTGTGTAATCTAAGTCTAGACAAAACGGCTTTTGTGATATGAACTATGACGAAAGATTAATCTAAATAATATGTAGCAATGCTATCACAATTTATGTGTATATTAAAATACTAACAATTTCTAATGTATAATATCCTCAAAATTGAATAACCGAAGGCGTAGATCTAAATCAAGATAAATTGGCCTTGAACCGTACCTAAATCCAGAAACTACGCATCATTCAAAGTACGGTCGTTATTTATCTATTTGATTTAGACCTACTGTGTATTGGACTCGTGGCACTGAACAGAAATAGTCTCAGCTTGTTGGGTTTCGTTGACAGGAAATTGTTTGAAAGAACATTTCTCAAGTTTAATGTTAGAAAGAAAATTGTGCTTACTCTTGTTTCTACTTCAGAAAAAGCCTCTTCTCCGTCGCTTTCATAGTCGCTAGGAATTGGTATAAAGCTTTTCGGTGCAATCTCGGGTTCCTGCAAAAACAATTGTATATAAATTCTCTGCTATTATACAAATTATTCACATAAGTTTTTATTTGTATTTCACTATGCATAATTTCTTGTGTACCAAATTACAACATAAAATATCTGCGTCACAAAGTCATAAACGATTATATAAAAATTATTGTCACTGAAGTACTATTATAGATTCTAGTATTCCGGAAGAAAACGTAAACATCATTTCCGCATTGCATTGACGGTGCAAAAAATTAAGAATTGAAAAGAATATCTATATTTTATTGAGCTGCTTAATGCTGCGTCAAACTGCTAGCAAAAAAAATATTTGCGTTTTTAACTCTATGAAATAAGTATTTCCGTTTTCATTTGTAAATATTAACTAGTGGTTCGCCCCGAACTGAGACCTCGCGATATCCCATAATTCCCAAAAGTTTTAATTATATATTGTAATAATTAACTTTTAACATTAGACGCAATAAAAAAAATAATAGTTGACATAAAACTGTTTTACTGACACAGCGCTATCTATTAGCATTATAGTGAAGCTATTAGCTTCACAATAATGCTAATAGATGGCGCATTAAAATTAAATAATTTCGTTTCTTTATAACATTTATCTAATTTTAGTATTTGTTGTTCAAGTACAGGATATAACTGAATTTTCAACCAAGTTTCACGTTCTAATATTCAGTAATTCAGAAGTTATAGGGCTCTGACAGACATTTATACGGACACACTTCTCTGTCTAGTAGGCAAGCGCCCTAGTTGACTCAGAGAACTCGCTTCGCTCGTACAATTATTATAATAACGTAAGATAGCCATAAGGTTCTAATTAAGCCAAGGACTGTTTACGATAAAGTAGTAAAGATGTCAAAGCTGAATCCGAGTCAATCTTGTTTGTAACGGAGATAACGGTCATTTACGATACAAGCAAAAGGAGGCCAGGCTATGATAAACTTTAAAACCCCCTTGACTTTAAAATATCCTCGATAATCATCGTAAAAATGCAAACACTAATTGCCCTTGTTTCATTAAAGAAGCTTATAAGAAGAGTAATAACTCTGATAGTACAAAAAAAACGTGTGACACTCGGGGACTGCCGCGGTAAAGCTATTGCATAGCATTTTTTATCATCAACGCGGTGCTCGGTGCGGTATCTAGCGGTGAGAGGAGTCCCGTGTCAGGTTATTTTCGTTACGGAATTTCTGCATTCGGTCTCCACGCTCAAGGCCCGCGATAGAAGCTATGCAATAGCTTAAAAAATTCTACAACATAAGCGGCATAATTTGAAAAACTATTGTACGGTTTTTATCTATAAGAAATTTCGTTAAACTTGATACGTATGTACACAAAAATTTTGTGATTTATCTTATAATCTGCTGTGAAATGCAGATATTGTGAATATAAATGGCGATACTTTTACATAGTCGAAAATAAAGTTTCTAGGTATGTGGGTAGACATTAAAAATTGAAAGAATCTTCTGCTAGAAAATCCTAAAGATAAAGGTTTCCTGATCAAAAATATTCCAATATGTTCGATTACATTACACAGGCGTGTTGGGCGAGGTCAGTACATACGACCTCAGCTTATGTCCTTACTCCGTGGTAATATTTTGCCAACTTGTTTAACTAGTAAGTATTTTTTCAGCATCTATAACAGATTTTTTACCACACACAAATAAATACTTCAAGCTTTTAATTGAAATAGCTTTGCATGGATCAAGTGGACTCGAAGACTTTTCGCGAAGTTTCCATAAATCTGTTAGAGATTCTGGAGAAATAAGCACTACTGGTAAAAACTTCTAAGATTTGAGATCGATAATGACTCTGTTTTATCTTTATAACCCATCGATGTTGTATGATATTGCAAGAATACAAGAAAATAATATAGTACTTAATCGTTTTATAATCTACAAAAAATCACAATATATTCTCATAGATTATCTAACTATAATACTATAATAATATACGTAACGTACGCCTAGAGTTTGTAGAGGATTGGCAACATAGTAGGTACTTTAGTACCTACTAGGAAAATGTATATATAGAATGAATTAGTAAACAGGAATGTAAACCGAACTTTCGCAAACGTTTACACCACACAGATTCCAAATTCACACCGTACATTAAAATCCTAAAAGTAGACCTAAGTACAAAATATCTCTAACTAATCCCTACTAATATTATATACCTTTATGCGAATGTGTTTGTTTGTTGGTTTGTCCTTCAATCACACTGCAACAGAGCTACGGATCGACGTGATTCTTTTGCGTGGGTATATTTGAAAATCAAAGAGTTCGCAGGAGATTTTTAAATATGTACTAAATCCACTCTGATGAAGTCACGGGCATCAGCTAGTTTCATAAATAAATAAATAAAAATGGCATAGAAACTAGGTCATACCTGAGCTGAGGGTAAAGTTTCGACCAGAGCTGGTTCAACATCGAGAGCCGTAGAGGTACCAGAAAGACGAGCACGGGTAAGATTCCAGAGACGGCGCAAAGCCAATGGGGTCTCCTCCACTTGCATCTCCATTCCTTGGTTGGAAATCATCTTGACAGCCTTGCTTCTTGTTTACCTGATTTCAAAAAGAATGCACTATTGAGTAAAAATTAAAGTTTGACCACTTGCTAAAAACAGAAAAGTAGTCCCAGTTAGGTAATTGTTTGCACTCTCGAAGTCGTGAATATTTGTTCCAAGAAATGATATATTAAATCTAATTCGTTTACTTTATATCCCCTCTAACACTTTTTTAATTTTGTGCGTTTTCATGAAAGGTATTCAAGTAGTTTTTTGGCGAAGTTTTTCCCAAAAAAATACTTAATTGATTTTTCCGCAAGGAGCTGATAATGAAAAGGGTAGAAGTTGCATTCTGACTTACTAATAGAGAGATAATAAATTTTAATGAAACCGTCAATCAATCTACTTTAGAGAAAAATAACAGAAATGAAATAGTCCTTGATGATATGCAAAAGCCGGCAAAAGCTAATTCATCAAGCAACAATTAAACGAAGAGATGAAAAAATATTTTATCTACAAAATTGAGACACTAACTAGCATTTTCATAACTTGAAGAATTTTCTAAATTAACTAATATTCTATTTTTATGAGATACGGTTGCACAAAACGTTGTGAACGATGAAGAACCTACCTACTTAATTATAGTTTTACGTCCCAGTTAACAATTTCATTTTAAAAGATTTCAATTATTATCAGTTAATGAGTCACGTAACGGTAAGTTAACGAGTTCAAACGAAACACTGAAGAAATTTACCAAAATGTTTGATAGTGAATAGTGATACTGATACTGATAGTTAACGCATTCAAAATTTAAAAATAACAACAAGGTTTGAGCAGCTGCAAGTTCTATATTTTAAGGTAAAGGTTACAGATTCCTACCTCCCCATCGACAAAAACAAATTCCAACGATGAAAGGAAAAGACCGGTTCGAAAAGGGTTTCCTATACAAAAACTGGCCTTTTGAGCCCACCGAATATGTTGGGCATACCAACACGAAGGTAATAGTCGTCCTTTAAAAAATATAATTACTTAAAGCAATTCTCGTCGACGTAAATTATTATAACTGTGAAATGAAGGGGCTTTTACACTTAATCCTTCTTATTTGGGCTCATGGGCTAGTAAACACGAGTAAAGCAATAATTCAGTAATGGCGTAGAATGTTCTAATGGTTCTAGCTAAAAAATTATAAGTATATTAAAATGCAAAATAAAGCAATATGAAATATATTATTCTAGTAAAATTACAATTAAGAACAATTTCGTGTTATAGTAAAATTGATGTAAGTATAAACAAAAATTCAATAGGTTATTGAAGTTATATTTAGCTATCCCAAAACCACAGATTTTAAAAACGAAAAAAATCAGGTCAACTTAATTATTTCTGAAAGAGTGTATTATTTTTAAAACGAGTAGTGATTCAATGAAATATAATCAATTACAGCTGATGGACACGAGAAAGTATTCTAAATTTAAATCAAGTTCTAACTTCTAGTTCAGCGAACACGGCAAAGAGAAAGCGTTGGCCGTTGCATCCACTGGTCGGCCATTTGCAGCGCTTGCCATTTCGTTTCCAGAACATTCTATTTTTAAATTTCCCTTAATTATATATTCTGGGAAATTCACTTTTCATTCAGACTTTTCGTTTTAACTCCTTTTACTATCTTATAACTAAATAAATTTCATATTTAATTTCTTTTCAAATTCTTACCTCGTCAAAATCAAAACTCAGATAAATTTCTCTTAGTCTTGGAAGATAGTATTCTTCAAATTTAAATCTACAATAGAAAATTTTTGGTCACAACTGCGGACTTTTCACACGATGAATCAGATCCAACGTTTAAGAGCGCAACTCGTACACGACTGAGGGTTAACGCAACGAATGAGGTATTTTAAACTTGAGTAATCGGTCCTCCCCAGCTACAGCTACTGCCTGCGCATGAAGAAGATGGTGCTACATGGAAGATAGAGACAGAGGTATGAGCATGCAGGGCCCGCGTGCTCCGCTAGACACACACACACACAGAGGCAAGCTGTTACGCATGCGTTTCCAGCTATCGATACTGTCTCCAAACGTCTAGAGACGTCACTGGCCTCCTTTCAGTGCGAAGTTCAGCGGTGGGTGCTTAGTCCAAGGCATCAACCAGTACGTACGTTGTTTGCCAATTAACAGGACACTGATAACTAAAAAGTTCCTCCATCGTGATAATTTGAGGCTCAAGCTTCAAAGTAATATTCCATTATTTTCTGGTTACAGATTTAATGAATAATTGAATAATGATGAAGAGTTGTTTACTTTTTTAGAGCGCTTTGGAATCGTCAAGGGAATTTACCACTGGTTTGAAACACCGTTCCAACTTAGAATAACCAGCAAAAAAAACTCGGTTGCTCTTTTCTTAACATATTATTAAAGGTTACGGTTTATGATTAGGTATAGGATAATAATGACGAACATAAATGTAAATAAAAGTAGTGCAGAAGATAATATATAGCTGGTATACTTACCTAATACTGTAATAACTAAAAGATCAATCTTCATAGACAGGTACCTACTTAGTTTTAACTTTAAGGAAAATCTAGGATAATAATAATACATTTACAACAATATGTAAATGCAACAATACTATATTAAGTACGAAAGATATACAAAAATTCATTAAGTAATAATATGATTCATTGTGAATAGATTAAAATGCAAGAAAGTGATTAAGGAATTCTTATCAACTACCAACGACAATACCCCTTAAGTATCTCATAATTATTACTCATGTATGGATTGTTTGGGATTAGTAGCATTCAATGAAAGAACAGATTTTAAGAAATAATTAACTAATGTAGCTACCGGGTACATTTACCTTTTCAAGTATCGTTTCCAAACATTTTAAACTGTGGAAATAATCCTAATACCTAGGTTATTTCCAGAATTTTAAGTACTAATTTGCTTCTGGAATTCAATTTATCTGAGTACTTATTATTCTTTCTAGTTTTTTAATTAGCATATTGACAAAAGCTAAAAAAATAGGCTTACCTATTACCTACTAATTATTATACCTACACAATAATAAAAAAAATTAAAAACATGACGCTCGCCTCTTAAACGAACACGTGTTACATTAATGCTAAGTTGTTATGCAATAGATATTTTTCCTGGATGTCGAAACTAACAAATTCAAATAAGTAGGTATTTTTATTCAAGTACTAGCTGACGCCCGCGACTTCGTACGCGTGGATTTAGTTTTTAAAATCCCGCGGGAACTCTTTGATTTTCCGGGATAAAAAGTAGCATATGTCACTCTCTAGGTCCTCAACTATACCCATGCAAAAATCAAGTCGATCCGTAGCTCTGTTGCAGCGTTATTGAACTGTACACCAGAGCCCCAAGTCTGCTATTTTACATGTCATTGTCATTGAACCACAGTACAGTTACAATTCAATTATCATTGGTCCAAAATTTCGTAGTCTACTAAATTCACAATGGTCGTTCGATTTCTTATAATTGGATTGTAATTCAATGATACCTCGGTATTGGCATTAGCTTAAAAAGCGTTTGCCGAAATGAGTTTCAAAAAAACTACATATTAAAAACGTTTATTTAAGCTAGATTCAAAGCTAGATGTGTCAGTGGCAAACCATCGGAAAACAATTGTGACGCCATTGAATTAGTAGACTACCAAAATTGCTAAAAGTAGCAATTGGGATGTCATTGATAGACAATTGATCTACAATTGCAATAGCAGACTTGGGCCCCAGTATATTATGGCGGTATGGCCTTATAATCTTTCAACTTTTCGATCTTTAAAAATGTATAAGCAAACCCAAAAACATTCATTACGCATGATAAAATTATTCTGACTGGACTGAAATAAAATTATATGTGCAACTCGAGCGCCATGGAATGCCTGAGCTAAAAATTGTTTACTTGCATCGCTGCATGACCTAATTTTGCGAAAATATTAAAGGTTAACTAACGAATCTAATTTTGTCTGGTTTAGCTGTGGCTAGTTACCACCCTACCGCCAAAGACGTGCCGCCAAGCGATTTAGCGTTCCGGCACGATGGCGAGTAGTAACCGATTAAGGGGTATAGATTGAATTGAATGTACAGTGTACACTGCTATACCCCTTCCAAGTTAGCCCGCATCGCGATGAGATCGCAGTCAAGGACTATCTTGAAGTCGAATAAAAAAAAAAGAATCGTATCATAATCCTAATACAGTAAAGATGGAGCGCAGCTTAGATTGCATTTTCACTTACAGTGTGATCGCAGTCAAGAGCTAGTCCATATAAATATACTTGGACGCTTTCGAGACTGATTTCTCTTAATATCTCCATAAAATGATCTCTGTCTTCGAAGTTCAATTGAATCCCGAATCCTAGACTGCTTGGTATCGATTGTTGTTCTTACATAGTTCTTACCATTATCACGGTTCTAGGGACTTTACCTAGACTTTCCGCTTCTTAAGGAAAATTCGCATTTAAATAGTTACCGAAATACCCGAAATACCTACTTATTTTAATTTTATTTATTTATTTAGTACCAGAGAACGAAAAAATAAAACATAAACATTTAAAGGACGTGCACAAGGACAGCTTATCTCCAAGGAAGAGATTTCTTCCAGAAGCCCTCGAATGTTAATATAATTTATGAAATTATATATGGTTTTTCAAGTTTAGCATTTTCCCGGAATCTCTAAACATAGATACGAGTAGATAAGTAGGAACTTACCTTAATGTAGTTACCTATGGAAGGTTCTAAAAGCACATGAGATAAGTTTCACTGGAAATCAGTGATAGCTAAATAAGAAAAAGTCCTCAGATAAGTTCTCTTTTACGTGGTAATTCAATTGCGTTTCAAAGATGAATAAACAAATAGCGATTTGCCGAGGCTTTATTAATTACACATATAAAAAGGGTTTTATACGCAGATCTTGACACTTTAATTATATTATGTATGCAAATCATTGTGGTTTTTGAGATTACCGTTTCCAAACTTCTTAAGAGGGAAAATGTTTATTAGCCCTTGAGTTTGAACAACTCTAGATTTAATCTTGGTTAGGTACATCTTACAGACTTTACATAAAGATTTATTTAAAGTTCGCGGATATTTGTCCAAAGTATTCATCAAGATAAAATTTAAACGTAAAGATTATTACAGTAATCTTCACGCGATATAATTTGTTTTAGACTTGCGTTTATGGAGGTCAAAATATTATATGAAACTAAATCTGTACTACAGAATACATACATAATCTTACTACCTACCTTTCCAATTAGTAAGTATTTTGATTTTGGTTTTTTGCACTTTAGAATATTACTAGCTGTTGCGCACGATTTCGTCCGCGTCAATTTCTGTTATTATGATCGCGATTAAGAAGTTTTTAAAAGAATAGTATATTTTAAATATGGATAGTTTTCCCCGTCTTTGCGACATTTTTCACTGATGCTTCGCTCCTATTGGTCGCACCGTGATGTTATATAGCCTAAAGCCTTCTTCGATAAATGGACCATCCAACACAAAAAGAATTTTTCAATTCGAACCAGTAGTTCCTGAGATTAGCGCGTTCAAACAAACAAACTCTTCAGCTTTATATTTATATTAGTATAGATAATATAGTATAGAATATGAATGTTAATTGTTAGTCATTAGACCCTTAATTATTATTGTAGTTCATTATCAACCTAAGTACTCCAAACTTAAGCTAAAATACAAATTCGCGACTCGCAGCACTCGCAGCCCATCGTAAATAGGTACCTACCTATAGTCGTTAAAGTGCTGGAATATAAAAAAAAATTATTTGCCATCTTATGTAGATATCACATTATGCAAAAAAATAAAAATCACTAGGTAAACAAATGAAAATATTAACCCTTGATGCCAATAAAACGAAGATAACATTTTGACTAGACAAAGTCGTCTCTTATCTCATACTTATCTCTAAATAGGTACTTATCATCTAATTACATTAAACTTAAAGTTATCATTGCGTAAGATACAGTAACACTGCTACAGTCTTAATGTTTAATGTTCAAATCCTTTTGAAGTACCTAGTCATAAAATTAAAGGGATTCTTATGAAACCCAGACAAGCTTACCTAAGTGGAATGGAAAGCCCACAGGGCATGATTGCTTTGATTAAAATAGAAAGCCATGCAAACCTATAAGTTGGCATAATCATTTCATTTGACCTGATTTTTCTAAGACAATGTTAAGACATGAAGCATAAGTCACAAGGTGCTGTGATGACCTTGCACCGGATGCTTTCCGGTTTTGGCAGAGCAGCTGGATACAGGCGGCACAAGACTGTTGCATGTGGAAGTTCCTGAAGCCCATGTCCAGCACGGAATATCTATGAACTAAAATCGCAGTGAAGCTTTAACTCCAAATAAAATGACGGTTGACCTGTCAAACGTAGGGTGAGTGTGGTTGCAGAATAACAGGCATCTGCCTGTTGTCACCAACTATACTAAGTATACCTAAATCATCACTTAATTGAGTCTCTTTAGGTAGCCCCTAAATACAATCCTTTACCCTATGTCATTTCCACCCGTACCTAGGTGTTCCATACAGATTCGTGAAAATGAAATTGACCGAAAGCGTCACCTAACTCCTAAGTTAGGTAACTACTTAGTCCCGTAAAAGTTAGTGAACGTTGTAGGAAACAGGCAATCGTCTCATTAAATCGGTAACTAAGTGAAGCTCATTATCGTAGATAGAGTAGGTACCTACTCTTAATGCTGATGTTACAAAGAAACAATCTCGCGATCAATTGAAAGGAAACGGATCACCTTTCTGTTATATGATGCGTTGATCACTTTATGCAGTAAGCTAAAACATTCCAAGAAGTCAATGTTTTATAAACACGCTGGTCGCTTTAATCTACCTACCTACCTACTCTTTACGTGAAACTGCGACTGTAAGACCTATAAGATTTTTTAAGACAATCATATTTTCAATAACTACCTGTAGTATTAAATTATGTATTCTGTGGTTTCACACATTACTTATATTTGCAAAGTTTGATCTCAATTCAACATGTAGGTACCTACCTAGTTCCTGAGGTAAAACATAACGTTAAGTTTAAGCTAAACTTAAACTGTTAAGTAGGTACCTACTCCATTATTAAATCTATTCTACATCTAATAGATTAGGTAATAATTACCTACCTAATTAGCTGATAAGATGTAGATAGGTATATACTACTACCTTCTAGTTACTAAGAGTACCTTCCTATTTATTTTTGATCAGTTGGTCACGTTCATAATAGGTACCTATGTACATAGTTATTTAATAAGCGAACATTGAACAGTTTGATTTTCACAGTTTAAAGATTTTTTCTTTCATGGTTTTCGTAATCTTATCGTAGTTTGATTTCTATTTATATAATTTTGTTCTCAATAATCACGTACACATCTATTCAATAGGTATTAATATTTGCCACTACCTAGGTACCAAAAGAATTGATTTAAGTTGACCATAAATTAAAGGTAGGTTAATCTGGTAGGCAGGTCTAGCTTTTTCTTATTATGTATAGTTATACTTAAATAAAAGAATTTCTTGACAGAAAATCCGATACATTTTTTGAACCGACCGACCTGAGAATCGAACCTGGAACCTCGTCACCCGTAGTCAAACTTACTTACCCCTAGACTAACGAGGAAATTACTCACAATATACCAGTACCTACTGGTATTTTTGTGAGTGCCTACATTATTGCCTGGTTGGTCTTCAGATCCTCAGTAGTTTAGGGAAAAAATATAGATGTTCCAGTGTTCCTATTAGTTAGATCTTCTAGATAGTGGGAAGATTCATCGACGATTCAAAAGCACTTGTAAAAGTTTATTTCAATAAAAAATATTTCTATTCTTTTCTAATCTATTTTATTCTTCTATAAAAAAAAATCGTTAATGAACCCAAAGAGCAGTTTTTAGGAGTTATCTTTCCTATTTTCACACGTAACGCACGTAGTTTTATAGGTACTTACCTCCTTACAATTTCCTAAATAGGCAATGGTTCTATTTGTTACTGTTTCGTCCTTTGGTTCCGGCCGCGTAATAGGTACATAGTTAAGTATAGAACCAAGTTATCAAAGCTACCTACCTATGTAGTTCCTGATAAAACTAGTTCAAAAGCGACTTCCGTCGGAATGAGCAGGCATGCCTACCTATCTATAAGAATACTCATGATCATGAAATGATCATAAAAATTGTTACAAATGTACGCCAACTACCCATTAAGTACCTAGCTCTTTCTTATGTCAGAAAATACACAATAATATTGTGAACCATTTTGATTTACTTTTTTAACTTTATATTATAAAGATTTAGCCGTGAGTTGGTCAAAAAGTTTCTGTCGTTAACAAAAACGAACAAAATTAAAATTTACAGAACGTTTGATTTAACGTATGATTTGTAAAAAAAATCCAGGTGCAAGGCAATAACTCATTGAGCAGAAAAATGTAAACTTGGTTAGCAGCAGTAATAAGCACTCAAAAATAACTTCAAAATCTTTACGGCTGGTTAGTTTAAAGCTGTTTAAAGTGGCGGGATCAGAGTGGAGCGCAGCCACCTGGAGGTGATTGGAAGAACCTGGAGGTTGATTGGGATCTAAAGTAAAAAGGGCATTTATATACTTACCTATGACTTTATCTCAATGCAATCAACTCAACCAACAGCATACCTAATCGCAACAACTGTCGAGGTTACCTTATCTGCCCCTTGAGAACACCAAAGTTATCTAAACATCCTAGACCATAGTAAACTTTCTTCAACTAACACAATCAGTATTAATATTGACCTCATAGAATTGTAGTTCTAGTGCATTATTGATTTGCGTCAATGCACTAATAGACCCCTAAAGGTGCAAACACATCGCGTACTGTGTTGTGATTTAATAATAATTGTGATAAAGTATATGAGTACGGACCTACCACGATTATTATTTTAGTTGGAATTGTCGATATTTTAATTCAGTTGCATGAATGTTTAGTCCCGTCATGACCACGATCCATGCAACTAGATCGAAATATCGACAATTCCACCTAAAACAATTACCGTGGTACGTACTCGTATCATTTATCACAATTAACCATGACATTGAACGGTGAACCCACGAATCAAATCTAAAATCTCTAGTTGTGGTTGTATTGCCATATTAAAATCTAGCGGAACGATTGACTAATCCGAAGTGCAATAGCAGCGAAGCACAGAACGTCAAATTAAAATAGACCTAAAACGTCTTGCTTTAAAGTATGTACTTATAGATTCAGCAATAGTGATTTTAGTTCGTAGTTTCCAGTTTGGCCGCTGCACGCTGGCTGTAGAAGTATGGGCAAAGGTATACACCGGCATAAATCATAATATATTATCTCTTCTCTCTTACGAGTTTTTTATCTTCTGGGAACGAATCCATAATAAGCGCATTTCAGGTAAAGCGCTTCGACAATATAGTGTGCACTGTGTGCGTCTTCGTAAAACATGTTAGACTCCCATCTTATGATGACTTATAACATAACATGTTATAAGTCATCAAGTGATACACCAAACCCCATTAATGTATCTGCAGCTTAAGGATAATAAGTACTTATCTCGGTAAGATAGCTTAGTTGTGCTCTCTTTAATTTTATCTAGATTTAACCGGACATGAGTAACGTCGTACACGTTCGCACCTTTATCTTTATTTGCATTGAGGAGTGAGACCGATTTAATGCTTGTGTTTGTTATCACTTTTTATTACATTTTTGCAGACTTCACGATTTTCTGTTTACTACACGTGTTACGTAATTTAAAACTGAAGTAACAGGTGCAAATAAAATTTCATCACTCATGACTCAATCTAAACCTCAATAGTCCAACGGATAAAGGAGCGGACTGAAAACTGACAGGGTCGCAGGTTCGATCCCGGCCGTTGCACTATTGTCGTACCCACTCCTAGCTTTCCACTTATTCGGAGGGGAGGGGAGCATGTTAGTCAAGTTCATCTTGACTGATGCTTTTATAGAAAAAAAATCTGCCTGTATCCCGTATGGAACTACAGAGATTTAAAAAAAACATTTTCATAAGTGTAAATATTACTTTATTCAAGTTGTCAATTATAATATGTTAAAGAATAAATAAATTCATGAGATATAAGTAACTTAACTTTACACAGTAATCTTATTTCAAACAATAAAAAGTCTGACGTGTGAATTTCATTGTTTAGTAACCACTGTAGATTGCATTGCTACAAAATTGCTAGAAATTGCCAAAAAAAATCTAGCCCGTTTACGGCTAACATTAGACATCCCATATGAAAATTTCTTGAAGCATTCCTAAGGACTGCAACTGTATTTCATTTTCCGGCGTCAAATCGACTGTGATATATTTCGCAGCTTGCAATATTTTCATACATGATGCGTTTTCGGGGGGCAATTTATGATACGACTGGGTGTATAGGGCCTTAGCGCAGTCAAAGTGGAATATTAGAGGGTCCAGTATTTCCGGTAAATCCGAGGGTTTCAAGAGACAGCATAGATGAGCAAGCGTCACGCACAGCTGAAAAAAGTTGACACTTGAAAAGGTGCATACACACTCCGTAAAAACACATTAAAAACACTTATAAATGCGAAAAGTGTACTTTGTTGGTTTGTCTTTACCTTAACTTTAATAATATAAGCGGGGCATTAGCGTTTGGAAATAATCAAAAAGGCTAAAAATGCTTAATACATATAGTATCGATCGTCATGCTGGGCATAGGTCTCTTGCAAGGAATGCCACAGAACACGGTCTTCTGCCATATGCGTCCAGCAGCCGGCTTCCGGCAACTCGCTTGAGATCTTCTGTCCAAGTGGGAGTCTTTTAACTCTTCGATTCCCGGTGCGGGGTCGCCCTTCAAGCACCTTGGAACCCCAACGACTGTGACGTGAATAGATGAATACGCTCATTTGCAACAAGGGTGACATAACTCAAAATTCACCAATTTTAGTGTCGAAAGTTTATACTTTTTGCTATAAAAACAACATTACGCTAAGCACAAAAAAATAAGAGCGAGAGAGATTGTGACTTAATGCTCTGTCGCTTTGTTGGCCGCTGTGTTATTTCGAGACCGCAGCATCCACAAAAAATTACTCTCTAACGAGAGAATTCTCTCATCATCGATTTTGAATTATGTCACTCTTGTCGCAAATGAGCGATTTTGTGATTTCAAAGAACGATGAACTTACCTGTTCAATAAGATTATCCTTATGCTTGTACTCGTTAAAATCGTCAACATTGGCAGCGTTTTCCATCGCAGCCATAATACCCCGCCATAGCGGCACGTAATGGTCGCCATATTGGCTTCTGTCCTGCGGCGCGCGCAACGCAACCGCTGCGTTTATACGCACTTTGAGATTTTTGCACTCTTGAGCCAGTGTACAGAGACTGGACAAAACTTTGCTCTGTAATATTAAAAACACAATTTGCATTTGTAGATAACAAATACGCATGTATAGTCTGTAAATTTTTCCACAGCACAATTGATGAACCCACCAAACTTTGCCAGATAGTATTCTCTCTAGATTTCGTCTATGGTCTTTGTCGATTGCAGCTACAGAAAATCCTTAGAAAATCTAAGCAATGATGTGGCCACATTAATTGAACTGAGCTATAACCGACGAATAAAGACTAAGTTTTGGCAGTTTTTGTACTGAAAGATAGACTTTCAAATTCAATTTTTAGTACAATTCACCAGGGCGCGTAGATCATGGTGATGTATGTGTCGTATCTGTATAAGTGTGAGCGAGAACTGGCACGCACACTTACGCAATGTGCATTTACACGACATAACCACAAGTAAAGCTCACGCGCCCTCGTGAATTGTAAGAACTATAGCATCAACCCTCTTATTCTTTTTTTTTTTATTTACCTGCCATCCGCTAAAACATGTAAACAAGTTTTCGTTCCTCATCGCATTGCCGAGTGCGTAACAAGCGTTCCATCGGACTTTCATATTGGTGACCCTGCACGCGCAATCTAAAAGCTTCCCTATCGCCGTCTCACATAAGGACTTTAATTGCGTGTGCCGTTGTAGATTCTCATTCTTAATGAGCCTCAAAAGGTTTCCGAGACCCCGAGTTGCACTCATTTTTACCTGAAATATTGTATATTGAATTCAGTATAGAAAAGTTACTCTCTGGCAATGATTTCTGCTAGGGATGAATTATATACTCACAAAACAAACGAAAAAATTGTGCCGGACAACGAAAAGTATAATAGAGTACTTCATTGTTAAATGACATGACAAATTACGACAAATATCTGGCATTACGCGCTTCATTTACGGTACGCTTGTAACATATCCACTTCTTTTTATACATATACAATATCATAGCTCTCTGGCTTAAAACTTATTATAAGAGTTATCGATGCTTATTCAATAGTAAAAGGATTAAAAGACGTGCTATTGCATCAACTTTACGCAAAACCAACAGGTTTAGATAAATTCACGGAAAAAACCAAACATAAACAATTAAGTTAAAAATGGCATAGCAATAGTTTATTTATGAGACGGAAGGAAAATATCCAAATAAGTCAAAGATAAAGGTTATCACCGTCAAAATAATTGGTCCAAATAAGACTAAACAAATTTTCACACGAATTTTGAATTGCGACGCTTACTAAGCTGATTATTCTGTACCTTATCATTGTCGTTGGCACATTGGATGCTGACCTCTAGGAGGCGGAGTAAAAGGTCGTCATCTATATCGTCCGTCTCCGGTTCCTTCCTGTAACAATTAGTTTTTGGTCACTACCCTATTTTTGTTATTCATTGATAAGATAGATCTTGACTGCGATCTCATCTGATGGTAAGTGACAATGCAGTCTAAGATGGTAGCGGGCTATCTTGGAAGGGGTATGGCAGTGTAGATTCAACCCATACCCCCTAATCGGTTTCTACACGCCATCGTGCTGGAACGCTAAATCGCTTGGCGGCACGTAGGGTGGTAACTAGCCACGTCTAAAGCCTCCCACCAGACTTGAAAGCTCATAATAAGCGTAAAAATTCTTTTTACAAAACCGATTTCAAACGACACTACTAAGTATATCAATTGGGCCTAAATCAATTGGATTTGAAGAGTTCCCTCGATTTCTCCAGGATCCCATAATCTGATCCTGACCTGATGACAATGGGACCACCTGGGAAGTACCCTTTCAAACAAAAAAAGAAGTCCAAGCATCTTCGAGTAATCGGGGAACATACATTAAAAACCTCTTCTCAGCAGAATCAGCATTCTGAACCGGTGGTAGACTTTCGACTTGTCACAAGAGCCACAAGTGGCCTACATTTTTTTTATTTTTTATTTATTATTATTAATCTTATACTTCATACGTACATGAGTGTTACAACAAAAACCACAGTCGGTTAATATGGTAATGAAATAAATAATTTTGAATTTTTAATGTTTGGGCCGACTGTAAAAAAATGCGATATCAATATGACGCTATCAATTTAAGAAATCATACGTTGAAAACATTTTTATTAGGTTCATATTGTGGCTGAATCGAACGTCAATAAATTGACTCTCAACTTTAATTGGAAAGGACCAAAGTCCAAATACATGAGACCACTTACTCGCATTATCAATTCATTAAGGCGAGTGACGTAGAAACACACCCGCATCGTTAACAATTAATCAATGTAGGTGACGCCTTAACTTTCCTTACCTTGGCGATACTTAACGGAGAAATTGTCAAAGTCAAAGTCAAATATTTTATTCAAAGTAATTACACTTTTGTACCTAAGTACCTACACTTTTAGAAAGTCAACAAAATGTCATTAATTAATTAATTAAATAAAAATAAAATAATAATAATAACAAAAAAAAACAAATATAATAATAAAGATAATGTTAATAATGCAATGTCCGATAGTGATAATATTAATAGTAACAATAATCCTACAAATACATATTAAAAAAAAATCATTTTTTTAGAGAACGGAGAATTTTTTTATTGAACGGAATGTTTTAAAGAAACAATACTTACTTAATAAATAAACTGGAGGGGGATGCGGAAAATTTTCAAACTTTCTTCGGTTCTCACAGAAAAATAGATTGATCTATCGATTCCTTCTTAAATAAATCGATTTCATTGAATAACGTCGGAAGACATATCTAAGCTTTTTCTATCAAACGCATGAATTTTTTATTATTTTTTAAAAAGAGCATTAGCCAAGTTGAAATGGACTAATATACTCTTATCCCCTCCAAATAATTGGAAAGCTTGTGCTAGGAGTGGGTACGACAATAGAGCAACGAGTTGGATCGAAGCTGCGAATTGCACCCGTGAAGCACCCGTGGCACTTGTATATTACCATATACCATACCTGATACCATTATACCATAAAGAATCAATATGCAATAAAGAGTCAATTTTCGGAGTTATTTGCGTTTTATGCAACAGTGTAATATCACTTGCTTGAATGGGTAAAGGATGCCCTATAGTCTTCTCATTATGAGAGAATAACAGTAGTTAGCCAGCCAAGCATTGAGATAATTCAAAACTTACATGTTCAAAACCAGTGCATCGCTGAGGTTGCCAAGAGCCCATGCCGCTTTAGTACGCACTACTAATGTAGGCTCCGCTAACGCACGAAGAATGTTCTCCCCACAATCGCTTACGAAGCATATGTCCTGTAGGTAAAAATAAACTTGGAATAAAGCAATTAAAAATTCGACGACCTCCCTGACGCAGTGGTGAGCGCTGTGGTCAACTGGGTGATCTCTGGTTCAATTCCCGGCGGAGGCAATTTGAGAATTTATAATTTCTAATTTGTCTCTGGTCTGGTCTGGTGGGAGGCTTTGGCCGTGGCTAGTCACCACCCTACCGTCAAAGACGTGCCGCCAAGCGATTTAGCGTTCCGGCACGATGGCGTGTAGAAACCGATTAGGGGTATGGGTTGAACACCGCCATACCCCTTCCAAGTTAGTCCGTTATCATCTTAGACTGCATCGTCACTTACCATCAGGTCAGATCGCAGTCAAGAATTAACTTGTCAAAGAATAAAAAAAAAACACCACACACGCTCTACATTTGACAAGTCAAAAGCCATTTTATTTGAACTTAAAGCTTCACTGCGATTTCAGTTGATAGACATTCCGTGCTGGACATGGGTTTCAGGTTCTTCCACATGGAAGTCTTGTAACGCCTGTATAAAAAAAACTAGCCTATAACTTCTCTGAGAAGAGACCTGCGCTCAGTAGTCAGCCATTGATGGGTTGCTGTTGATCCAGGATCACTGTGGGATAAGGAATACTTACCTCTCTGAGTGAGCGGTACATAACTGCCATAGCGAGCGCTCTGACGGCGGCCGCGCGCACCGCCGCCTCCTCGTCGCTGCAAGACCCTATCAGCAGCGTACAACACAACGTCTGTATGTGACCCTATTAGTACGACAAAATGTATTAGAAAGTACCTAATGAATAAAAAAAAGTTATCTTCTTAATTTTTTTTAACTTAATAACAAAGTTGCAAGGAATCAGCTTTGCATCCAACTGCCCACAAGATAGTAAGTATAATAAATAAGAGTTTTGTAACAAGTTTATTGAAATGAATTAATAAATCTTAAATAAATCATTACATTGTAATAGCTATATAATTATTATGGTACATTTTGATTTGAAAAGAGCAACTGCCGAGTTTCTGGCAGGTTCTTCTCAGCCGAATCTGCTTTCCAAACCGGTGTTAGCCTTGACTCTCTTATTTTCCGGAATAAAAAGTAGCCTATGAGTTACTCAACTATACCTTTGTGCCAAATTTCAGCCAAATCGGTTAAATCATTGCGACGTGATTAAGTAACAAACATACATCCATCCAAACTTAATGATTGTCGTTGTCCTCATATCATATCTTTACCTACAAATATCTCAGTAACGTGACACTTTGGGGTACTAGGTTACTTGACATTTTTTGTTCATCTATGTGGTATGTGTGGGTAGAACCATACATACCACTATGATCGTGCGCCGCGATTTCAAAAAAAAAATCAAAATCGGAGCGGGTCGCTGTGCCAGATCGGTTCAATCCCTTTTCTTGAATGAAGGAACGTGATAAGTGTAACCTAAGTAGGTACATATTAATCATACCGGTAGTTCCTTGAAAGACTTTTCGCCGATGTTGGCAATGCAGTCGCAAACGACGGCCTTAGCCGGAGCGTTCTCGTGGTCTTGTAACACCGTAGACAGAGGCGTCAACAACTTCTCCCACATGTACACGCACTGGTTCAGAGGTAACGATTTTCCCTGTTGTTCTGGAAAAATGAAACTAAAATTGCAAAACCTGGTGTTTTTTTTAACTTAAATCCTCATGTACGTGTGTCGCAGGCATCTATACATAGACATAGGCATAGGCATAGGCATATTTGCTACTTTCATTAGGATTGATCTGGTGATTGTCATTAAAAGTTAGACAGACATGTATATTCTAATATTCTATACAAACACGTAAATTAATTTGATTAACGAATTTCTCTGTGGTTACACTAGCTACTGCAGGGGTTCATAAACTGAAGTAACAACTAGCATCAGGTGACCTGGCATGTCATTTTCTCGCTATTCTGTTAAAAGACATTGAGCCTTGGTACCTCTCTTATACGCTGATCAATGATTGTCTTCAAAATATTTCATACTTAAATATTGTTTTAGTCTACAAGATCGGCTGGAAATGTCTCTGTTTGTGGGACGGTATGTGTCCTGCGTGATAATGTTCATACTCGGCATGAAGGCTCCTGGCATTATGCATCAGTTTGAGTACCTGCTACCTGATGACGGAAATCGCAGGAACATTCCTCCAAGGGTAAGATATTCATGTTATTTAGTTACCATCCATGTCTGGTGGGAGTCTTTGGCCGCCGCTAGTTACCACCCTACCGTCAAAGATGTGCCACCAAGCGATTTAGCGTTCCGGCACGATTCCGTGTAGAAATCGATTAGGGGTATGAGTACACTGCCATACTCCTTCCAAGTCAGCCCGCAACCATCTTAAACTGCATCTTTACTTACCATCAGGTGAGATCGAAGTCAAGGACTATCTTATTATCGAAAAAAAAAAAATGAATACCTAGTTTCTGTATGGCGTCTCCAATAATGCTTATAGTTCTTGCGGAATGTAAGACAACGTCCTGATGTTCGTGTTGCAATGTTTCACTGAGCACGTCAGCCAGCAGGGTTATGTGGGGCTCCAGCAGTTCCAAGAGGTGATGGAACGCTATTGCCGATAATACTTGAAGCGATTCCAGGATTATTGGGATTGCAGATGGTTTGCACTTCTGAAAAGCGATTTTTTTTAAATATATAAGTCAAATTTTTATGAAATAATACGAATACGTACCACGGTAATTATTTTAGTTGACATTGTCGATATTTCGATCGAATTGCATGGACCGTGGCCGCGACGTGCAATTGGATCGGAATATCGAAAATCCCAACTAAAATAATTACCGTGGTATGTACTCGTATTATTTCATAACGCTTGCAAAAGTTTTACCTTTTGTTAAAGGGATTAGGGGAATATGACCCAAATGGCTACGAGTACAACAACTTATGTAAAACAAGTGTAAATTAAAAATTTAAAACGCCCCCGACATGTTACAACATCATAATCGCTAGTCAGTAATCGTTAAAATAAAAATATGTAATCCGCCATTTTGTGGCGGCGGCCATCTTGGATCGATTTTCATCAAACATAGCTGAGAATACTCCCGACTAATACGCCTTTCAAACAAAAAAAAAATAAAATCAAAATCGGTTCATCAATTCGGGTGCTACGGTGCCACAGACAGACACCCACACAAACAGACACGTCAAACTTATAACACCCCGTCGTTTTTGCGTCGGGGGTTAAAAATAAAGTCTATTAATAAATTAGTTAAACACTTACAGTTCTTTCATTTTCTCTAAACAACCATCCCATATTCTTAAAACAAATATCTAATATCCAACTTTTAAAGTAGTACACGTTTTTATCTTTTTCTATCTTTGCATCACTGATATCTGATTCAACGGCAATAAACATATCGTCATCTGAGTATCCCTCTTCGAAGTCATCACACTCGTCGTTTAAAGGAATGTTTTCTTTATTTATCTGTTCACTTTGATTTTTATATGGCACTGTGTGTTTCTCTATTGCTTTTAATGTTTCATCCACTTTGGGATCTATTGATAGGATGCATCCTATTGTTATTAAGGCGCCAGCTTGTAACGCCCAATCTACAATTAATAAAAATAGTAAATTAAAATATTTAATTAAATTCAATTTTGTATTGTTTAAAAAAATACAATAGAATAATTTTTTATTCAAATAAACTTTTACAAAGTGCTTTCGAATGGACAAATGAATCTACCACTGGTTCGGAATGCCGTTCCAACCGAGAAGAACCAGCAAGAAACTCCTTTTCCTAAGGATTTCTCTTTTAAAAATAAAATACAAGGTATACCTTAATAAGCAATAAAAAAATATGCAAAATAAAGCCATGGTTTTATTTTAAGCAAAGTTAAGAAACTCAATTTTATTTTAGGTCGCATTTCACGGCATCATTCACCTAAAATAAAATTAAGTCTCATAACTTTGCTAACAAAACAAAAAGATTCAAAAGGAGTTTTTCGTTTAGGGAACATAGACCTTTTTCGAGTTTTCTCACAATTGATGTGCGATATTATATCACACTTAATAATAACAAGCTATAGTTCTTTTAATTCACGAGGGTACGCGGCTCATGGTTGTGTGTGTGTGTCTTATCTATGTAGTTGTGAGCGAGAGCTTGCTCGCGCCTGACCGCTCCCACCTAGACTCCTGAGTCAGGAGTCAAGACAGACACACACACGCAATATACATGTACACGCCCAAGTAAAGCGCCCGTAACTTCGTGAGATAAACGTACTATAACTAATTAATATGACACCTTTTTGACTTACCTCTGTGTACTATAAACTTTCTGGTCGACCTTACAAGCTCGCTTATCAAACCTTCTTGCATTTTGTGATAAGGAGTCGCCTGTACCAAAGCGGCGCAGCATTTAAGAGCGACTAAGATGACCGCGTGGCTTCTTTCGGCATCCAATATACCGACTAGAATCTTATGCATACAAGTTATTATGTAACCGAGAGATACCGAGAAAGGAATGAATGACGTGTTGGATCTTCTGCTGATGGTCATAAAATAAATAAAATATAAATCCAGGAGAGTTCATGTATCATTTAGGTAAAAAAAAATATATTAATATATTTAGACAAACAAATTGCATTTGTACTGCAAACCAGCTGCTTAATTTTTATACAGCTCTACAACAGTTGATTTTTTTTTATTTGATGACAGGATAGTCCTCGACTGCAATCTCACCTGATGGAAAGTGACGATGCAGTCTAATTTGGTAGCGGGCTATCTTGGAAGGGGTATGGCAGTGTATATTCAAACCATACCCCTAATCGGTTTCTACACGCCATCGTGCCAGAACGCTGAATCACTTGGCGGCACGTCTTTGACGGTAGAGTGGTAACTAGCCACGGCCAAAGCCTCCCACCAGACCAGACCAGAGACAATTTAGAAATTATGAATTTCCAAATTGTTCCGCCGGGAATCAAACCCTCCCAATAAAACCACAGCGCTCACCACTGTACCAGGGAGGTTATCAGATTCAAATAAGCAGTTGTACTTTAAGAGGAAATTTAATCATGCCCAGCTGTGGATCGGCTGTGGGTTCAGATAATGATGGTGAACTGCTTATAGTCCATTTGTCTAGAAACTTACCTACTTTCTGCCTGTGACAAATATATTCTGGAACCAGATAATAATGCCAAGACAACACTAAGGGCACTGGCTCTACTTCTGGCTATAGGATCTGTGACGCCAGCATATGCGAGGGTTTTCTTGGATTTATCTTCCAACAACCAATTGTTCTCGTCAGGGGAATCTGGCAGTAGGGCCCACCAGTAACCGAATATGTCTTTCTTTTCTTTCATCTGCAAATAAAGTATAAACACATACTACAGAAATTCGCCATAGACGTAAGATCCGCAGCACTGCCATACGCGGCGATTTTTTAAATATTTTTAAGTGAGCAAACGTGCAGGCGGGTCACCTGATGTTAAGTGATTACCGCCCGCCCATGATACATTTGTAGCACGTTGCACGGTGTTATGTGCCAATCACCTAAATCCAGCGAAATATTTGCAGTTTTTTTTTAATCAATGACAAGATAGTCCATGACTGCAATCTCACCTGATGGTAAGTGACGATGCAGTCTAAGATGCGGGCTAACTTGGAAGGGGTATGGCAGTGTCGATACCCCTAATCGGTTTCTACACGCCATTGTGCCAGAATGCAAAATCGCTTGGCGGCACGCTTTTGGCGGTAGGGTAGTAGCTAGCCACGGCCAAAGCCTCCCACCAAACAAAAGCACCGATTACCCAGGCAGGCATTGATTACTCACAAGTTAAAACCTCATCCTTATTGCTTACCTTAAAAACTACTAGAAACAAGTTCGCAGCACTCTGCCTTACTCTCGACCGCAGCGCGATGAGCTTAGTTTCCCTCCCATTCTCTACATCTGACATGTCTGAGTCGCTTGTAAGATTCCAACACATTCTAGTCTTTTGGGGGTCTAAGTAGTTCTTATTGGCTGGCTTGTATGCAGAGTTGTTTTCAAAATTGTCTGCATCCTTCATTAAACTGCGATCTGACACAGGTATTTCTTTTTTCAGACTTTCTATAGCATTGTTCCTTTGCTTTCTGATTTTTTGTTTCTAAAAAAATTTAATTTTTTTTTATATATACGATTTTTTTTAATGAAATATATAAGGATTTTGCCAACGAATCAAAATAGCCACTCTGTATCAAATGTCAAAATGTATTAAATAAAGATTGTATTAAATAATGAACTGTGATGTCATAAACATTTAACATACTTTTTGTAGTAGAATCGATAAATAGAATTAATGGTTACCAAAAACTATTAGTGGGTATGTGTTTTGCATCAGGAAGAAGTTGTTTACTTTTAACATAGGCAACAAATTTAGAAACACTCGCCAAAAGATCAGAACAACCTTGAAGTTAGGCATACCCTATGCCATGAGTGTGATACCTACCTTCCCTCCTTTTGGGTTGGTCTTAACAGGTGATGCAGCAATAGTTTGCTGAGCAGGTGTTATCCTTTCAGGTTTATTACCCTGACTAACAAGTCCGTACAAAATAAAATACCGACAAATTCCCATAACTTCTGGCATTGGTATATCAATTTTTTGTTCATTGAAATAAATGTGTGACAAGACTCTTAATGCTGATATGACAATCTGCAAAAAAAATACTACTTTTGAAAAGAAAATTATCATAAAAAGTTTAATCATTAAGCCTCAACAACCTAAAGGTTAAAGGTGCGGACAGTAAACTGAAAGTTTGCAGATTCAAATCCCACCCATTGCACTATTGTCGTACCCACTCCTAGCACAAGCTTTCTGCTTATTTGGAGGGGATAGGAGCATATTAGTTAACTTCAGCTTGGCTAATGTTCTTTAAAAAAAAAAAAATAGCTCTATAGCATTCAGCTTTACTGATGTGAATTTCCATTTGAGCCATATTGAGTGCAAATGCAGTCAAAAATAGAGTACCTAGCAAATATTGCTTTATACTATTTAGAGACTTTAAAAACTTACTTTACAATAAATTGATTCATCATGTGATTTAGAAAAACCCTTCATTAGATAGTTGACAATCATTTGAGATAATTGCTCTTTTACTTCAATGCCAATTTCAGTCTGACCACTAGATTTGTTCTCGTCCATTGTCAGAAGACTTATAACACATTTTAAAGCCATCAAAATAATTTGCAAAGGATCCTGTGTTGTTAAGGTGTTACTTTTACTACCACTTATGATATTTGTGAGAAGTCCCTGCCTTCCTATCAAGTCATTGATAAACTGAAATTTAAATATCAAACATATTATCACAGTAGTATTAACTTTTTATTCTACTCAGCGGAAAGGGCACAACACCAACTTAAAGACTTAGTCATGTCATATTATTATTTATTTTATTGTACAGTGTGCAAACAGTAGATTGCAATACAAAAACTACTGGATGGAATTCTATAAAACTACATAATGTAATAGCCTCACAGACTTTATAGGCCCAAAACCTGAGTTATTGCACTTTTCATAAGAATAGCAAAATAATACATAGGATGTATGTTATCCCACACAATTAAAGAATCAGAAAGTTTTAATCTTACTCAGATGAAGGTGCATGCATCAACAAGTTGAATAATTTTTACATTGAATTTATATAATCAAATAACAAACCTTTCTTCCACTAAGAGGATTGCTCTGCAATATACTTTGCATGTTATGCAGGATATCTGGTAAAATCACATCTGAACATGTCTTAATGCATTCAATATGCCATAGAATAACTTTACTCAAGTAATCATTCTCAAATTGCATGTTCTGTTTAGTAACTATACTATTTATTAAATGGGAAGTCTTTGCAGTCAAAAATTCATCAATTGGTTTTATATTAACACATAGCGAGGTTATGAGAGCAGCTGCATCCTGAAAATGGAAATAGATCCTTGTAGTATTAATTGTAGATAGGTGCAATGTCATATTTTGCTACCCATGAGTCCAGGCATCGCGTTTTATCTGACCAGGCCTTACAAAGCACAACACTTCATTTTTGAACAAAAAGCCTTCTGAATTTCTTTTAATAATTTAGATGGCAAAGTACAACTTTATTCAAATAAAACTGCTTTTCTGACAATCAAAATATGGTTATAATACAAACAGCAAAGACTGATGCTGAGATTTATAGAGCATGCTCTGACTCAGCTCAGACTCAAGATAGAGGTTAAAACGGGACACAAATATGCTCTGACATAAATCCGTCTCGTTTTAACTCTGTCTTGAGTCTGAGCTGAGTGAGAGTGCTGTCTATAGATTTCAGCCTGAGACATGACTTCTATAAAATTTTCATAGCTTTGAGACTTCTATCAAAATGATAGCTTTGAGTATATAATCAACATTCATAGGTACTTGCCTGTTTCCCGACGAACAACTCAGCTTTATATGGCTTAGCAATTAGCTCATCAATCAAGGAATTTATGGCCTCTTTATTGTATTCTTTCACATACAAATGGCTACAAAGTTCATCGGAAAGTATTGCGAATTGCTGAGACACACTCATTTTTATTTCAACTTCAGCACTGTAAAAGCATTTATAATTATGTATAATGTAAAAAAGGGTATTTTAGCAATAAATGATTGTTTGTTAGATTGTGATGAACAAAAATGCACCCATAAGTTATAACATGGATAAAATTCTTCCCATAATCCCATCCCATCCCAGTTTACTTATTTTCCTGAAAAGAAAACATTTTTGCAATGTTTGCTGTCATTTGTCAATGTTAATTTGTGTCAAAAATCAAGGTTTTTAGGTTTTCGTTCAGAAATTTTCTTTCCATTGAAGGTCTGGTCCACATAGCTACTTCATCCGGTGATAGGCAGGGCTATGACAGCTTAGTTCCAAAATGTGTCGTTTTGGCGCTGCAATCGATCGCTTAGCCACAGACATAGGTACCACCCGGTACCACTCGCCATTGTTTATTATCTTTGTTCGCTATCTTCAGTCGTTATTTGTTTTTGTTATTTTCAAATTTTCCTACGTTTGCGTGCAAAGATTACAATATTATTTTATACGTGCTTGCATCTTGGTTGTTAGGATTGTGGTCGCGAAACGTGAAAGTATCGTCGTGGGACCAATTAAGTGTTGTGTCGGTGGTTGAACCTCAACTAATGAGACGCATAAGCTTTATTGTTTTCCCGGGAACGATTCCTTAAGAAATTTGTGTATGTGACCAAGGATCAACAATTTGAACAGCAATCAAAGCTTTTAGGGAGAACACAGTACGAGAACGAATCATTCAGAACATCAAAGATGGTAAGAGTGTTTCATTTATACAGTTCTCTTTTTAAAGGTGTTTTTAGTATGGAAGGTGGCCTATAAACAGTCATAATCTAAATCTTTTCAAAATTGCTCTTGCACTTTGAAACCCTAATAAATAAAAAATAGAGATTTAGTCTTAAGTATTAAAAAGCTTATAATAAATAGAATGCCAACATTAAACTACTACTTTATTTTCTTTTCAGATGGTACCATCAATATTGCTGGGCATAATCTCTGGTAAATTAGGGCACACAAGGACATTGCCAAAATTAAATAAAAGTCAGCGTTGCTCCTCAGGTGTTTAGTGCTTGAACCGCTGCAATGCTAAAATACACTAATGCACTCAGTAAGTATATAAAGTATGACTGAATTAGTACACAATTATTAAGAGTATAATAATATGCCTATAATAATAATCTATATATATAAAAGAAAGAAGTGCTAGTTAAACTATTTATAACTCAAGAACGGCTGAACCAATTTGGCTGAAAATTGGTGGGGAGGTAGCTTAGAACCAGGAGACGGATATAGGACTTTTTATCCTGTATACTGATAAAGTTGAGTTTGTTTGAACACTTATAAGTCTAAAACGGCTAGACTGATCTTCTTGGTTTTTTGTTTGTTATATTTGTCTCCGTCCCGAATAGCAGAATAACTTTTAAAATATCAGAAAAAATCACGAAAACAATTATTATGAAAAAAATTCATTTTTTCATACATTTTGTATTGAACGGGGTTTTTGATGGCAAGGAAAGTGACCTTTTGCCCCGGAAAAACAGTAACCTAAGTCACGCGGACGAAGTCGCGGGCATCATCTAGTTATTATTAATATAATTATCTCTATTTCTATGTAAAGAGCATAATTTACAAGAATATTAGTCACAAATCTACCATGTTTTATAGTTAATGTTAAGAATAATATTACTGGTTAAATAGAAGATGGTTAATTATAAAAAAATTCAATCTACATACTTTACTCATTTCTATCTTTATTTAATATTTTTCAGATAACTTACACACTGGAAAGACAAGCAGTATGGAGACAACAGCAGAAGTTTTAGAATTTTTTGACAAACTTTTTGATAGTGTCAATTGCTATCCAGGCAGTGCAGCGAAAGGAAAACTGCGTAAAGCAGTGAAAAGGAATTTGTTTTATATAAAGTTTTGGACAGAAGCCATTATAAAATGAAACAATTAACATTTAAAGACACTACTAGTAAACTAGCAATACAAACAGGAAAACCTCGACTTGTGCGTGTTCCATCCCTAGAAAATTGGATCAGAACCTTAGAGAGCTTTATAAGATTGTCTAAATTATTATTTAAAAATTATAACATAGAGTATTTTTATCCCAGATTGATAATCAATTGTTTAAAAACTTACGCAAGCAACTCTATGGATGATAAAATTTATTCAGGGTATACTAACTGTTAAAAAATAATAATTTAGTATATCCTAGCAAAAATTTTGTAATTTTGTACAGGGATGCGAGTACATTTATACATAATTATCTAAATGAGAATGGGCATAAAAAAAATATTGGCACAAATTTAAAAGCTGCTTTAAACACTCGTTTGAGGTTTTTCTGGTTGGGGTGTTGTTCCACCCATAAAGAATTATTAAAAAACATATTTTTAAAACATATAATAAGATTACATGTGCAATATCTTAAATAAAATCTTAAAAGGGGACATAGAAGAAAAATACAGATCAAAAATGGCTGATATTCAAGAAATAGCATATCTGAAGCATAAATGTTTTAAATTAAGGATAAAAGTTTTAAATAAATAAGTGTAAATAAATAAGTGTTGTTTGATTTTTTTTATTTTTTATTTTAAATATTTAAGAAATTCCTACATTATTTTGTTATCGATAGAAGTACATCACTAAAGTATCGATAATGACTAAACGAGTTATCGACTCGGGTAAGCCCTATACTGTCAATTCAGCTGCAAAGCTACAGCAGCGCCAAAACGAAACAATTGGAAACTAGATGGAAAAAGTCACTGTCGCATCTGTTACGTAGTAACTAATACCTAATCTGTGGTGATAGGTAGGTACCTATCTAAGTCTATAGCACAAACATGTGGTCTATAGTCTAGTCATCTGACCGTTATAAAAAAAGGTAGGTACCTACCTAAAAATAGCCGAAGGGGTGGCTCAACATAATATAATATTATACAAAAACCTTGGGCTCAATAACGAAAAAGCGAAGAATAATAATTAATCTGCAGAAAATGATTAGGTATAAACGTTGGGATCTTCTAAAGCTACGTTTACACGCTTGGCAAGTCTTGACGATGTGATCCTACGATGTGATCCGACGTCCGAGCCGTGATGTGATGAATTTGAGTTTTGACAGTTATCAAACTTTATATTCAAATTATTTCCAAAGCGATTCCTTTATTTTAATTAAATAATAATGTAAAGCATTTTCCGAAATATTTTTAGAAAATATATTTATATACTCAGCTATCGTCTTTATTATGACGGCGATATTGAAAATAGAGTCAACCAACATAAAAGAAACAGGCCACCCATGGCAAAGAACTATTAAGGATCGTCACAGCAATAACTTCCAAACATCACATAACTGTATAAATAATCCTCAGTATCCAAAGAAAAAGGAGAAAATCCCAGACAAAAAAAGTCTAGTAAAATTTACAATAATTGGCGACAGAGTTAATAAGGAATTCATTTACTGTGTTAATTTAGTAAAAGGCTTGCATAAGTATCGATGGAAAATATTTGACGCACCTATTATAAGAGGTATAAATGTAATAAATTCTGGTATTAGGTAACTCTTCTATATTTACCTTCTACTAAATTCCACGCATTATTTAATAAAAATTCGTCCAGATCTGTTTATAATAAAACCACACATACGAAAGATTCCGTATTTATTTTATTTTTATTATTTGTTGATGTATACATTTTGTGAAAATTTCATGTATCTACCTGTTACGGTTCATGAGATGCAGGCTGCAGCCCGCTGATAGACGGACGGACAGTGGAGGCTCTGTAATAGACACCTAAAAGGACAACACTATACAACTACACAGTCCAGAAGTGGGAGTCATCCGTCCTGAACCTAATCACGCCTTAAGAGATCTGATCTCTTAAAACGCTGAAAGCCTACCTAAAGCCATCTCCATCCGCCCCTTATAACGGCCCCTGACCTCACATCTAATCAATTTAACCACAACACGTCAGACAAAACCACCATCTGCACGCGTGGGTAATTATCAAAAATATAATTTAATCGATTACACTAATCTTAACCTCCGGCAATATTTATTCGATTAGGGCGCGATTGCTATCGCAATCCCTTAATCAAACACAACTACCTAGACGCGAGAGCATCCAATAGCCGTATGAGTCTCTGGAAGAGACTGAATTCGCAACGTCAAACCCGCCTATTTATACCAAACGCGACGGCCGGCGCCAGACCGGCGCCAGACGAGTGCCTACACCTGCACAGCAACAATGTTTTTATCAAACTACCTTCCAATAATAAAAGATCAATTTAAATATGACCCTACCTTCAATACATTTAAGTTGTATATCTTTACTATTTCAATATTTCGTAATCAATTTTAAACATGAGGCTAACACACCTTTGGGTACGGAACTCTAAAAAGCGATAAAATATACTTAGGTTATAATATTCACAGAGTTAGTGGCCTCGTCAAATAATATCCCACAAGCCACCTTTTACAATAGGTCAATCTCAATAGGTATCATCGCGTAATTAAAGCTCCTGAAAAATCAAATATACCTACAGGTGTCACCACAGTAGAATGGCCCAAAGTTTGGAACGATCTAAAGCTGCAACATGGAGGCACTACATACTGTTTGCAGAGTCCAGTGGCCATATTGATTAACGGTAAATTCCTTGGTGGCAATAAGGAATTGAGAGAAATATTAGAATCGCGATTCGACTATCACCTTGCTTTAGATTATTACAGAGAAGGAGTCGGACATTTTGTGAATTTTGTAAGAACTTCAGGGGTAAGTTAACGAGCCAATACGATAATACTACGTAATAATATAATATATAATATCAACGTATAATAATTCGTAATCGAAATTTTTTAGAGGCCATGTGCATACATGCATATCTCAATAAACTCCGAAAATACAGGGACTTTGATTTTTATGGTAAGTTCACCAGACTCAATCATTTCTTTTTACAATATCGTAATTTAATTACTAATCGTTATTTGCCAGCTTTATGCAGATATAGTACCGTACACGTGTGAAAATTTCCTTCGGCTTTGTAAAACTAAAAAAGGTGGTTACTCTGGCACTCCAGTCCATCGAATTGTAAAAGATGGTTGGATCCAGTGCGGGGGCTTTGGACTTAAAAGTACGGATTTGGATTGCGAAAACTTTATAATTCCCCATGACAGACGTGGTGTACTTTGTATGGCCAATGACGGAAGGTAATCAAAATTTTATTAGTCAACAAAAAAAAACAGTTTTAAAACAGTCATGTTTGTGCCCATAAATACGTATGTGGCTCTTTGCAGACATGTAGATTGTTCGACCCAATTTTTTGTTCTACTGCAATCAGCACCCTGGATGGCCCACAAATATGTCGCTTTTGGACAGTTGATTGACGGAGAATCCACATTGAAAGCGATCGAATCTACACCAACATTTTATGAATCTCCAACAGTTTGTATTCTAATTGAAAAAGCAGGTGTACTCAATTTAGAATGTCACGGTATACGAGTCAGTAAAAGTACAAATGAATATATACAAGGACATATTGAAGACCTTATTGAATTGGGTGATCTTCTTATGGAGGTAATAATTGTTTCATATTAATAAATATCATCTTATAATATATATATAAATTAGTTCCTGATATACATATCTAACTTAATTATTTTGTTATGAGGAACTCATGGAAAAATTATTTCTTGAGATAGAATTGAAGCGTATAATGCAATTAGAAAGTACAGAAAAAGTTGAACCGGAACAAAGTGAGACAGTAACAGGGGAAGAAAGTAAAATACACGCAACTAAAAGGTTTCAATCATCAATCACAATTAAGATAGCTTTTATGAATCAACATTTAAATATTACTTACAAAGTTTTGTGACGGTACATTGATTTTTCATAGATTTCATCGCAAGAAAGAGGATTTTGAAAAATTCCAAAAAAGTCAAACCTATACGAGTAGAGCTTCTTCTGCTGTGAGCGATGTACAAGTTAATAATGATTTCGATGTGGATGAATATGAACCAGAAGAATATTCATATCAACATGTGTCAATAGTTAAATCATTAAGCGTGGTCGTCAAGCCACAAAAACCGTTCTATATACCACTAACAGATGTAACTTACCCCGGTGAAAAAGATTCTACATATGATCTGAAGAAGTTAGTTGAAGAACTTATTAATAACGTAAACGATAGAACTAATACAAAACCAAATAAAGCATGCGATCGTCGAAAGAGCGTACTTCATGCACAAATCACTCAAAATCAATAGATAAAAGTCGGTTAAAAATGAGATATTTTTCGCATTTATTATTATATTATGTTACTGATTTGTAGGTTCTTGCGCGGTGACTATTGTCTCGAAAGTGACTTGGTAAGCACCCAACACAAGAAAGTTATTAGACCAACTTTATCATACATATCTGACATATACAAATTCGATGACGAATCGGACAATGTATCAAGTAAGTGGAAGAGGGCCTTAATGAATAGTTATAAATAGCTAATTCAATAGCTCAATGGGCAAAGAGCGAACTAAAATCCGAAAAGTCGTCTTTGCAATATTACCCGCTCCTAACGTAAGCTTTACACTTAATTTGGAGGGGAAAATGGAATTTTGTGAATAGGCTGTGTGAATAGGTATATCAATAGCATTATTCTTTTTTATATATAAAATAATATATTTGGTGCTTAAATTGTACCAATATTTTTCCAGTGGAATCTTTATCCTCAGACGATGAACAAGAGATTCGAAGATATCTAAAGTAAGACAACATTGTTTCAAAAGTAGTAGTAACTTAAAGTTTTATGTAAATTGATCCTTATTCCAATAAAATGGTGATGTGTTCAGACTCAACGTCGACCGCGTGAGTTTCGCTGGAAGTGTAATAAGGAACATTGCAAGGGGCGTCGCGAAAGTCAACATCTTTGATACCTCTCAAAGGTACGTAGGTAGAAGTTTCTATAAACAGCTCAAAATTTTCAACAAGTTTCCATTTAATAAAGTTACCGTTTGAAAAATTGGAACCGGATTAAAACCGGGCTTTTATTTCGTGTGATCCGAGCCGTAGGTAGACAGCAAAATGTGACTTGGAGATTCTACTACATTCTTACTTTTCGTGCCAAAAATGGCGGCAAGAGTTCTCAATTCAAAAAGAAGCTGGACCCACAGATTTAGGCTGGACCTATTTAGGAAAATATATGTAAATCATATTTTTATGCCTACTTATTTTTTTATAGTGTACCGATCTAGTACGTGTGAAATAAACATTATTATTTTAATAAAATTAATGTTTGAAATGAAGTAGAACTGTTATTATCAACTTAACTTGCGCCTCGGAAACACGCTGTCTATAGATTGCGAAAACAGAGTGCTTATTCGCAAGCTAATAAGTAAGTAGGCATTGTACCTAGTCAATCTATATCGTTTGTTTTTTTTTTCGAAATAAACATGTTTTTCAGTAATAACTATCGGCTAACTTTTGGTGATCTGGCAGGAACTAGGGGGCCCCTATCGATCGCGGCTCCCTGGGCACGTGCCCAGAGAGAAAGAGGGGCTTGAGTATGATGGGTATGATGAATTAAGAATAAGATTCTGAATAAGTACCTTCTTAGGTACCTAAGATTCGGAATAAGTTAATGTCATCAAGAATTTTCCTATGGGGCATTTCATTATCCATTTCAAAATCTTTCTTTTTATAGATCGGAATTAATCACCGACGAAGAGCTTAGAAAATTCAGGTAACTATGACACACATTTAAGAAAAGCCATGAAATATTGGGTAAGTACCTACCTACTAGGCAAGCATATAAACGTACCTATTGGTATTAACAGTTATCTAGGTTTTTATATAATAAGTATACATAAAACCTTAATATCATTAGGTTATAAATATTTCTGAATTCACAGAGTAGCTTCGATGGATCACCGCAGCAGGGACGAAAAGTAAGTTTCTGACTTTACCGACCTAGTTGACCTTTTATTTATTTTTTCCTTCACTTTTATTTTGTCTTTTGTTTATCGTATAAGGAAAGTATCTATAAGTTCGGCCACGCCTAAATTAAAGGAACCATCAAAAATAAAGAGGCGTCAGACAGGTTTTGTTCGACCTGAAGATTTGGAAAAAATCCATGTAATACAACAAAACTTGGAATCAGAAGAAGAATCCACGACTTCCATGACAGGATCTCGGTAAGTTCTTGCCAAAAATGCCGAATTATTTAGATATCTTTTGATATCTACTTAATATATATATATTTTTTTTTTCGATGACAAGATAGCCCATGACTGCGATCTCACCTGATGGTAAGTGACGATGCAATCTTAGATGGTAGCGGGCTAACTTGGAGCAGTGTAAATTCAACCCATACCCCTAATCGGTTTCTACACGCCATCGTGCCGGAACGCTAAATCGCTTGGCGGCACGTCTTTGACGGTAGGGTGGTAACTAGCCACGGCCAAAGCCTCCCACCAGACCAGACCAGAGACAATTTAGAAATAATAAATTCCTAAATTGCCCCCGCCGGGAATCGAACCCGAGACCTCCCAGTTATAAGACCACAGCGCTCACCACTGCGCCAGGGAGGTCGTCAAATTACTGTGTACTTACACACAATATATGTTAATAAGTACAATATATGTACTTATTTAATTTCTAGAAAAGTTCGTATAGCAGAGTCGGCGAAAAAGGAAACCCGTATGAGCAGCAAGCAGATCCAACGCCGACCAACTGCATTTGTTCCAGCACCCAACCTCACAGACTCCGATACGCAAGTCCGAAGACAGTCGGCTTTATCACGCTTGTACGATGATATGACAGAGTATATGGATGAGGAAGGACCAACTTTGAGAGACTATAAGTAAGACTAATATGAACGTTTTCACTAACTGTACCTACTTAAATCATCCCCTAAGTAGAAGCCTCTGTACGTAGGCAGCCCCTAAATACCTACATTCCCCACCACACCTTATATTGTTCAAAATTATTTAAAAAATAATAAATTGCCAAGAGTGTAAGTTCGCTCTAAATAAAACATCCATTACTGACAAAAATTTAAACATAACCTCCTCCTTTTTGGAAGTCGGTTAAAATTGAAAAACAATCTTAGTAAAATCTCTTTTCATGAAAGGAGACACCCTGGTTTCAATTTAAAAAAAAAGACGTGTGCCACTCGGGGACTGCCGCGGTAAAGCTATTGCATAGCATTTTTTATCAACGCCATCTAGCGGTAAGAGGAGTCCCGTGTCAGGTTATTTTCGTTACGGAATTTCTGGATTCGGTCTCCACGCTCAAGGCCCGCGATAGAAGCTATGCAATAGTTTAAAAAACACATTCCCTAACCCAATGTTTTTTTCACTTTTAGGGAACATCATGAGAACGATAGTAGCCCATAAAAGGGGAACGTTGGTAAAAACAGACATATGTTTTACACCAGACATTGTACCACGCAAACTATAGATACATTTAGTTGCGTCAGTTACAGAGTTTCCTATTCTGAAGTGTTTTCCTCTCCCCTCCAAATAAACAGAAAGCTTGTGTTATAGGAGTGTCCGTCAGTGTCAGTTTGTCAGTTTTCAGTCCGCACCTTTAACCGTTGGGCTTTCGAGGCTTATACCTAATTTTAAAGTTTAAATTAATAGGTAAACTGGTAGGTAGGGAAGTGAGTCTATCAAATCTGTGATAGATCCTGTGATATTCCTAGCTGAAAATGGAATTTAAACTAATCTAGCTACTCAGCAAATAAGTTGAATAGCAGTGATATTTAAATAAGGGTGATTTAAGAATCTGCTCTATATTTTCAGGTCTCCTTCGGTGAAAGCTGAAAAAAATTTCATCTTAACTCAATCACCAATGAGTCGCATCAAACATTTTTCCAAAGACAGTGATATTTCTAACGAGGATCACTTACGCAACTCGATTACGATCGAGGGTAGTTCCATCGAGCAAGTGCTTAACTTACAACATAGCAAAAAATTCGCTCGCAAAGTCTCCTCCGATTACGTGAAAACCATCGATCAAATCGAACATCGACTCGAGAGCTCTATCCGCAGTGTGGAGTTCGCACGAACGCGCCCTTCCATGTCTGTTCCCGAATACCAAATGAAGAATTTGAAACACCAGGAGTCGATGAAAAAAACAAAAAACGCTTCGCCGAAAAACGCCCATGGTAAAATAAATCAGTTTAGTTACAATATTATTCTCTGTCGTTGTAGTATGGTGCCGGTGACGGGTCAATAATAGGACGTAACTTATTTTGTAAATATGTACCATAATATTATAGTTAACATAAAGTTCAAATTTACCGTCACCTATACGTCCTATTGATCTGTCACCCACACCTAAAAAACTAGACGATTCCCGCGATTTAATCTGCTTTGATATAGGTTCTTAAGTTCTTAAAAAAAAAAAAAAGATACCGGCCGAATTGATAACCTCCTTTTTGGAAGTCGGTTAAAAAACAGTGGGAACTTTGATTTTAGTTTGGGACGAAGCCATAGGCATAAGCTAGCGTAGTTCCAGTATTACCTATCTTTGTATTGTATCGTGCAATGTTTCAGATATTCATGGGTTACGCCTACCGGGAGATACGCCTCTGTACTCAATGTTAGAGGTAAACATTATTTTAAGGTGTTTGCACATTATACACGAATTCGCACGCGCCTCAGCCGGTGCAGTGCGGTTCATGCTACCATCATTCGCATTTTCAGGTTTTAGTAGCGTTTTTCATTAAAAAAAAAAACATTATCGTAGGTTTAAAAGCGTGGATCACTTTTATAAGTTACAACGATGTGTATGCTTTATAAATTTTCATTTGTTGTTTTTGTACCGAAATTACTGATGCTTGTGAGGGAGATCTATTATATATGAAATCTGAACAAAGGCTTTTTGTAGTTGCAATCGGTTTTAGGCGGTGAGATAGGAGAAGCTTCTTTCTGTGCTAACAAGTAGGTATTTACTGTAATGTAGGTCCTTATAAAAGTGGTCTTACCACCTGCTAACCTTCCAAGAATAATAATTAATCAAAGTAAGTTTATATTTCAGATTGAAGACCAAAAGAACTAACAAAAGTTCAAAAGATATTTCGACTACCTTTTAATTTTTATCGTTTACTTAAAATAGTTACGTATTAGTATGTATTTGGTAGGGGATTTAATAATACATTTTGCCAACTAAACTAGTATTTTTATGTTATGTATGGAAGTCTAGTCACCTGCAGGTTTCTAAGTATCCTGAGCAACACATTTCAGAAGCAATTTTTCTTCAAAATGTTTTTTCAGACTAATCGAAACAAAATAAATAGTGCAATGCAATTAAATATCACTTGTTTTAAGCTGCATGCCTGAGAGTTCTTCATAAAGTTCTCAATCTCAAAGGTGTGGTAAGTCTGCCAATCCGCAGCTAGCCATTGCGGTCTATCTGCAGTCCACTTTAATAGATAGACAAAATCTTGGTGATAACAGAATTAACAAGGAGTTTAATGCTAAAATTAAAAACTGTTAGATAAAAAACAACATTTAATAATCACTGAAATTACGTACACACGATTTTCCTTCACAATATATTATTTAATACTACAAGGTACAATACGGTAACAATGACAATGCAAATTCATACATAAATTATGTAAAGTAAAAAAATAGTAATCATAGAATCAACTATGTATTGATAACAGAGTAATTAATAATTATTATTATTCATTGAGAGATGATATGGCAGAAAATATTTTTGGATGGATGGGGATGCGCGAAGAATACTTTCTGCCATACCTATTTTGAAAAAACAGACAGGAAAATTCACATATTTTTTGTTTTTTCACAACAATACTTAAATGATAACAATTCATGCATTCATACTTTTAAATCCACCCAGTGTTCGCCATAAATTTCCCTTGTCTAAGATTTGTCTATTTAAAAAAAATCTTTTACTACGATAAAAATTCGTAAGCATATTATTATTTTTAAGTTTAACTTTCATCTCCATTTAGCAAAAATATTGTATAATATACATTAAATATACAGAAATAAAAAACTATTTCAGCTCTCTTTAAAGACTGTCAAATGTCTTCATCTGTAGGTAAGCAACGAAAAAATATGTTGCGGGCTATTAGATGTGCGATCAACTTTATACCTTATTGCATTGCGTAACAATTACGTCTCTATATCAACAAGTACACTGTATTATTTACATAATATAAGATACACTTTTTGTCAATTTGTAAGAAATTATATGGATATTTATTATTTATGTATTCTTTTAATAATAAATGGAATTAGGTTATTATTTTATTTCAAAGATATTGGAAACGCAATACAAATCTAAAAACTGTATAATATTCTTAAGAAATACCTAAATAAATAACTAAATTTTCAAAATACATACCAAAGTGATACAGCAACGTAAGACAGTGAGTTAATTTGATCCAACCAGATTCCATTATAGGAATTTAAATATAAAATAAAATTTATTCCAAATATAATTTACTAAATAAACCACTGGTTTTAGTAATATTTTATACACAGGTATTATGTACTCAATTTATTTATACATATTATACAGTATGGGATCCGTATATTATACTACACTAATCCAAAAGTTTTAAAGTTATAATTTGTCATAAGATTTACTTTTTTAATTGAAATAATCTTCACAAATCCACTTCTTTCTAAAGTCTAAACAGGTGTTCATTCTTTGCTTTTAATTTTTTGTTGAACAACAAGTTGCTACACGCCGCAATCACAAGTAAAGTTCACGTGAGTGATCTCTTTCCATCATCGCTAACGCTGTAGAGCAGGGGTTCCCAAAGTTTTTTTATTACGCTTCCCTTCTGAAAGGCTAAGACGTGTGATAAAAACACTTTGGGACCCTGTTTTATTAGCGTATAGTTAATAGTTAGCTAATAGTTGTTATCGTTAGCGATTTTAGAAAACGATCATGGATACATCACGTTTGTAATATCGCTAGGGTGACCAATTTGGTTAGTTAGCGACATACCCTACTAGTGGCCGTGCCCGTGTCCGTGGCCATACGCGCTGATCCCGTTCTGTTGGCTCGGAGCCCTGCTGCTGCTGTTGTTGTTGTTGTTGTTGTTGCCTTCAGCGTTGGTTTCGTTGTTTGCACTGTTCCTGTTCTCTAATTGCTGCTGCCACATCGACGCGTAGAATCCGGCCTGTGCTAATAAGTCTTCGTGGCTGAAATTCATTAATTCGGATTTGAACGTCTAGTCTATAATTAATTAATGAAGAGAAGTAAATCTAAAATGTCTATTAAGTACTAATTTTATTTCCGCCCCCCCCCCCCCCCGTTAGTTAAATTATTTTTAATAATTAGAGTTCCCGCGGGATTGCAAAAAAATTAATCCACGCATAGGAAGTCGCAGGTATCATCTAGTCATATTATAAATGCAAAAGTTTGTGCGCGCGCGTGTGTGGTGTGTGTGTGTGTGTGTGTGTGTGTGTGTGTGTGTGTGTGTGTGTGTGTGGGGTGTGTGTGTGTGTGTGTGTGGTGTGTGTGTGTGTGTGTGTGGTGTGTGTGTGATGTGTGTGTGCGTGTGTGTGCGCGCGCATTTTACTTTTTCACGCGGATGAAGTCGCGGGCATCATCAAGTTTCTTTAGAATTATTGGAAACAAATACTGTAATCTCATTATCTTTCCACAAAAGTGTTATTATACTTTATATGAATACAATTACATAATATTATTACATAAAGGTCACTGTACATGATATGAATATAATTACACAATATTATCATGTAAAGGTCACTCACTTTCCTCTCTCGATTATTTCTCCGTCCTTTAGCACAAGGATTTCGTCGGCGTGTATGATTGTCGACAATCTGTGCGCGATTATCAATGTTGTCCTGTTCGCACATACCCGCGCTAAAGCCGCCTGAAAATAAGGATATTTTTTGATACAATGATGGCTTACTACTTGACTTGAATATACTTTTATTGTACACCTCAGAATATATCACCATAAGATAGATATCCGTATCCATAATGCCCTAACGTGCTCGGCGGCACTTCATAAAATAGATATCCGTATCCATAATGCCCTAACGTGCTCGGCGGCACTTCATAAAATAGATATCCGTATCCATAATGCCCTAAGATGCTCGGCGGCACTTCATAAAATAGATATCCGTATCAATAATTCCCTAAGATGCTCGGCGGCACTTCATAAAATAGATATCCGTATCCATAATGCCCTAACGTGCTCGGCGGCACTTCATAAAATAGATATCCGTATCCATAATGCCCTAAGATGCTCGGCGGCACTTCATAAAATAGATATCCGTATCAATAATTCCCTAAGATGCTCGGCGGCACTTCATAAAATAGATATCCGTATCCATAATGCCCTAAGATGCTCGGCGGTACTTCATAAAATAGATATCCGTATCCATAATGCCCTAAGATGCTCGGCGGTACTTTACAAAATAGATATCCGTATCCATAATGCCCTAAGATGCTCGGCGGCACTTCATAAAATAGATATCCGTATCCATAATGCCCTAAGATGCTCGGTGGCACTTCATAAAATAGATATCCGTATCCATAATGCCCTAAGATGCTCGGTGGCACTTCATAAAATAGATATCCGTATCCATAATGCCCTAAGATGCTCGGCGGCACTTCATAAAATAGATATCCGTATCCATAATGCCCTAAGATGCTCGGCGGTACTTTACAAAATAGATATCCGTATCCATAATGCCCTAAGATGCTCGGCGGCACTTCATAAAATAGATATCCGTATCCATAATGCCCTAAGATGCTCGGCGGCACTTCATAAAATAGATATCCGTATCCATAATGCCCTAAGATGCTCGGCGGCACTTCATAAAATAGATATCCGTATCCATAATGCCCTAAGATGCTCGGTGGCACTTCATAAAATAGATATCCGTATCCATAATGCCCTAAGATGCTCGGCGGCACTTCATACAATAGATATCCGTATCCATAATGCCCTAAGATGCTCGGCGGCACTTCATAAAATTGATTATACATTAACGCTAAATTATGATTCGTATTTATAAAACTGTGATCAGACCAATCTTGATGTGTGGCTGTGATTCCTGGACATTAACGCTAAAGGAGGAGAGTGAACTCTTAGTGGCTGAAAGGAAAATTGTATTGGAGAGTATAAATCGGCAAGATTCCACTGGCGGTATAGCTGAGGACTCGGAGAGTGACATGGGCAACCTGTTATCCCGGAAAACCAGAGGGTTCCCGCGGGATTTTTTAATAACTAACTCTACGCAAACGATGTGTGTAAGACATCTCAGTGTTTGCTTTCAAACGATTTTGCATACTTTGGGCATGAAAATTGTATAAAAGTAATATGTTAGATTAACTTGTGTAATCACTAGCGAACCTAATATGTAAATAAATAAATCTCACCTGAATGTTCCGCTCTGTGTTTGTGTCCAGCGCAGAAGTGGCCTCGTCCAGGAGGACGATAGCGGGATCTTTGAGCAAAGTTCGCGCTATGGCTATCCTCTGCTTCTCGCCACCGCTTAAACGGAGACCTCTTTCGCCAACCTTACAGAGTTAAGAAGAAAAAAGTTTAAAAACTAACTCGGCTATATTAAATTCCATTACATTGCGTCGATTTTGTTCGTTATTGTTAACCAATAACGATTCGATTGACATCTTATTCATCATAATCGGCTTAGTTGTTTAGGCACCACGACGGAACATACGTAAATAGTCATATACAGACATACATAGGCTGCTAAAATCATAATCCTTCTTTTTGGCTTTGCTATAGTTGGGTAATAAATTGTCAACGTAAGTAAGAATACATTTCATTGGCTGGGCAGTGCGTAGTAAAATAATTGAACACAACAATTATTTTATAGTATCTAGATATATGTATGAAATTGTTTACCTGTAAATGTATATAAGACTAGCTGTTGCCTGCGACTTCGTCCGCGTCAATTTCTGTTATTATGATCGCGATTAAAAAGTTTTTAAAAGAATATATTTTAAATTACAATACTTCTGCGTAAATGATATTTTTAATTTTATTTTCTTGTGACAGAAGAACGTACTGATTCTTTCATACATATTTTTTGAGTAACTTGAACCGTTTACGCAGCGCACGCAAGGGAAGCCCTCAAATATGGATAATTTTCCCCGTTCTTGCAACATTTTTCACTGATGCTTCGCTCCTATTGGTCGCAGCGTGATGTTATATAGCCTAAAGCCTTCCTCGATAAATGAACTATCCAACACAAAAATATTTTTTCAATTCGAACCAGTAGTTCCTGAGATTAGCGCGTTCAAACAAACAAACTCTTCAGCTTTATAATATTAGTATAGATATCCTCGCTGAGTGAGTATATCTCACAGTGTTATTTAACTTTACCTACCTGTGTGTCATACGCATCTGGGAACGTTAGTATTCTGTCGTGGATGTCCGCGTTCTTTGCCGCTGCAATGACATCTGCCGAAGAGGCATTCAGTCTTCCATATTGTATGTTGTACCTAAAATATATAAATTATAAAAATAAAAAATAAAAAAAAATAATTGAGTATATTATACTCTTAAAATTCCTGGATGATCACAAAGTAAAAGTAAGTATACCTGACAGGCACACACACTTACGCAATGTGCATGTACACGACGTAACCACAAGTAAAGCTCACGCGCCTTCGTGAATTGCAAGCATATATATATAACACTAGTAGGGCGCGTGGGTGCGCGGCCCGCTGCAGCGGACCGCGGTTTTTCTGCTCTTAGACTTTCAGGGCTTGATCATTTTCTACCAAAAAACCACTCTTCGATTTTTTATTCTTTGTCAGATAGACACTGACGAAATTTGTATGGCCGCCATCTTGAATCCGCTAATGTGCAGGTTTTTTTCGGCTCTCTGCCAATTGGATGAGGTTTCGAGTGGCTTTTGTTTGAGTACCCCCGCACTTATCTTCAATATCCTGGCAGTGCTCCTCACCCGTTTCCGAAATCCTCAATCATCAGCTCCCTCCATATTTTTCATCCAAATGAATTTTTGTCCCTAAACGAAACCATCAGCGGAAAGAAACGTATCAAAGTCTTGCATACATTTTATATGAAAAAAAAATCCGCCATCTTGAATTTTTTTTCTATTCATCAAGTAGACCTTCAGGCCCTGATTATCTTTTTCCAAGAAACCACTCTTCCATCTTTCATAGTCTCCGAGATAGACACCGACGAAATTTGTATGGCCGCCATCTTAAATCCACCATTTTGAATTTTTTTTCAGCTCCCTGCCAATTGGATGAGGTTTCGAGTGACTTTTGTTTGAACACACCCCACCCATCTTCGATATACTGGCCGTGCTCCTTACCCGTCTCCGAAATCCTCAACCATCAGCTCTCTCCATATTTTTGCTCTGAATAAATTTTTGTCCTCCATACGTAACTATCAGAAATTTTGAAAAAGAATCAATTTAAGTCTTGCATATATTTTGTATGGAAAAAAAAAAATTCCGCCATCTTGAATTTTTTTTTAATACATCAAGTAGACTTTCGGGTCCTGATCACCTTTTTCCAAGAAACCACTCTTCCATCTCTTATAGTCTCCGAGATAGACACCGGCGAAATTTGTATGGCCGCCATCTTGAATCCGCCATTTTGGAATTTTTTTTCGGCTCTCTGCCAATTGGATGAGGTTTCGAGTGACATTTGGTTGAACACCCCCCACCTATCTTCGATACCCTGGCCGGTGCTCCTCAGCCGTCTCCGAAATCCTCAATCATCAGCTCTCTCCATATTTTTCCTCCGAATGAATTTTTGTCCTCTATACGAAACCATGCGTGAAAAAATTTTTTTCCATACAAAATTTTACAGGAGAGGTGATCAATGAGTCAGTGAGTGAGTGAGTGAGTGAATCAGTGAATCAGCACGATTTTTTTTTAATACATCAAGTAGACTTTCGGGTCCTGATCACCTTTTTCCAAGAAACCACTCTTCCATCTCTTATAGTCTCCGAGATAGACACCGGCGAAATTTGTATGGCCGCCATCTTGAATCCGCCATTTTGGAATTTTTTTTCGGCTCTCTGCCAATTGGATGAGGTTTCGAGTGACATTTGGTTGAACACCCCCCACCTATCTTCGATACCCTGGCCGGTGCTCCTCAGCCGTCTCCGAAATCCTCAATCATCAGCTCTCTCCATATTTTTCCTCCGAATGAATTTTTGTCCTCTATACGAAACCATGCGTGAAAAAATTTTTTTCCATACAAAATTTTACAGGAGAGGTGATCAATGAGTCAGTGAGTGAGTGAGTGAGTGAATCAGTGAATCAGCACGAGTAGCTATATATATATTAACTAGTAGGGCGCGTGGGTGCGCGGCTCGCTAAAGCGAACCGCGGTTTTTCTGTTCACCGAGTAGACCTTCCGGTCTTGATCATCTTTTTCCAAGGAACTACTCTTCCATCTTTCATAGTCTCTGAAATATACATCGACGAAATTTGTATGACCGCCACCTTGAATCCGCCATTTTGGTATTTTTTTTTCAGCTCATTGCCAATTGGATGAGGTTTCGAGTGATTTTTGTTTGGGCACCCTTAACCTATCTTCAATACCCTGACCGTGCTCCTCACCCATCTCCAAAATCCTCAATCATCAGCTCCCTCCATATTTTTCATCCAAATGAATTTTTGTCCTCTATACGAAACCATCAGGGAAAGGAACGTATCAAAGTCTTGCATACATTTTATATGAAAAAAAAAAATCCGCCATCTTGAATTTTTTTCTATTCATCACATACACCATCGGGTCCTGATCATCTTTTTCCAAGAAACCACTCTTCCATCTTTCATAGTCTCCGAGATAGACACCGACGAAATTTGTATGGCCGCCATCTTGAATCCGCCTATTTGAATTTTTTTTTTGGCTCTTTGCCAATTGGATGAGGTTTCGAGTGACTTTTGTTTGAATACCACCCACCTATCTTCGAAACCCTGGCCGTGCTCCTCACCCGTCTCCGAAATCCTCAACCATCAGCTCTCTCCATATTTTTCCTCCAAATAAATTTTTGTCCTCTCTACGAAACCATCAGAGATTTTGAAAAGGAACCGTATTAGTCTTGAATATATTTTGTATGGAAAAAAATAAATTCCGCCATCTTGGATTTTTTGTCTATTCATCAAGTAGACCTTCGGGTCCTGATCACCTTTTTCCAAGAAACCACTCTTCCATCTCTTATAGTCTCCGAGATAGACGCCGATGAAATTTGTATGGCCGCCATCTTGAATCCGCCATTTTGGAGTTTTTTTTCGGCTCTCTGCCAATCGGATGAGGTTTCGAGTGACATTTGGTTGAACACCCCCCACCTATCTTCGATACCCTGGCCGGTGCTCCTTACCCGTCTCCGAAATCCTCAATCATCAGCTCTCTCCATATTTTTGTTCCGAATGAATTTTTGCCCTCTATACGAAACCATGAGTGAAAAAAAATTTTTCCATACAAAATTTTACAGGAGAGGTGATCAATGAGTCAGTGAGTCAGTGAATCAGCACGAGTAGCTATATATATATTAATAAGATTTACGTTAGGTATCGTCATTTGACGTAAAATGAAATTTTAATAATCATTAAAAAAAATGTCTCATAATATTATGTCAAAAAATTCTTGTATAGTGGCGACCCGCACCAAAAAGTGCGAACTGGATACAGGCGGCGCAAGGCCAAGACCTGTGGAAGTCCACGCAAGAATCCTTCGTTCAGCCGTAGCTTTTGATAAAAAAAGAATAAAACCTCTAAATTTTTAAGTGTAGTATAGCTGCAAGATAGACACTGGATAGTAAATGAAAATAAAATCAATACCTGACAGTGTTGTTGAACAACACGGTATCCTGCGGTACGACACCGATATTGGCTCGCAGCGACGCCTGCGTTACGGTACGAACGTCCTGGCCGTCCACTAACACAGCCCCCTCGTTCACGTCGTAGAACCGGAACAGCAGCCGCATTACAGTGGATTTGCCTGCACCGCTTGGACCAACCTGATAACAATGTACACCAAAGCTGCTTTTTTAAAAACCACAGACAAAAACCACCTACGAATCACCTATTAACTGTCAAAGTCACGATTATAGATAAAAGTTATGACTTTTTAAGATCGAATTGATATAAATATTGAAGTATGTATTGTGATATTTGTACCTCCTACTTCCATGATTTTCTTATAATGGCAATAATTGCGGGGATAAACTTTCTCCCATTTTATCCACTGTCAATATTCTTCCACCGCTGTGCCCATGCTCGACGGGTGGATAAAACTAAGCGAGGGGATAAACATTTTATCCTTTTCCCGGGGATAAAATTTCTTCCGCCCATGCTACCAGTGCAGCACATGTTTTCACTTTTTTCACTTTTAGGCTCTCCGCTCACGACAGACTCTTTGTAGATTCGATAAATAATTAATTAGGCCGATAATCTCGCCGACTTTTATCATAGATTTTGTGAGTAATTTTATACGACGTGTGCATTTCGATATTGCAATCGTATGTTTCAATTTATACTGACAAAAAATCGGTCACCGATTGTTGGACGTGGGCGGAGCGCCTTATCCAGTCCCTTCACACTTTCGAGACTTTGCCCACGCCCCACAATCGGTGACCGAATTTTGTGGGCAAAAAATGAAACATACAACGTCCCGCATCAAAAATCGGCGCATCCCGGCCGATCCGATTATCGGTCGACAATGGTACGTGAATTCATGTGCTAGTCTGCCCCCTGATTCTTTAACTCAGCGCCTATCAAAAAATGAAATCCACTGACATATATTTTTATCCATTGAAGGTTTACTATCAGCCTTCTGACGTGGGCGTGCCTCCTTGCGATAGCCTAATTTTGGAGTATTTTGGAATATATTTTAATTTAAAAAAAAAAAAGGTTAAGGGTACAGATTACTTACTAAGGCGACAGTGGAGCCCGGCGACACCTTGAAGCTGACATTGTTAAGCACGAGCCTCTCGGGCCCGTAGCCGAACGACACGTGTTTGAACTCGATGCCGCCGCGACGGACGAGCAGATCGGGCGCGCCCGCCGCGTCGCGCACGTCCGTGTCGACCCGCATTAGGTCGAACATGTTCTCCATGTCTACGAAGTTCTTTTGTATGGCCCTGAGAGACAAGATTTAAAAGTTAAGAAATAATAAAATCGACGTTCCGTAGAACAAAGTCTCATCTGCTAAATTCATAACGTGAGATTTGAGCCTTGCAGTTGTGACTTTTAAGGCTCAAATTTCAAGTTGTGAATTTAGCAGATGAGACTTTGTTCTACGGAACATTCGAAATAACAAGCTATAATTAAAAAATTTAAAAAACACAACAGCCCAGTCAAAAACAAACAAAAAAGTTAAATACCACACGCCCTTTGGAAACTTATTCACATTTTTAAATGGTATTTTTTTGTGGATATTGAAGTAGTGTTATATATTTTTGGAATCTACTCATCATTTTCTAGATGACGATTATATAGGTACTTAATCTTATTTTCGATTTTTTTATTCAACTTTAGTCTTTAATGCGGGACCATGGTCGCCCCATCAATTTTCATTTTACTAGCCTATGTCACCCGGAATAAGCTAAGGATTCTAAAGATACCTCATTCATCAAAATCGGTTCAGGCGTATAGAAGTTATGGTGGAATATAGGAACTCACATACATACATACCCTGGAAACAATGTACTCCTTTTTTCAGGAGTCGTATAATAAGAGTTCCGAAATTTTTGTTCTCCTTTTAGCTTAAGATCGAGATTGTAGAGACAACGCCTCGATCTTCAACTTACGCGGGACATGGAATATATACATAGAGGCGGCTTGTTGAGAGAATCTATCTAATTTGTGCGATGAAAACTGGGGTGGGGTCCCAAGGTGTTGGAGTCCCACACTATGGACCAACGACATCAGACGAGATGGAGGAAGCCGCTGGAAACAGGCGGAGCAAGACCGCGACTTGTGGGACTCCATACAAGAAACCCTTGTCCAGCATTGGACGTTTAACGATTGAAGAATAAGAGGCAATTCGAAAAATGCAACAACCGGATCTTTTTCTTTTTTTTGACATAGTTTGATGACATAGATTTTCTAATTTTTTTTTTTTGACATAGTTTGATGACATAGATTTTCAAATTTTTTTTTTTTGACATAGTTTGATGACATAGATTTTCAAAATCCTCACCTATAGTAGGTGCCGAACCAGTTCAGCGGCACGTATAGCTGAACGATATACGAAGCAAACAGTACGTAGTCTCCGACAGTCAACTCGTATGTTCTGACGACCATCGAGATTGCCAATATGGAACCCGCCAACAGTCCTACAAATCAGAAAATAAATTTATAATTCCTCAAAATCTACCCTCATGGTACCTTTCAGGTAAGTGCCACTTAAAGCAGCTTGGCTAATATTCTAATACTAGCTTTTTTCCGCGGCCTCGCTCACGTTGAGTTCGATTTTTCACATCCCTATTTTATGCCTTTAGGGGTTGAATTTTCAAAAATCCTTTCTTAGCGGACACCTACGTTATAATAGCTATCTACATGCCAAATTTCAGCCTGATCCGTCCAGTGGTTTGAGCTGTGCGTTGATAGATCAATCAGTCAGTCAGTCAGTCAGTCAGTCAGTCAATCAGTCAGTCAGTCAATCAGTCAGTCAGTCACGTTTGCCTTTTATATATTCTAATATAATTTTAAAAAAAAGTTTCTTTGGTCTATACTGTCGTGAATCGTTATTGCGATAACTTCCAATATACGGGGTATAAATATATTGTTGTATACAATACATAAAAAGGAATATTTACTCACCAGCACAAATGATAATATTCTGCATTGTATTAAGCATATTGAGAGTAATTAGCGATTTAAATTCTTCTTTCTGCAACACAAACATTAAACAATTACAGTATGGTCGATATAATTACAGAATATTTTTATTTATGACATTTTTAATTTTTTTTAGTCCATAAAGCCAACAAGTATTTCAAATGTTTGAGGGGGCCTTAGATTAAAATAATTAATAAGTTATTTACTTCCTGCGTTAGACATTGCATGCGGTCTTAATAATATTTTCGCCATTTAATAATTAATTTATATTTTCCACGTCACTGAAAATTCGTCACAATATTTCAAAGTTATATGTCGACGCTATTCAGTGCATACGCACCTGATAATTTAAAATAGCATCCCTGTATGACACAACTTCGTAATTTTCAGCACCGTAGTATTTAACAGTTTCATAGTTGAGAAGAGAGTCGACCGAGCGCGCTTTCTGTTCGTTGTCCGCGAGATTCATTCTACGTTGGAATTTTGTACGCCATTCTGTTACGGCTATTGTAGCGACTGGAATGGAACAGAAAAGATTTTATTCAAATAAACTTTACCCAGTGATAGTATTACTTGCCGATTGGCAAGCCAAGTGCTTCTATGAATCTATCAAATGTCAAATGTCGTCGGAAACGAAAGGAATTAGGAAGAAAGTTGACGGTAGTTCTGTTTAAAAAATTCAAACAACATTAAATCATATTTCGTGAATAATAATAATTGATAACCATTTCTTGTAATTCACGCTTTTTTATTTATCATTTAGATAAAATCTGGAATTCTACAATATGCATTTTTCGTGAGTAAACTTTTAAGTTTTGATCAATTTTAGACTTGTAACACCAGTTTCAAATCTAAAATTGCCTTTATAATTTTAGTATAGAGCGTCACGCCCATTCCTACAAACGACTTTCAAACAGACGTTGATGAATCAAATCGGCTACATCTCCGGCACCTCACAGTTATTTCGGGAACAATCTCAGTTAATCGGTAGGCCTATAGATTTTACTAATATAAATTTTCATACTAAGAAAGTCGTTAGTGGCTACAAGCGGCGTTTGGGAATCGCTAAAAGAGATGTTCAGAAGTTGATTAACTAAAAAATTCTACCAAGAAATACTCACTTATATAAAGAACCATTGTTGAGAATACAATGAGCCCAAACCAAACATTGAACGCGGTAATGAAGTAAACCACCGCGATCAGAATGTCTATGATCGTCGGTGTTATAGAGAACAGTATGTACGACAGCAGATTGTCTATGGAATCCGTGCCGCGATCCATCACGCGCAGAACTTCGCCCGTTTTCCGTGATAGATGCCATTTAAGCGGTAAGTCATGCAAATGCCGGAATAGCTCTAGCTGGAACAAAAGGAAACTACTTTTAACCTGTTTTTCTTTAGCTGTCTTAAAAGATAAACAAGTGATTTTCCCAGAAAGGCGTTAACGACAACACTGTTTATTTGCCATTTAGTAAAAGCATATTACAAATTTTTTCCTTATTTATAGCATGGAGCGGGTGATAGGTTAAGAAAACGCAACTTATTTTGTTTTATATTATTGCAATAGTGTATTTTACTCATACTAAGAAATAATCTAAAAATATATAAATTAGATAGTTTAGGTAATTACAAATCGGGAAGTGTTAGTTTCAGTCACAAATCTCTAAAATAAGTTTTATATTTTATTTCAAAGTTTTCACTTTTTTATCTGTGCTATAAATATGCGAAACGGCATCCGCCATAACACTACGTCATAATGTCTGTAAATAAAGAATCTTTCATTTAGCACCTTGTCAGTTAATGTTATTAGCTATTTTCATCTGTCACTGTGTCACTTAAACTACTTACTCAGTGTGTTTACTGTCGAGATGACGTCATCTAGCGTTTTTGTCAACTTACCCACGAAAATTTAAAATGAAATATTTAAATGCATTGTCTTGGTACTTATCAATTGAATGAAATTTTTATAAATTTTCTAGTACAGTCAAACCTGAGTAAGTGAGAACTGGGTAAGCGAGAAAACTCTATTAATGAGAATATTTGCCAGGTCCCGTCATTTTGCCCTCCTAAAACCTCTATAAGTGAGAAACAAAAACCTGTATAAGTGACACTAATTTTTCACGCGCGAACCTCTTTAAGTGAGATTTCTACCTGCCTATACCTCTATAAGCGACAATTTAACATTTGCTATTCATGACTCATTCTTAAATTTCGAGGAACTCTTATTCTATTTGAATCATCAAATGTGCGTCTTTTATTGTTTTCTATAGTTTTAGGAACTTACATTGTATTCGAACGACCAAATGTGCATTTGTTATTGGTTTATTATAAGTTCGAGGAACTCATATTCTATTAAAAAAGCCTTTTTGTCAGGCTAGACCTGTATAAGTGAGATAGACCCCTACTGTAACTCTATAAGCTAGAAACTCGGGTTAGTGAGAAACCTCTATAAGAGAAAAAGAGATCGCGGTCCCTTGAGCTCTCACTTATCCAGGTTTGACTGTAGTAAATTGTCACCCTAGGATTAAATTGAGACACTTCAAAAAAGAGTAAAATACCCTTATAAGGTTTTTATATTGAAGGAAATTTTAACAAAACGCTTTTAAATAGTCAAATGAATCTACCATTGGCTCGCAACTAGCATATGTACATAGTATACGATATGTGCAAGACAATGAAACCACAAAAACGTATTAGTAATACGGTAATACAATACGTATGCCTTGAGTCTTGACTCTTGACTCATACTGATCTCGGATTTCGAAATGTGAGAACGATATGCGGCATAGATTTTTAAATTTCTTCGAAAATACAGTTTTTAGTTTATTTTTATTTATTACTGTAACTCTCACGTACCTGTAACTCTCTCGTAGTATACTGTTGAACTCTGATCCATAGAAACGAGCGCAGGTTGTTCAAGAGCCCCATGCCACCCGTGCCGCCGCCTTGTAAGAACTTCAAGAGCACATAGATTACGACAAGGTCCCATCGGAAGAGCAGTGGTGGTATTGACAAACTGTCAACTGCAAAAGAAAAATTTGGGTAGTTGTACACTCTTACTTCATCCGCATCGTCATAGATCGCAAACTAGACTACGAGACTAGTATCAATACGTTATATATATATTGGAACGAAGTTCCTTATCGCGCGTTGTGAAAGGGGGCTAAACGGAAAAAATTCTTGCGAAAAGTTGTCACGACACTTTTTGCTATAGTAAGCTATTGTAAGCTGTGCGGCGTCGCATGTTTCTCTGTCTGTCTCTCTCTCTCTCTCTTATAGAAAGCAAGCCAGATATTTTCATTTCTATTTCGCATTGAACTTCGTTCCATCCGGGTGTCCCTTGACACCTCTCAAGTTTTTTTTTTAAAGAGTATTACTAGCCAAGATAAAGTTGACTAATATCCTCCTATCTCCTACAAATAAGTGGAAAGCTTGTCCTAGGAGTGGGTACGACAATAGTGCAAAGTGTGGGGTTTGAACCTGCGATCTTTCAGTTCTCAGTCCGCATCTTCAACCGTTGGGCTATTGAGGCTTTTTTATAATATTGAATAGGTACATTTTTTAAACAGTCGCATGGTAGCTATCATCAAAATGTAATAAATGAGGTATCATTGTTTGTATCGTCGATGTTTTTGCATCTGACGCCCTAAAAACACTATACCTATACCCACTAAGTCTAAACGCGCACAACGAAAATAAATCGTTGCGAAACAATCGACAATTTGTGAACTATTTGTAATTCTGCGCTTTTTTTCTCAGTGCGTGGATGCTAATGTATTTCGATGGTTCACAGATTGACAATTTTTTGCAACGATTTATTTTCGTAGTGCGCACTCAGCCTAAGTTGAGCGTCTTCACGTACGTCTAAGCATATTATTCCAACACGCGACAGGTGCGGCGTTCTATGCACGTTTAGTAAACCACGCTCAAAACGCAATAAGTCGCCAAGACGCGAAGCAGGAAAGCGCAAATTGTATCAGTTGTGTACGTTGACCTTCAGTATTTTCTTGACTTTGTGTGCCAATATGATGTAAAAAATACATAAGTACTTGAAGAAAAAACTGCTACAACTAGATACATATCGAGATTCGAATCAAATGAGTTTTGCGATCGCCGAAACGTATTTATCATAGGAAGTTCTTTCGAGGAGAATCTTATAAATAGGTACCTACTAGACTTATCTAATTTTTAATATTAAACTTTAATTTGTTAACTACGTTGTTAGAACCTTCAGTCAGTACTTACTTACAGACGTTTATTGGATAGATAAAAAAATCACCAACCTTGGCTCTTGACATTTTAGGTTAGTTTATATTGATTGAGAATCTAAATATATAAAAGGAAAAGGCGACTGACTGACTGATTGATCTATCACCGCACAGCTCAAACCACTGGACGGATCGGGCTGAAATTTGGCATACAGATAGCTATTACGACGTAGGCATCCCCTAAGAAAGGATTTTTGAAAATTCCACCCCAAGGGCTTAAAATAAGGGTTGAAAAATCAAACTGAAAATGAGCGAAACCGCGGGCAAAAGACAAAAGTAATCAAAGTCTAAAACTTAGTTACAATAGTGTTTTACTGCTTTTCAAGGCCAAATTCGGTTGCGATAACCCACATGATAATATTTGATCTTAAATATTTCGGCAACACGTACAATTTGGGTATCTTTAAAGCAAGAGTGAATAAGCATCTTTTAGGCAAACGCGTTACACCTTAGACCACATCATCACTTTCTATCAGGTGTGATAGTGGTCAAGCGCCTATGGTGTATAAAAAAAAAGATTCGAGGCTACAAAGAAACCACATACCCCGATAGATGTAAAAGAACATAATATTCGCGCGGTTATATAAAAAAGCAACATCCCTTACCTATCTTCTTGTTATAAAGAGGCACGAATAAGTTTATAGCACGTCCAGCGATTAGTGCCAAGATACAAATGAATACGTAAATTTGGAGACAAAGACTTTTCTTCGGCCAGAGGAACGGCAGAAGGGTGCGTAGCTTAACAAAAACATTCCGGAATGTCGATCCGTTATCAACCTGAAAAGAAAGTGATATTTTAATACATTATCAGCATAAATCAACAGCTCACTACTGAGCGCAGATGTCCTGGTTAGGGTAAAAACATGCCAAATATGCCTAACTGCGATACCTCTCTGTAAAATTTTAACTCTCTACCTATAACGATACAGCCCACTGACAGACCGACGTACGGACTGACAGCTGAGGTTTAGTAATAGGGTTCCGTTGGTTACCCTTCGTGTACGGAACCCTAAACATAGAAGAAATCAAAATTTGGTAATTTTGTATACGAATCACCACTTCGGATTATTTTAATGGATGGCGGAAGCGAAGCCGCGGGTAAAAACTAGTAAATAATAAGCGTGGTCAAAGTTCACGAACTCAGACGGATAAAAAACAATTACGTCTTTGGGAACCCATTCAGAAATTTTATGCATTTCGTTGAACTGTGGTAATGAAGAACTTGGGTAGTTTAACTAGTTTTTGAACACTGTTATTTCATTTTCACATTATATTTGCCTACTTTTTAAGAAATTATACCTTAAATTTTATTTTATTTTCGTCTGTTACTACTATTAAATGATTTTGATATGGACAAGACATGTTAACCTATAAACTTCAATCTAAATCTCTATCTATCAATCTATGTCACATTTTATCTGTCTAATGCTTACAGAAAAGTTTTTATTTAAAAAGATTTTTTTTCCAAATAATGTTAATTTTATTAGTGATCCTATTAATTAATATTAATTAAATTATAATTATCCTACTAAAATTACATTACAATTATCCTACTATCTTACTAATATTATAAATGCGAAAGTTTTGTTTATTCCCTTTAATTAATTAAAACCCTATTTTAACCCTAAATCCACCCGAAATCCATTCAGAAATTATAAATTCCCAAATTTTCTCCGCCGGAAATCGAACCCAAGACCTCCCATTTATTTAAGACCACAGCGCTCACTACGCCAGGTAGATTGCCAAAGTAAAAACCGCGACCTTGTTTCCCATACAAACTTTTACCAAGCGGTGTTTTCTAGCATGGCTTTCAGGTTTTTATTACAAGTATTACTAATAACCTAAATGGCAATTTTCAAAACGTCCTATGTTTTTCTTACAACCTTCCAACCTCCATTTCAACCCTTTAGGGAAGAATTTTCTCCAAACCATTTCTTAGCTGATGTAATGGATGGTAACTAAATAACATGAATATCTTACCCTTGGAGGAATGTTCCTGCGATTTCCGTCATCAGGTAGCAGGTATTCAAACTGATGCATAATGCCAGGAGCCTTCATGCCGAGTATGAACATTATCATGCAGGAAACATACCGTCCCACAAACAGAGACATTTCCAGCCGATCTTGTAAACTAAAACAATATAATTAAGTATAAAATATTTTGAAGACAATCTATTGATCAGCGCATACGAGACACTACCACCACTTTACTAATATTATAAATACGAAAGTGTGTTTGTTGGTTTGTCCTTCAATCCCGTTGCAACAAAGCTACGGATCGACGTGATTTTTTGCACTGGTTTAGTTGAGGACCGGGAGAGTGGCATAGGCTTCTTTTTATCCCAGAAAATCAAACAGATTCCGCGGGATTTTAAAACTAAATCGGTGCGAACGAAGTCGCGGGCATCAGGTAGTAAATAAATAAACCAAAGCCTATACACTCATACAACTACTTATAATTTGTTATAACAAATGAAACTGTTAATTAATATTAAAAAAGTGAAAGTTAGGATGTATGGCGTGGCGTGATCTGCGCGTCATACTTAATGTGTCAAAACTGTGGACGCTAGGTGCCCGCTACAGTAAGAAAATTAAAAAACTCTTACTCCTTCAAATGCCACCACCATCCTTCCTTATTGAGATTCAGGAATGACAAGTTCTCAGATATAAAGATCAACGCCCAAAACACTAGCAGCACAAAGCCATGTCCTCTAGGAGGTACAGATGGTAACAAAAACCGCCTTTCGATGAGAGCCAAATAAGCTGACAGTGGGAACACAATAATGTTCACCACTAAGGCTAATATCTGGAAAAAAAAATATCATGTAAGAATTTTTTATTTTTTTTTTATTACTAGATTTTTCAAACCCCTATTTTACCCCTTTAGCGATTAAAATTTCAGAAACCCTTTTTTAGCATATGCCTACATCATAATAGCTATCTGAATGCCAAATTTCAGCCCGATTCATCTAGTGGTTTGAACTATGATTGGTAGATCTGTCACATTTTCCATTTTTGACACTCCAAATTCGGTTGTACTGAATTTGTGACATTAAATCAATACCGTTAAGGTTCATTTTACTTTCACACTAATGTCATTGAATACGATCAATCGAATTAAATCTTATACTAACCCTACTGTCAATCAGTCAGACATTCACCTTTTCCTTTGTATATTTAGAGATAACGTAATGTAAATATAAATATTAAATTCAGCCTGTATACTAAAGGTGTGCCAAGTTTTTTTCTATTTGATTCCACCACTGTAGAGTCCAGTTTTACAGAAAAGGTCAATACGCCCCTCTTTTTTAAATAGCTAGTACCTAACGTAAATGAAGCCGCAGGCAAAAGAGAGTCATTACTTCATTATCTTTTAATTTTTTTTTAATTTTTGTTGTCATCATTTCTATTTGTATACTTGGGTTTACTTACTACTTTTATTATCATTTTATTAATAACAAAGAAAACAAGGAAGTCCGGAAAATATATCGACCGTAGCAATTAACATAGTCGCATGTGAAAAACCACTACTCCAGGGCACGGCCACTCAAAGCTTCAAATATGTGAAAAGTGAAAAACAGTCAACATATCCAACCCTTGCACTTGCAAAAACCAAAGATGGTTGGTTGATTCCAAAAGTTTCACAATTGGTGGGGGCATTGCTATCCCCATTCTAAGACCCTTAATGCAACAAAACGAAAATCGCCAAAATGTAGATCCGACACTGTTAATTGCTACGGTCGATATATAAATTCATCTCACCATATACCCGTAGACATGTCCTCCTTTAAATACAAAGGCCTGCAATAGGAACCTCACCACAGCCAAAACAGGTACAAATAGTGTAAAAAACAACTGCACCAAGAACAGTTTTGATGACCGAACATCTACTACTTCTGTTGCATATCTGTAAAAAAAAATTGACTTTAGAAAAATCAAACCAAAAATCTACCAAATTGTGGAATCATCTCCCTTCAACAGTGTTCCCACTTAATTACAATATGGATTTATTCAAGGTGCGGACCAATAAATTCCATAAAAGCCGGCAATGCATTGGTGCTGCCTCTGGTACTACAAGTGTTCATGGGCCGCAGTAATCACTTAACATCAGGTGATCGGCCTGCTCATTTAAAAAAATATTTGACTATTGATATTACGTTTATAAAATGCCTATTCATTCTTCAGATCAAGAGTTAGATTAGGCATTTTCTGGTATAAGCACGCATTCGTTTTATTGAATCTTTTTTTGAATTTAGATACCTTTAAATCAAGAGTGAATAGGCTTTTTTTTGACTTGCCGTCTAACGACTTAGCGTTCTGGCACAATGGTGAGTAGAAACCGATAAGGGGTATAGGTTGAATATACACTGCCATACCCCTTCCAAGTTAGCCCGCTATCATCTTAGAGTGCATCGTCACTTACCATCAGGTGAGATTGCAGTCAAGGACTACTCTTGCCATTGAATAAAAACAAAGAAATATTAAAAAATATATCTATATGAAAAATAAGCATAATTTAAATAACTTTCAGATGTGCATTAAAATAATATTGAGTAATATTTGTAATGATTAATACACAACAACCAATATTAATTTGTTATCTTCATATTCGCCTGTTATAATATCATCCATTGTTTGCATGATGATAACATCAGAGATCAAGTATGAGTTATACTTCTTATCAGAATAACTGACAATTTTTACACACTCACATAAATAACCATAAATTAAAACTATGATTAGAAATATTTCCATCTAAGATAGAGATAGCTAAAAAAATCCAAATGACAACAAAATCAGTTCAACAGTATAGTTATGAAAAGGGATAAAAACCAGGAGACAAATATACCTACCTGCCAGATCAATTATTATATTAGCATAGATTATACAAAAAGCAGAAAGTTTTACCCTTTACTACAGAATTATAATGATTTTCTAAACAGAATTTGAGTTATCTGACCTTATTTTCATTATATTTTCTATCACACATTCAATTCAACAAATATCTCAAGAAAACATTAGGCAAGCATTTCCTTTAATGCTATTAATTAATTGTTTTATGTAATTTTCAAAATAGCTCAGTTTATATTGAGTTTATATATAACCAAAAGAAACTTTTTAAATACATTTATATACATTTTTGCCTTTGAAATTAATGATAATGTTGCTTTACATAAGCTGTGTAAATAAGGAACTACTTAATTTCTAAGTTACCTTTTATACATAGCAATTTGCATAAATCCACAAACTAGCAAAAATCCGCCAATTAACGCAGCTGAAGCTGTCTCCATAAAACACTGTGATATCCCATGGTCTATCCAGATTTCCCCTAAGGTCACGTTAGGTGGACAGTATTCCATTTCAGCACCTTGAAAACAAGTTGTGTAATATCAATTAATGTAAAACGCCGGCCCTAAGCTTAAACTTATTATGTATTAATGTAATGTAAATTAAAGAAATTAAAATTTTTAGTATAACAATAACAAAAGCTACTACAGAAAAAGAGAAATTAAATACTTAATAAAAATAGTAGGTACTCACTTTTATGCGGTTTGCCAAAAGACAAAGCGCAATTTAAATTTTAAAATAATAATAAAACGCCAGCTTTTGTGAGTGCCGGTATATTTTGAACACTTCTATTATTTATTGATATATTACTTTAAACAAAACTCGCTAATCAAGCACATTGCACAATTCAACAAAATAATATTTCCATGCGATTATTTCTTCGCGAAAATTAAAAAACCAAGAGTCACTTCACCTATTGTAGAAAATTGGTAATGGAAATCAGTGTTGCCAGCACGGTCATGTCAAAAGTTACCTAAAATAATTAAAAAAGTAACCTTTTAGTGTTAAAAATAACCTCTAATTTTTTTCTAGTAGAAATGTATTAAAAGTTGTAATAACTTTCACAAATATAAACGATAATGTAGTTGTATTTTCCATTTTAAGTTGCATTTTGCCAGCTACTTATTCAAAACACCTGAAATTGGTCGAGACGAAACGAGTGTGAAAGAGAACGACGTGAACTAATATTATATTAATTTGTGGACGTGAACATTGCCCATTAGGTACACGAAGTTGCCAAACCACAGTGAGAGTACCTATAATAGGCACAGATTAGGTATTAGTCACTACGATAATAGATAGGTACCTAATACCTATGTAGGTTTATACTGTAAGTTTTGCGTTGTTTCAATTTGTGTTCCGTTTCACGCTGGTTATATACAAAATATTAAGAATTAATTCTACAAGACCCGAAAAATCACCTAAAAGTTACCTTTTGAATAGTGTAACCTAGAAGTAACCAGACGGAGTTAAAAATCACCTAAAAGGTTACAAAAGTAACCTTCTGGCAACGCTGATGGAAATGACACTGACATTTGACAAATTGACAATTGATATGAAAAATTTAAAAAAAAATCGTAAAAAAATGCATGGTAGGTAGGCAGGAAATATATGGGGATGCCCTAGCTACGAAAATAGGATGCATATTGCATAGTGCATACATACAGAATGCTGTCGCATAAAATGGCCGCCCATTAGGGAGGTGCTTCAAAATTATCGACATCGGTAAGAAGAGAAACAGTAATCAAGCATTTATATACACTGGCTTATGCCCGCGACTTCATTCGCGTGGATTCTTCTTCTTTATCAACCGATAGACGTCCACTGCTGGACATAGGTCTCTTGCATGAACCTCCACAGGCCTTGGTCTTGCACCACCTGAATCCAGCGGCTCCCTGCGACTCATTTGATGTCGTTGGGCCAACCAGGGGGGGGGGGGACTGCCAACACTGCGCTTTCCGGTGCGGGGTCGCCATTCCAGCACTTTGGGAATCCCATCGACCAACAGATCTTCGAACTATGGATTTGCCTGGATTGAGGTCTTTCAATTCTGGGGAACTATCTTATTTTCCTATTATATCATATATTTTAATACCTTCATGCATAGAACGTTAGTGTTTGTGGTTTGTGCTGTTGTACTTTTTTACGAACTCAGATGTCGAACTCTATAGAGTTCTGACATGCCCTGTAATTTGTCTGTGTTGCACTTTTTTTTCGATTGAGTCATGGTAGGTAGAAAATAATATAGTCTTAGAAGTCTTAGTAATAGGGTTTCGTTGGATACCCTTCGGGTATTGAACCCTAAAATGCAAGAGCAACAGCAAATGTTGTCAAATAATAAATGAAATAAACACAATTTTAGAGTGGAAACGAGAAGTACTATTATCCTGCTGGTATATTGTGGAAAAGATCGAAACCTGTGGAGGTCCGTGCAAAAGACCTATGTCCAGCTGTGGACGTCTATCGGCTGATAAAGAAAAAGAAGAAGAATCTACGCAAACAAAGTCGCGGGCATAAGCCAGTGTATTAATAAATGCTTGATTACTGTTTCACTTCTTATCGATATCGATAATTTTAAGCACTCCCTAATCAGCGGCCATTTTATGCGACAGCATTCTGTTGGTATGCACCCTATTTCCGTAGGTAGGCCATCTCCATATATTTCCTACCTATCATGTGGTGAACCTGTGTTGTGAACAATCTATAGGTAGTCTATGGTTGTGAAACACAGACTACGAACACTACGATAATTTGTGAATTGAAATGACGGGTCACGGGCCGCGAGTGAATAGTGATGGTGGATTTAGTTTATTTAAATGATTATTGTTGTAACTTGCAAGTTTTCGTGTATGAATAGACTGAGAAATATAAATCCAATAACTCTAAGAGTATTAAACATTTGTGTTATCGCGTGCCCTTATGATAATCACAAATTATTATGGAAAAATAAATGTGTCAATCAGCATCAACAAATGGTGTTTCATATTAGTGAACGATAGTCATGTGAAGAAGGTTATGACTTTAAGTAGGAAATTAAATAGGAAATTGGGTGCGAAACTTGTGTTTGTGTTGTGTGGAAGTGCTTAGTTTTTTGTGGTGAAGGTGATTATCCAGTGTCAAGATGGCGGACCTCGAGGCTGTTCTGGCCGACGTCAGCTACTTAATGGCAATGGAGAAGTCCAAATGTACTCCAGCAGCCAGAGCTAGTAAAAAGATTGTCTTGCCTGATCCAAGGTAAATTCGCAATGTAACGTATGCAACGGGATAGGGTCGATTGTTCAATGCTGAAACATGTCTTGAACCTTGTTTACAAAATGAAAGAGTTCGTTTCTCTGCAACTCTTCTCTGTTATAAACATTCTCTCACACTGTTTATATCGGCAAGAGTATTAAAATTTTCAGATTGTATCTCTACAATACAACCTGAAAATTTTAATTGTAATATAATTTAATCGCATTATTAATCAAAATACTTTTTTAAGTAGTTCTAAGAATATACAATATTCATATCGACTTTTTTCACTGAAAAGTCCCACAGGGCTTTACTTACTACTTAGGATGAATATATGCTTTCTACAATAAAAAAATGAGTGAGTGTTCAGTGAGTCATATTGTACAGACAAGCCTAACTTGAATGATATTGCAATTAGAAAATCTTACAGTCAATGGGGTACAAGTACAAATGTATGAAACATTATACACATTTGTACACATCTATTTGCATTTAGATGGATGGTTTTGATCACACTTATATGAATTGCTGGCTTCCTCCTGCATTCCCATGAATTAAGTAGTAGCTTTCTCATATGTCAATGTCTATAAGTATGCTCTAGAACAAGACTGCCTAACCTTTTCAACAGTCCAGCAAAATATATGATTTAAAAATTACAGGCTGGCCTAGGATAACCAACAGTTCCTGTTTTATAACTATTTATATTTAAAAAAAATAGCTGTTTATATCATGATAAAAATTAATATTGCAAAAACAGAAGTTACAGCAATGATTACAGTGGACTCTGTTTAAGTTTCACAGAAGGTACCTATTGCTTAATGACACTGAGTCCAGGCAGGTTAAATATCTCAGGAATCTAGGCAAATATCTCTTTGCTCTAATATGTAAAATTGAGTGCTACACTTACGTTAAATGTTACGAAAATTGAATTTATGTGAAAAGGAGAATTAGTGCATACATAACTTCATAAAAAATAGCAATTTTCTTGTCGACTGTAAAACATCTTATCATAGGCTTAGCTAGTAAGTTGTATATGATAGTTCAGATTTTATTTTTTAAGACCTACATTATGTACCTACACATCTTTGGAAATCTCCAGTCAACAATTTAATGTTGACTACAAATACTACTACTACTAAGCATATTATCATAGTCATAAGTATATCATGGAACTGGCTTTTGTAAACAGAAGTCAGAAAGGATCTGTAAAAAATTAAAACATTCACCCATGACATAAACGTAAATATTCTGAAACATATGTATATTTTATGAAGGTATCATATGGGAGGTAATAATTTATCTGTGCCATTTATTATTTTGTACGTTATGAAAGCAGAATCTTTTCCTTTAGTACTAATGTTTGTTTAATCAAGAATAACGAACAAAATCTGGCTACCACATTGTTGATTGAGAATGTAAATCATTTATGTCTTTAAAGACCGATTTAAAATAACTGGCCAAGCTTTTGTCAGAATAAGCATTATTAGCATAACTACGTAGGGTTCTTCAGTCCTGCTTACAAAAAAGTCTTCCGTAAACCCATGTAGTTAATTCCTATGTTCCTCTATTGGGGCAGAGGGCATTTACAGTATCACAACATTTAGAGTTTTTGTTTGTTTTGGGTTTGAGCTACACCCTTGATTATGTTCCACATCATTCCTATCCTTGCAACCTCCGCCAGAACTGTATGCCGCCAAGTTTGTTTAGGCAAAATAATAAAAAAAGAATTTTGAAAAAATATAGTTCAATTCAATTTATGTCAGTCAAACCATATTAACGAATTGATTAAGATCTTATTCATCAAAATCAGTTCAGTAGTTTTTGCTTGTTATGGTGGAACATTTGTAAATAAATATTTACAAACATAGGTATGCATGTACGTAGACTGCTAAAATCATTATTATATATACTTTTTTTGGAGTTTGTAAAAATACCTTAGCCAGCACGGATAGAGTAGCTGGTAATTAAGTATTACATATTTTAAATAATCCTTAAACTTTTCTTTAATGAATACTAGCTGCTGCCCGCGCCTTATTCCGCGTGATTTAGTTTTGAATATCCCGCGGGACCTCTTTGGTTGTCGGGATAAAAAGTATCCAGGGTTTTAACTATGTCCATGTAAAAGATTACGTACCTTTGTTGCAGCGTGAATGATTGACAAATCAACAAACAAAAACACTTTCGCATTTATAATATTATATACTAGTTGATACCCGCGACTTCGTTCGCGTGGAATAAGGTTTTTAATTCCCGCGGGACTCTCTTATTTTACGGGATAAAAAGTAGCCTATGTTCTATTCCAGTATATAATCTATCGCTGAGCCAAATTTCAGCCAATTCGGTGCAGTCATTGCAGTGGGATTGAGTAACAAACATCCATATATCCAAACTTTCGCTTCACTACATAGTATAAAACAAAGTCGATTTCTCTATCCCTATGTATGCTTAAATCTTTAAAACTACGCAACGGATTTTGATGCGGTTTTTTTAATAGACAGAGTGATTGAAGAGGAAGGTTTACACGTATAATAACATGCATTAATACTGAATGACATAGGCTATATATACTTTATACCCGTGCAAAGCCGTAGTGGGCCGCTAGTTTATAATGTTATTATAATATTAATAGGATATATTATATCCTAGTTGATTATCGCGACTTCTTCGCGTGGATTAAGGTTTTTATTCCCGCGGGAACTCTCTTATTTCCCGGATTAAAAAGTAGCCTGTGTGTTATTCCAGACTATATCTATCTATCTCTGTGCCAAATTTCAGCTAAATCGTTATTAATTTGTATCAATCAATTATTTGTATTTTGTACCAAAATGTCGCCACAAACATAATATTATCTGTTTGCGCTATCCAATGTTAATCATAGATTAATAAAATTATAGACAGACTCAGCGAGCATATATGTATTAACATTGATCTTTCGCGAATACATAATAGGATATGAATTTTCTAGTAAAACTATTCGTCTGACAAACAAGGCGCTACGCTGGCTTCAGGTCGTAAAAAAACTAAGAAAAGTAAGAATGTTTCACATAAAATCTCTTCGGAGATGCCGCATGGTAAACAAAACTATAAAACATTCTGCGACTTTAGTTATTTATTATTATTTACTAAAAGCAGAATACCACAACTTAGTCGCGTGCATACATATATTATAATATATAGCGTATTTGAGACTTCTAAGTGTAATTTCAGAAAACTTTATTTTTGAGAAAACAAAGTTTTGCAATTGCTGTAAATTATTTTCTTTTAAGTTTTATATTAATACTAGATGATTCCCGTGACTTCGTTCGCGTGGATTGAGGTTTTTTATTCCCGCAGGAATTCTCTTATTTCCCGGGATAAAAAGTAGCCTATGTGCTATTCCAGACTATAATCTATCTCTGTGCCAAATTTCAACCAAATCGGTGCTGTCGTTGCGTCGTGATTGAGCAACAAATTTTCGCATTTATAATATTACTAGCGGCCCGCTCCGGCTTCGCACGGGTATAAAATATATAGCCTTTGTCATTCACTGTTATTGGATGTTATTATACATTTAAACCTTCCTCTTCAATCACTCTATCTATTAAAAAAAACCGCATCAAAATCCGTTGCGTAGTTTTAAAGATTTAAGCATACCTACATAGGGGCAGATAAAGCGACTTTGTTTTATACTATGTAGTGATAATAGGAAAACTACTCATACTAAGAATAAAGGATAAGAGCCTCCAGTTGGCCAACATGTTCGCCACAATTTAAGTTTTTATAACAAAAATAGAAGATTTTAGGCGTTTCGTTGTTTAATTACTTAAAAGAGGTTTCTATTTCATACAAAATTTAGTCCATACGCAAAAACAAACTTATAAATGTGTAGTTTATACGACAGGATTAAATAGGATACAATGATTAATTACACGATGTGATATGTTCATTAGACATTAGGTACAATCGATAGACATCCTTTAGTTCACTTTCCGAAATTAATGTACCTTACGTAGCTTTTGTATTGAAATGTATAATTTTGTTTGTTTCAGTGTACGGAGTGTCATGCATAAGTATATGGAGAAGAAAAATGAAGTAAATTTTGACAAAATTTTTAATCAAGTGTTAGGTAAGTACGTATTTTCAATTACTTACCCTACTGATACTACTAATATGTGTGATTGTGTGTATGTGTGGGAACTCTATCACACGTCAAAACGCGCGCATCGTATGGGAGCTTGTACCTATAAATTTAGTTAACTATGACGTTAAAAGCACCTCTGTCTGTCTTGAGCAGAGTGAGAATACTATTAATTCAGCTTTAACAAATCAATAAAGTAGTAGTATATACAAATAAATTAATGCAATAACTTTTTAGGGCGAAGTATGTGTAATTTATTATTTATTACTTAATTATTTATCTACACTGTCCATTTAGGCCATTTTATTGGCTACTAGCTAATGATCGCGACTTTGTAAGCGTATTAAAATTATAGACTTCCTGTGGGTTTTGGATTACCACAGGAACTCTATAATTTTCCGGGATAAAATATAGCCTATGTGTTAATCCTGGGTATGAGCTATCTCCATTTCTTTCAGCCAAATCGGTTCATTCGTTGTTGCGTGAAGGAGTTAAAAATATCCATCCATACATAAATCCATCCTCACAAACTTTCACATTACATTCATTGCATTACATAACAGAAACCTTAAGTAATTTTTCGTTCGCAATCACGCAATATTTTAAAATTAAAAAAATATTTTAAATTATCGTTGATGTAATAGGTCTAGAATCTAGGCCTTCATCTAGACTAGAGATGAAATTACTGCGTGCCGGATTAGATATTAATAAGTTGCTTAGCTTAGTTGGAAGCTCTACTGGCCGTGAAAGTTAAGCGGAGAGTGTGAATTGCGCGGCCTAGAAGGGACTAGCCCAAAAGAGTGGCGCCGAGCCGCAGCATCTTTGAATGAATTACTTTTATAGATGCGGGTAAAAGTGTGTTATAAACAAAAAATTACGTCGATTTTTTGCATGTGTATTGTTGAGGACCTGGAGTATATGGAGTGACATAGGCTATATCCCAGAAATTCAGAGTTCCCGAAAGATTTTAAGTCCACGTGGGCGAAGTCGCGGCAAAAAGCTAGGAAGTAATGGAAACGACACACGCTCTAGTGCGCCCGGGCGACATGAAGTTTGGTTCCTGATTTGTTTTGTTTTTGAGCGGCAGGGGCAATTCGGGAATTTATAATTTCTGAATCGATCCTGATCTGGTCTGGTTTTGGCGTGGTTAGTGCCCTACCAAAGACGTTCCGCCAAGCGTGTTTGTGTTCTGCCATACCCGTTCCAAGTTAGCCCACTACCATCTTAGATCGCATCTTCATTTACCATAGGGTCAGATCGTAGTCAAGGGATATCTTTTCATTAAAAGAAAAGGTAATTGCTAATTGCCAATTAAAACGGCACGCTTGCATAACGGGTTGGTGAGTTTATTACTTAGTATTGGCAGGCCAGGCACAATCCGTATTTTAGGTAAAAAGCTACCTGCCATCGTTCCGATCCAACCACCTCAATGATCTATCGTAGTGCTAAGGCATAAGAGTGACGCGATGGAAAGAGGCAACTGGTAGGTGCTTAAGCACTGTGGGTAGGTTAGCGCTGTATGACCTGCTAGCAAGAGCCCCTATTTATTTCATGATTTTGCGAAGTCAATCTTCTGCCCCTGTATTATTATTTATTCTTTGGTATTGGGTCTGTCGCTGCCATCCAAATCGGCTACTAACAACTATCTTATTCCGGTGTAATCATTCATTAACCTACCACCATATGAGGGATACGTATGCCTAAGAGAAATGTTATTACTTTTATACGCGAATGACCAGCAGTAGTTCTCGTGATATCTGTGAGAGATTGATATCTCTTAAAGATTCACGAGAAATGGGTAGATAAAATGTTCTCGTGGCGCGCATGTTAGCCCGACCGGAGTGAACACAATCCCCGTAGGTAAGTATGACAAAGAAAATAAAGCTGAGTTCAAGTTGTTATCTAAGTCACTGCGTTATTGGTGTGCCCTGAAGCTAAGAAGGAACCGCTTTTCTTATCATGTTTGTGTGGTGTTTCAGTCCTAGACAAACAAAGCTTATTTTTTAAGATGGTCTACCCTTGTAAACACATCGTCGACATAATTCACTATACGCCCATTAAATAAAGCTCTTTATGGACAGAATATGGATAATAAACAAAGTATTAAAATATCTTGCGCTTTACGTCTTCGGGGTTCGCGTAATCTTTGACCGTATCAGTTCAGCAATGTAATAAGTAAAATATCGTAACATTCATCAATCTTAGGAGAGTAAGAAGCTTCCTCGCTCTCAAGAATATACTTGAGTTATATAAAAATATGATATAATAAAATTATTATGCACGACCCAAAATTATTTTGGGTCGTGCATTGGAATATTTTTCGTGACCTATTCAACTGTTGATAATATTATTTATGACCAGAGTTCATAATGACCTAGTATTGGAAATATCGATAAGTAGGTACCAACCTAGGCATTTATATATACCTATATTGGCTTATATGCAGATAATGTTTGTGAAGATTTTTATGGCTCATTACATTATCTATTCCTACGCACATCATCCGTTTTTTTTATCTATATGTATAATAGAACAATATGAATTTTTCTCCTATAATTTTAATGCAAATAATGTACCTACTCAATACACATATACTTACCTAAAACCTTCCTTTAAACTACGGAGATTTTGCATGGAATTGGGCCCATCTACTTAATAGTAACACTGAAACTTGATGCCTGAGCGTATTACCTAGATGTCATGTTATTACTTGTTGTACACTTATCTACCTACGTCTTACCTACGTCATAGGTACCTAATCTCCATCGACGAACTCTACGATAGTTACTGTTCCCCAGATAACGCTTAAAATTGCTTTGTAAGCAAATTAGATACTGCAATAGAAGCCAAACTACAATGTAATGTATGTGTAAGATATCTTTGATCACATTTTTTTACTGTGATCGAAGAGAGCTATTTTACTATCCTTACTAATATTATAAATGCGAAAGTGTGTTTGTTTGTTGGTTTGTCCTTCAATCACGCCGCAACAAAGCAACGGATCGACGTGATTTTTTTTTTGACGTGAGATTTTGGAGGGACTCACGAGCAGGTAGAGGATTACAAGGAGAAAATCTAGGCTGTTTTTGTTCCGTTCACACCCTTTGGGTGAGGAACCCTAAAAATCATAACGTCACGGGTCACGAACCCGCTTCAACCGCGTGGTCGCGTCTTGAGTGCTTTGCCAATAAAACTAAACGTTCGGTACGAGTCACGTAGAATTCTTGATGTATGGGTTTTTAACGATCGAAGCGATCATAGTAATTTTCTTCGGTAAAAATTCCGGTACCTTTTTAATGTGTTATTATTTTCGAATCCAATGTCTTATCTACATCATGTCTAATGTTTAATCTACTTCAAAAAGACTTCAAATACCCTACGGAAATATATTAAAATCTCTGAGTTAGAAATGAAACCGATGTAGGTTAACACTCATATTATTTGGTCGGCAGAATTATTTTATAAAAATATATATGCAAAAATTGCTTTTGTATCTTTTATGTAATATACATAATTGTAGAAAAATTCGCGAAATAAAATTCTTTTGCTATAGTCCGCCATACCAGAAAAAATCTGTACCGCTTGCGCCATAGGTACACCGCTGCTATTCTAGTAGTAAAACAAATAAAGGAACAACGCAACCACACAAAAAGCACACAAACCATCCGAAACACGCTACGTTCGTTTCGTTCCGACACCGGGGCATTCGCAGGAGACGTTTTCAAATTTTAATTTCCCTTGTGTATCTTGGAACTCCGCAAATTAACACCTGTTTCTATCCAAAATATACGCGTTTTTTGGTCATAGCAATTTAAATGGTAGATGCAGATAGGTCTTAATATGCAATAATCTGGATGATAGAAAATAGTAAGTATCTAACAATAAAAAGTGAAATAGTCTGCCTTCAACATACTCGTAGCTCGATATTGCTTTCGAGCATCCATTGAATAATGATAAAAGTCGCAATTTGAAGACTTTCAGGAAAGTGAACTGGTCTTTTCTCATATTCATATTTTTTATCTTTTTTTTTTTCTATGTTCAAATCAAACCCCAAAAGAATGAAATGCATGAGAATCATATATTTGGAGAACAGAAGAGTTTAAGAATATAAAATGAATCATCATTGGAACGATGAAAAAAGAATAAAAATGATAGTTCATTTACTAATCTTACATATTAGGAGGACACATAATAATATGATGAAATATTCATAATGTATATATATTATATGGCAAGGATCTCGCTCTATGATATATTTTTAACATTGAGGTGGGCAAGAGGAAGACCAAGAATTGAGTCAGATCAAGGCAGAAGAAGTTAGGGTCATAATTAAATCATTAAACAAATAATATTATGTAAGTTACACCGACAAGAGCGCTGCCCATAAGTTAAAGTTAGAAGGGTAATAAACATAACTTTGTTGATAAAATGCAGGCAAGAGCTAAAGGCAGTTTGTTTTGCGTGGTACTGAGGCCGTCCTTCATTATCTACAGTTGTATATGTTTACTATGACGTTAATGGTAATTGTCATTACCTACTGTGATATGAACTACTACGCATAATTAAAGAGAATGTTTATAAAGATAATTTCTTACTAGTTATATGTACAAGTTACATTATAGTAAAATTAGCACATTTACAAAAGGTTTATAGATTAATTATAGGAATACCAAACGATTAAACTATAAAATATTTTCTTTATTTATTTTGATAATAATATACCTACCTAAGATTTTACGTAATTCTCTCGTATCATTTATAATTACGCGTGCGAGTTTACGTCAATAACGAAGAATGTGAGGATTGTTTATTCATCTTTGATTATTATAATATTGATATGAGTTCAAGTTTTATTTAATTTTGTCGTCAATTCTAGATATTATATAATGCCCCTTATTCTTCGTGCAATAACAGTTAGTTCTAGAATTAATATCCTGTAAACCTCTGTTTTCTTACGTGCCATTAAATAACAACGTCTATCAGTGCTGCTATCAGTAGCCTAAGCACGATCATTTTAACTTTCGAATAGTTAAAGTGAAGTTAAGGGCACGATCTTCGGCCGCAGTTCCTTGCGAGCTATTGAAGTGAGGTGCACGAGCCACTTCGTTATAAAGAAAGTAAAACAGTCATGATAAAAAAAGAAAACTTTTAAGAAAAAATTAACGGTAAAATATTCTTCTAAAAGCTTTTGCCTATTTTTTGTCATTTTTTTTAGTTTAACTATACACTATAAATAAAACCTGAAAAACAATTAAAAACTACACTGTTTTCGGAATATTATTTGATCTAGTGAAGTTCAAAATATGGACTTTTGAACGGTAAAATAATTTAGAACGTGTGAACGTTTAGAAATACAACATATATTTTTAACCTATCAAAACAAATGAATATTTGATTGTTTACTATTGAATCAAAAACAGGCTGTTTTCGGAGATCCTGCCGTTAACGCCAGCAAGAAATTTTATATGAAAATGACAGGTGCGGTCCTGTCATTTTCACACAAAATTTCTTACTGACGTTTTAACTTCACTTGGTTCGTTTTGTTTCAGAAAATGATGGACCATCATGAACCAAATGTCAAAATAGTGCTCTAGTCAATTAGCGGTACTCGAATTCTAATGAAAAGAGAATAATTCGCTTGATCTCCTTAAAACAGATTTTAGCTACGTCTATTTTTTAAGTAGTCGGGTGTTGCAAATTGCCGCGAAATGAGCAGAAAATCAAATTATAATGTCGTCTTAAGAATAAACTTTAATTTTAAAAAATAAATTCACGTTTATGAAAATTGTAACTTTCATTTTACTATTTTAAAGTGAATTTAGATTAAATCTTCTTCTAAATAAAATGTATAAAATAAAATTGACTGACTGACTGATCTATCAACGCACAAGCCAAACCACTAACTGGATGGATCGTGTTGAAATTTTTCATAGTAGATATAGCTATTAGGACGCAGGCATCCGCTAAGAAAGGATTTTTGAAAATTCAACCCCTAAGGTGGTAAAATAGGGATTTTAAATATCAGTCCACAAGAAGTCTTATGTGCTGTGTATGCGTTGTTTCAGCAAATTTAAGAATGCCATTTAAGAATTCTTAAATTTTCTTTTTTATATTAAAATGTTTATTTTGTTTCAGGTTATTTATTATTTAAAGAATTCTGCGAACAAACGTCAGAAGAGCCCGTGCCACACTTAAAGTTTTATGAAGAGGTGACTAAATTACTTATGACCTTAGGTTACTTAAAATTTTCTCTTAACTGTCTTAAAAAGTATAGAGTTGTAGTTACTCGGAGACAGGAGTAAACGACGCGCTAAACGTAGAGGATAAGACGTTTTTACCGCACACTGACAATAAAACCGAGTCATAAGTGAAAAACCAAAAGCGTATATGTTCGTCGCATTTCCTCGAAACTTTATTTGCTTACCTTTTAAGAGAGCTAAGAGAAAATAAATTTTAAACTTTTGCATTGACACCTAATTGACACATAATAATTTTCAACAGATTAAATTATATGAAAAACAAGAATGCATCGAGGAGAGGCGGAGGATCGCGAGGGATATTTATGACAATTTTATAATGAAAGAATTATTAGCTCATTCACATGTGAGTATCGTAATGATTAATTTGATAAAAAAATTGTATTTAATTTGAAGATTTAACGATAAATTACACTGCGCAACAAATTTCGAAAAAAATTGAGTACCCATTTCAATTTTTCCTGTTTATGTATTCATACACATTGCTTAATAAGAATGCATACTTAGTTTTTCTCTATCAGGTCTTGTTTTTTAGGTACATGGTAATAAACAATTTACTAGTACTGAAATTAAAAATAAATACATATACACATTTTATTATTAAATCATCAATAATTCGAGTAAAATTTATTCTTAATATATTTGCACACATTAAAATATAAAATAGACGATAAAAAGTATTATATTATACACAAAAAATGAAAAATATTTAACTTTTCGCTTTATGTTAGGAAGTATTTTCTTGCGTTAAACGTCAGCAGTCATCTCCTAACATAGATGTATCCTAATGACCTTGAAACCATTTTTTAAGCCTCCTTACATCCTGGGTAAGCCGATCCACTGGTTCAACACCCACAAATTTAAGATTTATGGAATAAAAAGAGAAATGGATATGGAAAAAATGAATTTTTAATGTCATCCAGCAACCAATCTTTTTATATTTTTTTAACAAATAATTCACCAAGAGTTTCACGTTTTCAGCTTTGAGAGTACATTAACAACCTTCCTGTGCAACCTTCTATCACAGCTTTCAATTATTTCCATGTACATAAATCTTTGTCATTTGGTTTTTTAATCGTAGTTTGTTTTACGTTAATGGATGCATTTGTGCCCTTATTTTTAATATTGCGTAACTTAATTTCGAAGAAAATAAGTTACGCAATATTTAAATATAAAAAATCCTTCGCTTTTCATCCATTTCCTTCAAAAATTCTTTTTTCTTGAGACTTAAGAATGTAACGTAACCACACACGCTATCAATACTTGTTTTTTTAATTTCTGCGCTGGCGGTGACTACTTTTTCCAGTATTTATTTTAAAAATCATAGGATTACACTCTTAACCAATTAATTACAAAGGTACCAATGTGAAATGAACATATTTTGTCAATAACGGTAAAGTTAACTTGTATGGGAAAAATGAGGGTATGAAAAAATTTAACGGTGTGTACCTCAAAAACTAGACGTGATAGAAACAAAAGATATGCACTGTCTACATACTATGACTAATAGAAAACTAAAATAGCAATCAGTTTTTCGGGTACCGAAACCGTGTCACGCAGTGTTATTGTTAGCCTTGATTTAATTACTATTCAAAAATCTGAAATCTGAATACAAAAGGATTAAACCTGCTTATATTAAAGACATTAGGATTTAAAGTGCTGAATCTATCTAGATAAGCATAGCTTGCATCCCTGAGACCGTTATAGATAACATTTTTCCTGGAAAAGTAGTTCTCATGGAATTTAAGAAATTTAATCCGCGCGTATGAAATCGCGGTTAGTAATAAATCAGCATTTGTATAGGTAACTGCAATATGCTGCCTTCATCTTTAATGCGAGCAAGAAAACAACGTCTTAAGGTACAGTATCTTAAGACACAATTTCTTCCGAGTATCCTCAGGAGATGCTCTGCCCTAGACTTTACTAAATAAAATAATATTATTGCGTGCCTGAGAACGTAATAAGTACAGAAGCATGTTCAAGCATCTCAAATTGACATTAGCGTGGCTAGGTACAGATTGTTTGCGTAAAGAGCTGTGTTAAGTAGACGTTGTTGGCATCGCGCCAGTTGTATGGCACTTTGCAGGCCTTCAGGTGCTGTAACGACTGAGTCTTACTTAATATCTTGTCGACTCTTAAAGGGCAATGGCGAACTTTCATACATTACCTACGCATGTGAAAATAATTTGTCTCAATTAAGCGTCTGATACCGAGCCCGTATACCCGTAATGGTGCGGTTAAACGGCGCGCTATAACACGAGCCGCGCCGCGCCGCACCATCCGTGTAGGCGCGGCTCGGCTTAATGCGGACGCAAGCCTGCTCGTTTAGCCTGGAAATACACGTCAGGTTTTTTCATCCGATAGTCTGATCCGGTAGCCTGATCAGGCTACCGGAAGGCATTGAAGCCATTACTTTGTATGAACAGTCAATACACGTCCGATCCGGTGGCCGGATCGGACGTCCGAGTCGGAAACGGGCGCGAGGCGTTTCCGATTTTACTGTCGGTCCGATTGTCTGAAGGCGCGGTCTACATACTTCTAGTATGAGACAAAATAGACATCCGGTTACTCCTTCCGATTTTGCCAGTCAGGGTTCTCAACTTAGGGCTTTTAGCCCCAAATTTAGGGCGGAATTTTGCTTATTGGTATTTTTTTAGGGTTCAAAAAAATTTAGGGCTATTTTTAGGGGCATAAATAAATTTTCAAGCGTCACATAATTGACTGACCAAATCGAGTAAATAAAGCAAAACGTCTACGGTATTCCGGAATAATATGCTTAAAATCGTTTTATAGCTAAAGCGTTTTGAAAATATTTCAATACATTAGCGTTGAACACGCTTTTTCGATAATATATACCTAATTCCTTTTTCATTTTAAAACGTTATCTTGCGTTACTTTTACTCCATCTCCAAAAAATGTTACAGTTATAATGTAAACATATTGTATGACTATAAGAATTCCGAATAATGTAATTAAAATTAAGTTACATTATTTTTATTTACCTCAATAAAACGGGAAACTTATTTAAACATTAGCCTTGAATGGTAACAAGATACAGGGGTTTTTTTGGGGCTTTTGAATATTGCATTTAGGGTTATTTCATGTTGATGTTAGGGCTAATTTTTTTTAGGAGTTGGTAACCCTGTTGCCAGTTGAATCTAGCGCTGACACTGTGTCAACGCAAGCACTCGGGATGATAGCTCGGGAACGACTGAGTTCAGAAAAAGCCTGACGGAAAAATCGGATGTGTATCGAGTAAATACGATCCGGTTGCCTGATCAGACAATCGGAAACAAAATCGGACGTCTATTGCCAGGCTTATCGAGCAAAGTTTGCCGAGCCGCACCGAGTGTAGTTGTTTACACGGCGCGTGGCGCGCCGAGCTAGGCTCGGCTCGTGTTATAGCGCGCCGTTTAACCGCGTCTTAAGATTTTCCTATGCATGTCAAAAAAGTCTGAGCTCGTTTAAGCGATTTTTTTTAATAGAAAGCCAAGAAAAAAAATATTGCGTTTGAATGTTTTGTAGGTTTGTTTAATGTCACTTCTATAAATTGACGACAGAGTTGTCGGGAATATATTATGTGTACAAGCCACATACACACTCAAATGAAAAATAAAAATTTATAAGACTAGAGGTAGAAGCACAGTGCTTATATCTTCTTCTTGTTGAGAAGTCAACAACAATCTAACAATCTAAAAAAAACATTATTGTGAAATCTAAGTTTAATTTAAAAAAAAATTAAAATATCGGAAAAATTCACGAAAAAATTTTTTGGGTTTTTTGATGGCAAGGAAAGTGACCTTTTACCCCGGAAAAACAGTAACCTAAGTCACGCGGACGAAGTCGCGGGCAAAAGCTAGTATACATCCTCGTATTACTTAATGCAAGCGAAATCTCTAAAAGTTGAGGAGCTCTTTAGTCAGTAAATTGAAGATTTCAAGCGACTTTTTCAATAGGATGAGAATCGTTTCCTTTTTCCAGGCGCTCGGCGTTTACTTATCTCGGGTCGGGTGACATTCTCGGGGGGAGCTGGAAAAGTATAAATGATTATCTCTTCGATGTATACTACTTAAACGCTGTAGAGACATAGTTTAACCCTCAATCGCCTAAGAGCCACCGCAGACACAATAATTTTAAGTTGGCATACATGGAACAAGTAAACTGCGTAATTTCACAATTTAATTGCCCAAACTATATGTATAATATAACTAGCTTTAGACAGCGGCTTCGCTCGCGTTGGGTTCGATTTTTTAAACCGCTATTTTACGCCCGTAGCGGTCGAATTTTCAAAAAGAGGTTAAAATAAGGGTTTGAAAAGTAGAATTTAATGAAAGTGAAGCCGCGCGCAAAGACCAGTATGTTATATAAACCGCCTGTTTTGTTTCAGGACTATTCAAAAGAATGTGTAGCACATGTACAGAAATATTTAATGAAACACGAAGTGCCACCGAATCTTTTTGAGGTAAAATCACACTTTGGTATTTTCGCATAATTTTCTATTTTACGAGTAGGTACTTTATTCAACTGAAGTTTGTGTTCTAGCCGTACATAGAAGAAATATTCCAACATTTAAGAGGGGAGCCTTTCAAAAATTTCTTAGAAAGGTAAGTGTTCTAAATAAACCTCGATGTCTTTACACTGCAAGCCGCACTGCGAACTAACTTAGCTTAACACTCGTTGCTTCATCTTTCATACGTGAAATACAGAGCTAAGCTGCTTAGCTTAACTAAGTGAACCTGAACTAAGTGAACTGTAGGTTTACTCTACTCAACACTTCTAGTTAAGCTAAGTGAAATTAATCGCCTTTCTGGCTTTTCATCACCGCGCTGTTAGCGGACAGGCAGCCCTAAGTATATATATAATTAATTTACTGAACCCTCCATTTTTAGCCCGCTAAGGTAGACGAGCTAAGCTAAGTTTAGTAAGTGGTGTGGCTTGCGACTAAATAAAGTTCACTAAAGAGATGACACACGGCCGCAGGACTCGCAAATGGCGCATTTTTAATACTAAAAATTACTGGTAGTGACTTCAGCAGCATAGGGCGCACTGCAAAATGCGCGAGTGAATGTCACGCCAGTGCCAACATCCGATTATGTCAACTACGTCTTCAGCATTTTTCGATACGATTGATGCAGCCGAATATTACTGCTGACGTCTCTCACACAAAAACACACACACACACATAAAGGTCATAGCTCACTTATAGACACCGCTCCCGCACACTCAACGTGACTGCTCACTATGCACGCGCGACAACAAGTAGTATGTAAGCTCGCGCGCGGGGTGAAGAGACCGTTTGAACCCTCTCAACCAATTTTGCAGTCATATTCATGATCGCGTGCTTCAAGCAAACGGCCCTCGCGTCTATGCCTCGTGGGCTTGCTTGAAGCACGCAGTAAGCGAGACTCCAACTACCAAGTGGCTAGATTGCTGCAAACTCACTTGCTGTTCGCTGTTTGACAGTTTATATTGTCACTGTAAAGTGTAGGTATGTTCAGAGCACTTATTATTAGCAGATACCTGAAGCCCATATTTGAATGTACATTCTTTTAACGGACGGGAGCGGTGTCGTATAAGTGGACTACAACCTTAAGTCTTATAAAATTCGTTCAGTGCGGCTATGGCACCGTAACGAGTTTTGCCAAACCAAATAGCGCTACAGGTATATTTTTAATGCCTCGTTTGCTTTCAGCGATAAGTACACAAGATTTTGCCAATGGAAGAATTTAGAACTCAATATACAGTTGACTATGAATGACTTCAGCGTACATCGAATCATTGGTCGAGGTGGCTTTGGAGAGGTAAGTTGATTTTCTTTTCTTTACATTTTAAACTTTACCCGAGATGTTCATTTGCGAATAACATATTACAACCACAAGCAAATTAAAAAAACTGACTGAACGATTGACGCCATATTTAAATTTTATGCATCATGTCACTCCCACAATTAAGACGAATCTAATGACAAGCCGTTAGACAACAGAGCGTGTCAAAAATATAGACATACCTACTTACGTAGCATACAAAAACATTTGCCCTGCTTCGGTAGTCGGACAAATAACAGCAAAACTAAGTTAATTAAAGAATAAAGAGATTAAGTGATTACGTCAAATAAGTAAAAAATCGAAATCGTTGACGTAGCTCAACGTACAAGATTATTTAATTAGTTAATGGTTATTTTTTTTAATTATCTGAACGAGCTGTAAAAAATAATAAGGGGTACTTACGAATATTACCAGCCTATATTAATTTTGTTATAGAACTATAGCAAAATACATATTACGTTAGATATAGTTGTTGCGCGCGACTTAGTCCGGGAGCTAACCTGCACTGTGAAAAACATCCGCGTGATTTTTATTCTCGCGATTTGTACTCTGCGTACAGAATTCACATTACGCGCACTGCGAATAAATTTCTTCGCAATTTTCATAGAATTCTCTTCATAGAAGCCGTCTTAAATTGAATTGGCGCGAATTTAAATTGCACCGCGCCGCGTGTTTGTATCAAACCACAGTTTTTTTACAGCTCGAATTTTAAATAGCAAGTGCGTGTATCTCCATAATATGATTGCAATTGCAAGAGGTAGAGAATTTTTTTAGTTTTTATTTAAGCTACTTCGAAGTCAGGCCAAAATAAACATAGACAAAATTACCAACTTTATTTGCGGTTCAAAAACACATGGGCGCGAAAGTACGCAACAGCAAAAAAAAAAAAAACTTCATTCTACTAAGTTATTTTTGCTTACTTTTTTACTTTTAGATTGTCTTTCATCGTTTAATGAAAGTAGGAAAATATTTCACATAATTTCGAATAAGATAATAACTGATAACAGGATAAAACGATGAATTAAACAGTCATCATTACCTAGTAGCAGTCTCAATATTCCTTTGAACTTGCGATTCTGCGTATTATTTTCGTTAGTCTGATAAAATAATATGAGTCATCTTCGGAAACTATCAATCGACGTCTTGCGAGGACGCTCTGACTTTTTGGCTTGATTGAGTAACAAACATCCGTCCACATACATTTTAGGGATAAGATTATGTTTTAATTAGAGTTATAACTTATTATGTTGGTAGAGCCTGTTCAAAAAGAGAACCGTTGTGTCCAAACAGTGAACTTACGCTATTTAATGCTCTAATGTATGGCTGTTATATTGTCCACTAAACAAAAAAGGCATTTAGGCACAGCAGCGCCCTCTCCGCCGACGGTTCTTTTTTTTAATTTATAATATTACTAGCGGCCCGCTCCGGCTTCGCACGGGTATAAAATATATAGCCTATGTCATTCACTGATAAAATGATTAAAATCAATCAAAACAATTTGATTTATTCATTACTGCCGTGGCCTGCATGCGTTTTTAGAGTAAAACAATTCTTCTTTCCCTAAACCATGAAGATTTCCTGCTATTTTTTAATATCTAAATTCATACACTACATTCTTACTTATTTACTTTTTACATTTTTACCTATTTATTCTATATTTTATACAACAATTAATATATTACAGATTGTCTTTATATACAACGTTCACAGCTTTCTTGTAAAATAAAATTGAAGTGTCTGTTTGTACTATCAAAAGAACAGCTTTTTACTAACTGCATATCTATCTGTCTGGGCAACGTATACTTTTTTAACCGACTTTCGAAAAAGGAGAAGGAGTTGTGTTTTTCTACCTCTGCATATCAATGTCTCCGTGATTTCTTAACCGATTTGCGTGAATTTTTTTTTAATCAACATAAAAACTTTGCGAGATGGTCCCATAAAAAGTTCGGGTTCCAACTCCTCAATCCTGATGCTGCAGGGGTACTGCTCCCCTAAACTGTGGGGATTTAGAAACTGTTGATTATGAATAGTTATTGTAGGGACCAAATAAAGACTACATCGTTAAATTCCAGGACCCAACTCCTCAATCCTGATGCTGAAGGGGTTCTGCCAACCTAAACTGTGGTGATGTAGGAACGCGGACGAAGTCGCGGGCGTCCGCTAGTTAGACAATATAATATTTTATAGGCACACTCCCGCCGCCCCGGCCGGCCGGAACCGCCGCAAGCGCTAAGTCCCGCAATTTTTAAATCTGTAATATCTTCGAAAATATTCATTTAAATCATATGCTGTAAAGGGCCATATAGATCTATATTAAATCAACAATGTATTTAAAGTATTTAATTAGATAAGGATTAATGCTGTATTGGTTAAAATCGCTTCGAAAATTAGCCATTATTTGTCGTAAAAAGTAAATGACAAAAAAACGTTATTGTGGGATATCCATGAGAGGTAGACATATACCATCGCGGAGTTTTCTGTAGACTTTTTCAATGTGTACAATACTTAGTACATTATTTTGATAAATCTCGTAGGGTTCAGCCTGCGTTTGCAATGTAAGCGGAAAAAATGTAATTATTTAAGACATCACTTTAGAAAACTCAAAAATAACAGTATTTCTCCACTATTTAAAGGATGTTATTATACATATAAACCTTTCTCTTAAATCACTCTATCTATTAAAAAAAACCGCATCAAAATCCGTTGCGTAGTTTTAAAGATTTAAGCGACCAAGGGGAAATAGGGACAGAAAAAGCGACTTTGTTTTATACTATGTAGTGATAGTGATAGTGATGTTGGTAGATTCTGTTCAAAAAGAGAACCGTGGTGTCCAAACAGTGAACTTACGCTTTTTAATGCACTATTGTATGGCTATTATATTGCGCGCTAAACAAAAAGACATTTAGGCACAGCAACACCCTCTCTGCCGAGGGTTCTCTTTTTGAACAGACTTTATGCCTTGTTTATGTCTAAAAGTCACCAATGATTTGGCAACTAGATATGGCAATTGTCACGTAATATATACGACTGGGATACAACATAAGAATCATTATCTGATTGATACACTCTATGACCAAAATTTTTACTGAAAATATTTAGTCGTGTTTTCTTATTAATTTAACAGAACTTAATGAATAGCCGATTATTTATTTTATCTTGCATCATGGAGATGGACAAATCATACTTCCATCGTGGGAAAACAAAAAGATTCCAGGGATCTTTAAAAAGCTGAACACACGCGGACAAAGTCGTAGGCAAAAAGTAGTTGAAATATAACGCCTCCATTTCAGTTCGTGATGAAAAATGAAAATGTAGCGTTATTACATAAGGTAGCTTAAGTAGGTTAACCTGTTTATGCTTTTTAACCTTTGAGAGTGAGAAAATATGGTTTCCTTTAATGCTTAAATGCAAGACTTTGATAGAAATAATATTTCAAAACAGATTTTCTTGATAGATATTATTAGGGTGTAAATTTAATTTCTTCGTCATTTCAACCAAGACTTGTCTACCGACAGGTTTCTAGAACCTTAATATTTTGCAGATATTTGACCTGTGATGTGATTGCTTTCGCCCGTCCACGTAATAGGGTTTTACCTACACTGTGTTTTCCAGTGCGAGTTCGCCATTCGAGCACCCGAGTTCCCGAAATAGTATTTGTTGAGAAAAAATCTAAGTTCGATTCTCCAGTACATATTGCTTTAGTTACGAGTTACGACGTCGTATTTTTAATGTCTATTATAAAGCTATTTATAGAGCAACATAATGTGAACCGATATATGCGCTATAGCATCACACGGTCTCATAAATAGCTTATTTAAAGGTGTAGAGCGATACAAAACGGTACGTCGGTAATGTCTCCAACGAATATCTAATATTAGAAGGCGTTATACTACAAAGAATTATAATAATATATGTATTACTAGTTTCGCGTAGTTAGGTGAAAAAAATCCCGCGCGAACCTTTCCCGTTTTTCCGGGATAAAAAATAGCCCATGTCACTCTCCAGGTCCTTCACTTTACACGTGCAAATCATGTCCTTCATTGCTTCGCTATTGTAAGCCAAACAAACAAACACGCACATCGATATAAATGTACCATGGCGTTTCGAGCACGCCTTGTTCAACTGACATGCGCAGTCGACCGTGCATTAGTTTTTAGTGGCATGGGCAATGGGCATTGGCGACGTACGAACGGGGCGCTATGTACGCGATAAAACTTTTTAAGCACATAATTTTGAATGGAAAAGAACCTACTTTCAAGTAAATAACAAAAAAGTATAGTTGATTTAGTCAATAATAATTATATAACGACATCGTAGCGCGAGTTTTGTGTTCTGATGGTCATGTCTATGTATCTATGTCGATACACACGCATTTGTAATATTTATAAGGATGAAAGCATTCGTGCGCGCTACAGCCGTTATAGACTAGTGTGACCTGCTTATTTTATCATTGTCATTACATTGTCCGTTTAATATTACAAATAGTGCGTTTCGCTGCCGTCGCGCGTTGTGTATGTCCCAAGCTTTACATGTAGAATCCTCTTTGGACTCCGTGAACAAACATCAACGCTACTAAATAATGTTTACTCTTGCTAGTAACTAAGCGAGTTTGTCTTGCTAAAACTAAAAGCGCTTGGGCTCTACTCATATAAATACTCTACTACAAATCTATAAAGAGAAACAGATTACGGATGTTTTAATCTAAATAAATGACGCATTTGATTTTAAACTTTTCTCTTGTGCTGTTACGGTTTTACGCCAGAAATGTGCTTTGGGCCTTATGCCATGTCATTGCCGTCAAGTACATATTCTTCTTTCTTCTAATATATAAAAATGAATCGCTTAATGTGTTGGTAAGCGCATCACGCGTGAACGGCTGGACCGATTTCGCTAATTCTTTTTTTATTGTGTTTGTTATTGTTAGGAGAAGGTTCTTATGAAAGAAAAAATTAAGAAAATTGCGCGGAAAATTAGAAAATTTAAGAAATATTAACCACCATATTAAATTATTTCTAATGTAACCGCTTTTACAATTCAAACTTTTTTGATGTAACCTTATGGCGTTTGACATAACATTGACAGAATGCGTGCTGCCAATTTCGTCAAAGGGGATGTAAAAAAACTTAAGACAGGACAACGTCTGTCGGGTCCGCTAGTAGTTAATATTCCAATTTACGTACCTAAAAGCTTTCTGGGCATTTCAACTGACGCAGAGTAAAACCGGTCAAGTGCGAGTCGGACCCGCATATGAAAGGTTCAGTATCATCGTGCAAGGTTTAACACCAGCAATAAATTATTAGGCTCGAGCAAAACTAAAAAGTTGATTGCATGGAGAACCTCATTAATTTTTAACTTTTTTTATTAATTGTTGATAAAGCGGCAATAGAAATTAGGTATTTACACATTCTTTGAAAATTTTAAGTAGATAAGTATCCATCTATTACGGTTCGTGAGATACAGCTGTCTGACGGACGGACGGACGAAATATGGAGGCTCAGTAATCGGGTCCCGTTTGGCACCCTTTGGGTGCTGAACCCTAAAAACGAGAAGGTTCTCAAGTCGTCACGTATATTTTTCGTTTAACGATTTTATTTACATTACATTGCAATTAATTACGGATAAAACATTCATTCGGCCGACCTAGTTTACACGCTGTCGAAACTAAATTCCAGCAATGGCCGGAATATGTTCGCCTTTTTATACTGAATGCTAAAAAAAATAATAAGGAAATCAATAGGGAATATGCGACCGTGTGGTTAATTGGGTGAAATATTTTTTCTGTAATCTTTATAATCATATCTAAATACTTTATAATTACACTAGCTTGATGCCTGCGACTTCGTCCGCTTGGATTTAGTTTTTAAACTCCCGTGGTAACTCTTCGATTTTCCGGGATTAAAAATAGCCTATGTCATTCTCCAGGTCCTCAACTATACCCATACAAAATATCACGTCGATCCATAGCTCTGTTGCAGCGTTATTGAAGGACAAACCAACAAACAAACACAGTTTCGCATTTATAATCTTGAAAGAATAATTTCAGCGTTTCAGCGATAAAATCTCATATATTAGGTACATATGTAGATGAATGAACGGTAGCTTGTAGATGCTTCGGATTAGCTTTCTTGTTAAACAAATAATGCCGAATCGAATGTGTCGACCCAAATAAGTGTGTAGCACGTGAGGAGTTCCGCATAATTTACCTGAGAATATTCCATAATGTTTTGAAAGGTGTGTGAAGTCTACGGAATGGGTCAGCCACAATCATTCTCATTCTGAAAGGAGTTTCTTCGTCAGTAATGATCCTCCAATGGATTGAAATGGTGGCCTATGACCCGTGGGCCCACTGGCTTCTCCCACCTGTGATTCTATTGGGAATTCGTATTTGGGGAAATACGAATTCGCTACGGGGGTAAACCCACTGCGATATTTTTACATTGAATTCCTACGAATTAAATGTAAAAATATGTCGATACATCGTATCGATAAATAAATACGAAATAGTGTAAATGGAAAATTTAAAACACCCCGACATGTGAAATTAAAAAAAAATGTAATTCGCCATTTTGTGGTGGCGGCCATCTTGGATTTGAAATTTATCATAGTGTAGTATTCTACTAGTCAAGCCCTTTTTTATTCACCCCGTCGTTTTTACTAAAACGAAGTATGTAATGATATTCTCTTGGGTTTTTACGCCGGGGGTCAATAAAATAGAGAATGTTACTCGTATTATCGTTCCTTGCTTGCCAGATTTTTATCTGGCGCTCCATGAACAATTTTTTATTCAAATAAACTTTTACAAAACGCTCTCGAATCGTCAAATGAATCTAGCACGGGTTCGGACTAAAATCTGTATTTATTTCGTTAAGGTGTACGGGTGTCGGAAGGCGGATACGGGGAAGATGTACGCAATGAAATGCCTGGACAAGAAACGTATCAAGATGAAGCAAGGCGAGACACTCGCTCTCAACGAGCGGATCATGCTCTCTCTAGTCAGTACCGGGGTAAGTGGAGCTTCGAGAAGTTTGCTTTTATGCTTGAATACCTCTTACGCTGATACCGGCTGCTCGTAGTATTTTTGCTCTAGCACGTCTGGTGTTCAACTGGAGATTCTCTCCAGTGCGCTCCATACAAACGTATTCTTATTTCAATACAAATGATCAGGGTTGTTATGAAATTATTTCGATTATTATACATATTATGCAAGTACTACAAGTAACTGATGCTCGAGACTTAGTCCGCGTGGATTTTTTCGGAAAGATAGATTATAGTCTGGAATAACACATAACGGAAAATAAGAAAGTTCCCGGGGGAATTAAACCTCAATCCACGTGAAAGAAGTCGCGGGCATTAGCTAGTACCTACCCAATACATATATGACAATACCCATGCAAAAAATCACGGCTTTTTGCAGTGTGATTAAAGGAGAAATCAACAAACAAACGCACTTTCGCATTTATAAGATTAGTAATGATAGGTATAGTTTCGGATAGTTACGAAGTGAGTTTCGGATAGTTACGGTGCGGGCGGCCGACGGAAACTTAACTAAGTTAGCTTAGTTCTCGTTGTGGCCTGCGCCGTAGACAGATGTTCCATTCGATCCAGCGCGTGTATACCAGCGATATGTCGACAGTGAATGAATCAATGAAATCCTGCCGTAACGTAATTTAAATTGTAAAGTTATCAGTACAGAGCTTCGTTCGCTATGCGGGACTACGGAAGAGTTCGTTAGCATGAAACACTAGCTGTATACAGTGTGTAGGAAAAAACATTTAACCATTTGTATTGTACTAGGGGAGCATAGTTGGTTTGGAACTGAATATGCAGTAGTACTAACGCTAAACTAACTCTCTGTGCTAAACTGAACGCCACCATTCGAGTATTCTGTTGGCAACCAAAGTTCAAAAGATACAAAGCCTCATTTGAATCTGGTGTTATTGTTCCACCGTTCGTCGGAAAATGTTTGTCTCTACATAAATGGGAAACCTAACTATAGATACCATTCATTCTACGTTACATTGGGTCAGTGAAAGCTTGCGGGCGAATCCACAATCAAAGGCTATTGTTTGAAATTAAAGGGAGGGTCTGTTTAAAAGATAATAATTTTGTAGCTGTACACTGTACAATGTACATGTCCAAATAGTGGTGAAGTGTGGAATCTTTGACTCGCGTCGCCATCGTCCTTACATTAAAAGAATCTATGCTAGAATAAGGTCTTAAACTCTTTCAAACCATCTTAGACTTAGGTTCTAACAAGGCATCACCCATGTGGGTCTACTTTTTTCGGGTCAAGGAATAAAAACTTATGAAAGAGAATATTAAAATGAACATTTTTTTATTACTATACCAAAGTTCTTAATCAATTCTCTGAGATTGTGTTCAACTTCATTGTATTTTTACGCTGTTTTAAAATTATTAAGCTTTGGAGTTGTATAGGTAAGTTTAGGCTTTTCTTAACTTACAACGTCCAACTACTAAAATATGTGAGTTCAGACCGAAAACTAAACGGGTGGCTTGCAAGTCGACGTGCGGCGCGCGAGACGGAAGGGATACAAAGTTCACTTAGCTGAGCTAGATTCACTGGGTAGAGCTAGCTAAAAGCTTAGCTCGCTTAGCTTAACTCTGTAGTTCGCGATTTGAACTGTAGCTTGAATGCAATACTACTTAGGACTTATTATAACCTGTTTAATTACGTCAGCATAATTATTTATCAGACCAAATGTTTAACTTAGCCGAAAAATAGGTAACATCAAGAAGGTATGAATGATTTTTTATTAAAGTGTTCATCTACACTTAAAGGAAATATCCTAATAAATTAAAAAAAGAAAAATATTCAGGTATGAATAAACTAATACGTAAGTCGTAACTCGTAACGCGTAGATATACTCGGACGAAGACCGAATGTCACTCTATCGACGTTGTACATAGATTAATTGTTAAAGCCTTTGTCACGTGCGCCGACAGCTGTTCAGATTTATTAGTCTGGTGCTTTCGCTTGATATGTGTTACGTCGAATTGGTAACCCTACATCAGTAGCAAAAACGACATCCAGTCGATTCGACTGAAATGAATTGGCTCGCTGGCGATTTGTCGCACTCCAATCCAATTCAGTTGCATCTTGTCGCACTGAATCTTTGATCAATAATGTACTGGACATGCTGTTGGCCGTCGAATGTCGAACGTGTACTTCACAGATAAGTTCTCACTTAACTTGAACCTGTTATATGATGTTTATGAACCTGTTTTTTTTTTTTTTTAGTAAAAAAGCTTTTGTGAACATACCTCACGATGTTAAATTTTGATTTTAAAAGTTGTAAAAATGTAGTAAATAGTAACAAGTGTATCACACTAATATTAAAAGGCGAAAGTGTGAGCGTGCGTGCGTGCGTGCGTGAGTGCGTGTGTGCTTGTAACATACATTTTATCCCGGAAAATTAAAGAGTTCCCGCGGTACCTAACTGAAAAATCCTTATCCATGCGGACGAAGTCGCGGCATCATCTAGCAAGTTATAAAAGAAGCATTTAAAAGTTTTTCAAGCAATTAGAAATAAAATGTTATTTTTCACGAAAACTTTCAACTAGATTTCTTCTATGGGCCTACATAACTTGTACATTACCTCTTCAAACAAAATTTGTAACTCTAAAATTTTACCTTAAGGAAAATAAATTTCCTCTTGGGCCGATTCCACCAATGTAAAATCTTATCCGAGTTAAAGATATTTTGGCAAATTTTCAATACACTACAATAAAACTGTCAGAACGCCCAATTTATTCGTCGGTTAAACGGTTCGACGTTGGTGAAATCGACACTTGGTCAATTAAGTTGACACTTTATTTGAGTCCCTTAAAATAATGTGAAATCCTCACAAAATCGCGTGTAGTCAACCATGTACGCTTTTTCTTTTCAAATCAAGTGAAATGATATACATATACATATGTAGGTAGGTAGGTACATCGAAATGGTGACCCTACATCGAGGCATATAAACGATATCCAGCCAATTGGATTGAAACGAATTGGCTCGCCCTCAATTTGTTGTTATACTCCAATCAGCTTCCGTTGTGTTTTGTTTCATTTTTCAAACTGTTTTTTTTTTGTTTTTGCCATAAAAATTCTTTTAGTTCCCTACTCAGTTTTGAAATTCAGCGAATAAGTTACCTAACCGAATGTCGTATGTGAAATTAAACTAAGTTTATCTAACGTGGTTACGTCGGCCTTACTTGTGGTTACGTCGTGTACATGCACATTGCGTAAGTGTGTGTTGCGTAGGCCTGTCAGGAGCCTAGTTGGACGCGGTCAGGCGCGAGTAAGCTTTCGCTCACACTTATACAGATACGACACGCACACAACCATGAGCCATGTGCCCTCGGTGAGTTAAAAGAACTGAATAATGCTTAAATACAGAAAAACAGAAAAATCAAATACAGAAATTATCTCATTAAAAAGTAAATCCGTGGAAATTCTTGTAGAAAATAAAATATTTTAAAGTATAAGAAAATGAGCCTTAAGGCGTAAAGCTTACTGCGATATCTTTTGCGACATGTTTTTGGAATCGCGCTGTAAAATATCACTTTCACTTACATATTTAGAATTGTCAAAAGTCGTGGGACGAAGGAGCATAAGTTGCCCCAAGAAAGTAGTTATTATGAAATGTACTCTGTAAGTGGGTAGATACCTACCGACTTAACCTAAGTTATATAAGCTTGATAAATCAGAATGTAAAAATAGCTTTGATATTTTTACAGTGTTTAATAATCCTTGCAAAAGTGTGTTTGTTTGTTGGTTTGTCATTAAACAACGAAGCAACAGATCAACTTGATTTTTTGGATGGATATAGGTACATAGTTGAGGAACTGGAGCGTGAAATAGGCTACTTTTTATCCCGGAAAATCGAATAATTCCCACAGGATTTCTAAACCTAAATTAACGCGGACGATGCCACAGGCATTAGCTAGTACCTGCCCAATATGTTGCGTATCTGCGACAAAATTATCGCGCGATAAACGGTCTTAGTGCGCGCTAGGCCTAATTCTGCTTAGCTCTCGACTATTTTATTCGTGACCTAAAAGCCTTACCGTAGTTCAACAAGGCCGGCGGTACGTACCTAGTTACCCAAAGTTTATAAAACGGGGACCGCCTCGACTTTGGAGTCATAACTTATTACATTTACATGTAGGCTTAAGTTATAACGTGAGTTCCCTTAGCTGTGGCCTTGTTTTAGGATTTGGATTTTGCGACGCCGCTGTAATTCAGACTTTCTGCTACGTTAAATAGGAAGACATTTATTGTTTTGCTAGCAGAGGTTTTATAGACGTTGGATCACGATCCAATATGCTTTCATATGTACAAGCTTAGTTGGGCTGCGAGACTACCCTCATACTCGTAATCTGTAGCTGTGAATCGTTCACGTTCACGTTTCACGAGCCTATCCTTGTTTCTTCTTTCAAACAGTCCTCTCTCTCTCACCTCTTCATTATTAATGAAGACTGGAGACCCGCCCCGCCTTCGCACAGGTAGCGTTAAATTATCTATTTAAAAAAAAATCGGTTGATCCGATCGCCATCAAACTTCACAGGATCACCTGCTGGGCTAATCTGAAGATTGCCTGAAAATTTCACCTAAATCGGTTTGTTTTGGAGTCCATAGGGAACATACATACACTCTTCGATTTTTATATAATTCTGTTATATATTCTTTAAACTAAACTAAATTGACAGTTAGATCTGTCAACTTAGTTTAGTTAAGAAGAATGAGCCACAATGCCCTAATCATCAATGCCTGTATTTCGTATATTAGCTACCTCGGTCGGTACTAGAATGTGTTTCTAAGCCACAATATTCTCTTTTGCTGAAGCTTCTCTTGCCTTTTTACTGACCTTTAGACCATCATGATCCTCTTTGGCTATCATATCGGTTGATCGATAACGCTCATGTCTATATAGCCCAGATAATTGAGCTTTTTTCTTTTCTTTTTATTGCATGACAAAAAAAGAACAAGAAGAAAAATATGTAAGTAAATAAACTGTGTAACACAAAAGGTGACCTTATCACTAATAGTTACCTTTCTTAGTTTGATCGTAAAAAATAGGTCTCTACTCTCTACTTTTACCGCTGAATCATAGTAGGTACCTACTTCGTCTGTTCTTATAAACTAAAAGTCGGAACTCGGAACTGCATACATATATTGTGTAAAGCTATTCTCTAACGAAGACTTCAAGTACAGATGAAATACTCCTATTGTCTCAGAGAATAGACGAACACTCAAGGTCTTTCATTTTTCGTAGAATATGTCTCACAGGTTTTACGCCTCTAAGTCCGAAACTATAATCTGATTGGTCGTTAAATAATAATAATCATTATCAATACGCTGTAATAACTAACTCAGTCATAAATAATAAGCTTCAGTTATTTCGACTACGAAATGAATTAACAGTATGCATTATAAAACGATTTAAATTAGGCGATTGATGCGTTGCGATAGGTTTTCAAATATTCACTGTAACATCTGTTCCGATCATTCACGCAAATAGCTTTGCGGTTGTATGCTTTGAACTTGAAAAAGCTTATCTTTTACGAGCATTCGTCTGATGGCAGGGCGTCTTCTTGTCTGCTACAGTTGTATTAAACAGTAAAGGCATGGTTACAAAGCGTGACGACAACATTCCGACAATTAATTGGAATCACAAGAACAGCTATGACGCGGCGCGACAATCTATACAAATAAATAAGATTGATGTGCCTGCCGCCTGGCTGTTTTTTGAAATAAATAAGTATCTTTTATTTATCTCATACTAGATGCTGCCCGCGACTTATTCCATGTGGATAAGGTTTTTTATTATAGTAAGATTTCCGCGGGAACTATTTAATTTTCTGGGATAAAATTTAGTCTATGTGTACTAGTTTAAAACGAATGGCTCTCTTTCCTCCAATATAAAAAAAGACGTGTGGCACTCGGGGACTGCCGCGGTAAAGCTATTGCATAGCATTTTTTATCAAAGCCATCTAGCGGCTCACCGTAGAAGAGTCCCGTGTCAGGTTATTTTCGTTACGGAATTTCTGGATTCGGTCTCCACGCTGGCCCGCGATAGAAGCTATGCAATAGCTTAACAGTTTCGATATTACCAGTTTTGCCACACAAAATTTTTCCATACAACAACTATTAGATTACACTGTGGAAGTAGGCGAAGTAGACTGGCCTGTTCCTACATCGGGTAAACTAATTTACTGATAGCAAAGGCAGTAGAGTTGAGTTTGCCTGTCTCTATATTAGCGTCCTATTGATTGAATGAAATGGGTTTTATCGTAAGATTCTATGTACAGAAGAGTGTTAAAAATATCATAAGTGATGGAATTTACAATCTGTCTCATTGTGGACTGTGTCAATGTCTGTGTGTGTGTGTGTGTGTGTGTATATATAATATAAAACTCAATGCTGTTCTTTAGTCTGGCTAAAACTCAAAAACGGCTAGACCGATTTGAATAATGTTTTTTTAGTTTCGTTTATCTAATACAGGGGTAGTTTAAAACAACCTAGAAGAACAGCTGAAAAATCGAAAAAATCAGAATATTTTTAATAGATGCAGAATAATGAAAAATTGAAGTCTACTAACCAGCTATAGGAATGCGTAAAAGTGATTGCTACAGTGTGTACGATTGCAATCACCTCTGATTGGTTGATTCTGAATTTATGGCAATCACAAGTTCTTATTGCATCAGTGCATTTTAATCAATAGCAAGAGATTACCAGTCCATCAGAGATATTGCAATCATCATACTGTCATGCAAAAATTTTTAAACAATCCCATAGTAGGTCACCCGAAAAACTGTGGAGTTGTCCATTTATATACATTTTTTTATAACTCTAAACATGTTTCTTGAATTTCCCGTGTTGCGTTGTATGTCCAAGCCTTAAAAATTAAGCTGCTCTCAGTTCACCGACACGCCGAGTATCAAGTATCCAACTTATTCTTCAATATAGGGTGACAATATTATCAAAGAATCGATCACATTTAGCTTATTCTCCTAGAGGTTCTTTCTGTTCGTATTAGACTGATGAAACATAAAGTTTGTCTGTCGGACGAGTTAAATTTAGCTGCGCTACTTTTTCCTGCACTGGTAGCATGGGCAGGGGATAAAAGTTTTATCCCCCGATTTTATCCCCTGACAGGGGATAAAATTATCTTTTCCCTATGATAAAGCATGGCGACAGAGGAGAAGGCGATGTATATTTCTATAAGTATATCCACTGAGTGTTATTTCCACCGCTGTGCCCATGCTCGACGGGTGGATAAAGCTAAGCAAGAGGATAAACGTTTTATCCTTTTCCCGGGGATAAAATTTCTCCCGCCCATGCTACCAGGGCTGCTGTGGGATTGTCTAAAAATTATTGCATCTGATTGGCTGAATGTATAATGGTGTTCTTGCTGCATCATTGCAATAGCGTCCTGAGGGCATTTGCTGACAGATTCGATGGTCAGTATTTGAACCACTGTAATATGGTTCATATGCTGACAGATCGGTCCCGTTTTAGGTTTTAGTATTTTTACTAACAAATAGGTTTAAGTTTTATATTTTCATTTATAATTACTAGCACACACAAATGATCCTAGTTCATCGAAAATAATTTTTTGTTGCATCAGCTATTCAAAGGTGATTGCCATCGTCAAACAGGGTTAGAAGTATGGGTTGAACGTACACTGCCATACCCCTTCCAAGCTAGTCCGCTACCATCGACTGCATTGTCACTTACCATCAGTGAGATCGCAGTCAAGGACTATCTTGTCATTACATTTAAAAAAAACATAGGTTACATTTTTCCCTATGAAACAGAGAGTTGCCGAGTGATTTAAAAACCTTTATCCAGGCGGACGAAGTAGCGGGCACCAGCTAGTAATATACGAATTGTTATTCGTATTACGTTCTAATATATTTGTTACGTTTGAGCGTTTACCGTTATCGTGGCTCATCAATCAAATGGGCAGCGCCGCGGCCGCGTAGATAATGTCTGAAGTGATCGCAAAAATACTCGTATACCTAATTCGATTACCACATGTTCATGAAGTGGTGTTGTGCGATAAGAATTTTTATACGCCCACTAATATTTATTTGTAGTACTTAAATTAGTTAATATGTTAATTTTTTCTATTGGCTTGTGGATATCTGAGACTTTCACGAGAACAGCAATGCCTACCAGTTTTCAACAACCATACCTCTCGTTGATAGTCCTGCCATTGTGTGAGCGCTGTGGTCTTATAACTGGCAGGTCTCGGGTTCGATTCCCGGCGGGGGAAATTTGGGAATTTACAATTTCTAAATTGTCTCTGACCTGGTCTGGTGGGAGGCTTTGGCCGTGGCTAGTTACCACCCTAACATCAAAGACGTGCTTGTAGAAACCGATTAGGGATATGGGTTGAATCTACACTTCCATACGCCTTCCAAGTTAGCCCGCTAGCATCTTAGACTGCATCGTCACTTACCATCAGGTGAGATCGCAGTCAAGAACTATCTTACCACCGAATTAAAAAAACGTGTCCCCTAAAGCCTCCTAAAGGTTGGTGAAAACAAAATTGCGATACCTGTTACGGTTCAGGGGATAGGTACAGCCCGCTGATAGGCGGAGGGATGAGCGGATGCTTAGGGTCCCGTTGGCATTCCTTGGGTACGGAACCCTGCAAAGGTTCTTCGGTCCTTAAACCTCTGGAACAACTATGTGAACCACTCGACTGCGCCTGTCACGCGGCTGTCGGTAAACAAAGGGACGCATTCATCACAATTCCCTGTTAATATTTCCGCTTCTCGTTAAACGCCGTCATAGCGCGTCGCGTTTTACGAGTTATTGCATATATGCTATTTTGCCATTCGTCTAGCCAATGCGTCAAGCTTTATTTGTTTTCATTCGCCGGCTATTTCATATCGACTGAAAACAACGGTATTGGTCAGTGTTCCGAAATAACCCAACCGGTATATGATTTCTGATTTTGAGAAATGATTGTACTCGTAAATAATCCGATATCTGGATTATTTCTACTTAGACTTGCCAAATAAATGTGTACTATTGTATTTTACTAAAGATTTTAGACTTAATTCGTGGTTTACTGACATAATTTTTATAAATAATACGAGTTCGTACCACGGTAATTATTTTAGTTGGGATTGTCGATATTTCGATCCAATTGCATGGACCACGACGTGGTCACGACGAGACTGCGGTTTTGCGAGACGTCAAGTTGAAGCTGTCATGGGTAGAATCTATCTACCCGCCTTCTTGATCTTTTCGGAGGAACGTCATTTAAAGTTCGTATTGTATTTTGCCCGTGGCAACTCTTTGAATTACCGAAAAAGAAGTAGTTAGTCAAGATCCTTGTAAGATTTTCTACCTGTCTAATAAAATCGAAAAAAAAGCAGTCATACAAAAAATTCGAATAAGTACGTGCATTTGAATTATGTCAATTAAATTAAACAAGTTTAGTAACCTCTCTGATTAAAAACTAATATAACCAAAAGGACATCATCCATTTTGGGCTTAATCTGAAAGTGCCGGCCAAAAAAAATTTTTGCTGTATTTCGTTAGAACTTGTCCACCTAAACATTTTTTATTATGACACCGAAGCTCTAGAACCATTAACCTTGGTTTTATTTAAGTTTAAAAATCTGTATTTTCTCGAGTATATGAAGTGTTTCTAATAATAATAATAATAAAAAACTGGAGTGCCCAGCAGTCTGTTCTACCTCTCAGCAGCCGAGCCCAGCTGACCTCATCGCCTTTTGGTGAAGTGTGTGGTCAAGAGAGATGGATGATGAGAGATGGATGGATGGATGCTTGAGGAGGGCTCTTGGATTGCGGCGGTAGAGAAAGAATGCGCCTCAATAGAGCTAATGAACCCAGTCACCATCTCTCCGGAGGATGTACCTGGTGCGGTGCGCCGGGCCGCGAACTGGAAAATTCCGGGATCCGATGGATTGCATCATTACTGGCTGAAGGGTTTTTCGTTCTGCTATGCTATCTGGCTCAATAAGTCCAAGAAGCTCTCGAGTAAAGGGCACTCCGAGTCTTTTCACCACCAGAATCACTCATTTAGCTCCAAAGTCCACCGATGCCGCTGATTCGACTAAGTACCACCCCATCACATAATATCTAACTACCATCTATAAGACATTGACATCCGATGAGCCTGGGTCAACTGGTCAAACTAAGTCGCCGGAATTTCTCCACAGTCTGGATTGACAATAAGAAAGCATTCGACTCGGTGCCCCATTCATGGCTCTTGAGGGTCCTTTAGCTGTACAAAGTCGATAGGACAGTTCGAGACTTTCTCGGAGAATGTATGGGGCAATGGAGCACGATCCTTTGTCTTCATGATAAGTGGTTGGCAGCTTCCGATGATCGGATAAGGATACGGCGGGTTATCTTCCAGGGCGATTGTCTGAGTCCAGTGGGCTTACAGTTTCGGAGAGTAGGGGCAAAAGTGCCTCACATGGATGACCTCAAGCTGCTAGCACCCAATTACACCCGCCTGAGGGAGTTGCTGAACATCACCACCGACTTCAGTAATTCGATCAAGATGGAACTTGGACTAGATAAGTGTGCGGTCCTACATGTGGAGAGGGGACAGGTTACTCATTGGGCCGAGATCAATCTCGAGCTGACAAGCATCAGAACCCTCTCTGAAGCTGAGTCATACCGGTATCTGGGTATGTCACAGTCCGTAGGGGTAAAGGAGATGGACATGAAATAATCAGCTTGCAAGGTCTTTGTTGGACGCCTGGTAAAAGTCTGTAAAGCTATTTGTCAGGTGTCAATAAGGTCCGGGCTTATAACTGTTGGGTCATGCCTGTTCTCATGTACACCTTTGGCGTACTCGGATGGACTCAAACCGAATTAGGTGTCCTGAATAGAGAAATCCGCATGACTATGACTCTCTATATACGCATACACCTGTTATGAGACGGGCTGTCAATCCAGGCTGCAAAGAAATCGTCTGTTAAGTATATCCCCTGAAAAGGTCGAGGCGTATTAAGCGTCAAAACCATGCATAATTGGGAGATGTCCAACCTCAGAACCTACTTTGAGACGAAGAGAGAGAGCCCAATGCATATAGACGTCATAGAATATGGTAAAGGACTTACTCCCTTATCTTTGGCTGAAACCGAATGGCAGAAATCAGTAGTACTAAGCACCTCTGACTGGGAGAGCATGCGCTCTCTATGCTGAAGGAGAAGAAGTTGCACGGACGCTTTTTGCTAACACTGAGTATCTCCACAGGCACAACCAAGCGGCCAAAATCCTTCACCGAGAGCCTGCTCTGAAGTACGGTCTCCTGAATGAGAGAGTGCCGTAGTATGATTCTAGCAGATAAGCCTGATATCGTACTGATGGATCGAGCACAGTCGAGGGTGTTTTTAGTGGATATCACCATCGAACATGACGAAAACCTCGTGAGAGTGGAGACAGACAAAAACGGAAGTATCTAGATCTGGCTCACGAGGTTTCTGGCTTGTGGCATGTTCCTCTGAAACCATCCCGATCGTGCAAATTCCAGTCAGAATTTGCACGATCGGGATGGTTTCAGCCTCGATCACCATCTGAGAAGGCTGGGGTTCCATGGTAGTTCCAGCCAAGATGCAGTCTATTTCACAATTATTATGCAATAGATATTGCTTGTGTGGTATTTTTTGGGTGTGTGGTTAGGATAGAATAGGTAGCACTTAACAAAACTCCAAAAAAAGCAAAAAAATTGGCTTAGAAACACTTCATATACTCGAGAAAATACAGATTTTTAAACTTAAATAAAACCAAGGTTAATGGTTTTACAGCTTCGGTGTCATAATAAAAAATGTTTAGGTGGACAAGTTCTAACGAAATACAGCAAAATTTTTTTTTGGCCGGCACTTTCAGATTTAGCCCAAAAATGTATGAACCGCGGAGGATCTCCTTTGGATTAGAAAAAAGTTTTTATCGAGAACATTGTTTCTGATATTTTTTTTTATTCGAAACGAATTTACATAGATAGCAGAGGCCAATAATTTGTAAACAGGTTACCTGTTAGATGTTAGTCATCGTGAAAACCTGAGGTGAACTCAGTGACGTCATGCAACACGTTAATTCCGCATAATTATGAGTACATTGAAAATGTTGCAGGTGGATTGTCCGTTCATCGTGTGCATGACGTACGCATTCCACACGCCGGACAAGCTGTGCTTCATCCTGGACCTTATGAACGGCGGGGACCTGCACTACCACCTGTCCCAGCATGGTGTCTTCAACGAGGCTGAAATGAAGTTCTATGCAGCCGAAGTTATACTAGGTAAGGACCGTGAGGACGTAAATGGCGTTTCTCCCAGCTTAACATCACGAAATAAGTCAGGTAATTTATTATTTCTAAATTGTCTCTGGTCTGGTCTGGTGGGAGGCTTTGGCCGTGGCTAGTTACCACCCTACCGTCAAAAACGTGCCGCCAAGCGATTTAGCGTTCCGGCACGATGGCGTGTAGAAACCGATTAGGGGTATGGGTTGAATTTACACTGCTATACCCCTTCCAAGTTAGCCCGCTACCATCTTAGACTGCATCGTCACTTACCATCAGGTGAGATCGCAGTCAAGGGCTATCTTGTCATAGAATAAAAAAAAAAAAAAAAAAAAAAGGAAGAACGTTTCTGAAACGAACTGTTAAGAGCTGGTCCGCACGATGTGGCAACGCACTGCAAGTTTGCAAAAAATACAAGGAAGCATTACAGATCACCAGAATTTTTTTTTTCTCTCAATTTTATAGGGGTTTTTTAAATGCTGACAATGTCACCCCTGTAAATTCATCAACATTACATAATTATAACAAATATAATTTAAACTAATATTAAATGTTTTTCGTGAGTGATTCAGGATTTTTTAAAATTTTCAAAGCCTACTCTACATTCTCTTTAAAGGGTTCAAATACGACACATAAAGCAATCACGAAATATTCAATTCTTTAACTATATTATTTAAATCTAATAAAGAAGTATTTAATGAGTTTAAATTTCGCAGTCTTCGCTAGTTTGTAAAGTTCAACAGCAGTGCAGCGTTGAGATTTTAATTCTCACTTTTGCATTCGAGTTTCTTACTCTGAAAATTCGCTGTAACTGTTAATTGTTTTTTAAATTTAATTGCTTTTTGTTCTAATTGCACTTATTTATCATAGTTACCTATATTGAAATAAACAGAGTAACTCGCGGCAGCTAGTAAATGCACATAAACCCAAGCACGTGTATCTATAGATAGCACTTATCTTATAAGCAAGGTCTAACACTGCTGATTACATCGATGATAAGGGAGATGGACTTGTAACTAGTATTCTTTGAGTCTGAGATTCTGCTAAATCTGAAATTTTGCGAACTTCGTAGTTTTTTAAATTTGAATCATTTTAAATACCGATAGACAAGCGACCTCAAGAATCATTTTTTTTTTTAAATATCAGGCTGAAGTTGACCGATCCTGCTATCCTCTCAATAGTGCAATGGGTGGGGTTCGAACCTGTGACCTTTTGATTTTCACTCGACTCGACTGTTTGTTACTCGCTTGATATCGTCCCACCGACTACGGCCCATTGCATTATAAGTAAGGTTGACCTTATAATTAGTAGTAGTAGTATACAGAAAAACATTAGATTTCAGCCGGCATTGCAATAATTTAAAGGGACGTGTACGAGCAATCGCTCTTACACGCAGCGGTTCTAATTTGTAACGAGTATCCAATCGATGTGGACAGCCATTGATTTTAACAAGCCGGTCAAAGTGGCGTGCACTAGGGCTGCAAGAATAGACTTTTAGCCTAGCAATCATTATTTACGAAAGTGAAATGGATAGAGGAGCAGGCATTAAGAATCCTTTCTTTTTTCAGCTCAACTCGGATTTGGGCCGAACTGTGAATGTGTGCGTGTCGCTTACAATACGACTGTAAACAGCTTTCGCACGCTAGCGCGGTACACCATTGTATCTCGGAGAAGATAGTTTGATACTTTGTACAATTTTCGAATGGTGTAACAAAAGATCTTACTTTTACTTTGATATTAATATTTCGTTATATTTTTGGGTAGGTACTTAATAGGTGGTTATGTAATAACTAATATTATAAATGTGAAACTGTGTTTGTTCGTGTGTCCTTTAATCACGTAGCAAATGATCGACGGAGATTGATGGAGAGTGAAATAGGTTCAATATTCCGGAAAAACATGCCGTTTCTGAGGGGTTAAAAAACTAAGTCCATGCGGACGAGGTCGCAGGCACAAACTAATATAACAATAAATACCTATCTAGTTATTTTTATAATTTATTTGTATCAATTAATACAAAATTTTAAAATCAATTCATATCATTACTACAATAACTATAAAAAGGTAAATCCGTCATTCTGTGACAACTTGCATCTTGACGAAAGATATACATTTCATCCCGGAATACCTACCTCAACATAGTTTTACAAACCTAAATCATCGTAAAGATAGATCCAAAAAAAGTTAGAACTTGTCGGCCTAGTCAAAATAAAAAAAAATTCCAATAATTGGGTAACCATAAAACATTGTCTCTAAAGTTTTATGATAACAGTTATTGTTACTCAATTGAGGACTGGAGCAGGCACGTGCCCAACGCCCCAACCTTTGCAGGTACCTTGTCATATTTGATTTTATTATTTTCTGGCCAGACCATATTGTTTGAACACTGTTTGGAATGCTATCTTTCTTATCAATAAGGGCCGATCTACACCGGAATGGCAGCGGTGCGGCACTTTCAGTTTGAAATAATTTCAAACTTTAACTAAATCATCGCTAAAGACCAGTATCGCTTGACGCGTGTGGCCGCGTGACCTTTTTGTGCTTTTCAAGCGATATTGGTCTTTAGCAATTATTTAGATAAAGTTTAAAATTAGTTCACACTGAAAGTGCTCGCCGCGCCGCTGCCGGCCGCTGCCATTCTGGTGTAGATCAGCCCTAATAATGGCAAGTTTGATGAGGTCATCAGGGAGGTCCCTGGCGCAGTGGTGAGCGCTGTAGTCTTATAACTGGTAGGTCTCGGGTTCGATTCCCAGCGGTGGCAATTTAGGAATTTATAATTTCTAAATTGTCTCTGGTCTGGTCTGGTAGAAAGCTTTGGCCGTGGCTAGTTACCACCCTACCGTCAAAGACCTAACTACTTACCATACTAATTTCTTAATTCAACATCTTTACTAATTTACTAATATTATAAATGCGAAAGTGAGTGTTTGTTGGTTTATTGGTTAGTCCTTCAATCACACCGTAACAAAGCAACGAATCCACGAACAAACAACGGAGAGTGACATAGGCTACGTTTTATTCCAGAAAATTAAAGAGTTCCCGCGGGATTTTCTGCTTATCAATCAAATTACAATTGAATCAGAAATAATTTCATTACAAGCAGCACGTGAATCTAAAATAGATGCTAATATGCGATGGAATTTCAGGAATCTATGCAATAAAAAAATTAATAGTAAAAAAATATCAATAGGTATATTATTATTGATGAACTTTGATTTGAGAATGATTTATGTACCTATAATCTATAATTAATAGCCATTTTTTAACATTATAATTATTTTGCCTAACACAGCCACTAAGACTTCACATTATTTTACAAAAAAATTACTTTGAGTACATACAAAATTCCCTATTCTAATTTCTAAAAATAACATCCAATATGAGTACTACATTTTTCCTGCCTAACGTTCTTATAAATAAAAAAGATAATGTTAGTTTAAACTACATATGAAAAAGGAAGTCTCATTTCAAAAAGCCGAGTCGGTCGCGCTATGTATTGTTAACAACTCGTAATTTACATAACTTAGTTGCTCACGCACACATGCGTAAGTGCCGCCCGGTTCAGCAACACGTCCACCCTCGAAGAGCGCTGAGCTCGGTATGCCGGACTTACAGTCTGCTGTGCCATTTCAATCGTGAATTAGAGGATACTTTGATAATTTATGTAGGTATGAAATTCAATAAATAGAACTGTATTTTTTTTTAATTTAAGCTCAACGAATACTAAACTATTACACATTATTTTTTTTAGTCCTTAAAAGATAATAACTTTCGAGAAATACCTACTATTGCAATGCTTATAAATTGCAAAAATCGGGCATACCTTTATGCATTTTTAATTTACTTATATTGTATGAAACATATAAAAACTGGCCTCCTTACTCCGGAGTAGAGAATGTGTTTATATTAGTGGTATTTTTTATAAATTGCCTATAAAAGTTTTTAATGGGTAAATCTTGTGTTCCAATCTCACTCAAAAGCGTAAAAATCGTAAACGTCCTTCACGAGAATTCCGATTTGAGTACATTTTTTTTATAAAATAAAAATTTTATTCTCGTTACTCCGGTGAGGAGCGTTGGATCCGTAACATGTAATTTTTTTTATTATTATAATCATAATATCTGAAGCATAAACCCAATAGCAAGGTACGTCCAAATCAGCACCTGGCGGCCAAGGACTCTTAATTTACGAAATCTCCTGGTCTGTACTCAAAAACAAAATTCTTTTGCTATAAAAAAAATTCAAAATTATTTATTTCATGTAGGCCAACTTATGACTCTTATAACAATTTGAGAATCTACCACCGGTTCGGAGTGCTGATTCTGCTGAGAAGAGCCGGCAAGAAACTCAGCAGTTGCTCTTTTAAAAAAAAAATGTTACAATATGTAGCTTATCTTTAGCTTTTTTTAAGAAGATTGGTTCCAAGCAACTTTGTCATACGTACACGTATGTATAATCCGCCAAAGTAGAAAAAAAGCTCGCGCTGTATACTGCCGCTCTTCTAGTAAGAATAAAAGCAGGAACAACGCAACACCAACACGCAGCACCACACAACTTGTACAAATCCTTTGAAATAAATACCACTTACGTCTTGCACCGACACTGAAGCATCCTCAAGAGACGTTTACTCAACAACGCTTACTTCGTGCAAAATAATGAAAATGTGTAAAGTAATGTAAGCTTTTGTTTTGCAGAAGATTGTATATTATACTGAATTACTGTTTAAAAATGTTTAAAAAAAATCAAAATTATTTTATGAAGGCAAACCTGTGGTTCTTATTAGACTACCGGTTCGGAATGCAGATTCTGAATTAGAAAATTTTTGAATATTGATTTTCTTTAAGTATTTTTTTTTTTTTATATACATTTAGACAATAGTGGTCGTAATACCTGTCGAATAAAATTAAAATTCTTGCTGGATTGGCGACTCCGCACCGGCAAGCGCAGTGTTGGCCCCTCACTAGATGGACCGATGACATCAGACGAGTCGCTAGACACAGGCGGCGCACGACCGAGGCCTGTGGAAGTCCAAGCAAGAGAACTTTGTCCAGCCGTGGACAAATGTTTATTATGTACAACCCTGCGTGTATAATTGTTACAATTGCAGCTAGTTCACCGTTACACTCCCACTAATCGTGCAACATAGAGTTTTTAATTAAAACTAATGAAAAGGCATCCTGTGGATATTATTACATCCTCTATGCATTTCGCCCGTAATGCCGTTGTTATAAAGGCGATTTTATATGAATGATGAACTTTCGACTGTAATGTACCCACTCGTAGGTAGGTACCTGACATGTTTAACATGAATGGATGTGATATTGTATTGAACCTTGCTCCCATATTGTTCATTTTGTTGTATAATATAGGAATTACACTGTAAAATATTGAGTGGGTTTCACCAGCTTTATTTAGCTCATTTTCAGAATAAATCAACCTTTCCGACTTACGCCCACTTCCTATATATGTATATTTATTATTCAATCTACTTATATGTAATCTGTTGATAAATTAACTAGCAACTTTTTTTTGGGATCTTGCCTGAGTTAATAGTACATTATGGTACAAGTGTAAAAGTTGGTGATTACCGCTGAGGCGCTATTGAGACCCGAGCCGTCAGGTGAGGGTCTTAAGGTAGCCGAGGACGGTAATCATCAATATACACGTGTATCATACGACGTTTTTCAACACACTTGTGAAGAAAATAACACTAAAATAGTACATTATGGTACAAAACAGTGAAAACGAGTTGTGAAAACTTTTTTGCAATGGCGGGAAAAATTAATGTTGTTCTTTTGTTCGCCCTCTTGAGATGCTCTTGAGGGCAGGCAAAGATCGACGACCATACAGCCTATTCAGGTGTTTATTTGATTTAATCAGTTTTCCGGAATGCCTTTAATGGCCATAGACTAAAAGAATGAGGTCTTTTTTTTTTGGCTTTTCTCTTATAGCCACGTACAAAATGGGGAATTTCGAGTTTTCTTTATTACAAAAAAAAACAAAAGTTACTGACAGTTTTATTTATTAAACACGTAGGTACATGTTGAAATTATCTATTTAAATACGGAGTTGTATGAAATGAGCAAGCAATAGGTACATTAATTTAACACGATATTTTTATAAATTATTGAACAAGATCTTTTTTGTAATAGAAACTTTTTTAAGAACACAGCAACTCACCCAATAAAATTAAAAAAAAAAAAAATTCTATAACTCACATTGTGAATAATAGTAATCAAAAGTCACAGTTTGAGTTAGAGGTGTCATTGTGTGCCTAGTTGCGGTGAACCGGGAGCCCCTTTATGAGCAAGTGTGTTGAAAAAATAAATTATTTCTTACTGATTCATTAAATAGAGGATCTACCAAAATACACGTCGGCTGTTAGTTTTAAGTTTGGTATTGTATTAGCGATTAAACTGTATAAGTTACGTCATTTTTATGACGTCACAATTCACTATTTAATATAAGCTCCCATTCTATGCGCGCATTTTGAGGTTTCATAAAGAATTGTTGGATTGATTAGTTGGCAACATCCCTATTGTATGTATGATCATATTGCATTTTCGACCGTTGCTAGGTAATTTATCGACGGATTGCAGTATATTCAATACGTATTATTCTGGATGTTAGACGAGATTCGGGCAACGAATATATTATCAAAATCTGGTCAGCGATTAATTACGTAGATTTGAAAGAAACTGGCCAGCCAATATTAGAAGTACCTACTTATTGATGCTGTTAGGTTTTGCAGCGGAATACCTAAACCTATACATAGGTTAGGTGTTAAATTTCTGTTATTCAATATTCAAACAACATATCACAGATAATTGCTATAATGTGGTCTGAAACATGTGTAAGTACTAACTAGATTGTGTTGCATTGTGTGTAAAATGACACCCTGCATATCGGAAAACAGTGTTGTTTTATTATTTAAGTTTGTATTCTAAAAAGTTTTTGGAAACAATTCATTTTCTCATACATTTTTTACGAAACGGCTTTTGTGATGACATCTTTGACTATTTGACAATTTCGTTAATTTTTTTGATGGTTGAGGGTAAGGAAAGTGACCTTTTGCCACGAGAAAACTGTAGCCTAACTCAGGCGGACGAAGTCGCGGGCGAAAATTAGTAGTTCGTATAATTCGATGACAAGTTAGCCCTTGACTGCAACCTCACCTGATGGTAAGTGACGATGCAGTCTAAGATGGTAACGGGCTAACTTGGAAGCGGTACTGCAGTGTCCATTTAACCCATACCCCTAATCGGTTTCTACACGCCATTGTGCCGGAACGCTAAATCGCTTGGCAGTACTTCTTTTGACAGTAGGGCTACGGTAGGGTGATAACTAGCTCAGCCCAAAGCCACCAAACTGGCTTTTATTGAAAAACAAAAATATGATAACAAAATCTCTTTCCAAGAAAGGGGACATCCTGCATATTAAAAAAAAAGCCACCATACAAAACATTAAAACAACTACTCTTGATCATCATCGAGATGCAATAACCGATCCTGCTGAGTTTCAATAAAAATCTGCGCCATTACCAAGAAACTGCGTCTCATTAATATAGTAATTGTTTTAATCACAATAATCTCATAGTTGCCTAGTATGCATTATAATTAATACAAGGTGTGGGAAACACATTTTTTTTATTTCATTTAAATGAGCTCTATTACAACTATAGTGCTTTTTATTATCGCTATTAAAATTATAATATATGACCGCAACAAATCTATTGTGCTAAAAAGTAAAAAAAAAAAACAATGATTTTATTAAAAACCCGATTACCGTTTATGATAATAATCTATTACTACTGATTATAACGTAGACAGAGAAGGCAATAGACCAAGGTACTGTGTAACCGCGACTGAAATAGAGATAACATGACGTAACGATGACGTCACATGACAAGTTCGAGTTTAATGTTGCCACAATAACTGCACTCCCCTAGTACCCCAAATTAGATGGAAAATTCTTCCCAGGATTTTTAAATAAAACGACAAAACAGATGCTGAACTGTTTTATTTTTTAAATAACATACCTACACATATAAGGTTGTCTGGGAGAGACATACCTATTAGGGTAAGCTTCTATTTTTTACATATATCTTAATATTGTGTGCAATAAAGAATTTATTATTCTTTATTGCACACAATATTAACTTCAACCACCACTTAAAAGTATAAAATAATTTTAGTTTGTACACGTAAGTCGGTTTTTTAAAAATATTTTTTTTTATACTAAAGTTTTTTAATGTACTTTCATAGGACCAATTCACTAGATAATTATTTGCTCCTTAAAAAAAATATTGAAATGCCGAATAGAAATTTAGCATATGTGAGTCACTTTGAAAAAAGATGTATGTAACACAAAGGAAAATTTTTTTTCGTTACTAGTAAGAATGTTACACAAAATAATTTGTAATGAACAGTTAAAATTTTCCTTCGATCGAGTAATGCTATTGAATTAAAAGCAACAAAAATTGTATATTTAGTCATCAAAATCATCATTAATGAAATTAACAGTATATTCCTTTTTTCAGGCAGTCGTATAAAACTGCAACTCTTCATAGTTTAAGTTAATAATTATTTAAAAAAAACATTAAAAGTCTGCCTCTAGCTATTTAAAAATGGCTTTAAAAATTAAGAACTTTGTAAATAAAATAATTCTTAAGATCGCCAACAGTTCTCGACTGGTTGTTGGACATTCGAACGAAACTTCAGGATGATTCAGAACAGTAACCGACACTATCTAACTGAATACACTTTAATCATCGCCGACATATATTATATTCTAGTATCCATCATCTTTCTTTTCTTTTCTCATAATATTCATTTCTTCCATCACGACTTTATTTTGTTTCAACAAAAATTAAAAAAAAAATTGAAAAAGTAGCCAAAGTAACCCGCCGTTACGGTATGTCAGAGGACATTACTAAAAAAAACCTATCTCCGTGCCAAATTTCAGCCATATCGGTTTAGTGTGGCGTATTGAGTAACAAACATCCATATGTTTGTTACTCAATCACGCCACACTAAACCGATATGGCTGAAATTTGGATGTATGTATGGATGGCCCTACATACATTCAAACTTTCACATTTATAATATAAGTAGGATAGGGAAAATCGGGACATTGTATAGGTACCTAAAGCTGGCAACACACATAGATACTAAATTTTCTTATTAACTGTCAGTTTGTTGGGCACAAAAGTGTGTCGACCTTGAAAAAAACTGGTTACACGATGAGGGACAAAAAATTGGGTAGCTGCGTCTCTGTTTATCACATTAATAACTTTATTTCTGCTCTCTTTTTAGTGTGAGTGAGAAAGAAATCGTCACTGGCTCTATGTCTTCTCTCTCTACGGATTATAATTACTAGGTCAAAACAGTACTAGCACTTCATTGTTGAAACTTGTACCTACAAAATTATATTTTTAACTAGAGGAGAGCATAGGGGTGTCCACTTTAAAAATACATCGATGTTTTTTTCGATGCAATACATCGCGGCTGTGCATCGATGTTTTTCGATGCATCGGTTAGAAACATCGATGTTTTCTCAAAATCGAGTACTTTTTCTAACATTGCATCACAAGCTGTAGTCCGTCTCCTGTCTGTGTCGGATCGGGTTTATTGTGAGATCAGAGTCTGATCTCACAATAAACCCGATCCGACACAGATAACAGAACCAAAACAAACGAAGTTTTTTTTTAATTCTCTCTGGCGCAGTGTTGCCAATGTCAATTTTCAAATTAGCCAACTAGCGCCAGTAAAAAAAAAAGATTTAAGTTTTAATTTTATTAAATCAGAGCTACTGAACAGTAATAGATGTACAATGATTAGCTGGTTACCATTGATTCGATGTTTTATGAAAAAACATCGATACATCGAGTAAATCAATACCTTTTCAAAGCATCGAATCGTTTCGATGCATCGAATTATAAACATCGAGTGAGTTCGATACATCGATGTATATCGATTATCCCTAGGAGAGCATCATTTGGGTTACATTATTTATTTATTTATATTTTTGTTTTTTTTTTTTCATGCAATAAAGTTGTATATTTTTTTTTCATGCAATAAAGTTGTATAAATAAATAAAATAAAATGCCCGCGACTTCGTCCGCGTGGATTATGGTTTTTTTATTCCCGGAGGAAATCTTTAATTTTCTGGAATAAAATGCGTGTATTAATCCTGAGTGTCTATCTCCATTCCGAATTTCAGCCAAATCGATTTATTCCTTGTAGCGTGACGGAGTAACAAACATCCATGCATCCATCCTCACAAACTTTCACATTTATTAATTTAGTAGGATTTAACCTATGGTCCGAAGTAGAATGTAAATTTTGGTGGCATAACCTAAGAATTATGTATAGGAATCTTCTCTGGGGTGATTACCTGAAAGTACCTCCTCTTACAATATAATGTACTTATTGAATTATTTTCAGGTTTGGAGCACATGCACAAACGTCACATAGTGTACAGAGACTTAAAACCTGCAAATATTCTGCTCGATGAACACGGCCATGTACGAATATCCGACTTGGGGCTTGCTTGTGACTTCTCCAAGAAGAAGCCACATGCTAGTGTGTGAGTATTTTTTTTTCTATTTTATTACACTGCCCAACGGCATCAGTCTAGTCGCACGGAGCCGCTGGATACAGATAGTACAAGGCTGAGGCATGTGGAAGTCCATAAAAGAGACCTATGTTCAGCTGTGGACGTCTATCGGTTGATAAAGAAGGAGAAGTACTTTTTTGATGATAAACTGACGTACGTTGACCTAGGGGTCTGATGGAGCAAATGCATGGAAATTACCATATTCAAATGCATGGAGATTACCATATTCAAATGCAAATAGGCACAGTTTGACCCCTCCTGCTAACTTCACTCATATAACTAACGATGTCAACATAATAGCAGGGTTGTTGGGAAATTGGCTTTTCAGAGAGACAACGTCGAATAGGAGAGTGCATTTAGAAAGAATTAAAACCCTAAAAACAATCAAGATTGAATCGGTCTAATTAAATAAATAAGGAGTGTCTTTTGAAAAGGACTTAAATTCATCATAAGCTAACTTTAGGAAAACAATAAAAATCTCATTTTGTCTGTTTTTTTTTTTAATTATTATTTTGAATTGCCAAGTATTGAAGCCTTAACATCGAAATTAACCTTTGAGCCTGTTTTTTTATTTTGAGAAATCGTAATAATCAACTTACTAAAATAGATTTCACCAAAAAAAAAAAAAAAGATTATATGGCCTTTTGAAAAAACACGCCTCAAATAGTGAATTTCTGAGTGAAGTTAGCGGGAGGCGTAAAACCGACGCTATTAGCATTTGAAGATAGGAATAGTATGCGAGTGAAAATGTTTAATGTTAATTCCTTTCCAGGGGTACCCACGGTTACATGGCACCCGAAGTGCTATCGAAGGGAACGGGCTACGATTCGTCAGCTGACTGGTTTAGCTTTGGCTGCATGCTGTACAAACTGCTCAAAGGGCATTCGCCCTTCCGCCAGCACAAGACCAAGGACAAGCACGAGATCGACCGGATGACGCTTACCATGGTAAACGAAACTGTAATGAATGTTCATTTATCTTATTTTAATTAATGTTAAAATTAAGTTTAGTTCTTGCAAGTCACGAGTGTGAATGAGTTTTACCTGTGGCTACGTCGTGTACATGCACATTGCGTAAGTGTGCAACTTTCCGGAGCCTAGGTGGAAGCGGTCAGGCGCGAGCATTGTGTTCGCTCACACATAAACAGATACCACACACCATCGCGAGCCACTCGCGCTCGTGAATCGCAAGAACTAGTACAGTAAAACTCGCTTAAGGCCACGCTACTCGCGGAATTTTTCATACAAACGTATTACGCTGATAAATCTATTTTTTATTGTTCTAGTATAACTCAGCCCCATATCAAATTAATTATCTATGCCTAACCGCGACAAATATAATAATATGACATTTGTTTTAAAAGTTATGACCGTTATAAATAAGGAAAATTATTGCATGCGTAAACTAGATAAAAAATATTAATATGCAAAACTAAAGACGAGGGAGGCATACTTTATTTGATAAAAATTTCAAATGTCTTTTTAGTTTGATATATTGATTAGTTTTGCAAAAAATAACGTAATACGTCACGCTGTTTTGCGCGGTATAAAAATCGTGCATCTCGCTCTTGACTATGTCCCGCCCGTAAATGTCGATTGAAACAGCATTCTCTCACGTACGATCACGTGATATTGAAGAGAGCATTCATAAGATGTTTAGTTCTAAAAGAAAAGCGTGAAAGCAAATCGTATTCAGCATGATAAAATGTTTCAGGGACAGATATATAAAATGGCGTGTCATGCGGGAAATCGCATTAGCGTGATCGCATTACGCGGGTTTTACTGTACATATCAAATTACTGGTTTTAAGTCGACATTATGTACAAATTACAATGTATGTCAGAGTATAGCCCTCGTGTCATGGTCACTGGTCTTCCAGACATTTTAAATTCTTTGGCAAACTGTCTGATTCTGTAATATACGTAATCTAGGTAAACGAAATGGTTCAAAAAATTTACTCTCTGTTTCTTATTTTTGCAAAATTGTAAACCGTAACTCGCGGTTTATAATTAATTAGAATACTTAATTTAAATAAATATAGAAATCTATGAAAGTGACGGTTTAACAAGGTCCAACCTCTATATCGGGGGAATGAGTATTATAAAAAAAACAATATACTCGTAAGTACTGATTGACGCTTAACCGAGGAATAAATTGGGCGTTCTGACAGTTTTTGTATTGAAAATCTGTCAAAATATCGAATTAACGCTCGGACAAGACTTTTTATGTTGGTGAAATGGGCCCTGAATGTGATAAGTGGGCAATTCCTGTCATTTTTGGTGTCCTTTTAAGACTAATCTACTTTGTACATTCTCTTTAGGCTACTTGAAAAAGAGCAAAAAGTATAAAAATTGTAACCCGGATGTATGGAAAATTGGATATAACATCTGTCATATTTATTATTTTCGTCATATTATTTACTGTCATATTTATTATGTCGTCCGGACAATAATAAAAAATCCATTGACACCTCATCAATAATCAAAATCGGCTCAGCAGTCCAGTGGAACATTTGTAAATAGTTACATACATATATAGACTCCTGAAGACATATCCCTTCCTTATGGCTTTGCCAGAGTTGGGTAAAAAACGACTGCGAGCTAGTTCTCAGTATGCTGTATTATAAAAAGCTTGTCATAATTTTTATGTGTCTAATGGTTTGGCTTATAACATCACTTTGATCACTTCTAACAGTACTACCGCAGCAAGTATGATATTATTTCAGAATGTGGAACTACCAGAGTCTTTCAGTCCAAGTTTGAAGAGTTTACTGGAAGGTCTATTGCAGAGGGACATCAACAAGCGTCTGGGCTGTAAAGGACGCGGGTAAGATAATATAAACGTAAAAATTTTATTTACAAAATCGACTTCAAACGCCACTACAAAGTATATCAATTGTGTCTATAAAATTTGAAAATTTCCATCGATTTCTCCAGGATCCCGTCATCAGATCCTGACCTGTTGACAGTGGGATCACCTGGGAAGTATACCCTTTCAAACAAAAAAAGAATTTTCCGAATCGGTCCAGGCATCTTCAAGTAATGGGGGAACATACAAAAAAAAATTAAAAAAAAAAAAAAAGATTCTGACGAATTGAGAACCTCCTCCTTTTTTGGAAGTTGATTAAAAACTATAATGTAAATGTTAACTTGATTGTACGCAATCTTTGAACTAAACAAAACGACATGAAAACTATTTCTATCCTTTTCACATTGCTTCCTAGTAGATCATTAATTTTATTTATTTATTCTACAAATGTATCATGTATGTATGTATATGAAAATAAATTAATGAAATATATTTGATTGTGTCATGATTTTATAAAAATGAATTGATTTATAGAATCGGTAAATTATGAAAAGCAGTATTATAGATACAATTATTGTAATGAATGGCATGGCAACATTTTAAAACAGGAGTAATTACGTTCAGGTGACGATAGCGCAGTATATAATGCCCGGTTATACCAAATAAAGATTTAGATTCATCCACCTCAAGCTAGAGTACAGACGGAACAGCAGAGTATAATGTTATAACGTTGGTAGCGAGTTATCTTTATAATTGTTTGTAGTGCTGACGAAGTGAAAGAGCACGTTTTCTTCGCGGGAATCGACTGGCAGCAAGTGTACCATCAGAAGTACACGCCGCCCTTGATACCGCCGCGCGGGGAGGTCAACGCTGCCGATGCCTTCGACATTGGTAGCTTTGACGAAGAGGACACCAAGGGGATTAAGGTTAGTTTTTATTTTTATTAGCTTCCTAGTTTCCTTAGCTTTTCCACAAAGAACATCACTAATATTCGCCTTTTTTCCTTCAAGCAAATACATATATGTTCCCGATTTCAGGACAAACTAGTTTTGCCTAGGCTAAACTAGTTCTTCCTGAAATCGGGTTTGGCCGGTAGCATATATATTTTTTAATATCCACTCGTAGGATCGATCAGCTCGTAGATTCTATAACTCAGTGCCTATCAAAAAATGCAAGCCACTGACAAATTTTTTATCCATTGAAGGTTTACTATGAAATAGTAAATGACATTTCTCTTCAAACCTTCAATGGATAAAAAATACCTATTGTCGTTGATAGGCACTGAGTTACAGAATCAGCCCCCAGGACTTCTTTCCATTTTGTTGTATAGAGGCCCCTATAATATAGTACTTGAGATTTAAATCTAATATCAAACCTGAAAAAAATAATTTAAAAATGTACATATTCACCCAAGGCTGTAATAAAAAAAAATTGATTGATTTGACTTTTTATTAATTGTAAATGAAAGTAAAAAATTATAAAGACGACGTAATTTTGTTATTTTCCTTGTCGTAGATAAAATCTTGTATGCAACTGTATTTTATAATTAGTCATTACGTTGCAGTTGCATAAATAGCTATTTCAGTTGTATAACAAGCCTTTATTCCATAGCATTTTTTGTCCACAGCTTACAGAGGCAGATCAAGCACAATACAAAGATTTCCCGCTCGTGATCTCGGAGCGTTGGCAGGGTGAAGTGGCTGAGACAGTTTTCGAAACCATCAACCAAGAAGCCGATAAGGTGGAACTCAAGAAAAAATCCAAGCATAAGCAAAAGTTTGACGCTGATGAAAAGGGTAAGTTCAGAACACTGAATACCTAATTAAATGCAAGTGTGTTTGCTTTTTGGTTTGTTCTTAAATCATGCAGCAACGGGACAATGGATTGACCAGATTTTTTTGAATTGAATTAAATAACGAAAGTTGCTAAGAAATGTCATTCCCATCTTGTATATGTCGAAATGCTCGTTTGACAGCACCTACTGTTCTTTAGCAACTATCCATCATTTCCATAGTCACTGAAAATTTCAAAAAATTAAATAGAGGATATGACAGCAGGAGGGTGACTTAAACTACTTTTTATCATAGCTTGCAACAGCTGGTTCTCAGTTGGAACGGCATTCCAAACCAGCGGTAGATTGACTTGATTCAAAAGCACTTTGTAAAAGTTTATTTGAATAAAACTATTCTTTGCTATTCTTATTTTCAGAGTCAGACTGTATACTGCACGGTTACATAAAGAAACTTGGTGGGCCGTTCGCCAGCGCTTGGCAGACGCGTTACGCGAAGCTGTATCCCAACCGCCTCGAGCTCCACCTCGAGAATAGCACCAAGCCAGAGATGATCCTGCTCGATTCAGTGGAAGAAGTTTCCTCAGATCTGGTGCAAATCAAGAGTGAGCAGTGCATTGTGCTGCGGACTCGGAATGATACCAAAATCGTTCTTACCAATACTGTATGTACTTACCCATTTCTTTTTATGTACTAGTCTTGATATGCATATAAGTGTTTCAGATAAAAAGTGTCCTCTATATCTTTATCTGCCATGCCAGATTTTTTGTGCCTGATTAGGTAAAAATTAGTCTGTGACTTTTTCACTTGGTGGCATTTCCTTTGCATATCACAGCAAGTTTTCCACTTGTTGACAACAGTTAATTTTTTGTAACGCAGCCACCGTGGTTGAGCCATATAACAGACAAACAGATACACTTCATTTAACATTGAATCTTTTGATCTTTTTGATAAACAAGATTATAATACTGAAGTATAAGTAAATTAAATTTTAATGTATTTTCAAAATTTTTTGATATTTATTACCGAATACTTAATTCCAGGATGAAATTGGACTCAAAGAGTGGGCGCTATCGCTGCGGTCGGCTCACAAATGCTCCCAAGAGCTGCTGGCTTCCATGGCAAAGAAGGCGGGCAAGATCTACGGCACGGACGGGTCCAAGGAGGGGCTCGGCACGGTGCGACCGCAGCCCGCCGCCTCGCCGGCGCTGGGCCGCGCGCCCAACGGCAGCAACTAGCACGAGCTTCCCGCGCCCAACAAGGGCGCGAAGATGTTCCGCCGCTCCAAGAGCGCCATACAGCTCATCAAGTGAAGTGACGTGCTATCGTGCTCCGAACCTGTCGCTCAGTGCGTGTGCCCACAGTGTAGTGAAGTCTCGGAGCGACCCGCGCGCGCTCCGTCGGACGATACGTGTCGTGTCGCGAACTACGAGTGACCTTCAGTGTAGTTCCCGAGCGGTCGCTGGAGGACTTGGAGGACTAATCATTCAGGTATTCCCATTTAATAGATGTATGCTCTTAGAGGTACGAGCGGAGGGCTGCAAGTGGAACTTATGTAGTGCCGAAACGCGATCTCGGACGAGTCGTTTCCTCGACGCCGTCGCTCGTTAGTGTGAACTATAGCGACTATTAGGACTGCCAATTATTACTAAATAAATATTGTTCGCATTTTTATTGTTGTACGAATTAATGAGATAGACGGTGATTAAACTTAATGAAATAAAAGATGTATAAATTAAAAAAAAAATTCCTTTACAGTGACTTTATTGTGGATAAACTTTTGTAATTGTTTGCACCGATTAAAATTTTGTAATTATTATTATTAATGTAACATTCTGGATGTTGTATTTAACTATGTAAAAATAATTAATGACATAACTCTAGTAGTTATAGAGATTACCTATTTATGTCTGTATTTGTGCAATAGATAAAGTACTAAAATAACTTTGACTAATCGTCATCATTTAATGATAAACATTAGAGTGTCTTGACATTATAATTCAAAATTTTGAAATAACTCATGTATAGATGCTTGAAAAAATTAATCTATTTATATTGTAACTAGAGATTTCAAGCACTTCAGTTACATTTCAGTCTATTGCACAGTATGTATAATAATGTTACATTTGTGTTATCTCTGCTAGCTCTCTCGTGCAATTTTAATAAGTTTCTCTTGCATATTCTGTAGTTAATTCAATATTGCAATTATGTTATTTATTACAAGGTACTTAAAGTTATATTTGATTTCATATCTGCTGTTGCAATATATGCAATAAGTTTGTTATTTATTCATATAGAAAAATGTAAGTAGGATTATTGAAAAATCTCCTTTCATAATAAATATGATACATAGAGGCAATACTTTTCTAACTACCTTAGGTGTGGTATAATAAACAATAGTTGTGAATGAAATTATTATTAAAAAAAAAAATTGAATAATATACCATGTTTATGAATTTTATTGTAATTATTTTGTTCTCACAGAAATGTTGACATTGACTTATACAGACAAAATATTTGTATGTTTTATAATAACAATGCAATTTTATTTGTAAGTGTCTGATGCAGATTTAGTTGTTTATTCATTATTATAAGATAGTCTTTGTTTCAATAACATAGCAGTCTTATACATAATATGTATTTGATATATGTATCTTATTTTTAAAAGTGTAATTAATATAAATTGTACTATTTAAAGAATAATTACTGGCAATAAAAACTATTATATTATAATTCCCATATGAAGTGACAATGCTATTACATATTTGTACATAATTTCATTGATTATAAAGTTACTTTATGTTATAGATAGTTTTGCCTACAATTTCTGATGTTAGGTTTTATAAATCAGACAGATCCAATGAAGTATTTAGCACCCTAGGTCCCTAAAAACATGTAATGTTTGTTTTTTCCTTTGTTTACCTGTGATAAAACTATCCTACGTAATACATGCAAAGAATATTAGGTGTTCTGATTGAAGGACAAACTAACACACTTTCAAATTTAAAATATTGGTATGATTATTTATTTGAACATAGCAATAGCAATTATTATCAAGCTATAACTGCTTCAAATAATTTGGAAAAAAAGTTTCGTATGTGCTACAGTTGATTTTAAATGTCATTCGAGATATGGTGCTATTACTGTATCTAATCGGCTTATATAATTTCATCACATATACACTACAAGTTATATACTACAAAGTGTCATGATTATTTATGGCCAAGTGTGTATGTTTGTTACTCTCACGCAAAAACTACTGAACGGATTTCGATGAAACTTCACAATGTAATAGCTTAAACATCAAAATAGTGCAAAAGTTATACTTTATCCAGGAAAATTAAAGAATTCAAGCGGGATTCAAGACTCATAATCCTGGCTGACAAAGTGATGGGTATCAGCTAATAAATTCATATTTTATATACTAGAGGTAGTATATAAAATATGAATTAACATATTTTATATACACCACATATACCATCCTCATGGTATATGTGGTGTTAAACTGTAACATCACACTAATATTATAAAGCCGAAAGTTTGTATGTGTGTGTGTGTGTGTGTATGTTTGTTACTCCTTCACGCCACAACGAATGAACCGATTTGGCTGAAATTTGAAATGGAGATAGCTCATACCCAGGATTAAAACATAGGCTACTTTTTATCCCGGAAAATTATAGAGTTCCCGCGGGAATCAAAAAACCTTTAACCACGCGTACGAAGTTGCGGGCATCGTCTAGTAAATCTATAAAAGCCGTACAGAAGGACAGCTTACCTCTAAGAACGCCTAAAATTATGTAGCCATTTAGATAGAGAAAAGGCCTACAGAGGGTTTTAGAAACATAGTTGCAAACAAACGACACATGACTGCAATATTTCTTATGCAGTTTTTTTAAAGGGTTACACATGGTTAACATGACTAATAACCCCCTTTGTAATTAAGCGTAAAGTTTGTGTTAGAAGTGGGTATGACAATAGTGCAATAGGTGGAGATCGAATCCACGACCGTTCAGTTTTCAGAATTCAGTCGCACCTTAACCCTTGCAGTGTTGAGGTTCATATAATAAAAGGAATTGAAAAATGTTTGTAGCATCATTAAGTTGTTCAAACAATGAACTATGTATCTATATAGTACGTGAGTAGACAGTAGTGCGGGCGCTTGCCAGGTTCCCCGCATGCGATAAATTAGTCCCAGTCTGGATCTAATCAACGCAAACGCGGGTGACTCACCGCACTTCGACTCACACTCTGCGTCGTATTCCTCATTACTTAGGGTCGTGACCCCTTCCACCAAGGACCCTTTTGTAAATGATGTCGCGCCATGTGCCTCGGTTTTTTGCGACATGCAAGCTTCGTGGACCTTACTATCGAGAGTGGTGCGGAATTGGTCTGACCAGCGCATCGGACTACGTCCCCGAGGCCTCTTTCCGTCGTCTCGCACAATATAATCTATTTTCCCTTAGTTGTCTTAATTGGTTAACAACTCACAAGGGCGCAAAAGACGCGTTAAGCACAGCGCAGTTCTTACCGCACTAGCAAGTGAAACTGCTAAAAGCTCCGTTCATCGTTTAAGCCCAAAATAGACTGTTCATTTTTCAGGATTTGTGCTTCTATTTCCGAGGCTTCATCTACTTGTCATCGAAAATGAACCGTGTAAACATCGACTGTTCACCGTTCACAGGCGATGTGCCTAATATCGTACAACGTTCATCCCAAAAATGAACGATGAACGGTGAACCGTCTAATTGGGCTTTAGGGGTTTTTTGAAACATTTTCTTTAATATGTTAACCTTTTAAGACGACAAGGAAAAATAGATTACAGTGTGGATAGGACTTCTTTTGAAATAATAGTTCTTAGTTAATATTGTAGTATAAATTGATGCAATAAAATTTTACTTGTACATAATATATTAACTGAAGATGTAACATAAGGAAATGTAAACATCCTATTAGCTAGTAAAGTAGGTGCAATACATAATAAAATGCCAACAGATATTTCGTTCTGCCTATATTAATTAATTGATAGTGATAAATTAATAACTACATAGTATGTTTCTTTGGAGCTTCTGTTTATGTAGCATAGAATTTTTTAGCACTTTTAGATGTTTTAATAAGTAATTGTTCTGAACAAATATTTTTATGCTTGTCGCAAGCTGTAGATATAGTTTTAGTTAATTTGAAATTGAACAGAACAAAAATACTTTTAGTATAATATTTAATGTTTATATATAATTATTATTTTATAGTCTAATCTTATAAAATATCGATTAGAACTGGCATAATAGGGATTTTTTTTTAATAATTTGTCAGTCTTTAAAACTGTATTTAAACTGAATTGCTTTGTAAGTCATAACATATAAATATTTAAGTAAATAAGTTACAGGCAAGAATTATTTTTGTTATGTGTAATAATAATTAATATATTATGTACTTTAATTATGCCGTTAATAATAATATGTATCAATACTGGAATAATTACCTACTTAGATAATACGTAAAAATTCTCATCTAAATGATAAGATTTATTTTCATGTAAGTAATTTCTTTATATATTTTATTACTATTACTATTGTATGTATATTATAATTTCACTTTACGTAATAAATATTAATAATTAACTATTATTATTTAATCTTGATAGAATATAAATTAGATGCTAGTCAATTGAATTTACACAACTGATTGATTGAATGAATTTATTATAAAAAAAAATATAATAGATATTTTCAGCTTAAACAGTATTATAGGTTAGGTTAATCGATGAAATTATTATGTGATAAACTGAAAATTTATTAAAAAAATGCATAAATACACATTTATGAGGCTTGGAGTTCGCCATGAGAAATCAAAAAATTATTGTTTAGAAACAACAGAAAGGTCATACTGAGGTCATACTCTTTGGTTTATAATTTTTTTTATGCACTATAATAACAGTAGTGGCGATGTTAGCTCAAAGGGCTAGAGCCAAGTAACCAACTAAAAAAAAAAAAGGCTACAAAGATGATGGTGCAAATTCAGTTGGGCATATTCAAACTAGTCTTGTACATGTACTATGTACAATTAAGGATGTATTCCCCACACTGAACGAGAACGAACTATTCCGTATGCTCAATAGTACATCGTTCTTTTAGTACTTCGTTCGCTTGGCTAGGAATAAGTGGGAGACAAAGGAATCGGAGAATAATTATAGTTTTCGTTCATTTAGTACTTCGTTCCTTGTGGACTTTTTTAGTCTGGGAACTACTGTAGTAATAGTACTAGAAGTTCGAACTAGTATGAACGAATGAATGTACTAATACAGAGCACTCCTTTTAGTGACTGAGCAAGAAAAAGTCTAATTCAAACTACAGTACAACAAGGGTCTATTGGCAGGGGGGCGTATAGATGTGCTAACACAAATACAAGTTTCTGACGTAATTTGATGTTTCCAAGGTTTTTTTAAAGAGACTATGACCGTGCCATAAGATCCTTGTCGCCTACGAATAAATAATAAGTCAGGAACTCTAATTCAGTACGAATTCGTCACAAAAAACGTGGCCTTACTTCAAACCAAAACGTCGTATGATTCAAAATATGTACGAAGTTCTTTCAATTCACGAGGGCGCGTGGCTCATGGTTGTTTGTGTATGATAAGTGTGAGCGAGGGAATGCTTGCGCCTGACCGCTCTCACCCAGGCTCCTGACAGGCACGCACACTTACGCAATGTGCATGTACACGACGTAACCACGCGCCCTCGTGAAATACCTACAAGAACTTATACGTGAAGATTTGAAGTGTGCTCGCTTTACCGACTGATGACGTGCTAGACACCACACGACTTGTTGGGTAATTTTTTTTAACACAGTTACATTTCCTGACTTATTATTTATTCGTAGCGTGTCGCACTATAAATTAAGTTGACAGGTCTTAAAATTGATGCTATTCTTTTCATATTGTTCCAATTTGACAAGGATAGTATTACCTTAATATCTATCAATTTAGAGATTCTGTACACTATGAATTGGCACCGATTCTAAGCGTCTATAATAACTTTAAAAATGTTTTTTACCTATTCAAGTGATTCACTCACCCTAGCATTGGGGGTTGGATGCAATAGGCACCTTACCCCCGTTTGCAATTCGTAGATTAAAATAGTTAATTGAAAACAGTAGAATCAAAATTAAGCTGTAGACACATTGCTGTGCTTGTAGTGTGTCACAACGTGATCTAACCAGCGTGTCGACGTGACGGATTTCTTACTTTTTGGTAGAAATTTTTTTCGTAGATTTTGGTAAAACGCAAAAGTTGAGTTTTGTATCCTACTTTTGCGTTTTACCAAAATATATTTTAATTTTAGCCTAGCTTTTATTTTTACTGCAGAAGATTTTAAATCAAGTGTAAAAACAACCTTTTCACTAAGATTTTCGGGGTTTCCACGTCACATTTATAACGTCACTTTCGACACATGAATTATGCATACAATAAATAAGAGTAAGATAAATTAAGTCTTTGACATAAGCTGAGGTAGATTTTAAAGTTGCCTTAGTAGGTTTACAGTTTAAAATGTCATCCTGAATCTGACGATAAAATAGAATCGACTAACTGGAGTTCGCCTCAGCATCAGCAGGGCTAATTAATTAGTGTGCTTATGTGCGCGCGACTCCGATCACATTCTGTCACGTCATGACACACCACAACACAGTTAATGTGATTGCGCCTTTATTATATAAGGCCAAAAGTGGAGTTGGAAACATTCCGATATGCCAAATTAGTATTAAATGGTGTAAAAGTGCATTTAAGATTATTTTTTTTGCGTACATTGCTTTGCAAGAACAACTGCATTGCATCTAATGATATTTTGCTATAATTATTTTGTTAGGTAGCCGGTTATAGAACAATATCCACAGCTAGATCTGTATCAGACAATGTGTTATCGTACATACCTCTTTTTAGAAAATATTTTTATTGTGAACCTACATTATGTGTAGTAAATTGTTTATTTAATCATAATGACTTTCATTTAGTAGGTAATTCCCTATCTGGCTCCATTTTTTAGTTGTACAAAATAATTAATAAGCAATAAACAAAATTAATTTCAGTTGCACAGAAATCAGTTGCCTTGGACCTAAATCCGAATTAGACTGTTCATTTTTCGAGAATTTTGCTTTCATTTTCGAGACTTCATCGATGAGCCATCGAAAATGAACTGTCTAAACACCGGCCGTTCATCCCAAAAACGGTGAACCGTCTAATTTGGGCTTAAAGGTGCTGATAGACTTGAGCATTCACTTGTAATGAGCATTCATGCGTAAGAAAAATACGAGAACATTTTAGCGAGCATTCTAACGAGCACATTTGCTACACGCGACCGTCAAGTCTGACATCTTCATGAATAATTGACGAGCATCGAATAGAGCGTTCGCTAGAATTCTCAAGATGTTCGTAGCAATATTTGGCTCTATGCTTGCCTCGGCTCGTTGTTCAGTTCGACAAAAATAAAAATGGCGAATGTTCGATGTTCTGTTACAAGTGAATGCTCAAGTCTATCAGCACCTTAATAAGAATAGAGAGCTCAATGAGTTTTTTCGCATGGGCGACCTCACCCCTACCATGAAGGCATGTGAACCTACTCATACCTAAAAGTAAACAGACTTGATAAACCTAAAAATGTCAAATTGTCATTTTGACAAACATTGCGTCACAACATAAAACCGGTTGGCTTAAAATACAAGTGATTTGAAATTTTTATTAATAATTTTCTACCTAAATTAAAGTGCATAAGTCAGCTATTTTAATGGGTATCAAATAACTATACTTAACCCAAAAAAATTACCTACAAGTACCTACTACAGAACTTAACCTAATCTAAATCATAAGGGAATACGATGTTTTAATTTCTTCATCTCCAAAATATTTAGATTATGATCTAATGAAATCTCAATGATGTCGGTTTCTGGTTTGTTATACTACGCTTCGTTGCTAGTGTGCATATCGCTCGGCAGTTACTACAAGAGGATAAACGAAACTGATATGAAACGCCACTACGGAACGGGCCTTGGGTTGTTATTGGTTTGTCTCATATGTGGCACCTACGTGTTCCACTCGATTATGATGGTTTGGGGTAACATCGTCATCATCAAATGCTGCGATAAACGGTTAGTTCCTCTTCATTATAACATTTTTTAATCAGGTTCTTCTGTTTACTCCACTTTTGAAGGAAGGGTTATGATATTGGCAGTTATGAATTAGCTGGTTTTATACTACACATTCTTTCGCTCGAGATCTGGAATGCGCAATATTTAACGCGAGAAAGCTTGCACGCGCAATCACAAGTGATTGTTAATAACCAATTTTTGACTGTCGAATCATTCGCGGGCGATTTTAATTTTGGTCCGAGAGGAAAGAGTGCTCGTGTAAAGGCTACTCGCGCGCGATTCACTGCGGGATACTTTCGAGTCCAGTGTTAAAATCACAGTTTCTTCCGACTTCCAAAAAAGGAGGAGGTTCTCAATTCGTCGGAATCTAGGAACAATTGATATACTTTGTAGTGGCGTTTGAAGTCGTTTTTGTGGAAAGGATTTTTACGTTTATATTATTAAGTCGTGTAATTACTTCTCTTGAGAAATGGACAAAAGAGCTAAAAGGCTCACAAGCAGTTATGTTTGCCGGTTTATTAAATTGATAAAAATAATAAAAGAAGGGTAGAGAAATATCGAGAATAATTTCAAATGGATAGTGAAGTCTTTAATTTATTATTGAAAAAAATTAAACATAAGGTCGGAAAACAAGATACTATTATGAGGCAGAGTAGTTATAAGTGCAGAAGCCCGATTGGCAGCCACTGCGATACCTAGCTAAAGGACGCTCATTTGAAGATCTGAAATACAGTAAGTACTGGTTTATCAGCTCCATCACTTTCTAAAATAATACCAGAAACGTGTCACAAGTCTTCAACCGGACTATCTCAAGGTAGGTAATAAATTATAATAGGACCTACCTATTATAATTATAACGCTTGAGACTTGGCGTTAAGTAGATTATATAGGTATATAATCTACCTAATTGGCGTTAGATAGATTATATAGGTATATAATCTACCTAACGCCAAGTCTCAAGCGAGGTTCAAGGAAGAGTAATATTCTCTAATTAAACAATACTATTGTACACAAGTAGGTATGAGTTTAATGATGCACATCAGGACTATATAAACTTGACACATATGTCTTGGTCAGAAGATGGTACCTCAAAACATCTATTACATCTATCGCACAGATTAGTGTCTTCTGTCAATTTATTTAGTAAACCTCTGCGCAGCACATTGTTTATTATAGATTCTGTATAAATGGCTTGTATAGGATCCATTTTGGCCATTTTTTTGGCTATGTTCATTCCAACAACATCAAATTCTGTCAAATCCTTGGAATTAGCTTTTATTGGGTCAGCACAAACTGTTACAAACTCTGGTTGAGAACAACTTGGCACTTTTCTTTTTCTTGTTGGTGTATAGTCAAACTGAAAATAAAAACTAAGAATAAAAACTCGTTAGTTTATTACTTACATGTATAGATGACGTCTACAAAAGAAGACTGGAAAAGGATGGCTGAATAATTTCAAACAAAATAGCAATTTATCAACTGTGAAGGAGCAATGGATGGCTTTTGCTCAATGTGTTTACATTGAGCCCAAAAACTAAGATATGAGTATTAGTGCATATTAGGTACCTATACGATGTGTGTATGTTCATTGTCATAGCAGTCTATATGCATACTTACATTCAACTAAGAAATATTGCATTTCGACGACCTCCCGGGCGCAGTGGTGCTGTAATCTTACAAGTGACAGGTCCCGGAGAGATTGCAATTAAGGGCGATCTTGTAGGTAGAAGATGAATGAATAAAAAAAAAATGAATGAACGAATAGAGGTAAAACAGTTGTCTTAGTTGTATGTAATACGTATTTGTATAGAACTTTAGACTGCTTGGACAGCAAACCTTTTTATTTTATAATTCGGCAAAAATTAAATACTTATATTAATTATATTTTGTACAAAAAAACTTACTTTTTTATTTTGTTTCTCATTTTTCTCTTCCTGCATTTCTTGTTCTTCGACATCTGTGGAAGTGTCTTCAATAACCTCTTCTTCAATAAACTCTTCAGAGTCTTCGTCTGTATTCGTAAAACTATCTGTAGGTGCTTCTTGGTCTTTTGTAAACAATAAAAGTTCATAATACCATAACTTAGGTTGGTAAATATCATCTGTACCTCTTCCCCTACGCTGACTGTCCAACACTTTTTTAAACTCCTTTCGAAATGACCCTTTCAAGCTTTGAATTTTCTTAACCACAAAATCTCGGTTGGCATCAGGCATTCCGTAATCTTTACAAAACTTAACCAATTTGTTGTAAGCTTTTTCCTTTAAATTTTTATTTTTATACTCATTAGACTTAATTTTCCACAGGCATGTATGAGATTTATAAATTTCCAAGAATTCTGTAATAAGATCCTTGCTCCATAATCTAATGTCTGTCATATTTATGAGACTTGACAAAAACGGCGAACTGTCACGCACGGACTTGCACAATGGATGAAGCACGAGTGATTGCACGAGCGGGCGGCGCGGTCACGCATTCCCTTTCTCCTTCGCTCACCTTTACATGCGCGCTCTTTCTCGCACGAAAACCGATTCACGCGAGCGTAAATAATAAAGAGCGGGTGTATAAAGGCAGCTAAGTACCTACCTAATGTAGGTAATTTATTTGTCCACTTACGAATATTCCTTTGCTGAGCCGAGTTTGATGAATCATATGTTAATCAATTCGTTATTACATACAGTCCGGTCGACAGGCTACATTTAATACAAACAAAATCAATATGACGGATGTTATAATATCTCTGATAATATCCAATTAAGTATGGTTTTTATAGGCTATAGCTATTTATGCAACTGCATCGTAATGAGTGTCATTTTAATTCGAATGGTGTTTTTTGATACGAGGCTTGCCGAGCACTTGCCGAGTATCAAAATAGCATAGTAGGACATAAGTACAAGATTTTATCTACGACATTGAAAATAAAATCATTAACAAAATTATGACGTTATTTTCCTTTACAATTAATAAAAAAGTCAAATCAATCAATTTTTTTATTGTGGCCTTGGGTGAATATGTACAATCTGTATTCTGTACAATACAGTTTTGATTTTTTTTTAATTTTTTTTTTTGATAATATAACTAATTAATATTGAGTGGCAGTACCAACCATAGAGTGGGCTGGGTACCAACTTTAATACATTTATATGAACGATACAAAAGTACCAGAACTCGGACCCTCTTAGCTTTAGGTAGGTAGGTATCCTATTTTATGGAGATAACCATTTCGATGCAGCTGCCATACACCATACAACAAGCTGCATCGAAATGAGAAGCAAATCCGAAAGAGGTCCTTTCGATTCAGCTGTCAAATTCGAAATTTGAACTATTCGACGCTGGAGTTGTTAGATAAAATTTTTTTCTTCTTTATCTGTTATGAGGAAGCGGAGAATGATAAGGATGTAAGAAATATCGTTTTAGGGTGTGAATGCGTATCTACCTAACTACTTCTAAAAGATGTCACGACTCACGTTCACTCCTTGACTTAGCATGTGTTTGATCAGTTTAATAAAATCTAAAAATGATTTTACCTTTCAGCTATATGAACCAAATCAGTTTGGCGTTCACATGGATGTATCTGTGTTACATGCATTTAAACGTAACGAACATTTACGTGATATGGTTGCACCAAAACCTAGCATTGAAACTTGTTGGCTTAGCTTTCGAAATGAGTTCAGTTCAGTTAAAGAGCGATGGAAAGGTTGTGGGTGTTACCATAGAGAATATAAGCGACAGTATGCCACCTGAACCAACCGCCACTGACATTATTTCCTACGCGTATTTCTTCATTGGACTTCATAGAGGTAAAAATATAATCATACTGGTGTAGGTGTAGCTGAGCAGTGATAGCGTAGGTAACTATTGTAGGTGGTGGTTAGGACTGTTGTCTCTACGCGGGATCAATCCCGGTCACGAAACTCCAACTTTTCGGTCTACAACCCTTCTTTGAGAGGAGACCTGCGCTTTATTGAGCCGATAATTGGTTGCTTATGATAAGGTGTGGCTATACTTTCTTAGGCCTATAGTTGCCCGTTTAAAGCGGTTTAGTAGTCCCCGCTAAATGTACCTAAATTTGCCAAATAACAAGCAAAAGATACCTAGATGCTCGCACCACTATGGTTGAGATTCAATTTCTTAAAGAGGTTTAGGAGGAGATCAAAACGCACCTAATTCCGCGAAATTTGAGGTGAGTGCGAACCATAGACCCAGCGAAAAGGAAACCGACGTTAACCACTAAGCTATCATCGTTGTATAGAAAGTTAAGTGATATAATATTATTTTGGTTATTTAGGTAGGTTGATTATTTTAAACAATTATTTTCAGGTCCGTATTACAGATGGAAAATATTTGAAGATCATTTCAATGCGCCCTTTGGAGGGCTGGGTGATTGCAGAATCATCACTGAGCAGAAACTTAAAAAGGCGTTAATATGTGCACTCGGATGTGCGGTTTTAAGTGTGAAATATTCGCAAGACGTACGTTCAATTTTCTTTACGTCTCTAGTTATTTAAAAATATATGTATATTGAGGTATTGATATGAATTTTTTGAGAGTTACATTCTGCCTACATTTTAGATATTCCTAAGTGTGAGTGAGTACCTTTTTTTTCTAAAAACTTAGATAGCTACTACTCTACTCTTTTTTCTGAAAAAAAAAGCGATAATATTGATTCGGTTTTTTTAAAGTATGATTAAAAAGGATTAAAAGTTAGAAGCTAGCAGAGGGCGCTTTAATTCCTAATTCAATTCAAGTGGGTTTTATTTTATTTTTTGTAGGTAACGAATACAATTTTATGTCTTCCAGTTTTACTTCAATGACGCGTTCTACAACGTATACAGCGGGGAAGTGCGTTACTTGTACAACATTCCGCACTTGACCATGTACTTCCTCCATCACCAGGCGGTGATGATGCTGTGCACTAGTGTGTTCACGGAGACAGGCTTCGGGGTTTACCCGGCGAAGTGTAACCCCCTCCCGGGCTTTGGACCTTCAGCTAGACTTAGTTTCCTTGCGGTGGCGTAAGTAGTCCAGTCAAAAAACCTCGAAAAATGACCCAACCTCTGAAAAATTCCGAAAGTTTTGAAACTAAAGGACATGACCAGTGATTGCCCTCGGGATGGGGAAAATGTGCAGGATTACAGCTTTTACAGAAAGATTAAAAAATTGAGGCCTAATTTACTATGGATTTATTATTCCGATAAAGGCATGATTTAAAATATCAAAAAAAAACCAGACTGTTTATTGCTTCCGCTTTCTCTTTAATGCACTACTTCATACTTAAAATTAATGCCCGTGATACACATGCTAGTGGATGATATGCTAGATGCTGGTAAGCTGGCATGCCAGGTACTGACAGAATTTCAGCGCGTGACATACATGCTTGCGAATGACCTTGCCAGTGACATGCGAGTTGAAGTTCACAAAATGAAGAAATAAATAGTGTTACAATACAACTCGCAATTATATTAGGCAAAAAACAAGCACAAAAATTAATAAGATCTTGGCAGATAGTTGAGAGTTGCGATTTACAAGCAAATACGTTACGACCTGCTTTCGATTCTGTAACTCAGTGCCTATCAAAAAATGAAAGCCACTGACATACATTTTTTATCCATTGAAGGTTTACTATGAAAAAGTAAATCATATTTCTTTTCAAACCTTCAATGGATAAAAAATGCCTATCGTCGTTGATAGGCACTGAGTTACAGAATCAGCCCCTTGTTTCGCGTATTTGTAGCTGACAATAGGGTGACCAACCCAATAGCTAGCACTGCACCAGTTTATTCGCACTTGGGCAAAAAAGATTAAAATATAAGTGTCTGATTGTGGTTTTTAATTTTCAGATTAAAAAATATTTAGGGGAATTCATATTTTTCACAATCGAAACCTTTCTAATCTAGAAAGTTTTAAAATGACGTCAGTATTGTAGTTGAAAGATATCGTTCTGGAGTTCCCGAAGTTTTTCGGACATTTTGACTCATCGACGTTAAGGGTCAGTACTTACTTAATAATGATTTAACTGTGGTTTTATTTGAGTTTTAATAATATAGTTGTTTTCAATTGATTTTCTAAGTATTATTAGTTACTAATTCAAAAAGGAAATGAAACTTTCCCGTTATTTCATTACAAAACAAGGGGTGTCAGTATCTGGTTACAAAATTTGGAGATTTTCCTGTTTATTAACACTCCGAAGCGATTCGATTCCCTAGCAGACTGGGAGTCTGTAGACGATCTTAACAAGTGTGTGTAAACTGTCCATACTCTGGAGTCTAAATTCTTTAAGACCCATCACACGAAAAGGACCAAGAAGTTCTCTGACCTTACTCTCAAACTGATGGAAGACAGACAAGAAATGAGTCACAGTGACTTCAGTCGTCAGCAGACGCGGATGCCTACTGGTAGGTTAATAGGCAGATCTCTAAGAAAAGAACTCGTGACCTGTGGGCCTTGAATACCAAGTGTATTAAAGATACCATCTAGTGGAACAGAAGTTCCATTCCAAAGTGTCCGTGAGAGATCTATCTATCGGACAGAGTCAGCTGACGTGTCTGAAAACTGACGAAGGCTGTCACGTTTCTTCTCCACCTGAGGTATGGAGAGAGGTTGAGAAGTTCTATGGGCAGTTATTTATCACGAAACAAAAATCATTCAGCGGACGATGGAGAGAGCTATGCTCGGAGTATCCCTGCGAGATCATATCAGAAATGAGGATATCTGTAAGAGAATCAAAGTCACGGACATAGCTAAGCGAAACTGAAGTGGAAATGGGCGGGCATATAAATCGAAGAGCTGATGGTCGATGGGATCCCATGGTGTTGGAGTAGCGATCCCGTACCGGGAAGCTAAGTGGACCGACGACATCAAACCAGTCGCAGAGAGCCGCTGAATTCAGGTAGCGTAAGACCGAGACCTGTGGAAGTCCATATAAGAGACCTTTGTTCAGCTGTGGACGTCTGTCGTTTGATAAAGACTATGTTTACGTTTTCTTAATAAAAATATGTAAGGGTGTTTGTTTTAAATATAATAAATATAAAAAAATTAAGTCACCTACAGTTACTATAAGAATTTCCGTATATTATTTCCTAATTTCGTAATAAAATCTATATTCTAAAAGACTTCTTGAGGTAGCCTAGCGTTATATTTCCCTTAAACTCTATTAAAATCTGAGTGTTGATAATTGGATAATTTTGTGCCCATAACTGGTAACAAATGTGCGAATAATTGGGGATTGGGTCATTTTTCAATCTTATTTAAAATTCTAGTTGATTTAAACAAAAAAATTTCAATATCTTCTTTAATTATATATTTTATTAAACAAGTAACCTTATGAACACAGTGATTTATAGAATTTGGTTCAATTTATACTTAAAAAACATATTTGAAATAAGATAAACTCTTAAAGTGCCCATAATTGGGTCTGCCACCCTACGAATCTCCCGTCCCACTTTCCTTCAAGGGGAAAAAATCAAACGGCTTGCGAGCCATTCTTTCTATGCTTTGCTCTGGCACGTGAGTTACTGGCAGAATCTCGATACACATGCGAGTAGCTCATTATTGCTTGTAACTGGCATGCTTTTCTGCGAGTAACAAGCATGTGTATAACGCACTTAAATAGTAAAGAGAAATTCCGCTTCGCGACACTAGATAGCGCTTGTCTATTGAAAAATTAAATTATTCGTGCAAATAAAGTTGTATTATTCCGTGTCCTAGGATCTGTACAAAAATATTAAGCAATTTTTTTCTAAGCAACTTTGCGAATAGATGGCATGTTTAATAGCAGAAAATTATTCTTACGACTTGATAAACATATCTTAACGCCATCTTGTATCGAAAGGGAGAGGAATTTTTTGAAAAGTTTTCTCAGTTTTCAAGGCTTCAGACTCCTAAAACTTTCATCTCTGAAAACTATAGAATATAACAATTACAAAAATAAAACTATTATTATTGCACGTTGATTTTAACATATTTTTAGACTTGATAACCACAATAACTAGCGCCCTCTAGTATCGAAAGGCAGAGTTATTCCGTAAAACTTTTCTATTTTTTTTTCTCATTTTTCCGAGCCTTTAGACCCCTGAAAGTTTTTTATCTGAAAACTATAGAATATAAGAATTCCAAAAATAAAACAATCTTTGCTGCACGTTGATTTTTGACACCTAGGCGAGAGCCCTTTGCTCCACTGGTCATGTCCTTTCAGCCTGATCCGTCCAGTGGTTTGAGCTGTGCGTTGATAGAGCAGTCAGTAAGACCTTTGCGTTTTAAATATTTAGATGAAAAATGCTACCTCGTTCGATTCGTCTCAACAAGTACTCTAGTCCTATTATAGATGGCTAGCTAGATGACTTCGTTTGCGTGGAATTAATTTTCAAGATCCCGCGGGAACTATAATTTTTTTCGGGATAAAAAGTAGCCTATGTTTTAATCCAAGGTATAATCTATCTTCATTTTAAATTTCAGCCAAATCGGTCCAGTAGTTTTTGAGTTTATTCATTACAAACATACACACAAAAATACAAATCTTTCCTCTTTATAATAGTAGTGTAGATATCCAGGGTCTGATAATAGAGCTGGAAGGTGGCAATGGGAACTCTGTAATTGAGTTTGGGCTCGTTTGATTCGTCTTGACAAGTACTGTGGTTCTAGATGAAATTCAGCTACTAAAAGCTTTTTTTAAATCAAATTTTTAATTTACACTTGCTTTGATATTAACAGGGCCAGTTCAACGGAAATGGCATTAGAGGAGGAATACAATTTCTCGATGATAAAATGTTTCAACAATGAAGCTGTGATAATGGGACCTAAAATGAAGGACACCATGCGCGGTTGGGACATGCCCACTCGCTTCTGGTTCTGGGCGTATGCACAGAAAGCGTTTTTGAAGTCCAATAAAGAAGTTAGGTAATTGTATCAAGGTTGTAATCAAGTTTGAATCGAAACTTCGAGCACTTCGACCATCCGTGGCTCCAGAACTTTTTTCCACGTACCACCAAATTGTGGAATCTTCTCCCTTCGACAGTGTTCCCACTTAATTACAATATGGGGTTATTCAAGGGTTTACCAATAAGTTCCTGAAATGCTGGCAACGCATCGGTGGTGCCTCTGGTACTACAAGTGTTCATGGGCAGCGGTAATCACTTTACATCAGGTGACCCGCCAGCTCGTTTGCCCGCTATTCATATAAAAAAAACCTACTTGCTCCTCTGTTACTTTTACTTGCAGATTTCTTACCTACATCTGTCTACTTAATAATAATAGTTTTGTTGCTAGTAGGTAGAGTGGTAGGTACCAACTACTTAAGTGTAAATCTTGGGCTATCTCCATTCCTTTCAGCCAAATCGTTGCATTCTTTGTGGCGTGAAGGAGTAACTAATATACACTACAGTCACACACACACATACAAACTTTCGCCTTTACAATATTAGTGTGATTTACATCGTTTTCGTTTCATGCATCATGTTGTAGGTATTAGCGCTGGGCATTAGGTGCTTTTCTTATTTACAGAAGTGCATTTTCTCTGCTGGCCTGGACGATATGGGCGGGTCCGACGCTGCCCCGTTTCATTATTGGCTGCACGTTATGGGTATACGTGCATCTCGAGGCAGAATACGCTCTTCTTTATGACACATCAGGTTCAGTAAGTATAAATTCAAAAATAAAACTAAATGCTTACAAAACTTGCATAATTTAAATGGAGTCTTCTCCTACTTGAAACATTTACCTACCTACTACTGATATACTAATTAGGGAATTCAATAGACAGGTACCTTGATAAGATTAAAGAAGGGTTATTATTATTTTAGGTTCCACCGTAGCACCTAAACTCCTGATCCGATTTTGATGAATGCGATGTCAATCGAATCATTACTCGAGGCGGTTTAATCCGGACATGTAGGCTACATTTTATACGAACAAAATCAATATGACCTAGTAGGGTTACAGCTTTTAGGGTTCCGTAGTAAAATCACAAGGAAGCCTCATTAAACTTTTTCTTGTTTCAGATGAAGTTGCCATGGGACATAGGGTTCTCAATCATGCGACTGTTTTGTCTTTTATACCTGACCCCCTGTTTCGTGATCCAGAACACAAGTGTCGTGTTGAGATACTACAATTCTATATTCTGGGTGTTCCATTTAATTCTGTTCGCGTTGATGCTTTCTTCTATATACCTTTATAAAACTAGAGTTCAAGTGCAAACATGAAGATCAACATTTTTTTGCATGTACCTATTGTTGTGTGAATAAATTTTATAACAGGAATATATGGATAGTTCTTGCATTTCACGAGGGCGCGTGAGCGTTACTTGTGGTTACCTTGTGTACATGCACATTGCGTAAGTGTGCGTGCCTGTCAGGAGCCTAGGTGGGAGCGGTCAGGCGCGAGCTAGCTCTCGCTCACACTTGTACAGATACGACACACACGCAACCATGGGCCACGCGCCGTCGTGAATTGAAATAACTATAACTACCTATTATTTTATTAACTTCTATTTAAGACAAATACATACCTACTGTAAAAATGCGTATATTTTACAGTATGTATTCGAAACTATCAATATAATTTTGTCATACGAATGCAGTCGTCGTTGTTTTTTTCTATTGACCATAATAGTATTATTTTCTGTTGTAAAAAACTATTCTATAAAATTAAAGAACAGTGCACATTAAATCATATATTTATTGCAGAGAAACTTATAGCTAAGTTATCTGTAATATTTATTTGGTGTTGAAACTAAAAATAAATTACATTAAATTATAACAATTCAAATATAATGATTCTTTTTATAATATCACAGACTATCCTTATTCTGTTATATTGGAAGACGTTTATTGGTCATTTGTATAATATAACTTAATCTAAATAATATAACAAAATAATAAAAGATTATAATGAGCGAAATGCAGTGTCGTTCTTAATACAATAAATTGGAGACTTGCACAATATAATCAAAATCGGCTTAGTTATTTATTAACCTTTTTACTACTAGCATAATAATATTACTTATAAGTTTATAACTTCCAAATATTGTCCAGCAAAACACGAATGTGTGCATTCAGCATTAAACAGCTTTTAATATATATTTTACTGTACATAACATTTATATAAACATGATTCGCTAAGCAAGCACCTATAATCAAAATATGCGTTACCACGAAAAATTTAATCATTTTTATTCTAAACTGTATAACAATTCGAGGAATTGCTAATAAAAAAATTAAATTTCCTGTGGTAAGATCGATAAAATTCTATAAATATAAATAAAACGAATTAACAAACGAATATTATTGTCTTTTAAAAATTTTACTTACACCAAGGTAATTTATTTAACTATCCCTTTATTTTCGTCGACTCGACAATGATTTTGGGATTCTCTATAATGGATTTGTTCTGGATGAGTCTTAATTCTATGAGCGCTGGCGGAATCTTCCCCGTGGCGTGAACAGCTGGAATGACAAACAAACTCACATGTATTTCTCCTGTCCTTACCTTGCCTTGATTGCTCTGGCTAACTTCATTCCATAATTATTTAAGTAGTTTTTGTCCGCGGGTAGTTAGGTTTTTAAAAATTCCGCGGGTACCCTCTGTTTTTCCGGGATTATAAAATAACGTTATAAATACCAATTGTATTTATTATAACGTTTATCGTTATAAATACGAAGTGTTATTATAGTTTTTGTTGGTTTCTCTTTTAATCACGCCACAATTAAGAGAGATTTTTGTGGGTTGAGGTCTTTAAGGGTGATATAAGCTACTTTTTAGTAGCATACAAGCAAGCAGCCTCAATAGCCCAACGGTTAAAGGTATGGACTGAAAACTGAAAGGTCGCAGGTCCGGCAGCTCTCCGAGGCACGGGGGTGACTCACCGCCAACTTCCTAACTCCGGGCTAGTACCTACTGAGAATTTCTTGACAGAAAAACCTAATACATTTTATGACCCGATCCGGGAATCGAACCCGAGACCTCGTCATCTGCAGTCGAACTTGCTAACCACTAGACCAACGAGGCAATGAGTATACTACTTATATTAATCCTGTAAAGAAAAGTTACCTCTAGCTTTATCGTAAGTGTCTTTAACAATGTATTGCAGCGTCGCTATTGTTTTTTCAAGTGTCAACTTCAAATTGCTATTAGTTTTTTGGAACCACGCTAGAAAGAGGGCCGCAAACAGATCTCCGGTGCCCGTAAAGTTTGCATTTAATTTTGCCATTTCGATCTTGTAACAGGATTCTGAAAATAGAGTTCTTAAATATTAAGCCATACTTTAATATGATATTAAATATTTATTCTGGTGGGAGGCTTTGGCCGTGGCTAGTTACCATCCTACTGTCAAAAACGTGCCACCAAGCGATTAAGCGTTCCGGCACGATGGCGTGTAGAAACCGATTAGCGGAGTATGGGTTGAATGTACATTGTCATATCCTTTCTGATGGGACGACATTGAACGCATACCCCAAATCGGTTTCCACATGCCATCGTGCTGGAACGCTAAATCGCTTGGCAGCACGTCTTTGACGGTAGGGTTGTAACTAGCCACCGCGAAAGCCTCCCACCAGACAAAATCTGATTTTTTCAAACTAGAAAGGAGGAAAATTCAGGGAACAATTTACCTTTATTACTGGCAATACCAATAATATTCTCCCCATCTCCTAAGTCTGTACTGCTTAGTACAACTATCTTTACTCCTTTGTCATGTAATGCATCTATGACTTGAAGCGCTCCATCCAAGTCCTTCATTTTAAGTCCGGTTATTAGTTCAGCTTCAAATTGGTTGGGTGTCAATATGTCTGCGAGAGGTACCACTATGTCCTTGTATACTGGTAGAATGTCCTCTGGTACATACATTTTACCGTTGTCGCCCATTACCGGATCGCACACTGTAATAAGGAAATATGATATAGTTCTTGCAATTCACGAGGGCGCGTGGCTCATGGTTGTGTGTGTGTCGTATCTGTACAAGTGGGAGCACGGGCTTGCTCGCGCCTGACCGCTCGCACCTAGGCTCCTGAGTTCCTGACAGGCGCACACACTTACGCAATGTACATATACACGACGTTACCACAAGTAAAGTTCACGCGCCCTTGTGAATTATACTTAATGATTATTAAAGTTCGGCCGTTCAGAGAATGCGTTCCTGACACGTCGCGATTGAACTGACGACGTAGCTTTGTAATGGCGTTGCAGTTACGATAAAAATATTTTTGCTGGTTGTTTACCGTTTTAACAATTGATGAGCATTAAAACAACATTATTATATCAATAATCAATGAATGTTATAATTTTGTGCCAAACTGAGTGTCAAATAACTTGGTAAACAATATTTTTCTAAATCTATACTGCGCTATTACAAGGTTATGTCAGCGCTTTATATTTGTAGTGCTGTGCTAAAAATAACAGGCAAGTATCGTAATATCGTAATCTGTTCTTATACAGTTATACTTATAATATAAAATAATACGCTTTGTTTTTCTTTTTAAGAATTTGAAAATAATGGACTATAAGATAACTTTTATGAAATATAAAAATAAAACTATGACCAAACCGAACGCGCGAAAGAAAGTAGCATTTTTATATTTAGGTTGAAAATGGTAACCCCAAATGGCGTTGGGCCGCCATTTTGTGACGCTAAAACAGTCGTCTGTTGTCGTTTCGTGCGCATAGACCACGTTCTTCAAGTGTTTTCGATCTGTTTTTATTTGATTACCCGGCTTTCGTTTAATGGACTGTTTCTGCTTTTCAAACTGACATCGGCGCTAAATCGGACTTCGATTGTGTTTTGTATTACGTTCTTTTTACTTTTAGTGCATAATAATGCCTAAACGTGGACAAACATTGAAAAGTGGAGCCCGTGAGTTAATCATCAAGCTGAAAGATTACTTTGACCGAGATATGAGGATTGATTCTGTTATTGATAATAATATAATTATACATGTAGGCGAAGATGATGAAGACACCACCTCCTCAAGCGAATCGGAGTCTGATTAATATTCTGTACGCACATTCAATTCAATGTACTTACTTTATTGCATAGAAATACAGATTGTAACTTTGTAACAAAGAATAAATAAAACAATTTTATTATATGAATATTACCTTTTTTTGGTTTCTACTTAAATAACTAAAATATAAATTTTAAATGATTCCGCCAATTTAAAACGAAAATAATCTTAAAATAATGCGCCGGTTCATTTTTGAGGAACGGTAACGAACTCAGTGTTATGTTGTGCCCATCACTAGTCGTGACTAACTGATAGGTGTCAGGAACGCATTCTCTGAACGGCCGAACTTTATTTATAAATAGTACATTACTATGTGACTTAAAGTAATCTTAAAGTATATAATATTTTATAGCCCATGTGGTCTAAGCCTGCCATATTCATGATAAGATTAAAAAGATCTTTTAAAAACGCAAATATAATATAAAAAAAAAAAATTGCACTGATTAAAACTTAAGTAACATTTAGTATTATGAATATGCTTTCCATATCACATCTCCTACTTAGATAATATTGGAATCTATTGGGTAAAATATTATAAGGAACCGTTTGAAACAGATTCCTTCTATTTTATTTGAATCATGAAATGTTATCAATATTCTGTAATGACCTTCTGAACTATTTGTCTATTGTTGTAGACATTTACAAATATTCAAATAAGATAAAAAACACTGTAACCAAATTTTATCACATTGAACCTTGAGACTATCTTAACTAATACCTATAATTACAAAACAAGAAATAATTTCCATTCAATCATTTTTTAATGTAGTAGTGAAATAGACTTCTATTAATTGTTATTTTTAGATAACTTTTAAAATGATAAACATTTAATTAAACTGAAAATCTAAACTCAACAAAATCGCTTTCGATGAAAGGGGACACCCTGTTAAAAAAACCTGGAGATACAGCCTAAGACGAAAAGCATTTTCCTGTAAAATTTTAATTTTAATTTAATTTTATTTATTTTGGAAAACCAACAGCTTATAATACTAAATAGACTTAAAGTTAAACAACTAATAGCTGATAATAGGTTTTCACAGATAGAAACTAAATGAACAACCCCGAGTGCACAATAAAAATTCTAGAACCATCTACTAGTAGAAAGTAAACTTTCTACTAGTAGATGCCTACTCATCCTAAAGGATGCACTTGGCTGAACTAATATCTTTATTAGATTTCGACGTAAACTATTCATATTACCACAAAACAAGTCGACATTAGGTTCGTCATAAACTGAGTTCAGAAGGCGAGAAGCGCGAATAATTAATGAGTTATGTCTATAGTTTGTTTTGGTTAATGGGATATGTAATATCTTTTTATGTCTAGGTGAACGAAGTGATCTACGTGAGGGTACTATAATACCTAGCTTAGAAAGTAACTCAGGACAATCTATTGACCCCCTGGCTATATTGAGTAAAAAGCAAAAAGCTTATTTAACTTAGAAAGTTTAAATATTACATATTTTTGGAAAATAGTTAAAAGACTGTTTAAATATTTGTGCGAAATGAATAGTCATCATAGAATAATTACATCATCCATTATAGTTTTGCTTAAGATTTTACAATAATTAGAAACTGCAGCAAAACACGATAACAGTATTGCAGTCAAGGTTGATGAACAATAAACTCTTATCATTTCTCCTTGTTTATATACTCAGAAAATAACATAGTGACAAAGTAGTGTAAATTCTAGAGCTAATAAGGAAAACAATAAATGTTAATACATCTGTTATGATTAAACTATTTTCCTTACCTTGATAAACATTCCCGTTGTATGTCTACTGTCAATTTTTTTTGTGTAATAAAAAATTTCAATTCATCACATGATTTTGCTCACCTTTAAATGAATACTTAATTTATATAGGTACTTACTCTCTGAATGAAAACTGTCTTTATATATGATTTTTGGTAATTAGAGCTTACACAGTGCATATTGAGGACTCTTTCTCAACGAATTATATAATTATGATAACAATAAATTAGTGTTCTAAATTAGTATTAGTGCATGTTTTTTTTTAGAAAACAAACTCATCTACAAACTGCATGAGCAGTTTCAGGATGAATATTGATTTTAAATATTGTGCATTAAAATATTTAATGTTGTGCATTATAAATAGTTTTGTGACAAAACTATCAAAGTTTTATCAAAATCAGTCAAGTAAAACATGAAACATAACTTGACCCTTGACTGTATGGCCTCTAAACCATTCTCATTTTGAGAAGAGATCTGTGCTCCATTGTGGGATGGGAGGAACATATACTATTAAATTTAGGGACTTACCATAAATCAAATTGGGGTTTTTCTTTCTCAGTTTTGTGATAATTTGAGCAATTTGTTTTAACGAATCAGGAGATCTTGAATATCCAGTCAAAAAATGAGTATAATAGTCAACTTCATTCAATCTTAACCCTTCAATAAGTTCTTCCAGGTCTTCATTTTTGAGAAGTGGTCCTTTGATATACTTGTAGGCTGTGTGAGTTGAAAATTGGACTGTGTTGATGGCATCTACCTCAAAACCTAAAACCTGGAAGTTGTAAAATATACTTTGTAATCGCATTATAGTTTTAATATAGAATTAACATAATTATGTCCTCCTGACCTAATTTTGGCCTCTAGCAATTCAGCTCTGCGACTCAATAAGCTGTTGGTAACTAAGCAAGATCAAAATATGTTAAAATTACATAAATGGCTTTGAGCAAAGCAAGTGAAATTGAAATGCTTAAAAGTTAGAGACATGTGCCAAGAATCAAACCCTGGCTAACCACTGGGCTATGATAGTGAATCCTTTGTGGGGTTGAGCTTATATATGATTCCGAAAGAATTACTGGATTTCCCTTTGCAAATTTAAACAATGCGAAAACACACATTAAGACGAGGTTATTACAAAGTTAATGACTTTCTTAATGACAATATCGCATGCATGCATGGAATCAATTGGCTTGGCATTCAGCTGCCCCCAAGAGAGTGTAATAACTTGTTACATTGATATGTAGCTTTACATTAATATTGTAATATTTTATTATGAAAAGAGCAACTTCTGAGTTTCTTGCTGGCTCTTCGCAGCAGAATCTGCATTCTAACCAGTGTTAGAGTCTCGATTAGTCATAAGAGTCAGGGTTGGCCTACATGAAATAAATAATTTTGAATTTGATTCATTATGAGTTATGACCTAAATCTTTTCTCATCCGAGGGTTGATTTGGATTGAGCAGAATGAACAAGCTACAAAGAAAGCTATTGAAGGTAGATACAGACTACAGAATAAGGTTATTATTAATTAATATGTCTATGAATAACGATTATAGCACTTACTTGAAGAGGAAAAACAGCACTCTTGTTGCCTACGTATCCATGGACGACATGGCTTTGGATGGAAAGAACTTTCGGTGTTAAGTCGAAAGGCATTATCGTCTTCTTAGATTTCACTAAATAATCTCTTGCCTACAAATAATTTAGGTTATAACAATATAACCTATTAAATAAAGATTTATAGTTTAAAATAGGTCTATGTGGTTGATGAGAGCTCGATGTGGCTCAATGTAATTATGATCAACTATGGCTTACGGTAGTAAGAAATACTATGTTTATTATTAATGAATTAAGTGCTTTGATAAACTTTGATTAGGTTAGGTACCTACATAAAAATAATTATGTATAGTTTTTACTAGTACTCTATATCTCACGTACGTTACACTATATAATCACTTCAGTTATAAGATTTTATCTTGGTGATTTATATCATAAATCATTAAATACATATAATTTATATTAATGCGAAATTGTCACGAATACACACAGAATCACAGATTACTATGATACTGATTAGTGATTACCTCGTTAGAGTAATATGTTCCTTGCTGATTACTGACAATGGGGCTGATTCTGTAACTCTGGCTAAATGAAAGCCACTGACATTTATTTTTTATCCATTGAAGGTTTACTATGAAATAGTGAATGACGTTTCTCTTCAAACCTTCAATGGATAAAAAATGCCTATCGTCGTTGATAGACACTGACAGAATCAGGGGGCAGTGACCACCTGTAGTCTGAGTTCTGACGCTCACAGAATACTATTACCACCGTAGACAGATTAATAGATAGACCCAGTAACGATTCCTTTCTCATTCACACTAAAAAGAGAGCAGAAATGAAGTTTCTGATGTGATAAACAGAAACGCAGCTATCCAATTTTTTGTCCCTCATCGTCGTAGAGACAGACAACAGTGAGTTCTCTGTATTGCAGTTATTACACCAGAACAGAGAACTTCTGCGGCTTCAGGATTGAGTTGGAACCAGAAACTTTGATGGGATTATCTAGCATTCTTTAACAATAATTGAAAAAAAAAATGCAAATCAGTCAAATTTTGGAATTGTAAGTTTCTAAAGTTCCAAGTCATTAACTAAAATAACTCAAATTTTCAAAAGATAATGATTTATTTATTAACAGCTGATTGCTTATAAAAACAAAAGTGATTAAGTACTATTTACGAACTATCTTACTGACTAGTACTGGGACTTTCTTGTGTAGTTTCATATGCTCTTTCTAGGGTATCTGTGATAATTTTCATGTCATTCTCAATGCTCCTGGCCCAATTTTCAACATCACCAATTTCTTTTAATGCACTACTGAAATTTTCCACAAGGGCTAACCATTGTTGTGTTTGTTTAGAAAAATTTATAGCTCCCTGGTGGAGTAACTTTGCTTCGGCGTCCAATTTTTTTTGGTTTAAATAAGCTTGGGCTACTCTGCAACAAAGAAAAGTTAAGCAACATTATAATAGGAAAATTATTGTTTTGTTTTAGAACTAGATAAATCCTGCAACTCATCTGTTTACTAACAACAATATTAACAGTGTAACAATTTTGATTTTTCAGGGTAAAAAGTATCTTAAGTATTTATATTTACAGCAAATTATATTGAAATTACATAGTCCTAAGTGATGATATCTCCAAAGAGCTGTAGATGCAACAAGAGCACAACCTCATATTATAGTAAACAGGTTTAAGTGAATATCTTCACATTGACTTACACGATCCAATGTTTGCCAGCAGTCAGTATGGTAACTTGGAAAGAGTAGGACATAATATAAGCCAGTGTTTAAGCATTCTTAATACTACACATCATCTGTGCTCAACCTTTGGCATTGACACAGAAATTAGGTTTAAGAGCTTTAAAGTAAATTATTCAAACAACTTCATTTTCTTTCGTCAAAAGCTATCCTAGCTGAGGCTAACTTAAGTAGCATTAAACTGTATATGTAAGTAGCAAGCATTTGTTCAAATTTTACTCACCCAACATTTAAATGATCTACAAGGGCTTGTGTCAAATCATTTGCAGCTACAATGCATTCTTTACGTTTTTGTTCTGAAAAAATAAAAGAAATTGCTATCCATTTATTTTTAGATATTGTAGACATGGCAAACCATATTTATATATGACTTTTTTAAGTATAAAAGCTTCTATTTCTATAAGAAAAGATACCATGCAATACCATACAGTACGCCACCATTACCAAACTGTTGGGATCTAGGTTTTCATTAAAATGTAGATGTTGTTGGGGAAAACGAGCAAGATAGTTTAACTGAAGCATTTAATGGGAGAACATGATTGTTAGTTTAGTTACCTTGTACAACCCTCTTAGCCGCTTGTTTAGTTTGATGTTCTTTTATCAATGCTGACAGCATTTTGAGACGAGTAATATCCAAGTTCAATCTGTTTTCCAAACTGTACGTAATTCACTTTGTTGTTTGCTTATTTTAGTAGTTTTTACACTGCAGGTGCGTGATTTATTGGCGATTTGAAATTCTTCAACTTTTTATCGTCAAAAGGTGGCAATGATGCTAATATTAATAATGATTATTGATTACCGACTTTAGTTACTGAATAATATAACGATTTCAGATCTTGAAAAATAACTGTAAACTCTCGGTAGCTAGAAAGTATTCCTTGCTCGGTAGTCAGTAGAGAGTAGTACTACTCTTTATTATATTGCTTGACTGTAAAATTATATAAATAAGTTTATTATTTTAAATTATTTTACTTTTTCTTTCTTTTTTAGCTTTTGGCCATTTTTGTTCTATTTATTTTTGTGAAATGTCAATTGTCAAACCAAATGACAATGACAGCTGTGAGCTGATGTAGTGATGTAAAGCAAAAACAACAACAAGTACAAGGTAAAATCGACTTATTCCTCGTAAAAATTACAGTGTACGCGTAAAAGAGATGCAGTTATACTAAAATGTCAAAGTTGAGGCGAGATAGATACTACAATATTTTGTCCCTTTCAGCGTTTATGTAAGGTATTTTACTCACAATGAGAAATAATCTAAAAATAGATAGTTTAAGCATTAAGAAACCAAAGAGATATATAATAATAAGAATAAAAGAATGTAAGTTTCATTTCACAAAATTATAATATTTTTTATTTTTCTTTAGTTTCACTCTTTTTTTATCTATGCTACGAATATGCAAAACGCTCAAAATGGAACCCACCGTGACACAGCATCATGTGAATAGTTTATAGTTTATCCCACAAACATATAAGAGTTAAATGTTTGTGGTTTATCCACTCATAGTTTGCAGTACAGACTGATATACGTATGTAGCCAAAGAGTATAATAACATAGGGAAATATGTAGTGCTCTGGAGACGAAACGCGTGGGCCGATTTTGATGATTCTTACGTCAACCGATTTGTGTTAATCTGGCGAGTGTCACTAAAGACATTGACAATATGTAATCAAAATTTAATATGGCAACCACCTAGCGTCGAACATGAACCTAATGACGTCGATATATCAACCTGATATTGTGAAAAAGAAAAAATGAAAGTCTTGAAGTATACAAACACAAATTTTTTTTTCCTCCGAGATGAAAGTCGACGAACTATATCAAATGGGGTATCATTGAATACCACTGGCAATTTTGCATACCTATACATAGTAACATTCTCCATTCTCTGATAACTTTTTTCCGCTCTCATCTCAAATCCAAAAAAGGTGTTAAGATTTACATTGGTAAATCTTAACACCTACGAGTAATACCTTTTTTTTTAATCAACTGATAGACGTCACTTGCGCCGCCTGAATGTAAAGGCTCCGTTAATGTCGGTCCACCTTGTGGGGGGTCTGCCTACACTGAGCTTCCCGGTACGAGGTCGCCACTCGAGCATCTTGGAATCCCAACGACCATCAGCTCTTCGAACTACATTAGTGAAACCAAGGATTTAACATTATATGGACTTTTACAGTAACACAATGGAAAATAATTTAAGTAAAGATACTTAATTAACTTTTTCAATCCATAGAATCAAATTTATAAAATAAGTAGATATACTAATATAGTGCTTTCAATGCTATTTATTATTGAAACTAAGCTAATGTAAGGTTTATCAGAATTTGAACTGTAGAGGGCAAAAAAGGGACTTTAAAAACACAGAAGCTACAATATGCAGAGTAGAATGTACAGCAACGATTGCTAGTAGGTAGGTAACCTACACTTGAGGAATGTGTACGCAATATTTTTCCCCCCTTGCCAAACAAGGAATATCTAGTTTTTGTAGAAAAAATCGAATATATAGTTTGTTGTTTTGTCATTCAATTACGCCGCAACAGAGCTACAGATCAAACAAATTAAAAACCATGCGAATGAAGTTAAATAATAAATAATAGTAGAGAAAATGTCTAGACAGGTTATTAATATAAATCCCGCAAATCTGCCTCGTCACATATAACAAATTGAGGTGGGATCGGGGCTTAGTTCATGATGGCGTCTACCCGATTTGGCGGAAATTACGTGCCGCTCACTCCACGCTGATCCGGTTCGGAGTCTACCCTCCAAATATTTGTGTTTGAACCGGTCTGTTATGTATTTAGATACCCATATACCTAATGCCTACGTATATAGGTGCATATACGCTGCCGTGCCATGTCAATAATATTGTATTGTATCTAAAAAACAATCATTTTTCAGAAATAGCGATTTTCTGTTTTTCTTTACCTTTATGTTTAACGAAATACGGTGTATTTCCATTTGAAGTTTCTTAGTATTTTTAAGACTTAATTTAAATATTTAAATGCAATATGTAAGCATGTGCGAGGAACTCATTTATCGCTGTAACGATAAAACACTGTATTTCAAGATTCAGTGTATTATCATAGCACGGCAGTGCGTCGATATAACATCTTTGCGCTCCTTACTTTTATGCACAAGACCTAGACACCACTTTATAATTTTACTTTACTCACTCGCGAGGGAACCTGGCAGAAATTTCCAGCTTAGAGAAAAGCTATATCAGCTTTACCTTTGTTTACTTCATTTAATATAATTTTAATACTGTTTTTCTGAATGATAAAAATAACAATTCATTTGATTAAAATGTATCTCCACAGAAAGAATAATCCGCTTCCAAAAAAGAGAATGTCGTAGACCTTTTTTCATGACCGAGAGCAGTTTTAACCGATATTTAATCGGATTCAATCTTCTGCAGCTTTGGATATCGTTGCAATCGCGGAAAGTGGAAACCCATTTATAAAGATAAAGATTTTTTTGTATTTAATATATTTTTCGCCGCGTAATACAACTATGCTTTAGCGTGGCTTGGCCTTTTTAATGCTTGGATTTTTAGTCCACTCAAATCTGGATTTTTTTTTTCTATATAAATATTTATTAAATATATTCAAAGAGTTTTTATACTTTGATATACTTTATCTGGATATTTTATACTTAATCTGGATATACCTACTATAGTTATTCAAAAACAAAATTGTTACTTATCTATCTATTGAAAAAACTGAACGACAGAGTAAAACAAAATTATTAATTTTCTGGGGATTTTAAATGGCACAGTTTCGTACTGAGAATTTCGAGTCTGACACATAGTTTAGGTAGTAGGTACATTATTCATCATAAAATAACATTATAAAAACGAAAGTGTTTTGTATGTTTATTTTTGTCTTTCAGTCGGAACAATAATATGTCGACCTGATTTATTACATGTATAGGTACCTATTGTTTTCCTGGAAAGTGACGTAGGATACTTTTTATCCAGGGAAACCACCACTTTTAATCCCACGCGGATGAAGTGTTGGAGAAAATAATGTTAACCTACTTAATAAATTATTTTCCACGCGCCGCTCTCTTCGTTGACTCACACAGCACACTGCTACAGTCAGTAAAGTCGTGGGTAGTCGATAAATGAACTTCCATTTGAGTTTTCCACTGTAAGTGCATTGGTCGGTCGGCGGGCAATTTCAATTGAAATTGTTGAGCCAGGCTGAATCCTTGCGGTACACACAGTTATTTCTTACGTTGTTACTAAAGAACTTTAAATTAAGTACCTATTTATCTGAAAACCATTAAAGGTCATAAAATATTCCTAAAAAACTGAGGAAATCTACCTATAGGCACTGTAAGCATCTCCTTATAATAACCTCCACAGAGATTAGCCATCTGCGTGGGAGATGTTAAAGTGCACAAGTGTGTGCGCAAACACAGGTGCACTCTCTATTCCCTCACTCTCATAGCCCGATGGACGGAAAATCCGACACGACCGGAAAGAGATCAGGCGTAGGACCAACGGCTTTACGTGCTCTCCGAGGCACGGGGGTGACTCACCACCGACTTCCTAACTCCTGGCTAGTAGGGTAAAGATGCCGAATATGAGATACCATTTACATATTCGGCCATAAAAAATAAATTATTGCACTAATGACTATGAAAATCACTTATATTCGATAAGTATTTAATGAAGTTTATCCTTGAAAGACCGTTTAGTGCTAGATATAATAGATTTTTTGTTATATCATATTAGAACCTCAGGATAAATGGCCCCAGGTCATCGGCTGAGGATTCAGCTGAAGTCATCCGAATGAAACATCTTGATATAATATGAATAGTATTCGACTTTAATATTTAGACACTGGTTATATAAATAACAATTTAATTTCAAGAACTCAGAATGAGAAAACGTGTTTTTAAACATAGCGTATCTAAGTATATCCGATCTCTCCGAGCGCTGGCTCTCAACAACCATGTCGCGCGGCGCTGGTAGCGGCGCGGATTCCGCCTCCCCCGCCGCCCGCCTCTACCGGTCGCTAACAGACGGCCATTCTGCCGCGGGGATGTCCCCATCCCCAATATCAGCTCGGCCATTCGTTAGGTAGGTATGCCCTCATACCGGTTAAAAGGATACAAAAAAAAAAAAAAAAAATTAAGTAAAATTTGAGATAATCACAATTTCAATCTTAGATTAATACATAATTAACTTACTTAGTTTAATGTGTATGTTTTAAGCTTATTTTAATAAGATTTAAAAAAAATATACTGATACAAAAATAAATAATCGATTCCTGAACGACACATACCTACTTTAGGTTTTAGGTTTAAAGAATTTATTCTCAAAGAACAATTTGCTCGCTTACAGAGGACTTAAGACTATAAACAAAATAATAAAAGAAACTAATTCATAAATATTTTGAAAATGCATTCTAAGTTTTTTTTTTTTTTTTTTTTTAGTTACAAATGACTTTTAGATCTCTTAAGGCAGACTAATACAATACTTTCAAATTACAAAATTATTAGCAGTGTTAACAAAAGTATTGAGTTAAACTGGCACAAAGACACTGGCACAGATAAAGAGAAGTAATTCTGTCTGACACTATCTTGTTATTGTTACATACATCCAAATAATACGTAGTCAAATTGATTTATGTGTTGATTCATTTCCAACTAATTTTAAGACTTATTATATATTATAATACAGCTAATTGACAGAGTTATATTTATTCTATTTATCACATAAAATTTATAATCAATAATTCTAGTTTCTACTACACTAGGAGCAATTACATTATCCCTGGATTACAGATTCCTACACTAGGGTTATACATGTGTCATATCTAGCTTTTTGCCTTTTCACATGATATGTACCACACTGGGGCACGACATAATTATTTATTTATTTACTAGAAAGTAATCAACAGCGTTACATCCCATTAGTATGCAATTAATATATAGTTAGTTATACAATAAGGCCAAACAGGTTACACAATAATTACAAAATATGTTAAAAGATAAAAATGTAACTAGGTGAAATCGATGGGTATAAAGCAATAAACAATGAACAATAGAACACAATAATAATATGAGTAAGTATTATATTACATTTCGCATAAGTACCTCGCAAAGGGTACGCCGCATGTCATTTTTTTCTTACATGAGTACCACACTGGGGGTACTACAGATGTCCATTTCACATGAGTACCACACTGGGGGTACGACGTATGCCATATTTCACATAAGTACCACACTGGGGGTACTACAGATGTCCATTTCACAAGAGTACCACACTGGGGGTACGACGTATGCCATATTTCACATAGGTACCACACTGGGGGTACTAAAGATGTCCATTTCACATGAGTACCACACTAGGGGTACGACGTGTGCCATATTTCACATAAGTACCACACTGGGGGTACGACGTATGCACTCCACATCTGGATCAATTCTCCCAAGAGCCGAATTCAACCAGCTGGCAATAGGTGACGACCGAGCGCCTTCCACACTAGGGGAACGGCACGGCTCAATCATTCGTTAACTCAGGGTAGATTCCACCATTTGCACTAGAAACATAGTTTAAAAAGAACAACTTTAGCTTAGTTAAATTTAGCTTAACAGAACTTAAACGTACAACTTGAACTCGGTGTAAGTCGAACCAATTTAACCTGCTCCACACAAATCGCGTTTAGCAAAACTACTAGCTTACATGAGGCGCTGTCACGATCACAGACAAAACCGTGTCAGCAACAAAACAAAACTCGATGTATCCTGTGTCTGCAACATATTGATAACACTAAACAGCGCCCATTACGCGCCTTTATAATAAATCTTTATTGAAAGTTAAAAACTCTATGTGGGAAACATACATACAGTAAAAAAAATGAAACAAAACGATAGATAGGTATATAAATAATAGTGAATCATGAACCAACAGGCATACAATAATAATATCTCGTCCACCATTATCAAAGATCGACACTGTTGACCCGGACAGCTCTTTAAACTCGTTTGAAGAATCCAAACGTTAAAAATTGGGTGTTTAGAATCTAAACCTTGTTCAGTCCTGAGCAGTACTCGTTGGTGAAATACAAACCATAACCTCAAACTGAACCAAGCGCATAAACCGAGATTAGCGCGAACCAATTGCGTTCGATTTGAACGGTTCGTTGCAGGTACTATCCAGGCCCTGCATCCCACGTGCTCCATCCGCGGCGACAGTACCCACTCGGTATTCATTCGTGATTCCGTATAGGATATAAGATGTTGAAGCAGTGTAGAAATTTAATAACCATTTATATACGTTTTCTATTGTCTATTTTGGAAAACCAACAGTTGAATACTCTAAAACATTTGTAGATATTCATCACAAGTTATGAGGGTCACATGATTAAATGCCCAATTAATTGTGAGCTTCCACAACATGCACACATATCGAACGATTATTACGTTGATATAATAACTAACTTTACGTGTTAACAATAAAACTTCTTGAATTAATTTGTTATTACCCTTACTTAAATATATTATATTCATTTACGAGATTTTACTTTCATTCATTACAGAATGTAATGAAAATATCAAAATATTGAAAAGTCAAGTCAGTTGATGTATATAATGCTGTGAATAATATGACACCTAAATTGAGCATAGCGTTGCAAAGTAAATCTATTTCTTTCTTTTATTTAACAATACAATGTAAGAGTTAGCAACCTTTGGTATAGGAGAATATTTGCTTAGCTTAGTTCTGCACCATCCAATATTTAACAGTTTGAAAAGCTGTCGTGGACAGTCACTCGCGGTGTTTCAAGCGCAAATATATAATAAGCAACTCGGAACAATCAACTTGACTCTTAAACAATTTAAACAAAACGTTAATGACAATATCAGTCTTCTATCCTCAAGGATATGTTTCTTGGAAAGGGTAGGTCTTTTTTTTTTTTTTTTTTATATATATTCATCCAGATTTTTCTGAAATAGTTGACAACTGGCGCAAAAATCGTTACTACACTCTCTCAATTCTTTTAATGTGGACTTCAGTGAACGGAGACCAGATCAAAGCGCAATATTCCAGTCTGGCACGCACACAGCAATCGAAAAGCTTAATTATATTAAAACACTTTGAACACCCAAGAACAAATCCAAGTGATTTATTTGCAAGGCCCAAAGCTTTAGCTCTGTGGGGAATAAGACCCAGTTTATTGTCCAACGTATTACCTAGATCACGAATTGCATCAACTTCGGGCAGTCGATTGTCATCCATGCACACACATCCTATCTAATATCCCATCCAATGTGCGAGTGAACGCCAGGGTACATTTTATTTATTTTACACCATTCATTCAATCTGTATAAATCATACCGTAATAATTGAACATCTTTATTGTCCTTAATAATACGTGTCAGTTTTAAATCATCCACAACAACGCTTATATTACTATTATAAAAGATTTCGCCAGTGTAGACATTATAAGAAGAGAAGACCCAAATTGGATCGATGGGGCACTCCCAATTGAGCCATAGATTGGTATCCATTCATGACTACTCCAGACCTCCTATTCGCAAGATGTGATTTAGACCACATTAACAAGTTATGTGACACTCCGTGCGCTTGCAATTCACTTAGAAAGACACTATGATTGACCTTGCCAAAGGCCTTTTAAAAGTCGGTACACACGTCATCGATTTGTTTCCCGTTATCAATACATTCTGTTACATTTGTAGTACGAGGTAGCAGATTGCTAGATTGCTAGTCGAGCAGTCACTCATAAATCCATATTGCTTTCTACTAATATATACATTCAGATGGCCCTACATGCGCTGATACACTAGCGATTCGAAGACCTTCGCCACGGTAGACAAAATAAATATTGGATGATAATTTTTCACTTGTTTCCCCTTGCCAGACTTAGACTGTGTCTACACGTTAAGTATTACTGTGTAAACATAACTTTAAAGACTAGACTATTAAAGTGTCGGTAAAATGGCCATCTTTTAAAGACAAATTAAAAATCAACGCAAGAGACAGTCATATCGGCCAGGCACACTTCATCACAAATATTGGGGTATATGGTAACAGCTGCCCTTTAAAATTCTTTGGGTTGCTTCCTTTTTCTGTTTCTCATTGTATAAATGTGTTCACTGTAACATAGCACTATTAACCCTCGCAATCCCACGGATCCTTATATCTTGTCACTTTTGCGCGATGCCCATGTTTCAATTCTAGAAGCTCGATTCACTGAGGGAAACTACACAGGATAAGACCTGCTTTTAGACCTATTCAAAGACATATGGGTCGAACCATATCGCACAAGATATTATAAAATTTAGACGCCATGGCATCAACATTCTCACAACCACTAACTTCATCTATCCAGGAATTACAGTTTAGAAAGAGATAAATGACCCTTTCACAGTCAATTGAGATATTATAATTTCCAATGGAGGATGATATTTATCAATCTTTCTTAAATAATTAAAGCATTCACTTACCATAATTCCCTTATTTGTTGAAACTTAATCAGGAATTTTGGTTCTGTGATTATATACTAAATTATATTGTTTAAATCATTAATCAATAATAGAGCTTATCAATGCACCAGTAATATAATTAAGGCGTCAACCGCGTTATCACAAGAAGACCAAATATTCTACTTAAATTAAATTATTAATTAGTGTAGCACAATTATTATTATTGAATATTTTGTTAATGTTCTCAAGAAATTGTCAAGTAAAGTGATATTGAAAAATGCATCTAAGTATGTGTCGATTCGCACACAGATATGCATATACTCCACCCACTAAGCATTCCATCACATATCCAAAACTATCACAGCTAACCCCGTTATCACGTCTGCCAACATGGTAACGACTATCAAAAATTTCTCTGTGTAAAATACTATCATTAAACTATGACTCAGTTAATATTATAATGTCAAATTCACTGTTGAGATAGGTTACGATAGGTCTCGTTAGTGCATGAACGAAGTCCTCTAACATTCTGATTATAACACTTATTCGTCTTAAATTTTTAAACTTTAAAATTAATAAAATTATTATGCAGTAAAATACTTAAATGTATTATTAAGATTATTTAAAGAGTCCTTATTCCTTATAGATATTAAAAATTCCTTATATGGTCAGAGGATTCATTTTTGTGTATGTATACAAATCCTCATTTAACCCACACAAATCTATTTATATTTTAGTTTCTTAGCCTTCAGACGAGCTGCATGCAGAACGTTCTGCAATATAAATTTGTTTAAGGTCTCCACCTAATCCGATATAGCTTGTATTCAACTTATCTCCACTATACTCAGCGTTTCTATTAGAATTACTCGCTGCTGCCGAAAACTCAAACCCTTGAATAACCGAACTCGCCGTTCTTGTACACAAGTGAACAATTCAATTCAATTTATTTGCATAAAACATGTGACATACAGGTGTTAACAATTGGTTATGAATGAGAACAATGTTTTGCCTAATAATCGGCATGCACATATTTACAAATTCATCTAATATATAATGTCGATTGATTCTAATAATGACGGCAACAATCAGTCAATTTAATTCTTACAATGTCATACTTATTCTCACACAGATTACACGTCAGATTCTTTAAGATTATATTTAATTGTGTTTGCTATCTGGTTAACCATCGATAATAAACTTTCATTCCGATGCTCTGTAACACACTGTATTTCAATGTTATTTACTCGCGGTTTTGTTCTGATTGAATTGAAGTTTATTTGTATAATTCTTGTAACTTACGACGGCGCGCGGCTCATGGTCGTGTGCGCGTCGCATCTGTATAAATGCGAGCGACCCCGCTCGCGCCTGACCGCTTCCACCTAGGCTCCCAACAGGCTCAGACACTCACGCAATATGCATGTATACAACGTAACCACAACTAAATCGCCCGTAACTTCGTGAGACAAATCTAAATATATAAAAGGCAAACGTGACTGACTGACTGACTGACTGACTGACTGATCTATCAACGCACAACTCAAACCACTGGACGAATCAGGCTGAAATTTTGCATGCAGATAGCTATTATAACATAGGTGTCCGCTAAGAAAGGATTTTTGAAAATTCAACCCCTAAAGGCATAAAATAGGGGTTTGAAAAATCGAACTCAACGTGAGCGAAGCCGCGGGAAAAAGCTAGTGTACTATAAAATTTTATATTCGGTTTCTAACATGTTAATGCTCTTGAACTTAAATTGAAGTCCTTTCTTTAAATCTTCGTGTTGCTAATCCATAAAGAATATGGAATTTGTAACTTGAGTAAGTTGATCAGGGGTATCCTTCAAGTTTCGACCAAACTGACATATATATATAATGTTTGCTTAAAAGAAAGTGAAGTTCTTCTCTAACAACCTGACGAATATACTCTGATTGTTAAATCATTTATCACACTTGTATCACTGTCAGATAATTGAGACTTTTTTTTTTTTTATTTATTATTATTATTATTTTTTTTTTTTTGACATTCACATTAATACCCATTTTATTGTTTTTTTTTTTTTATGAGCTACGTAATGGAGTATAGTATTGGTTTTACCAGACTGTGGACGGTTATATGATGGGTATAGTCAGGTAGTTAAAATTGTAAGATAAGTCTTTATATTGACCATTAGACGTTTTGACATAATCAAAGTGATATTTTGTCATACATGATGAGATTCTGTAGTAATTGGTTGGTCAGTACAACACTCAAACTTCTTGGCATTCTCTTTTGTAGAAGCGACCATTGTTATTGACGATTTAGCTAAAAATTTAATCCACATTCAATATAACTGATCGTCTAATATATTGGATTCGTAGCGAGAATCGAACTCGCATTTAGTAACTTGAAAAAACAATCCTCTTTAACAGAAAATTGAATATTAATCCTTCATTTTAACAACAATTTTGCTTTACACTTATACCTACTACTTACTTAAGTATTTTGTCATTGTAATTATTGTAACCACAGAGTAGTGATACTTAGTATTCGTATCTTAATTAAAAATAAAAACATCGCATCGCAGTAGGCAAAAGTACCTACGCACGACTTGCGCCCGTGTTTTAATAATTATTATTTATTACTTTATTCTATGCGCCTGCGTCACGGGGAATGTCTTAGGCTTGAGCCTCGGTGGCCGGCCTATTCCGTCGAACGCTCGCTAAGGTACCTAATTAATGCGACGTTGTCGTTCCGCTCTACGATTCATTTTGGCAGGAATTTGGACGTATCCTTACAATAGTCACTATCGAGCAGCTGGGCGTTTTATTACATATACTTAATATCAAAGAATACGATGATCTTTGCTTAATATGAATTACGCGTATATTGCGTATGGTAGGTATCTATGCAATGCAAACAAAAGAACAAAAAAAAAGATAATTATGTTAAACGGGTCCATGAATAAAATACACAATTTGTACATACCATTTTGTTTTTACCATTACCAGTTTTCCTTGAAGTTCGTCCCGCTTCTGAAGTATTAGAACCTCAGGATAAATGGCCCCAGGTCATCGGCTGAGGATTCAGCTGAAGTCATCCGAATGAAACATCTTGATATAATATGAATAGTATTCGACTTTAATATTTAGACACTGGTTATATAAATAACAATTTAATTTCAAGAACTCAGAATGAGAAAACGTGTTTTTAAACATAGCGTATCTAAGTATATCCGATCTCTCCGAGCGCTGGCTCTCAACAACCATGTCGCGCGGCGCTGGTAGCGGCGCGGATTCCGCCTCCCCCGCCGCCCGCCTCTACCGGTCGCTAACAATCAGATAATATTAGAAAAGTCAGAAATTACGTCTCAGGGAAATGGTCTCTTATTATGAGATACCAAGGGTTTTTGATATGAGATAGTATAGATTTAGAGAAAAAGGAAAGAAATCAATTCAAAAAAACTTTTTATTGGCGATATTTATTCATCTACAACATCGTACTACTAAATAAAAAGGTTTTAGTAACAACTTAATAATATATTATCATGTGCTTGTGCCAAGTGCTTGATATTCTTCAGATGTAGATGTAACCCATAAAATCGTTAGTCCAACTTTACAATATTTTTCTATTTTTGCTTCTAAATAGTCAGAAAAAGCTGGAGGTCTTCCCATGAACCTTGACAAATACTTCTGCATTAACATCTTTTTTGACATAACGTTCTAGGATACTCTTAGGAACATCGAAAGTTTTGATGCTATTAGGTAACGTATTTGTGGCATCGTGGTCCTAGAACTTCCTTGATCGACGGCATCTAGAAAAAGAGGTTTTTAAATAGTCGTATTTCTACACATCCTAATATGAGATATCTCATTTAAGGAGCGTGTCTCATATTAGGAAAACACCCAAATTTAAAAACTAGGCTGCCTATTATTTCTTGACGAAGAAAATACAACTAAACTGCAAATGCATTGTAAAATTAATCATATAACTGATACAATGACTGTAAATTTAAATCATTTAGTGCGACTATAAAGTTGTAACATACCTCGTTAATATTTGGTGTCAAAAATCGGGTTTTGTGGTTTCGTAAAAATCCGCACATACACAACCTGACTTCGCCTCGAACTGGGAAGCACCAACACATGTTTCAGTCTGTTGCCACGCGGCTTCTGGTGACAGTATCGCCAAATAGCTGCGGCGATTAGTTTCGCCAAAACCTAACTATCTCATATTTGGCAACCATCTCATATTCGGCATCCTTACCCTACTGAAAACCCAATAAATTTTTGGCCCGACCCGGGAATCGAACCCGAGACCTCGTCATCCGTAGTAACTTGCTAACCACTAGCCCAACGAGGCAGTTAGCTTAAAACATACACTATACACATCAGAATATATTTATTATGTAAATTATGGACTTGCTAAAAGAAATGAGCATAACCAATGAACTGGAAAAATCAAACCGGTCCATGTGAAACTCTTTTAAATAACATCTCCGCTTCTCGCTCCAGTAACCCGGCCGGAAGATTTGCCATCCATTCCCTTCATATGTTTACGTTCAAGGCATAAATCTGGTAGAAGACGATAAGTAAACACGAGTTTCTTTGATGTCATTTTGTATTCAGCTACCTATGCTATAAAAATAATAAACTACTGCTAACTAAAAATACGACTAACTAATACTCGTAGATACCTTCCTACTATAACCGAGTCAAACTACAGTAGAAAGTAGGAAACTATTGTTAACTAAAAATACTACTAACTAATACTCGTAGGTACCTAATACAGCTGAGTGAAATACTGTAGAAAGTAGGTGAGAGGTTAAAATAAAAAACAAGTATATAAGGGTTTTTTTATAATTAACTGCCTACTTATAAAAATAATTATTTTTATAAGTAGGCAGTTTTAAAATAATCTAAATAAAACATAAATTATTAAACAAATAATATATTAGGAAAGAAATATTAAATTTTTATATTATATATACTAGCTGATGTCTGCGACTTCGTCGGCGTGGATAAGTTTTTAAAAATCCCATGGAAACTCTGATTTTTTCGGGTTAAAAGTACCTATCTTATATCTAGCCTATATCATTTTCTCCAGGTCTTTCACTAATATTTATGCAAAAAATTACGTCGATATGTAGCTTTGTTGCGCCAGCGTGGTTGAAGGACAAACCAATAAACAATCAAGTAAAGAATTGACTGGACCGATTTTAATGAAATCAGGCAATCTTTATTTTAGCCCAGCGGGTGAATTTTTTTTGTTTTTGTTTTTTGGCTATAGATAGATTACTAGGTAGTGCTCACTGAAACCCGTGCAAAGCCGGGGCGATTCGTTAGTTATCACATATCGGCCACAAACGCACTATCAAGAATGTACTTCTATATACCTTCTTGGCCAGTATTATACAGAAGTAGCTAGTGGCAAAGAAGTGATGTGTCTTCGAAAAAAAAAGAATTGAAATATTACCGTAGGTTTCCGTCCATGACCCCATTACAATTTCATGTAGGAATATTAAGCGTAAAGTGCCAATAAGTACATGATTGCATTGCATTAATTATTCTTCGCTAATGGAAGAGGAAGGTATTGATTTTCGCTTATCGTTTATTACGATGCCAGCTGCGACATCGAAAAAGATTTGAACTTTGTTCGCTTAGTTTAAAAAAAAAGGTAGGATATGGGATGTACCGTTAAAATATGTTAAATTATCCACTAAAGTCCATACTTATCTACTCGTGATATTAGAAATAAGATAATTTCTCTGTCTATTGTAATCTTTTCAGGCTAAGCTTGCGCCTCACATCCTGAGAAAGGACATATGATTAAGAAGGGCTAATTTTTATCCCGGAAAATTAAACAGTACTCATTTGGTTTGATTTAGTATAAATTTTTGTAGCCCAAGAGGACGGATTGGCAAACAGTAATGTCTCAGTAACGAGGAGATGTTATCTTGAATGCGGAATATGAATAAATCAAATAAATATAAGGCACGTTTTTTTTCGCAAACACTTGTAGGTACACGGTCTCCGCGGAATTCAATAACGAAAACATAAATTAAATATTTGTAGGCACACGCTTAAGGCGCATCACCAGGCATCAGAAGTGAAACGGAACTAAACTAAACTAACAGCCTTAGGACCATGACCGAGCATTATTCTCCATATCCGTATCTCATAAGAGTGATAACACACCTCGCCGAGCAACTAATAAAAGGAATCACAAACTATCTCAGAACTAATAATAATTATTATTAGTATTAGAATAATTATAATTATTCTGAGCAACCACCTTGTTCCAATAAAACATCTACCCGCAGTAGGTTACATTGTAATCATTACATAACTAACATGGAACCCAACGTTTCCATGTCCTAGACAAACCCGGCAACTAGCTTAGCCTAGGTACGGCCTCCACAATCCCCTTCTAGCCGTCTCATCGCACACCATGATAGAAGACCCTAGCCATCGTCTATGCTAACCACTTAAGGCCACGAATGGGCAACAACAGTTCCTGAACTAAATCAGAATAACCAGTTATCAGAAGCAGCATCAGTATCATCATCATCACACAACATCATCATCATCATCATCATCATCATCATCATCATTACTCATCATCATCATCATCATCATCCACATCATCGTCATCATATGCGTCCACTGTTGGACATAAGCCTCTTTCTAAGTAACGCCAATATTTCCTATCTTCAGCCTTTCACATCCATCGATACCAATCAACTAACAACACCATTATAGAATTACTGCGCAGTTAGCCTGCCAACCAAACCAACCACCATGATCACCAAACAATCCAGCAATGATCGAACTATAACAATTGCGTAGTCATCCTTCACTAGCATCATCGCAATAAATCACTAGTCTTACTCAACAAATCCTAAATCCCACTAAACCATTATTAAACAACTTCGCAATAAGCTAACCAATAGAACGAACCGCCATAATTATTATCAGAATACCACTGCTGGCCAGTGGACCTCAGATCAGACTAGTCACAAGATTCGTTTCAGAGCCAACACGGTACACGGTACATTTTACAAACACTATAGGGATTTCACAGTAACACAATATGACTAAGAAGATTGGAACGGACTCACCAGATAACTGCCACTCGACAACACTTCCAACAATCACTCAATCGTCGCACTGCCATAGTAACCTTAAACTAACCACACTCAGTCCACACTGACTGACTACTAATGCAACTCTCTACCGAATCAGAATCAGAATAAGAATAATCCGATACACGATGTACGCTTCCTTTTTATGGACCGAACTACGTAATGCTCAACGAACCATGATACCAAAGTTATCAAACCACCGACACTAAACTTTGTAGGTTTACCGTCCAAACGTTATAAGTTTACCGTCACTAAACGCTATAAGACTAGCGTCACTAGATGGCGCTTTAAATAATCGTCAATTTAATCTTAATCTCCTACATATTCTATACTCGTAAAAGTAGTAAAATAAAAAATATTATTAATTTCATAATTTTTATTTAAACCTACATAAATAATACCTTCTAAGTAACAGCTACGACTAAACTTAATGCAAGTAGATAGAGTCCCCAGGTACTCCCAATTTTAATACTAAGTAGTATAAGTGAACAACCTTATTTTTAAGAGAAGTGTCAACATTGCTCAGGCGTCCTTCCTTTCAGGATGATTGATAGTGCTGAACCGGGCCTTTAATTTTTCGGTAAACTCCGGGTCGTCCCAGCCCCAAAGATAGTGCGTCCCGTCACCAGTGCGTTGAGACCTTTGCTTTATAATGTCAGGGGTAACCATCTTCAAGTCATAAGCTTGCCCAATCTGAAACCGAGGGAATCATTTATGTGTTAATGTAACCCAATTAGGACGCTAATAAGTCTAATGACGCAGTTGAATCGTTACAAATGTAAATAGGACCAGATGGTCAATTACTTAAAAGCTGTAAATAAATCTATAGTCTCAATTATGGAGATTATAAAGCAGAATTTATGGCATTTTTGCACGAACAATATATTTTAAATTTTAGCCAATAGCGAGAGAGTATCGGCCAATCAGGGGTGACTGCAATCGTCACACTGTAACAATTATTTTTCTCCCGCGACTTTGTCCGCGTGGAGTTAGATTTTTCCGGCGGGAAAATCGCGTCAATCCGTTGCTCCGTTGCTGCTTGATTGTAGGAACCATCAAACCAACGTGCCAACAAATAAACACGCTTTCTTATTCTTGTACTATCCTTATTAAATATTATAAATGCGTTTGTTCATCGATCACGCCTCAACAGAACTACGGCCTTTGCACACCACGTTTTTTAAACGCGCCGTTGACGCGCGTTTGTATCATTATTATTATTATATTTAACTCTTTATTTGCACCAAAACAACAACAAAGAAAAAAATATATATTTAAGAAGAGACAGAAGGTATGACACAAAAGGCGACCTTATCGCTTAGTAGCGATCTCTACCAGGCAACCTTAGGAATAGGAAAATTTAAGTTGTAGTGATACAAACGCGATGCTAACGCGTGTGCGTATCGATACAAAGGACAACAAACTGCTCTGTAGGATAAAAAAACTCGCCGACGACGCACGTTTCTAAAACGCGCGTCAACGGCGCGTTTACAAAACGTGATGTCCAAAGGCCTTTAGTGATTTTTTTGGATGGGTAAAGCGGAGGTCCTGGAAAGCGACTATAGGTTTTTTATTCCGAAAAAGCAAAGAGTTCCCACGGGATTTTTAAAAACTAAGCCCACGCGGATGAAGTCGCGGGCATTCAGTCATATTTTACAAGTACCTTAGCCATAGCGTCGATGAACACGATCGTAGGGGTGAGCATGTTGAGCAGGGGGTGCTCAGTGGCGCGGTAGTCCCACGGGAACGTGTGGTGGTAGTTGTGGAAGCCTTCCACGCAGAACATCCACACCGCGATGTTCTCCCGGGGGTTCAGTGACCTGATAACGTTATACTATAATAAAACAAATTACTAGCTAACTAAATATTATATAACCTGGAAGATCCCAGGTTCAATTCCGACCCGTTGCACTATTGTCGTACCTACTAGCACAAGCTTTGTACTAATTTGGAGGGAAGAAAAGAATATAAGTCAAGCTCAGCTTGGCTAATATTCTTTATATAAAAAAATATACATTCCCGACATGTGGCCGGATTATATATGATGTACCCGACATCCTAGAACTCAGTTTTCTGCTCCATCATCAGAACCTCCTTATCGATTGTTGATAATCATCAATCTAATATTAAGACCTTACCATACCCCTTCCAAGTTAGCCCGCTACATCTTAGACCATCCGGTGAAATCACAGTCATCGAATTAAAAAAAATCTAACGAGTCCAAGCACGCTATCTTGATGCTGTAGCATCAGCCATGCCATGGCATGTCTTCAAAATAAAATAGTTTTGTTCGAATAGTCTTACTTGTCATAAGGTCTGTATCCGAAGACATGAGCGAAGCTGTTGACGCTCCACACGACGTTGATGCCAAAGGTATATCTTAGAATAGTGGGTATGAAGAACGCGTTGAGCCATGTCTCGTTCCAGAAATACACGGGGATAACCGTCGGTAACAGGAAGCATAGAACCGGCATCATCTTCAAGTAATGCCTGCCGAGAAATATGTGTAATATATGTATTCTATCTGTAGCCTCTAGCTGTATAAAATTGTAGCTAGTTTTACTTTATGGAAATTGTAGCTATTATTATATTTACAACTAGCTTTTGTCTTTTATCCGTGTGGAGGTTGAAAATCTGCTTCTTCGGAATAAAAAGCCTCAATCTCTAGGCAATGATATTTAAATACGTATGAAAAGAGGTCTCTAAATATTCAACTACACTCAAGCAAAATCACATTGATCCGTTGTGGCGTTAGACCGCCTCCGTATGCGTAGTTTTAAGTAGTGTGCAATAAAGTTTTTATTTATTTATCAACTTACTTTTTCTGGAACATCACAACTGGATCCTCGTACAAATCAGTTAGGTCGAGACGACGTCCGCCTTCAATGACTTCAGGTAACTTCTTGACGCACAACCAGCCCATATGGGAGTAGAATAGACCCCGCTCCGCGTTGTGGGGGTCGGCATCTGTGTCCGCGTATTTGTGGTGGGTCCTATGGTCACGGGCCCACTCGAAAATACTATCCTGTAACACAATCCTGTCACAATACGGTATCTTAAACAACGTCCGGATTCTCGCTGTTTTGAAATTGTAAATCTATAAGTAAAGCTCTAATTGGACCTGAAGCTCTAAACCTACCTGGAAACCCATAGTTTGCCATAACATCAAAAGTGTACGGAGAGGTGTTTTTGCTTTGTAACTTCGATGTGTCCACAGTCTGTGTGATCCAGCTCCGATTCCGATAGCACACATCAGATGCACAGCGAACGCTAGAAAAAAAAAAAACAAAAACTACTTTTGACGACGATTGTATCGCGGCCGGCGATTTATATAAGAGAGAGGGCAGACTGGCTACTTTTAGCGGCAGCGATCAGCGTTTTCATGGCTTTTAACGCTAACGTGGGCACACAACAAATGCAGAAATCAGCGACCGAAAATCGCAGAAATCATCATAAAATGCAAGTAACCACTTGTCCCAAAAGGAAATCAGTAATTATTTAGGACTTGTATAAATCCAGCAGTGGAAGTTTATTGGTGGAAAGAAGAAGAAAGATATTTAGATATTTGAAAAGATCATGAAGTGAAGGACTTACCGAATACATTGGTTTGCCATTTCGCCGATGTTAACGCCAGGTAAATGCCGTATAGAGAGCCTATGTGCAGGAACAGAAACCAGAAGATGTTGAACCAAACATACTCATATTTCCTTGGCGTTGCGTTCTTGAGCACTGACACATCTTTTGCTAAGCCCAAATCTGTAGTTTGGGTATCTGATTCGAATAGCACTCCACTTGGCGTTGGATCTACTTGCGGAGGCATATTCTGGAAAAGATAGATCAACATTTTTTTGTTTAGAAATTGTAAAAATAGCTTAAAGTGATCGTACACTATAGAACGACTCGCACCAGCCGCAAGTAGGTACACAATTTAATTCTGAAAACTCAGACTCAAACTCTACGTCAGTAGCAAGATTCAGTCACATAGAGAAGTATTAAATGAATGCTGAATTTTTACATTGGACAAATGCAGAGTAGGTACGGTGCAGTAAATTTGTATTCACAAGATTCAAATCAGCACTGAAAATTCGCCAATAAACGCCCATGACGTCATCAGAGGCCATTTCCTTGTTGCATTTAATTGCTTTTTAAAATTATTCTTAAAAGTGTTTTTTTTTGCGAACACTGTAATATACTACTCAGCCTGGTATTTATAATATAATGTGTTAAAATACTTTAGAAAAGCAATACAAGAGATTATTAATAAAATAAGCCATCCTGGCATGTCTTTTGTATAGGTATCTCCTTCATCTTAAGTATTTGATGTAATTCTTACTTAATTTTTTTTAAATATGGGAACACTTAAAAAATCTAGTAGGTAAGTACAGCATGATGTGTAACTTACGTGGGATTTTGATACGAATACAAGATTTTACCTGTCAATTTGCTTTTATACGTGTAAGACAATGGGCCTACATTAACATTTTCTACTTATTTAAATAAAAGGGGACCGGGTTGGATGTTACACACTGGCCTACTAATTACTATTGTTCTAATGCTGAAATAAGCTATCTTGTACAATAATCCCGATATATTGTCAACAAAGGTTAATTAATTATTATTATCATTTAAGATTAATTATTTTTCTATTCATTTTTTCATTTCATTTGAATGAATCATTGAATGAGAAGGGTTGGGGCCACAGCCTTACATGCTGGCCAAGTGAGGATTGGCAAACTTCACATACCTTTCAGAAAATATGGAGTACTTTCAGGCATGAAATGGAAATAGACATAGAAATAGAAATATAAATATGTTTAGTCACATAAACTTTTACAAGTACTTTTGAATCGTCAATGAATCTACCACTGGTTCGGAATGCCGTTCCTGCCGAGAAGAGCCAGCAATAAACTCGGCGGTTGCTCTTTTCAAAAAATATTTTACAGCTGTATGCATGTACGTATGTTTGTCCACGGATTTCTCCTAAACTATTAACCTAATTATGGTCATTCATTTTTTATTTGCTTACCTTTAAGTACTTCAACTTAGGGATCAATAAAGATTTCATCAAAATTGGTTCTGTAGCTTTCAAGACATGGACAGTTTTCCCTTTTCAGTTATTCTTTATTTTGGCATAATTGAAGTCGATTTTTTTTAAATTACCCAGATGTAGCTTGTTATATTTTACGGCCCCTATACTTTGTGATTATAGTTAATTGAATGTGCTTAAGACTCTATCTTAACACCGCCTATTACTATCACACCTGTATCCTGTAGGTGCGAGTTTCTACTTCGGCTAAGTCTTGATCGTGTTTAAGTTTACCGAACGTCCAAACTTAGCAAAGTTGTTCACAATACAAAGGCTCAGAGGGCATAAGACAAGAGTGGGAACTCAAAGGTATTCACTAATAGCTTCACAACGAGTCTTAACAGAAGTTCCAAATTCCTGACTATGTCACATATACCTACTACTTTTTCATAGATTAGTGAACCTAGGTATTATCTAATAGGCAAGCGAGCTCTATCTTAGGCTGCATTTTCACTTACTAGTACCAAGTATGATGTGATCATATCTAAACTAAACGTTAATCTTTTTTCTTCTTTATCGTCCGATAGACGTCCACTGCTAGACAAAAATCTTTTGCATGGAGTTCCACAGGGCTCGGTATTGCGCCGCATGTGTCTAATGGCTCCCACCGCCTCGTTTGATGTCATCGATCCACCTAACCTAGTGGAGATCTGCCAACACTTTCACAGAAATTGTTGGCAAGTGGTTATCGTATATAATAAAAACTTAGTGGTCTATAAAAAAAGCAAATTATTCCTTACGATTCAGTAAAAACATGACAAACGTTATTATTATAATAAACAGGCATTTCAATGCCTTGTTGGTACATAAAGCAAAGTCATTATTTTAATATTCAAGGAAGCTAAAAGCTTAAAGTCAGATTTATGACGGATACATCTATAGATGAATCGACTCTGTCGAGACAACTACAACCGGATTATATGCCGTCTTTGGGAAACTAATGATTTTAGTTGCAGAGCGTCGAGCGTTAAATACAGCTATCAAAGCAGATATACAACTGAGATGAACAATATTAATGTGGTTAATGATTCTGAGCGTACAATAGGGTACAATAAATCCTTCTTAGCGAAATAATTGTGTTACTCTGTTGTCAGTTAAAGGATTGCCCATTTATGTTGTGTTAAAGGATTGCCCATTTATGTTGTGGCTTACAGCTAGGCGCAGTGCTGAGCGCTGTGGTCTTATAACTGGGAGGTCTCGGGTTCGATTCCCGGCGGGGGCAGTTTAGGAATTTATAATTTCTAAATTGTCTCTTGTCTGGTCTGGTGGGAGGCTTTGGTCGTGGCTAGTTGCCACCCTACCGTCAAAGACGTGCCGCTAAGCGATTTAGCGTTCCGGCACGATGGCGTGTAGAAACCGATAAGGGGTATGGGTTAAATTTACTCTGCTATACCCCTTCCAAGTTAGCCCGCTACCATCTTAGACTGCATCGTCACTTACCATCAGGTGAGATCGCAGTCAAGGGCTATCTTGTCATCGAATAATAAAATAAAAAAAATTCAAATAAAATCTTCCGCCGGTGTTTCATTTATTCTTCCTTCCTTCCCGGTACATCCCTTTTCCGCCACAAAGTAGAGGAAATAAAATTCAGTATCAGTCACTTCGATGCGCGTAGCGTAACCCTTTTTTATACATTATAGGCTCACGCTTGACCATTATCACACCAGATGAAAAGTGATGATGTGGTCTAAGGTGTAACGCGTAACGCGTTTGCCTAGAAGATGCCTATTCACTCTTGTTTTAAACCCTGTAGGTAGGTATGCTGCTTAGGGCTTATCGACGCTTTTTTTTATGAAGACTATTCTTCACACTTGGAAAGTGACATAGCTTTTTTATACCGCAAAAATAGAAAGTTCCCGCGGGATTTTAAAAAACCTCCACACAGATGAATCCGCGGGCAAAAGCTAGTTCCCCTATATTATGCTTAGATACACTTATTTTCTCTTTCTGGGCTAGTTTCCACACATAAACCAATCATGGTCTGTTGTGTGTGATGCACGACTCCTTGTTCTGTCTTCACTTCAACCATCTAAGTTCTCTCCAGAAGCCTAGCAGACCGCCCAAGTTGCCAAGTACTTCTCGAAGTGAGGTTGGAGATGCCATATAGTTCTTGCGTTGGTCTGCTTCCCAGGAGCACGTGCGTAGCAGACCGACTTAGGCAGAACAGTTGTTCTACCTAGTAGTTAGATATACTTATACCTAGCTATCCTTAATCGTAAGTTTATTTATCCTCCTAAAGTGAAAAAAAAAAAAACATCGAATCTCGAACGCACCCATAGTTTGGTCCGTACGGAAAAAACGATAAGCAAAGGTACCAATGTATTTTTAAACAGCTATTCCTTAAAAAAATATTTGACTCATTTTCCTTCTTTTAATTAAGCCTCACAATGTTGAAAACAAAATTGAGAACCCAAAGAATCATTTAGCAAACAATTACGTGAAACGGTCGTGGAAAATCACCCATCTTCATTTTAAATGAACGCAGAAAGGACGGCCATCAATCCTGAAATTACGTCTTGAATGTCTTATAACAATTAAAAGTCTCCGTGATGTTGGAAACGGAATGAAAAATTTTCCGCTGTAAGTATAATTTTTTTTACTATACCTATCTTATCGTGATAGTGTATAGACCATAGAGCTGTAGAGTTAGTATAAGATTTAATTCGATTTATCGTATTCGTATTCGATGACATTAGTGTCAACGTAAAATACAATAATAAATAATTTCATAGAATTCGAATTCAATCAATCGAATTAAATCTTATACTAACCCTACAGGATTTGGTATAGACTATGGCCTTCGATCACAGAAGAAAAAATACTATGGCTTGTACTCTACTCAATACAGCTAAAAATTGTCTACCTAATAACATTATTAGAAAAATAAAAGCATCATACAAATAATAGGTAGAAGCAAACCCGTAATAATAGGTAACCCGTGTGAAGCCTTGCCAAGTCAGCTATCGTGATGAGATTGTGCACATAATATAACTTCAATATTTTGTGCTATATCGTTATTTTGCTGAAAACCCCAAACTTTATTATAGGTTTCGGTTCATGTTGAAACAGTTTTCAAATGATACAGCGTGTTTGAGTTAGTTATAGTTTATATTGTGTTGCAGAGCTGGTATTGTAACTTTGCTCGCTTTGTGAATAATTTACTAACAAGCATACGTAGAATACAAAGCATTAGGCAGAGTATTAAATAGATAGAGTTTTTATTGGTCTAAACATCGTTAAATATAAATTACCTAATACCCAATTAGAAATCTGTATAATATAAGAGGAAAACTTAATTTCAAAATAGCATTATTTCTCTTGCTTATCATAAAGATCGTGACCGTAAAGAGGTGGCCGACTTATTGGTCTAGTAGCGATCATGAGGTTCTGGGAGTAAGTGTCCCGAGTCGGCCTAAAAAATACCGGGAGATATTCTTAATAGCTGCCCGGATTTGGAAAGTTGGAGATGCTAAACCTCCGTGCCTCGGAGAGCAAGTAAAACCGTTCGGTCTAGTCGGATTGCCGTCCCATCAGACCATCGATGTATATGGATAAGGCCTCTAGAGCAAAAACAACGCGCCTAAAAAGACAACAGAATTTGCAAAATTCTCTTGTTTTAAAAGAACTTAAAAAGTTTTGAAAAAATGTACTAATGTTTCTTCATTCCATTTTTTGTTCTAGTCAATAGGAAATGTCTACTGCTCGAACGTGATTGGTTGAACCTCGCGTGAAAGTGAACGGCGGGGAAAGTGCGGTGTTCATTGAAGTAATATTCAAGCGCATTTTCGTAGACGCAATTATATGAAACAGGCATATCCATATACATCGATGCACCAGACTACGAAATTAAAGGAATAGAGAGTATGCCTAAGAGCGAACTATAATCTAACTGTAATACATAATTGCTCGTGTAATAAGCAGGTTTGTTTTCGTGGAAATTGGCCGCTGTGTCCAAAATTCGGAATTCGGTCGGGGTTCCGGCGGAGTATTTCTGTTTCAGTGAATGATATGTTGGTGGATTTAGTACGTAAATATGTTTCCTATGGCGCTCCTGCCGCCTGTAGTGGTTAAGTAACCGACCCCACTCCATAAATCACTTGCCGAAACAAATTGTAATCGAATAACACCGCTTCAGGCAAGTTCGGTTCTTTAGGGCACGGTAGATGGTGGCTTTTTGAGTGAATGGCATGTAAAACGAATTGAGATAATGGCCAATATCGGGAGATTCTGAAAGAATCGGATCATATATTTAACCGACTTCCAAAAAGGAGGTTATGAAGAAAATTTTTAACCGACTTCCAAAAAGGAGGAGGTTCTAAATTCGTCGGAATCTTTTTTTTATGTATGTTCCCCGATTACTCGAAGACGGTTGGACCGATTCGGAAAATTATTTTTCGTTTGAAAGGGTATACTTCCTAGTTCCTAGGTGGTCCCACAGGACCTGATGATGGGATTCTGGAGAAATCGAGGGAACACTTCTAGGCACAATTAATATACTTTGTAGTGGGGTTTAAAGTCGCAACGATTGAACCGATTTGGCTGGTAGGAACACATAGTCTGCTTTTAATCCCGGAAAATAAGAGAGCTCTCGCGGGAATTAAAAAACCATAATCCACGCGTACGAAGTCGTGGGCATCATCTAGTATAGAATGAAGTAAGAAGTGTCGTCTATGATTTCGAACCAAAGCATTTCTTGGCTGCGCCCGATGTGACTGAATCTTTCCGCTGACTATGCACCTGTTATGATTCGTCTCATAGTAAACGACCCTTTTTAAACGTTCTCAACCCATTAATCCGTTTTTCTCACGGTTGGATAAGTTATGTAGGCATCCTTTTGCCCATAATATCTACTGTTGTGTTCAAAAGAGGTGTTGTAAGAATAGACCGGCTGGGTAAAAATCTCGCACGTACACTTTTTCAGTCCTTTGTGTTGTGATTAAAATGGTCTTATGACCTTTAGCAGCTGCTCGGCCGTATACAATGCGCTCCATTTTGCTTGTTACTCGGTTATTCTTCCCAATCATCCACCTACGCGGTTGCCAAAAGATAATATTTCGATATTTTGCACGTTCTTTGGGTGTATTTGCTAAGTTTTTTTTTTAACTTCCAAAAAAGGAGGAGGTTCCAACGACAAAGATGAGTCACAGGAAGGGAGAGGAAGGTGGCACAAGACCAAATGGTGGCATGTGGAAGTTCATACAATAGACCTATATCCTGTGGACTGATAAGAAAGTACTTTTATAACTTGGTAAATTAATTTAATAAAGATCGGTCAACTTTTCATTAATTTCGGTCAAGTATTTTGCACCCACCCATGAAGCATTAAAATAGCACTTTAGTACCTACTTATCCTAACTTGTTAATTTCTTAAAATAACGAACTGAAGATCGGTCAACTTTATCATCCGTTCCGTTCAAGTATTTCTACCCGCCGAGAACAATATTAGGTTTACCAGTTCAAGAGCTAAAATAGCACTTAGGTACCTAACCAATAAAGGTAAATAAGTCGTAATAACCGTTGGTCTATTGAGCCTAACGGTTAAAGGCGCGGACTGAAAATTGAAATGTCGCAGGTTCGAATCCCACCCGTTGCCACCACGTTGTACCCACTAGTAGCACCAGCTTTCCGCTTATTTGGAGGGGATAGGAGGATATTAGTCAATTTCAGCTTGGCTAATATTCTTTAAAAAAAAAATTAACGTTATGAAGATTGGTCTTTTTCATCAATTTCGGTAAAGTTTTCCATTCCGATAGACCGAGGCCGGACGGACGAAAATTGTTTGGAACAATCTAGTGCATGCCGGTTCTCAACTCCTACAGCGCATTCTGCATAATGATGAAGATTTATGAACGGGTAATGAACTGAATCCGTGCAGCGAGTCTTTAACTCGAGTTAATAATCAGACTTCTTTGCTGAATTGCCTTATGCCTAACAAAGCATTAAAGTAAGAACGAAAAAGGGAATGAAATATACATTACTTAATATATAAAATTCCAAGTCCTAATGACTGACTGATTGACTTATATCGACGGCCTCAACGTAAATCATCAAAACTCAAAAATGTCGATTTTTTTATTAGCTTAATTGGCTTCTATTATGCTATATTTTTATTTATTTATCTATTTTTTTTAATAAAGAATATTTACCCAAGCTGAACTTGCCTTATATTCTCCTCTCCCCTCCAAATAAGTGAAAAGCTTCTGCTAGGAGTGGGTAGGACAATAGTGCAACGGGTGGGGTTCGAAACTGCTACCTTTCAGTTTTCAGTCCGCCCTTTAACCGTTGGGCTATTGAGGCTTCATTCTACATCCCGCTAATGAAAAAAAATCAAATATTCTTTTAAGCCTGCCTTAACTACTGTGGAACTACTATGAGTTTATTTAAGCAATCTAAATTGATTGCGGTTGATTGCGGAAAAGCTGTATCGCGTTATTGCTACGTTTCAGTTGTGGTCATTGGCTGAATTTATGATGTACTTGCTGCAACAATTAATTTCCACTATAGCTCTTGCAATCCACGAGGGTGCGTGAGCTTTACATGTGGTTACGTCATCAACATGCACATTGGTTTTTCCTTCAATCGCGCACCAACGGAGTCGCGAATCGAGGTGATTTTGGATATATTATTCTGGGTATAGGTAAGAACCTAGAGAAAGACACAGGTTACATTTTATCCCGGAAAAACGAAGGATTTCTGCAGGATTTTTTAAAACCCTACACGCGGCAGTCGCGAGCAAAAGCTAGTTAAATGTATAATCTAAAATCTGTAGTCTCAAGAAAATAATAGAAAATATTAATTTTATCGTCAAAGTTAACAGAGTTGACAAATGTTACATGATAGTTAAGGTATTACTAAACTTTTGAACCTGAAATTCTGAGCTTTCATGTGAAACGTTATTTGGCGTTTCGTGGTCGCAATCCTACAGAACATTGACTATTCATCGCGGAGTTATCCCCTTTGAATCGGTCACAAAGTTACTAGTTTTGCTACGAGAGTATGTTTAATCAGTAGGTATGTTGTTTGAATAAATATGAAGAGACTAGTTGAAATTTCAATCTATTTATTACAAGCTTTTGCTTCGCCTTCGCTCATGTAAAATTTAAATCAAGTTGTATCTCGAATCTATAGGGTCGAAAGTTTAGGTATTCTCAAGGTCGAAAGATATTTAGGACTGAAATCTTGGTTTATTGGGATGCGCGTAAAAGATAATACACAGACTGGTACAATTTTTACTGAATGGATCTAGTAGAGATTTGGTAGAGAAGAGTAGTAAATATCGCGACATCACGTTGTCGTATCATCTTTAATAAAAAGGGGTAGTTACCCTTCTTAATCAATATAAGTATTTTTATGGTTTCTAACTTAATCGGTATGATTTATGTAGGTCAAAAATATTTGCTAGACGAAAACTAATAAATATCTCTAAAACTGGTGAGGTCTTGCTGACATGTTTATCCTTCGGCGTTAATTCCAAGAGAACTGTAAATAATGATCAAGAGCTGGGGTTCATTGTGAGCGTTGACTGTCCAATGAGGCGAAAGATTACGGGGGTCACTATCTTGCCATCGCCTGTGCATTTTGTTAATAGCCCTCATTTTCTCGGAGTATAAAGGAAATGAGATGTCAGTGTGTTGTTGGATTTGTGCGTGGATCAATAAAATGTTTTCGGCTCAAACTTTATTTTATTTCTTTAAAGCTGAACGCATATTATCAGCAAAGTAAGCGTTGCTCATAAATTATTTATTATCATACTATTGCCATTTATCCCAACTCAAGCAAACTTAATAGAGCAACTGCTACCGATTTTGAAGTGGTTTTTTTTATTTGAAAGCTAGTGACCAAGATTGTTCTTAACTATAATTTATGAAGATCTGTTCAGGCGTTCAACAGCTCATTTCTTAATGAGCAGCAGGGTATATCATTGTCCAGCCATGAGCCATTTACATGTCGGGGCTGTTAAATATACATTTGTAATTATCACTGTTGCTGTGTCTTAGAATCATAGATACAGGACGCTGGAAGGATAGGGAACAAGGATAGGGAGTAGAGTTGCTGTTCTTTCAATATCCCACAATATGTGATATAGTCAGCGTGAGATTTTCTTTATTGTCTTATTTAATCGTCAGCGAAAATATAGTTTGGGGTTCAAGGGTCGCCTTATCTTACCATCGCTAGAGTACGTGTGTTAATAACTCTCATTCTACTAGGGTACAAGTGAAAACGCTTTAAACGATTATGTTTCATATTGTTTATGGTCTGTTGAAATGTAGACAATGAGTAACCCTTTTCGAGGGTCCTCGATCAAGAGTTTGAGGGTACATAATACATGTACTTGAGATTTATATTGAATCCCAAAACAGTTTTCAAACGCAGATTTGTAACTGTGCTAGAAATAGATTTTTAGGCACAGCGGTGGTATGCGTATTATGTTTTAATTACCTTGACCATTTAACCATTTGTTTTAACTTAAGACCTTCTGATTTTTAACCGACTTCCAAAAAGGAGGAGGTTATCAATTCGGCCGGTTTTTTTTTTACCATTTTAAATAACCTTCACGCGAACGAAGTCGCAAGTATAAGCTAGTCGGTCATAAATTATAATTGACAGAGGAAAGCGGGCTCTATATGAATTATAGCTAACCGCTCGCACTGGTTGCACTGGCTGCACTAGGTAATTTATTTTTCTTATGGCTAGCTTCGTGTTACTAAATAACTTGAAATTCTGTCTAAACTTACTTACCTATTTAATTTACTATAAGCTTTAAAGTTAAGTTTTTAAAAACCCCGCGGGAACCCTCTGTTTTCCGGGTAAAAGGTGGCCTATGACACTTTCCGAGTCTTCAAATATACCCATGCAAAAACAATACCTAGGTCAATTTATCGCTACGTTGCAGCATGATTGAAGGACAAACCACATACATTTGCATTAATAACAATATTTATCAACAATATTAAGTTTTAAATTTTTTTTTGCGATATCGTAATTTTATTTCTTCCTTTTTTTTTTGATGAATTTTAGTTTATCGTCCGTTCGTATAACTTGCGCCATATTGGTGTGTCCCCTCGCAGCCCAGTGTTGGGGTGACGACAACCCCAAATAAAAGGGATCCCGGGGAAAACTTCGCACGGGCCGACCTTTGTTACGAATCCCTTACAACTTATTTTGGCTACAATATATTGTATGGGCCCGATGAAATTATTTCGTTGGTATCTCGAACGCCGTGCATGACTTTGATCCAAAGAAATCATGCGCTTTTTTCCAATTTCCCTTAGATATATTAATTTATTATCTATACAAAATTATATTTTAGAGCGGTAGAGAGAAAAGCGGTTGTTTTTGAAATTTTATCACAAGCTTTTTGTATGTAATCGGCCAAACTTTGCTCTTGAAACCTTTCCTTTGATACCAACTCGCATTTAACATATTGCCGATTTTTATCGTATTCAGCATATCGAGTTTTTCGTGACGTCATATACCTAATACATATTATAAGAATAAGAAACGCTTAATTAACTTATGGTTACGTAGTTAGGAGAGTTCACAGTCAAGGGGAAAATTATCATAAAGAAAAAAAATGGTAACTGCTAAATGCATAAATCTTTCGTCGTAGATTAATACGATTTGAAGCAGACAATTTCAGAACAAGGTCATTATAAAAAGCCTTTGTATTTTCCCGGGTAAACTCCGCTCGTTTTTACGTTGCTAATGAAAGATTAACCCGCTTAGTTATTTGCAGGTTAGGTAGCAGGTGGCTTGTAAGTATTATGTAATAGTCTCTTTCAGAAGAATTTTCCTCAGCAATATTTTACTGTACCTAGCGTATGAAAAATGAAAACAAGCAACGAAGTTTGGTATTGTACGATTATTTTCCGTCAGAGTTAGGTAAAAAACATAAAACATGTAAAGAACTGTGAACTTGTTGTTTTTTAAAACGTTAACCAAGATAAGAAACTCTCCCCTTTATCTCAGAAGTTTGCTAAGAATAACGTAAATATTATTGTAAAAATAAATAACGCTTTTGAATTCAGTAACAATTCTTTATTCCTATTTCTACCTAACCTAATCCTTTTGTTAGAAAGTGCATCTAGGCACTTTCTAACAAAAGAGGTTTAGCACTTTTTTTTTGCGTTTTTTAAAAAATAATATTGCCATGCTGAACTTGACTTACATTCTCCTATTTCCAATCCCAATATGGGGAAAGCATGTATTAGGAGTGGACAGACCATAGGCTTAGTTTAGTATACATGGGTATGACAATAGTGCAATGGCTACGGATCGAACCTTCGATCTAATAGGTTTTCTTACCTTTAACCGTTGGGCAATAGACGCTAGACTTGGCACTGGACTTGGCCTGGTAGGACTGCTTATTGTGCATCTATAGTGTAATGGGTAGGTTATTTCATTTTTGTTTTATTAATGGTGCGATTGCAGCGGTCGGCGGGAGCGAGCGGCGTGGAGCGTGCCCGGTCTTTGTGAGCGACGCGTTGACGTCACGCGCGCATGCGCCGCGCAAGACTCCTTGATGCACAGGCTAGGCATGGGTTGCAGATAAAACGATTATTTAGATTTTATGAAAAACGTGTTTTGCAAATAATGAAATATTTACAACAATGACCTTTAAAAAAATAAGAATAAAATATCTTCCGTTGATAAGATGAAACAAAAAGGTAAAGGTAGTAACTTCATCGACATTTTTATTTGGAATGTATTAAAAATAGCTTAATACGAACCAATATTGTGTACATAGCTTTTAATCCATACCAAAAATAATTGTTTACTCGTAATAGAAAAAAAAAATTAAAATCCCCACTGTGAAAGTCACATTACATTAAAGCAAAGTTACTCAGATTTGCAGTTGAATAACCAAATTAATAGCCTAATAAGTCAATTTTTACTTGAAACCAAATAAGCATCTTTTTTGAATGCATCGTGAATATTAATTTTGTTGGCTTCTTTTTGACGTTGTGTATGAAAAAAATTATAACTGTAGGTAATGAAGCGCTGCACGATCTGAATTGCACTTATTGTGTGGTGGCAAGAGACACTATTTATTTAAGTGATTTGGCCTAGCGAATCTTCTATACCTGTACTATACGTATTATGTACTCTGTGTTTAAGCTAAGTCAGGTCAGTCAGTCAAGCGCTAGTGTATACCTAATTAAAGAAAATTTCCATGTACAAGTATAAAGTTATGCCATAAATAAAATGCGGAATTTTTCAAATTTAAAAATAAAAGTTCATCAAGGCCCATATTCCAAAATTTTAAATAAAAAATCTTTTGTCGTTAAATATTGGCGATAGTTTATCTGAAAAGACTGCATACCCTGTGGATCGCAATCCGTGTCCGCGTCGGCATCGGGGCCAGTCGAGTCACTCGCGTGAGCTACGCGGGCGCGCTACGAGTCGCTACGTCGTACGTAGCCTCTTAGCCCCTACGCACACTACGCGCAAGTGTTCTACCTGTGACTGTGAACGTTAATGAACCAACTATTATCCTTAGTGAAGCGGTGTTAGTGCCACTTTAGGAACAAAAAGTGCTAACGTAGCCCCGGCGCTCAAGGTGGGTGAATTTTAAAGATATAAGAATAGGTTACTCGGCACCCGGATGCGACTCAAATTCGAATGTCAAGGACACAAATATTGATCAAACATAATAACACATTTATAGTGTTAATAATGTTTCTTTCACTTGAGAGTGTCTATAGAGATTTTGACCTTGACATTATGTGTTTTCGTGTATCCGTTAACGATGTTGTACGCCGTGTGCGATTTAATATTTGACAATGGAATCGGTTTTCGAATATTCAATTTATAAGGAATGGAGGCAGCCTGTTCTACTATATGAATATAATGCGCGTCAAGTGTAGAGGGAAAAATTCAATAAAAAAGCTAGCGTCGCTATATAAAAAAATATTTTATGTTGAAATTGAACGGCATGAAATTAAGATATATTTATATTAATGGAAATATATTGAGTAATCCCTTTACATCAATTTAATGAAAAGTTACACAGCGGTCACGGTTCAAAGGGCCCATTACGTTAATTTGACTCATTTCGCGCTGAATTTTTATGATACCGTAAACAAAGATTACATTTCGTGCCGTATAAAATGCGCGGAGATGAGAGCTTTTGGTGTATAAAATGAAATTCCCATTTTTAATTTATTTGCGACACGCTGCCTGCTGTAATTATTGTAATGGACTTTTGGTGAACTTGTCCTCGAACTCTCTCGATGGTACCTCATACAAACGAATTTTGATATAAACTAAAAGGTTAGTCGAGTCTGCTGGGGATCTAAGATCTGGTTTGGGCACTATGCTACACTGCAACTTAAATTTTAATATTAATTAATTAATTTAGATTTAAATTTATTTTTAAATTATGTTACATTTTCATTTAATAGATTAGATATAACAAAAATGTATCATCATAAAAAGTTAACTAGTCTTTTACACACACTTTAGAAAATAACAGTTTTATTCAGTGTGTGGTTTTTTAGATTTCCATAAAATTATTATGTAGTTTCAAAGTTAGTCGAGTAAGATTTACTCGTACGAGCTTTGAAACTTGACCATGTCTACAAAATTTCATTGCGTTTGATTGTTTATTCCATAGCTATAAGATAATACCGCGACTGACTAACTTAGGGTCGATTTCACCAACATAAAATGCCTTAACTGAGCGTTGTAACTTGATATTTTGAGTTTTTGTATTGAAAATATGCTAAAATATTAAATTTACGTTGGTGAAATCGGCTCTAACAAAGACAACTCAAAGGCTGAATTTAAAATATGGTGGAAAAATTGTTTACTTTGAGGGATTGTAGGCCGAGAAGAAACCCACAAAGAATTCAATCGGGTTTTCTTTTCTCTTGTCTGTCTATAGAAGGAGTAAATCTACCTGAACGAAGCAGGGATGAGTCAGCTAGTTTATTAAAGGTAAGGCTTTTTTTAATTAAACAAGATGCGTTTATCCCGGAGAGGTTTGCATACTAACAGCGTTATTATATGGCGCTCGCGGCGGGTCTAAAGAAATATTTGCATCCCTTCCCATTAAAACCGTGTGCTCTTTTTAGGGGCTGTGTTATTAAGTAATTTAAATGTTAGGTTAGCGGATAGCCGTAATTTTTTATCAAGGTGCGTGAAAATTCCTCATAATATTACGTATACTACCTCATGCCTCAAACTCTTTTATTTTCCGTAATAAAAAGTATCTTGTGCCCGTGTTCCGGATACAAGCTATTTGCGTCAAATTTCATCAAAATCGGTTTAATAGTTTAGCCGTGACTAGGTATTAAACAGTAAAGTAAAAGACAGACAGAGTTGCTGAGTTTGTTTTAGGCAACTGCTGAGTCTTTTGCCGGCTCTTCTCAGCAGAATCAGCATTCCGAACCGGTGGTAGATTTTCGACTTGTCATAGAGCCACAAGTTGGCCTACATGAAATAAATAATTTTGAATTTGAATTTATTATTTTGAAAACCTTATTATCTATATATATAAAATTCAAAGTCCTGACTGATTAACTGACTGACTGAGATATCAACGCACAGCCTAAACTACTGAAGTTAGAAACTTGAAATTTTTACAGTTGGTTCCTTTTATGACGTAGGCGCACACTAAAAAAGGATTATTGGAAATTCCACCCCTAAGGGGTTTAAATAGGGGATGGAAGTTTATATGAAACTCCGTCATTTTTCAAGCTGTTTCCATCAAAGTTGGTATTTGAGCTTTCAGTTAAAAATAAAAAAGTACGTGTGTCACAGTTTTTGAAAATTCCACCCCAAAATCTAATTCCACGCGGACGAAGTCGCGAGCGCAAAAGCTAGTTGCCTATATTTAAGACAAAAATATAAATTACAACTATCTTTTCAATTTATCTTCATTCAACTTAGACTATTAGTATAAAGTTTAGACTCTTAAACTCTAAAGCTTTTCAAAGAATTGTAAATCTAAATATCAAAAGAGAAGGAGACTGATTGACTGATCTATCAACGCACAGCTCAAAAAACAAGCACTGAAAGGCTTATAGATAGCTATTATGACGTAGGCATCCACTGAGAAAGGATTTTTGAAAATTCAACCCCTTAGGGGGCAAAATTGGGGTTTGAAAAATTGAAATTAACTTGAGCAAAGCCGCGGGCAAAAGCTAGTTAATGAAGTCGAAAAAAAAAACTGTATTACTGGGAAGTAATTTCGTCGGAAACGAATAGGTCAAGGATCACTTGAGACGAGAACGAATTTCAGGATTGTGTTGTTGATTTGAGTTTATGATCACGCCCTGACGAAATTACAAACGCTTTGTTCAATTTCAATTATTGTGTTAGGAAAGTGTGTCGAGTAACATTTATTTTTACCTACTATTATTACTTCATTCAAAAAATCTTATTGCTTTTTTTATAATAAATATTTATTAGTATAAACCTAAAACGAGGACTTTAAACAACTTCAAGTTATATATTACTAGCCGATGTCCGCGACTTCGCCCGCGTGGATTTAGTTTTTAAACCCCGCGGGACCTCTTATTTTTCGGGATAAAAAGTAGCCCATGTCACCCTCAAGATCCTCGACTGTATCCACACAAAAAGTCACGTCGATCCGTAGCTCTATTGCGGCGTGATTAAAGGACAAGTCAATAAACAAAAAAAATTGCATTTATAATATTAGCAGGAAAGTAGGGATATTAGTAGGGATAAAGGAAAGTCTGATTCCACAGTTCGACAGTGTGGTGGACTGATCTTAGTTCTTTCAATTCACGAGGGCGCGTGAGCTTTACTTGTGGTTACGTCTTGTACAAGCACATTGCGTAAGTGTGCGTGCCTGTCAGGAGCCTAGGTGGGAGGGGTCAGGCGCGAGCAAGCTCTCGCACGTGTCTCACACCCACTTTTATAGACACGACACACACACAACCATGAGCCACGTGCCCTCGTGAATTGCAAGAACTTATAACCTTAAGAAAAATTTTATCCCATAAACAGAAAGGCAAACTTTATGCTTTCAATTCAAATTTCCTATTTCGCGTTGGAAATAAATGCCTCATTAAAGTTTGGCAAGCAGCTTGATTAGTAAAGTCCAGTGAAATTATAATATCATCCATTTTCGCAGTAAAGTTATGTTTATGCATGGAATTTAATATTAGCTATCTCTGGGGATATCATTTGTATTATAATATGAGTACTTATTTGACCTAGATACCCTAATAATTACATATCTATAGCACATGTATGTTTACAAAATGATATTATAACAAAAGAAACGCTAGAACTTTTTAGATGCTGTCGATTTTCAAAAGAGGGTCTAGTGTAACCTTTCAAGCTTATGAGCTTGTGAGCGTTAACTGTACTTAATTCCATTACTCTTATAACGTACAGGTGAAACATAACTTTTTTTAGATCGATATACTTAAGTAAAATAAACTTTTGAAAATTTCACGGGTTACGAGTTTAAAACTTTTTTAAGTTTTAAGTACTTACCTACGTATCTCACATAAATGCTCATTTAGATATTCTAGGTTCTACGTGCTATCTTTGTTCGCTGCAACGTGATAAATTATTTATTACGCACTTCACTTCGCTATCGCAGACCTGTGTAATTTTTCAGTCGGTTTTACTTTATGGATGCACCTGGTACAGTCTACATCTGTATTTGCAATGGTATAATATTGTTCTATAGCGTTTTTTAAATTCGATGAGAAGATAGTCCTTGACTGCGATCTGACCTGATGGTAAGTGACGATGTAGTCTAAGATGGTAGCGGGCTAACTTGGAAGGGGTATGGCAGTGTAGATCAACCCATACCCCTAATCGGTTTCTATACGCCATCATGCCGGAACATTAAATCGCTTGGCGGCACGTCTTTGTCGGTAGGGTGGTAACTAGCCACGGCCAAAGCCTATAATCATATAAACAAAAGCATATAATCGAAAAAGCGACTAAAAATTTATTCGGAAACATTCAAGTGTAGGCAAAATAAAAGCATAAAATAGTAAAAGCAGCAATGTGGCATCTGTTGTTTAAAAAGAACTCCTTTATATGGGAATTTTGAAAATAAATTTGGCGGACCGTAGTGTAAAATGGTCACGAAAGGTAAATTTCGATTTGATCCTCAGTAGCTTTAATTTTTCTCTTCTCTATTGTTATTGTTTACAAAGCTTTTTACAAATCCCAAGCGATTAACTTTATCGGATTGCCATCCTCTTTGTCCGCAAATTTTTATCAAAAATCTGACGCTATCACGCTATCTTTGATCATATAATTTTCTTTGTGATCAATGTACTTACTAAAAATACTTATATAATTATGTTAAAAGCTTTTAAAATAAAAAAATATTTATTCGGTTCAATCAGTAGTGCCTAATGTCTCTAAAATAGAATTCTTTTTCAAGCAAGTTAAAAGACATAAATATTCGGTACAGCATCAGCATGATAATATTATGATGTAATAAAAATGTCTCACCTGACTTATCTTCTGACAATTTTTTGTGGAATTTCAGTACGATATTGTTCGTTTTGTAATTTGATAGTTGAGTACCTACCTATCACAAGTAATAGGAATTGAATGAAATGACTTTTGTTTAAGGTAAGGTAATTTTAAGCTATTGCATAGCTTCTATTGCGGGCCTTGAGCGTGGAGACCGAATTCAGAAATTCCGTAACGAAAATAACCTGACACCCCACGGACACGGACTCCTCCACCGCTAGATGGCGTTGATAAAAAATGCTATGCAATAGGTTTACCGCGGCAGTCTCCGAGTGCCACACGTCTTTTTTTTATATATTTTTAGCGAGCCGCCCATGAACATTTGTAGTATCGGAGGCACCACCAATGCGTTGCTGGCTTTTCAGGAATTTGTTGGTCCGCCCCTTGAATAACCCCATGTTATAATTTAGTAATTCTTGAATCTTAGCTTAATTAAAATTGACATAATTATAATTGCTGAAATTCCTGTCTCAAGATGTTGTAATCATCTTTCAATAAATAAAGATATAGGTACCTCTGTCTAAATTTTACCAGTTATTTGAGCCAATTAAGTTCATTAGGGTAGGTCCTCCAATAAGCGAGGTAAGACTAATTCTGATTTTACCACTATTGCGGTGCTTTGATAAGGCTTGGACACATAAAAAGCGTAACGGCAAAAACTAGACGTGAAATCCTCACCCTGTGAGTCATCTGTTGTCGTCGGCCCAACTATTATAGTGGGAGATCTGCCGACACTGCGCTATTCGATGTCAATGTGTCTATTCTCTAAAAAATATGGCATCAGTAACGATTGCAATGACCTTTGATTATCTGGTACCTTCTTGCTATTAGTTAAAATAAATTGATGCAGCAAGAACGCTATAAATTCAGCCAATCAGAAGCCATTACACTGATGCAATCACTTTTAGAGAATTGACACGCTCCACTTCCAGCACCTTGGGAACCCAATGACGTATTGTGGACGCCGTCATACTTGGAGCCGCGTTGGACGTGTCTTCGTGCATCGAGGTCGCTACGCCTTATGTGTTTCTAAACCTTTAATGTCATAATAAATGGTTAGGAGGGAGCTATCGTGTATAAATGTCCATTATGTCTTCCTTTCCCTCCTTCGCGGCGGTTTCGTTCACCGCAAAGGTGATAAATTATTTATTAAGCACTTCTCTACGCTATCGCAGTCGCTGTAATTCCTTAGTCTATTTATACAACTGGAATTGAATGTGTCCATTAAAGGAGATGACCCACTATTTATTTATGAGCTTAGGCACTTTACCTACTTTCGATATGTTTTTATTTGGATAACGATTTTCACATTCAGGTACAATGTTTAGGCGGGAATGTAAATTACAATCGATCTTTCAATAATAACATTATTATTTTAGGTCAGTGATAAATGCTAAAGTGGTACTTTTGTATTACAATTAAATAAATAAAAGTTTAAATGGTAACCGGTTTCTATTTTCAATCATCTGTTATCTCGTTATCTCATACATATTATATCATAGATTATCTCTCGTTTCATTAGGTAACTATACCTAGCAATTCAAAAATCGTATGGACTTTTTTGATAAAGGGTTTTATTATCTTCAGATTTTACAGATTGATGGAATATAGGAACCAGGCGTTAGTTATAAACCTTATACTGGTTTTTCAAACATTACTTAATTGGTAATGCTGTCTTAATTAAATTAGATTAAAAAGATCATAAACGAGAAAATCAAGTGCAGTAATCGAGAATTTTATTCCATTCGCAATCTTAATTGATACTTGCGGCCGTTGAGCTCTAGTTTCACAAAACATTTTCCATTCCTATATTGCAATTCCTATTCACATCAAAATATCGGAGCTCCCTCCAAAGCTTGTTTTGTTTTAAACTTACTAAAGCACTTGTGCATGAAACTGCACCCAGGAGAAATAGCTACATTGTGAAACTGTGCACGAATATATATCTAAGTTTACTTCTAAATGAAGGTATGTTTAAAGCCTGAAACACACACGATTCGCGATGGCAACTGCACGCCGTTAAGATGAGTTAGTTACAGTTGCCTCGCGTGGAATCCAGATTCCACTAAGCCTGGGAATGTTGAGAGTGACGTCATCGATAAGGCCCTTTTCCACTATAACGGTGATGACCAACTCCTGGGTGGTTGGGTATTCTCTGGACGGCGCGAGAGGCTTCGCTGGTAGGGAAGTATCGACTGACGGTGCACAATCCCCTAATTCTTTGATCTGAGTATCTCGTGTGGTTCTTTTGTGAGTTTTCATAATAGATTTGCGTCATACGCATGATGTAGCAGTGGCGTCATTAATTTTAGGTATCTACTGAACAGTAGGTACTATAAAATTAATGATTTTGGTACAATTTTCAAGCAGCATTCACAATAATTATTGTCACGACGTTGGGCCAATAGTAGCTGAAGCCATTAAATGGATTCAAACATTAAATTCCTATTGTCAGTCGGGACATTGTTTTTACTATTGATGGATGCAAGTAGTTAGAGCGTCTGTGTTCTCTACTGCCCCTAGAGAAATCATTCTATTATTATACTATGCAAGTTTGGCTTACCTGTTGGTCTAGTTTGTGACTGAGTTCTGCGTGGGCAAGGAGACTTAGAACCCGGCCCAAAAGAGTGCTTAATTGATTTTCCTTTGAACCTGAAATCCTCAGTAAGCCTTAATAAGTTGGGATGTTAGCGGTATTACATTCCGTCCCTCGGAAAGCAGTGGCCTCAAATCATGACAATTTGCTGTCCCATGGAATTATGAGAGTAAGGGAATAAATGTGCACTTGTGCGCAGATGTATGCACTATAATATATCCTGCATTGTGATTTAGCCTTATAAACCAATGACGATCCGAATGCATTTCATTTTTAATTTTATTCAAAACTGTTTTCTGAGTCTCAGATTTAGCTATAAGATTTTGTCCATAGGTAGGTCTACGATTATATTTATTATCGTTTGATATTATTATTACCTACTTATAAAACGCCGTGTTCACTATTGCATAAAAATGTCTTCAGCTAAGCACCGACTTGAGTCGACGTTAAAGCAAGCTTAATAATACTCGTTTAATATCCCCGAGGCCTCTATCATATTACAGTATGGCTGTAATTAAACTAGTCTTCTCTTTAGTATGCATTTAATATTGTCTCCGAAGGCTGTTCTCTACACAGGATTTCCATTTCCAATATTGAAACTGCCATTAGCTCTGCATTCGTTGCAGATATACAAATAGCGACGCTTGTCTTTACAGTTCGGCGCCGATGAATGCAAGTCGTTAGGGGCTAGAGCACTTGTGCATCCCAAGAGAAATTGCTCCACATCGAAACTACGAGTGTGCACGTTTTAACGACATTGATGCTCTGGATTATGTGTTTTAGAAGAAAAAAATATTGCTCTTACCTACTGTTTATTTTTTTATTCAATGACTAGATAGTCCTGTACTGCATCTCACCTGGGGGCTGATTCTGTAACTCAGTGCACTTTTTATCCATTGAAGGTTTACACTGAACTAGAAAATGTAATTTCTCTTCAAACCTTCAACGGATACAAAATATATGTCAGTGACTTTCATTTTTTGATAGGCACTGAGTTACAGAATCAGGCCGCTGATGGTAAGTGAGGATGCAATCTGAGATGGGAGCGGGCTGGCTTGGAAGGAGTGTGGCGGAGTACATTCAACCCATACCCCTAATCTGTTTCTACAAGTCATAGTGTTGGAACGCTAAATCGCTTGGCGGCACGTCTTTGACGGTGGTTATAATTAGCCACGACCAAAGCCTTCCACCAGACCATACCAGATATAATTCAGAAATTATAAGCTCCCAAACCCCGCCGGGAATCGAACCCGAGACCCGGGTTCGATTCATAAGACCACAGCGCTCACCACTGCGCCAAGGAGGTCGTCAAATTATACTGTTACTACTAAATAATACTGTTTTCAGAATTTATTCCGTGGCGATCATTTCAAAACATCTATGTTGGACATCTATTAGATGTTGTCAATTCAAATTCAAATTCAAAATTATTTATTTCATGTAGACCAACTTGTAGCTCTTACGACACGTCATGGCTCTACCACCGTTTTGGAATGCAGATTCTGCTGAGATTCTGATTTGGCGATATTGCGGCCATTTCAGACAAGCGCAGAGTAGCAAGGCAGTTTAAAAAGCGGAAAAGTATTTATACTATTTTTGTACAATGCGCTCGATGCTGTTGGTTCTGAGTTTTAACGGTATCTACTTTTCTTTTACAACATGCGTTAAAAATATGGTAGCTACAATTCTACTCACTTCTCTGCTTTGAATATTTAACCAACTTCTCTACCTCGCTGCTCAGATCTTATTTAACCATTAAACCATGATAACATATATGTCTCCAATAATGAATCTCCTTGCTTTTCGATACCTGTAGTAACAATGTGGCGACTGTGCCTCCGAGCGGAATTGCGTCATATCAAAATTCGTATTGGGATTGAAACACAGATGGAAGTTATATTTAGTTGTTTTTATAATAATATTATTCTCAAGGGGCTTCAATAATAATAAAATCATTCTTTTGACAAAACAGTGCCTTTTTAACTGACTTCCAAAAAGGAGGAGGTTATCAATTCGGCCGGTCTTTTTTTTTTAGATTAAAGAATCAAACTAAGAATAAGAAGCAAAGTAAGGAACTACAAGTTGTAAATACATCTTTTTTCTATAATCCAAAAAAATATAAATATAAGAGCGGTTTCATAATACTTAACTGAACTAATAAAACAAAGAATACAGAAGTAAACTTTCTATGTTCTATAGAGGTGAGAGCATTCGAAATTCTATCGATGTTTTGTATATTGATAACGAAATTCTCCATGTAGCTTTTGTTATACTTACGACATGTAAAAGTAAAGAATGCTATTGAGAGATAATACCCATTACCCATATCGTTTTATATGAATTGCGTCTTTGAAGTACGAATAACGGCCCCGTATAAAAGGTTTTTTGTATCCCTTTCTTTAAATAAAAAGATCATTCGATTTCCATTTAAAGAAACGTTTCATGACTAATCAAAGATAAACAATTTTCCCACAGTAAAATTTAAAGTATAATAATAAATACAGTTCTTCATAGTGTTCCTAAAAGTGCGTGTATTCTACCAGTCATTTATGGCGTCAGCGTGGTGGGTTAAATGCGTGTTATTCGAGAAGTAACCCAATAGTTATTTTTTTTCTGTGGAAGATCTGTAAGATAAGCAAATAAATTTAGTCGATACTCGTATGCCTGCCTGAATCAATTAGGCTTGTTCAGGTCTAGTATTCGTTTCTTTTTCAGGTGTCTTGGACAGTCACCGAACGAGTAGCTTGCTTGCGAGTGCATTCGAATATTATAATATTCGACTAATAATTATTAGTGAGGTGATTTATTTCTTTTAGAGAATATCATGCGATCAGCCGTCCGGCTATGAGCAGATGTGTTGAAATAGTGAAATTTTTTCTTTACGACTAATTCTCAGTAGAAAAGTCAGTTTTATTACGAGGTACTCTCTCTTTAAATGTTTTTTTCTTTTTAGGCGATTTAGATATTCAGGAACAGTGACTTGCACTGCTAGTTGATTTGGGTGGTTTACCAGTCTGTAGACTGTATTTGTACCTACTTGCCACTACAGAGCTGTATCTCTTCGTTCACTGTTATTATGCCAAGTGAGGTGAATTAAAAAAAATATATTGAATATTCTAATCTGTTGGGAGGAGAGAGGGGAATATTAGTTTCAGCATACCTAGCAATATTCTTAAAAAATACTGTGTCTAATGTTGTCACGGCAATAATAACCTGCTGTGGGTACATGGAAGGTAAGCATAGCTCGAATTGTAAAGCGATATTGTGCGACAAAACGGTTACGCTCGGATGTCAGTTCAATTTATCTTCCTTCGCGTTTGCCGGGGTCGGCGCGAGGTGGGGCCCGTCCTATCTCCAGATTTAAAGTGACATGGACCATTGAAACGGCGAGGTTTACTGAGAGATTTAGATTATGAACTTGCTTTACATTTTGAGTGCAGCGTAAATTTTATTAGGGTTTGCTATTATAATGTTTGACGCTGTACTAACATTATGATTAATTTTGTCGCTGTGTTCCTGTATTTTCTGTTTGTTTTCTTTATGGACCGATAGATGTTCACTATTGAACAAAGATCTCTTGCATGGACTTCCACAGATCTTGCGTCGTTGTGTTCATCGGCTCTCCCTGCGAATCGTTTGATGTCGTCCGGTTTTAATTTGATGATGACAAAATAGCCCTTAACTGCGATCTAAGATAATAGCGGGCTATCTTGGAAGAGGTATGAAAGTATGAATTTTCTGATACGGCTTAAGATCTTAAGCTACTATAGGAGGTGGTAAAGCTTTAAGCTTGTTTGCTCTCGTCTGTACATTATGGTTCTAATTTTATTTTGTGAACCGGTATGAAATATTATATCGGAATTCAAAACCATATTGTGCCACTGCACACAACACTACAAAACATTTAAGGCTCGGGCGACACTTCAATTTATCTTCGTTGGCGTTCGCGAGGGTCGAAATAAGGTACAATCCTTCCTTTCTCCAGATATGAGGCGCATTAATTCAGCTACACTAACTTCGAGAAGGATTTTCCGTATTCATGTTGTTCAGTTGATATAGTTTTTCAAATAAAAAAAAAAATTTAATTTAATAATAACATAGCCCTTGACTGTGATGTAATTTTAAGTGAGGATGCAGTCTAAGATGGAAGCGGATTTTCCCACCATCAAGAATTATAGAAGCTCGTATCTCTCAAACTCACAGTGCGAACGATGAAGAAATTCAAATGCATTGATTTTATTTTAATGTTATTTATCAAGACTGCGTCTGCAGAAAGTCTCAAGAGAAATCTTCGACGAAGCGGAATAAAAGCATCCTATGCACGCAAATGCAGGCCTCAAAGATGTATTATAAATGGAAAAATAAAAAAAATTGACGAGAAAATACCCCAAGCTGCTATCAATAGAAGATTTGCCCTTATCGTCAATATAAACTAGACAAATTCGCCCCATAGGAAGTAACTGAATAAAGCATTACATTTTTCCGGCGCTCGTATCCAAGTTTTTCATAACAACTTAGGAGTTTTTATAGAAAACTTTGACTAGGGTCTTGACTCGTCAAAGTTGAATCTGGTACCTTCAAGAAGTGGGTATGACTAAAGGGCAAGGTATAGGGTCATCGAATAAAAAAAATACGAAACAAATTGTTATTATAGGCGTACTACTCCACACTGAATACAAAGGATATTCAAATAAACGGATAAACGCTAGTCGGACTCGCCTACGGAGGGTTCCGTACCAAAATAAGCCGAAAAAAAACAAGTCTCTAGTAGGGGGCTGCGCTTTAATTTTTAATTTATTTTTATTATTTTTGGTTATAGCGGCAACAGAAATACACATTCTGTGAAAATTTCAATTTGGTAGACAGCTGTCTACCTATTACGGATCATGAGATACAGCTCGCTGACAGACAGATGGATGGGCGGACGGACGGACGGACGGACAGATAGCGGAGGAAATAGCTTCGTGTACGGAACCCTAAAATACGAAACAAGTTGTTATTATAGGCATACTACTCCACTTCGAATACAAAGGAATATATAACAAAGGATATTCAAAAAAGGAAATAGGTATTTGAAAACTTAGCAGAGAATATTTTTCCGCGAATTTGGCAATATTTCGCGTTAAGTGCCGTCGACTCGGCATTTGAATGAAAATTGAAAAAGTTTCATCCCCTGAAGACATAACAAGCGTTTTAAGATATTTTACATTTGCGACTCGCGGGGAGTATCGGAACTGGGCTTGTCGGGATAAACTGACTTCGGATTAACCTGAACTTTGAGGCGGAGAATTCATGTTTATATAACTGTTTGCGGAAAATATTTCGTAGCTAATGCGCTACAGACATAAACAATTTTTATGGAATGTTAGCCCTGAGGCGTAGAACTCAGTATAACTTAACTTATTATATTTTCCTTTCTTCTTCTCATATGGATAAAGATTGTGTTATGACTTAACATGATAGTGTGTAGAGGTAGTCGGAATTAATTTTTCCACACTTTTACCATGTCGAAAATCAGGAGCGATCCCATTTATTGAATTTCGCTTGTTTCAAACAACGAATTTTTTTAATCCTATTAATGTCAATCCTATTATCCTATTGATATTATAAATGCGAAAGTTTCATCAACTATATCACGTCGATCCGTAGCTCGGTTGCAGCGTGATTGAAAGATTTTATTTTTATTTTATTTTATTTATTTTGGAAAACCAACAGCTTATACTACTACATAGACTTAAATTTTAAACAACTAAAAGCTAATAAAAGGTTCTCACAAATAGAAACTAAATGAATAACCCCGAGTGCACAGTAAAAATTCTAAGCCATCTAAACGTAGAAAGTTTAGGATGCACTTGGCTGAACTAATATTTTTGTTAGATTTCGACGTAAACTATTCATATTACCACAAAACAAGTCGACATTAGGTTCGTCATAAACTGAGTTCAGAAGGCGAGAAGCGCGAATAATAAATGAGTTGTGTCTATAGTTTGTTTTGGTTAATGGGATATGCAATATCTTTTTATGTCTAGGTGAACGGAGTGATCTACGTGAGGGTACTATAATACCTAGCTTAGAAAGTAATTCAGGACAATCTATTGACCCCCTGGCTATATTGAGTAAAAAGCAAATATCAGCTATATTTCTACGTATGTACAGAGGCACAAGATGTAAATCAGAACAGGCTTTCTCATAAGATGTTTTAGGAAGGTGAAATTTGTGTTTTAGGAATCTAATAAATTTGCGCTGAATACTTTCTAGATAAATAAACCATAGATAAGATAAACCAACTTTCTAGATAAGATAAACCAACAAACAAATACATTTTCGCATTTATAATATTAATGATAAATAATTTTTATAATATTAGTAAGGAATTAAGGATTATTATCAGTACCTACTAGAAAGAAGCATTACATTCAGCAGTTGCGGCTGTCTCGGTTGCTGAGGCCCTTTGCGGCTCTTGATGTGATCTGTTTATTAAATTATGCAAATGAAATGAAAACATTTAATTTCAGTTGAAAAGGGTTTTCTAAAATAATAGATCGCAATTTAATTAGAGTAAGTGTACTCGGAGCCCTCTGCGTTGTTATTATGGGAGTTTGAAGAGCTGAGCGTCTGCGGTGAGGTGGGGTGTTTATAATTACTATAATATGTTTTGTACTAAGTATACACCTATGTTTATATGTTTAAAATGTGTATATATTATGTTTATACCGTAGCCATGTACGATTTTTTTTATATATAGACTAGCGCTTGACTGCGATCTCACCTGATGGTAAATAAAGTATTAATCACTCTTGATTTAAAGACACCCAAGGCATAGTTCCAGTTATGACTTATCATTAAGTATATCAACTAAGAATATGAATTCTTAGTTGATATAACTGGGTATCTTGGAAGTTAGAATAAAATGTGAACTTCTATCCTAACCATGATCGTCTGTTGAAAGGGTTGAAGGGTTGAAAGGGTTAGTTGGTTGAAACTCCTAATCATCATCAACATCTTCATATCAAAGCATTGCCAGCCTAATACTGAACACAAGTCTCATCTCATCAGAGAATTAAACCATAGTGCACCACGCTGGGTATGTGCGTATTGGCAGCATTCACACCCCGCAGTTATTCTTGAGTAATATGGTCATACTTATAGACGAACTTAAAACTAAATCTAAACACGCACTGTTCTGAGAAAATGTAACAAAAAAAAAAGACGTGTGGCACTCGGGGACTGCCGCGGTAAAGCTATTGCATAGCATTTTTTATCAACGCCATCTAGCGGCTCACCGTAGAGGAGTCCCGTCACCCGTGTCAGGTTATTTTCGTTACGGAATTTCTGGATTCAGTCTCCACGCAGGCCCGCGATAGAAGCTATGCAATAGCTTAAAAATTTATTATAACATCTCATAATAGTGCCTACACTTGCCTACACGAAGTTTTAGAATTACATATTTATTAGCTACTAGATGATGCCCCCGACTTCGTACGCGTGGATTGAGGTTTTTTAATTCCCGCGGGATCTCTCTTATTTTCCGCGATAAAAAGTAGCTTACGTGTTATTCCCGATTATAATCTATCTCTGTGCCTTTCAGCTAAATTGATTCAGTCGTTGCGGCGTGATTGAGTAACAAACATTTAACCATCCATCCATATAATATTAGTAAGATAGGAATTTTGTTTTTGTCATCCTTTTTTTTATACATTATAGGCACACGCTTGACCACTACCACACCTGATGGAAAGTGATGATGTGGTTAAAAGTGTAACGCGTTTGCCTAGAAGATCCCTATTCACTCTTGTTTTAAAGATACCTACCTAAATTGTACGTGTTAGGAAACACAGATCTTGGAAGAGCATTCCAGACCTTAGCCGTGCGAATCAGGAATGAAGACTTAAAGCGCTTGGTGCGCGTAGGTGGAATATCAACGACGTAGGGATGGAAGCTCTCCCTATGTCTTGCAGTGCGGTGGTAAAAAGGTGAAGGGGGGACAAGATCCTAAATAAGGTGTTCAACGGAACTATATAAATAGAAAATGACACCATATCAATACTTAGTTGATATCGACCAATATACTACGCCTCATTATAGTGATAATGATCGGCGGTTCAAATGCTATTGATATTACGGTTCGGCGCGGTGATAGGCACAAATTTAGATAATTGGGTCTAATTTAGTATTTTAGACGGCAGTATTCGCTGACGGTTAATTTTCCGGCATAATACCGGGAATTGCTTTGTAATGCCAAATACGGGCACGATTTCGCTTGATTAGAGGATTTGTTTTGAGTGGTTGATAATGTCGGCAACTGATGAGATAATTTGAACAAATAGACTTTAAATAAAAATGTTACTTTAATTTATAGCTAAACTCAAACTCAAACTCAAAATTATTTATTTCATGTAGGCCAACTTATGGCAAGTCGAGAATCTATCACCGGTTCAGAATACTGATTCTGTTGAGAAGAACCTGCAAGAAACTCAGCGATTGCTCTTTTCAAAACAAAAAAAAATTTACAACATGTAGCTTATCTATATTGTGGACAGCTAAACTAATATCCTTGCTTCCTTACTAATGTTTTAAATGCGAAAGTGCGTTTATTTGTTGGTTTGTCCTTCAATCACTCAGCGATGGAGCAACTGATCGACGTGATTTTTTAGTTTGAGAATGACATAGGCCACTTTTTAACGGGGTTCCCGCGGCATTTTTAATTACTTACTCCGCGTGAACGAAGTCGCGGGAAAAAGGAAAAAATACCGGCCAAGTGCGAGTTGGTTGATTCGCACGTGAAGGGTTCCTTACCATCGTAACAACGATTGTTAAGTTCGAGCCAAAAACGCCGAAAAAATCACGTTTCTTATATGGGGACCCCCGTTTATTTTTTATTTTATTATTTGTTGTTAAAGCGGCAATAGATACACACATTTTTTTTTTTTTTTTTAATCGATGACAAGATAGCCCTTGACTGCGATCTCACCTGATGGTAAGTGACGATGCAGTCTAAGATGGTAGCGAGCTAACTTGGAAGGGGTATAGCAGTGTAAATTCAACCCATACCCCTAATCGGTTTCTACACGCCATCGTGCCGGAACGCTAAATCGCTTGGCGGCACGTCTTTGACGGTAGGGTGGTAACTAGCCACGGCCAAAGCCTCCCACCAGACCAGACCAGAGACAATTTAGAAATTATAAATTCCTAAATTGCCCCCGCCGGGAATCGAACCCGAGACCTCCCAATTATAAGACCACAGCGCTCACCACTGCGCCAGGGAGGTCGTCAAAATTAAAACACATTCTGTGAAAATTTCAATTATGACAGACAGAAGGACAATGGAGGCTTAGTAATAGGGTCCTGTTGGCACCCTTTGGGTACGGAAACTAAGCACGCTCGCCTTGGAAGACCAAGCATATTCACTCTCCTCGCCCTCATGTCATCTCGTTTTAACTCTGTCCGAACCAAGTCAGGGAATGAAAAAGTTAGCTGTGGAAACACTAAATCTATACCAATATTTTATTTATTTCTCTTTTATATTTCCAGCTAGATTTATTTTATTTTTCATCTCGTTTCGCTTTACATTTCTATGAGAAAATTGCTTTGATATTGGTTTTGTTTGAGGACCGGTAATGGGTACGGTAAATGTTAGCAGAAAGCTTTTGCTTAATAGGTCTTTTCGTAGCAATCTTTATTTTTCAACCGACGAAAAAAAGGAGGAAGTTCTCAATTTGTCGCACATTTTGTGTGACCACGCATAACTTTTTCTACAAAATATTTATTTTTATAGTATATTGAAGTCTTAGTAAGTATAAAAATGTAAATGATGAATTGAAAGAACTATTTATCTCACGAAGTTACGAGCGCTTTACTTGTAGTTACATCGTGTACATGCACATTCCGTAAGCACACAGGTATAGTTCTTGCAATTCACGACGGCGCGTGGCTTATGGTTGTGTGTGCGTCGTATCGTATCTGTGTAAGTGTGAGCGAGAGCTTGCTCGCACCTGACCGCTCCCACCTAGGCTCCTGACAGGCACGCTCACTTCCGCAATGTGCATGTACACGACGTAACCACAAGTAAAGCGCCCGTAACTTCGTGAGATAAACGTACTATAATAAATGAAGTGTCAAAGCTCTAATTTTACGTACAAAGCGTGGGCAGCGCATTACGGAACTGAGTACTTCGCACCAATTGATATTATACGCATTGTTCGGTAAATTGTTCACGAGCGCCCGCATCTCTCATGATAGGTAGGTATTATACATCTTCATTTCGGTCCACTGCTGGGCACAGGACTGCTCTGCCGAAGACGGGTTCCGGATTTCTGTCCCAGACACAATTGACGTTTCTGAGTAATAAACAATTTGATTATTTTGTTCGAACTATTTTTTATGTCATAAAAAATATATTTTTTTTATTCGTTATCAAGATAGTCCTTGACTGCGATGTCACCTGATGGTAAGTGACGATGGTCTAAGATGGTAGCGGGCTAATATGAAACGGGTATGGCAGTGTAGATTCAACCCATTCCCCCTAATCGGTTTCTACACGCCTTCGTGCCGGAAGGCTAACGCCCAATAAACAATTGAATATCACTTGCTTTAAAGTAGAAGAAGAATATCGTAGTCGTGACAAGACCTGAGAGTTCTCCATGTTCTCCATAATGTTAACCTGTATGCCTGAGAGTTCGTCATAATGTTCTCAAAGGTGTGTAAAGTCTGTCACTGCACTTGGTGGACTGTAGACTAAATCCTTCTCATTTAAGAGCCTTTAATCTAAGAGATAGGTAAGGCGTTATTTAGAATTGCAAATTAAGCTCGCTATATATGTTTGATGAAAAGTTTTGAAGTTCGTGATTCACCCTCTTTTTCTGCCCCTGATCGACATACACCCCACAGTTTGCGATTGACGGCAAAAGTAAGAAGTAATTTTATGTTTATCGTCAAAGCATAATAAATCTAATTTCTGATCGTTAGTGCGCTTACTCAAGTAGTCAATTTTGACTCTAGGACAATAATAATCATTTTGAAAGATCTTTCTACAAAAACAAAATGGGTACCAGGGGTCAAAAGGACACACTGCTTTCTTACTCCAATCCAAGTCGATTGTAAAATGGCAATGGCAATAGATGTAGTTTTATTGAAACAGTTAAAAAATAATAATGAGTTCTAACAATCTTGGGAATGATTTACTCTAATCCTACTAATATTATACTTAAATGCGCAATGTATAGATGGATGGATGGATGTTTGTTACTCAATCAAGTCGAAACGACTGCACCGATTTGGCTGAAAAATTTGATGTACAACATTACCATTTTAGACTAAAGAATTAAAATGAATTAATTAAACATTAAAATGAATCCCAACTGCCCCGCTTGCAGTCAGTACAAACTAAATAAGCACCTCAATAACTAGTGATGTACAGACCCGTATTGATTAGAGCGAGTAGGTATATCTGAGAAACATTTCGAGTTAACTACGTACATTCGTAATGTCTCGCAAGCGGTGTTTCGCATTTCGAGGACAATTTCCAGTTAGCGATCGATGAGCAGGGCTGTCTGTTATAAGCTTAGGAGTGAGTAAATAGGTATACCTATAGTTACTTCATGAATTAAGAGTTTGAAGGTTCCATCTATCTCACATCCTAACTTATCTTATATCTTAATCTTATATCCAACGCCTATATCCTTATTAATATAATAAATGCAAAAGTGTGTTTATTACATTGATTTATCCTTCAATCACGCAGCAACAGAGCAACAAATCGACATGATTTTTCCAAGATTGTCTCTATAGTCATGCAGGGTATAGTAGAGGACTTAGAAAGTCATATATAGGTTGCCTTGTATACCATGAGATTTTTTAAAAATCTTACTCCACAAGGACGTGAATGTAATATTTTTGTAACACCTATTTTTCTGTTTTGTTACGAATACACTTTACATCTTCACTTACCATCAGGTGAGTTCGCAGTCCGTCTCTTGTCATAGAATAAAAAAAAATTACATGTTTTGCACAGGTATACCGGAATACCGCAACACCTAACCAAGTGTAAATGCTATTTTCTATTCACTTTTATTTTAAACGGGGAATAGAAATAGGAAAATTTTCTTTTGTTTTAAAAAGTAAAATTTAAAGACTATAAGATCATGATTCATGACCTGCATGACTATTCATGTCTTAAGAATTGGATCAGGAAAGATTTAAAGGTAAAACTAGTAAAATTTAATATTTTCTTTTAACTGAACTGAACAGAAAACTGAACTGTGTCAAAGATACATGGAAGCAATCTGCTTTGCATTCAGCTGTTCACGAGATGGAATAACGCTATTGTGACATTGTTGCTTTATTTGTTGTTAAATGTTCCTTTTGAAAGAGTAACATCTTTAGATGAGATCTGTAGAGCGTTTTCTTACTTGGCATACGAACTTAAGTTATAGTTTTTAACTTGACATAAATCGACCTCGTTTCGACTCTGTCTTGAATTGAGCAGTGAGGTACAAAATGGGTTTAGCCTGAGAATCTTACCGGCTTCTAAGTTTAATTTGGTTTAATCTGCTTTCTTTTCGATAGTAGAGCCTATATACAAACATACAAGTATAAACTTGATGTTAGCTACGCACCCGAAAAATAGCGCTACGGCCCAAAATTGTTTGATTTTAACAGTACTCCGTTTTACTCTTAGTTTTAAGACGTATAAGTAAATATAAAAATTAGATTTAGTACTTACGTATTATTTAATACTTATATTTAATTGTATTAAAATTGCTAGTAAAATAAAGTTCGGTTTCTTAACTAACCGTCAAAGTTAAACTACTATAAAAATTTTTTTCAGACAAGGTGTGTCAAAGTGGTAAATACGTTAAACGGAAGGATTAAATTTCAAGGATCGTGGTATTAGTGCAATAGACGATAAGCGGATAATTTTGTTACTACCCACATTTACGAGTCGTATTACCAACACTCGGCAAGGAATTCACGTACGCTATTAAAACTTTGGACGAGTATGAACGAACTTCATATTGCAATCTTGCAATTAGTGGCGTAATTTTCGCCTACTTATATACGAGTTACGTAACTAACTGACTTCCCGGTTTACCTAATATTAACTTGTAGGTGTTATTTAGTGAATAGGCAAAGTTGGAAGTAGTAAGAAAGTATATTTACTTCATCTTCGACCGAATATTTTACCTTGTGTTGTAATTAGTGCGTAGTTTTGAATTCAATAAATAGCAGAACTGATTTTTGTTACCCTTGCATACTTGGTGGTATAAGTTACGATGCAATCTAAGATGGATGGATATGAATTCACTAATAAAAAAATGGTTTTCAAAAGCTAACGCCGCTGACGCTAAGTCACTTGTAAGAATGTCTTTTTAAGAGGGTTGGTAAGTGGTGACCAGCTACGATGGAAGCCTCTCGACAAAGCAAACCAAGAGACAATTATTTAGGAATTATATTATGCGTAATAGGAATACAACAGGCCGCAATAGTTTTTTTTTTCAATAGATAGGTAGCACTATCCCTCTTCATATTTTACCAAGGTCTTTCGATCAGGGTCTGTTTAATATTTTAATTTGCCAGTCTAATGTTTTTACGAAAGAATATGAAAATTTGAAAATGAGTTAGTATCTACACGTATTAGGTACATCCCTAGAAGGCATTTTGCGTTTGATTTATTAGATTAGCATTGGAATGAAGTTCGAACTTCGAGTACTTACAATTGTTTCGTTAGCCATATCGTTGATCATCGGATAATGTTCTTGTTTTAAATTTAGATGTTTCAACGAATCCGTTCTGAGATAAATCATATCTTAACTTAGGGTTTCATTTGGAAGTCTTTGACCTGCACCTTTTATGAATATGTAGGTCTCCTTACAATCACACATTTTTGAAGCAAGAAAAGTTTTGTTAGTGACCTAGCGAATTGCAATAACCTTTTCTTTAAAAGGTAGGTATAGGCAGAGAGAAGAGTAGGTATATGTTTTTCTCTATGGTATAGGCAATGTGAATATGTACATAATATGTACATAATATGTACATATTCACATTGCCTATATAATATACATATTATGTAAAAAAATAATTGGTATAGAGTTATACTAATATCATAAAAGCGAAAGTGTGTTTTTTGTTGGTTTGTCTTTCAATCACGAAGCAACGGATCGACGTGATTTTTTGTTTGTAGTTGAGATCTTTCATACTGAGATCTATAGAGCGTGCGCTGACTTAGCTCGGACTTAAGATAGAGTTAAAACAAGACACAAATATGCTCTAATGTAAATCTGTCTCGTTTTAACTCTGTCTTTTGACTAAGTAGAGCGAGAGTGCGGTCTATAGATTTCAACCTAAGAGTAGCACAGGCGTCTTATCCCGAAAAAATGGAGGGATTTTTTGCACGGGATTTTTAAGAACATATATTATTTAAATAGTTCAAGCACACTAGATTTATTGACGATTGTGAGATTGTATTCATGCGTAAACTTGTAATTAAATAAATTAAAAAGATACCATTTTTGATGACCATAAGAGCTTGTTAGATATTATTTATCTCCAAAAAATTTTACCCGATTTTTACGAATGGAAACAAAAACATCGCATTAAAACAATGATCCGATATGAAGCGAGTATCGCAAGTAATGAAAGGGTGGAAGCGTGTAGGGTGGCTCAATCGATACACACCCCTACGCTCTAATGCACCCTAACACCGGCACTGAGCAATGCAATAGGGAGGATAAACTGGGTCGACGTGTTGTATTTATTGAAAAGTAGCTGATGCCCGCGACTTCGTGCGCGTGGAAAAAAATCCCGCAGGAACTCTTCGACTTTCCGATATAAAAAGTAGCCTACGTCCTCCCGGTCTTCAACTATACCCACGCAAAAATCCACGTCGATTCGTAGCTCTATTGCGGCGTGATTGAAAGACAAACCAACAAACCAACAAACAAACACACATTCGAATTTATAATATTAGTATGTGTACTGCGTAAATGTATAAATACCATACATTTTACGATATTTTTTTTTCGCACAAGACGCGAGTATAAAGACACAAGGAACGTAAGTCATACTATCAGCAAAATTTGATAAATCTTAGGGGTCGAAATGTCAGTAAAGTCAGAAAAGTAATTTTTTTAAATGGCCAGTATTTTTGTAAATTCCCATGAATATTTGTTTCTTTATTCTTTTTCGGATTTTTGGATCTTAAATTACATAGATACTTCTTCAAGTAGCTAGGTTTCCATTTTTTCGTATACTTGTCCATTTTCTTATTAACCCTTTTTTTGGAATAACAACTAAGATTTTACTTCACTGCCATACTCCTTCTTCCAAGTTAGCCCGCTACCATCTTAGACAGCATCGTCAATTACCATCAGATGAGATTGTCATCGAATAAAAAAAAACTTAAATAAAATTTAAACCAAACCACTTATGTAATATTTTCAATTAATTTAACCCCATTCAGTGGCTTTAGAGGTTGAACTGCGATTATTTATAATTGCTGCTTTTTATTCACACTTTTTTACGGCTGTTCCATTTTCCAGCCACAAACAACGAATTTCGTGCAACAATTTGATCTGAAATCGATGCGGATTTTAACCTTTTTTAAATTATTGTAATACTTTTGCCCGGCACATCGTTGGAGTTAGGTTTTATAAATATCGTGGGAACTGTTTGTTTTTCATAAATGCAGTCTATATCACTCTCCAACAACTCTTTCAACCCTCAATTTATACCCATGTATTTTTACATCACATGGGAACTTTATTCCACGGATCATCGTGATTATTGGGATGGGTATGGGTATATGGGATCTGGAGCTATCTTTTATCCATCCTGAAAAAAAAAAACAGAATGGTTCTTGATGGTTTCTTTTGTTTGGAAACCTTTCGACTTTATCGCGGGCAAAAGCTAGTCATCATATAGGATCAAGTCTTTTGAAAATTTATTATTCACTTCTTGAAAATATGTGTTCTCACAAGTGTTTAGTTCCTTTGGCAAATGTTTGGGACGCAAAGCGAAATTTTCTAGAGCACAAATTGATGTACTCTGCTCGTATATTGTATACAAAAGATTGTTCAAAATGATTCCCTTGTCCTTTCAAACATTTCCCAGAGCTTTGAATGCAAAATAAGCCAGTATTGCATTTGAGATTTTCAAAGCGGATTTCGACACAGTGCGCTCGATTCTTCGAAATGTTTACGAGTATATTTTATAAAGCTGTTTTACTTTATGTCTGTCTGTTTGTATTAAGACGACCGTATACCTCAAGATGACCGCCAGAGCACCAAAGAGCATGAGAAGCGGAAGTGACGCATTTTTCAGTACTGAAACTGAGTTTAACTGGAACGTGTGTGACGTCAGCAGCAAACGCAGTATTCCGTTGATGACAGTAAAATTACTTACGCTGCACACGAGGTTTGCAGTCTAGCGTACTAGGTTGTGGAAAATTTACCGCGTCAGCAAGAAATAACTACGACGCTACACGTGAATTGGAAGAAAACTTTTTTATAAATACTTACCCAGTATTAGACGATGTCCATTCTGAGGTCACACATCGACATCGAGTAGATTAATTGTCAATAAGATATGTTAGGATATCTTTAGGTAGGTAATAATGTAGTTTCATGCTTAGATCAGATGAATTAGGATGTGAGTAAGAAGTTTTCATTAAAATCATCAGTATATCTTGCTGTCGCAAATGTAATTTGCTTTGAAGAAATTTTGAGATGCTGATGACGTCAGCGCTGGCTGTCCAATATGGCTGACGTCACTTATATTTTTAGTAACTGTTTAAACGTCTTACGCTTCTTGCAGCTTTCTCAGTACCTTAACTGTATTTATTTAAAGTCACAAATTCAGTACAACCGATTTTGATTTGGAACGTATCCGCGCATGTAAACGTATAAGAATGCATGCACGAAATTCAGCTCTAATTCAATGCTGCTATGGTTAATTTTACTTTGACGCTAATGTCATCGAATATGAATACGATCAATCGAATTAAATCTTATACTAACCCTACTAGTCTGTTATCGACGGCCAATAATGCGGTCGTGTACGATCTCTTTAAAGTTGAAACGGTCAATGGCCATGTTTACCTTGAGGGTTTCTGCAATACATATTTGAAAAAGTATTTTTAGAATTTCCCAAACGGTAGAGCTTTTGCTGTGACTGGGGTTTTCAGAACGACGCTATTGTAGACCCAATTACGTGTACGGATAACATACAAATTGTCTACCTCCTCTAACGTGACGAGTTTTGACTGCATCATAATTTACCTACACTGCTTTGCATGTAATGCATGCTTTGTAGCTTTTAGACATTATTTTGATTCGTAAAGAAAAGTTAGTACCGCTGACATACGCTTTGATTGATGATCGTAGACCGAAAAAGTTTCTCTGAAAATGCACTAAACTTTAATACTGTCGAGTGTCTATAGAGAAATGTCAGGCATGCACGATGATTTCCTTCACCCAGACATAGCTTCAAATAGTTAAAGTTACGTAACGGGATTCCTGGATCCAGAAATCTCGATAAGGAGGTATAAATGGGTTTTAAAACCGCCAAGTGCGAGTTGAACTTGCGCACGAAAGGTGTCATCGTAACAGCAATTCATAAGATCGAGCAAAAAAACGCTGAAAAAATCAGGTTTTTTTGTATGGGGAACCCCCTTTATTTTTTATTATGATTTTATTATTTATTGTTATAGTGGTCATAGACATATTCTGTGAAAATGTCAAGTATTTACCTATTCATGTTCATGAGATACAGTCCGCTGACAGACAGACGTATGGACAGCGGAGGCTTAGGAATAGAACCCTATTGGTATCCCTTGGGTCCTAAACCCTAAAAAAAGAAAGTAAGTACTCTTCGACCTTCGACACACAATTTTCTATCTTATATAGTAACAATATGTAAATACTACTTTGGGCTAGTGCTATAGTGCCCAATGGAGAGTCCTCGGCTTTCAATATTGAAGCGTTTACCTTTGCTCGCTATTCTTTCCACGGGTGACGCTTTACATTTTCCTATATTCGGCGTCAAAGAGCACGGATACAATACATTTGGCATTCAAATTGAACCATACACAATTCCTTTTTCCTAAAATAATCTAAACAAATAAAAGGAAAAGGTGACTGACTGACTGACTGATGTGCCAACGCACAGACCAAACCACTGGACGAATCGGGTTTTTTGGCATAGGTACAAAAAGAATAGATGTTAAACCCGTAACATTCTTTACGTGGAATAAGGTTTTTTTCTAGTGGGAATCCTTGAATATTCGAGATTTAAAAATTCTTTTCAAAGTACTGAAATCTCAATATTTCTTAGTTTAATCAAGGCAGTTATGTTGAAATCGTTCACTTCAATCACTGTCCTTGCTCTGTGCTTCAACTTTATCTATTTGTATAGTCATATGTACCTACATACCATGCTATGCATAGGCCAAATATAGGTATGAGGTATGCGGCCAAGTCAACGAAAAAATCGACTTTCCATGCGAATTCCATTTCTACCCAAAACCGATTTCCCGAAAGTCTAGACTTATTTCCGTTAGCCGAAATTTTGTTACCATTGCTGTTCATGATTTTTCTGAAAACTTCGTTTCTGATTTTTGGGTGATATTGGTAGTAATTCTGTTGTACACAATCTTTATAACCTAATTAAATTGACACATTTTAAATTGGTCCTATCTTTTTTTGAACCCTATAGAGAAAAATAGCTTTACACATAAAACTATTTTAAAGAATTTACATTTTTAAGAGATTCTAGGTATACAACATCTTTAGCGCCATTATAATAAATCTATCAAGATAAGTACACCAAATCTGTCGCTATCTAATTGCAATCTAGTTTGATGTAAGTAAAGGCAGAAATAAAAAAATTAAAATATTTGTAAATTAAAAATTTAAAACACTCTCGTAGTATGAACCTATGGCCAAACTATTTGCGGTATATTCGACATCCTGTTACCCAGTTTTCTGCTCCACCCTTCGACCTTTTAGCCCGGGACGTGGCAAGCGCACGCATTCCCCTCTGCCGAAGTACATGTACAAACGTACGGTTCAGCTTGTAAGTGTGACAGCTTTTGAGTTAGTGTGTGTTCATAGAGACATTAAGTATTTACAAGAGTGTGCGGAAGTAAGTAAATGTGTGCTGTACGTGTGTACCCCACCTCACCGCAGAAAGTGGCAGAATATATTCAGTACTAAATCTGCGTAAAGGCAAGTCCTTTCTGAATCGTTCAAGGCTCCACCATTAGATCGTCCTTCTCGATTCTCGATCATCATCTCATCATTATCATCTGACACCCACTCATGGAGACCCTTCTAATGTGTTCAAACACACAATATTTGCTGTAAGTTGCTGATGAGTTGCGTATCCCGAAGACTACTTGTTGATGATGATGAAGTAGGTAGTGCAGTGGGTTTTAAAAACTAGATTTTTAACTGTTGTTTTTGACACTCTGAAATAGGTATCTATAGTTGGACGCAGTTATGCAATAACGATTCAACCCACAAACCTTTGTTAAATTCAATAGTATACATAATGTCATAGATAAATAGGTGAATTATCCCTAAGAGATAGACATAATCATTAAGTCAAAAGAATTAAGTCAACTTTTCAATTGATAATTTGATTCATTATTGCGTATCTGCGTCCAGTTATGCATTAAGATTTCTATTAAAGTTTAATGAAGGTGTCGTTAATAATTTATCTTAAAGTCTCAAAGAGAACGTCCCGCTTATTACTTAAAGACAGTATTTAGCCCTAAGGAACATTTAAAATAAGACGTACTAATGTAGTTAATAAAGGCGGGTTAATTTAAATTTATTAATACGAATTTATTTTTCAAATTTTACGGTTTTATTAAACCAAAATAAAAACCACGACAAAGAAAACTAAAAAGACACGAGTTTAGAGTTGCCTTTTTGTACGTTTCGTGATTTTCGCTAAACGGTCTGAACTCTTCGTACCAATATTGCTTGAAAGTCTAGTCAAAAGGAGCATTTGAAAAGCAGCTAACTTAGTTAAAGATTTCCAAAGAAATCGAACAGTGCTAAAAATCTACTAAATGAATTTATAGATATAATTATTTTATTATTTTAAATTGGAAACTTATAAAAAACCTTATTTGTATAACAAATAATAATATTAAATCAAATGACAACTAAATAATTATAAACTACTTAACTAAATTATTATATAATTATATAATACAACTATTAAATTATCCTTACAAATGATCGATGTTGGAGCATTATTATCTTTGAAAAACCTATTATGACTAAAAGAAGGTGTCATGAACCCCAACAATGAGTAAGTAATATGACCCAAAGAGAGGTGGAATAAAATCGAATACTAGAAATAAAAAAGGGTCTAAGTGCCAAAAATTTCGTTTCGGTTTTTATTACTTTATTATTTAGTATATTTGTGTTGTAAAGAATTTTATTGTAATAATAACCATGTGAAGTTTAAAATAAAAGAAATATGTTTAAATGATTTATTAATTATTTGAAACACAAATTCTGCTCTTTTTTGTTTTGGTACTTAGAGCCTTTTTTATTTCTGGTATTCAATTACGTTAAATACTTCCTCCTAAAATATAAGTTTTTATATTACTGAGCAATAAAAAAGTTTTCCGTTCGAAAACTCGAGCGTCTGAAAAATCTATAAGCTTCTTACGTTGCTGAAAAGAAGCCCAAGCTACTTACTATCGTAGTAACGACGGTAGCTTGGGTTTCTTTTGAGCTTCTTCTCAGCTAATTGATAGGAAATAGTCAGTCAATAAGTCAAATTATTCATTTATGGTTAAAGCTTCTTATTACCGCCACAGACTACATTTAAAGGCCACAATAAATATTATAACGAGATTTCTGGCTTGTTCAGGCTTGTTCTTGCTCGGTCGCTAAAAGGAGCGCTCCTTGCGAGTACTAGGTACTAGGTACTCGGAGCTTCAAAAATATTCAAGAAGGAAAGGAAGGAGGAGATTCAAAAGACTGTACGAGATCAGACTTCTAGTACTATTAGTACAGTAGTTCCGAGCCAATTGCGATAGTCACAGACTAAATAGGTCCACAAGGAACAATACTCTAATTGCCTGACTTCTTGTTTTCCGCTCTTTCAGAGCCGAGCGTACGCAGTACTAATACAAGTTAGAACATTGTACTATTAAGCATACGGAATAGTTCTTTCTAGCTCAATTTCGGGAATTCATGCTTCATTTTTGATAGTACTAAGTACATCTACTACATTAAGACTTACTATGTTGATGTTGTAGATGTTTGCTTTCGCATGACAAATAGCTGTATATCCATTCTCCATGTACCATAAAACACCTCAGGGTGTCATAAAATTATAAACGCTCAGGGTGTGGTAAATGTGTTTCGGTCTTACGAATTCAGAATACCTAGAGGCAACAGACCCGCGTCAATACACACGTCCTAAACAAACACCTGCCTGCCAGCAAAATATTTTCAGCAAGGCTAACGAACTCAATTACCTTTAGCGTATAAACGAATACCTTTCGTAATATTGAAGTATTCGTGTATATTTATGCTATACCCTTTGCGTAGAGTGTCTTTTTAAAAAACCCTCGAATTCGGTGTAAGAATTCTATGTCACTCTCCATATCCTCAATAATATCGAAACGTATCTAATTTTGTTACGGCGTGATTGAAGGACAATTCAACAGACTGACACACTAACACAATGTCGTATTTATAATATTAGTAAGGATGGAGTAGGTAGGTATTTGCTTGTGTGAGTGCAAACCAGTAAGTAGGTATCACATTAAATTGCTCATATTATGATACCTACTAAAGTCGTTTTCAATAGGAGCAAGATTACTTGCAGTGACCAGAAACTCCATACAATTGTGCAGAGGCTCGATGAATGCAAAACCGGTAGCCTACATAGCTACAAGTTCGTTGAACACGCATTGAGATACGTTATAAAAGGTATTGTAGACTAGTTTATCTCACACTATGTGGACAGGACTTGTTCCGCGCTGATAGTATTCAATGCGAGCCTGTCTGGAGTCTGCATTCATTCTACAAATATGATAGAAACTGCGTCACTGCATTTTATCTATAACATAATATTATCTTGAAGTAAGGTACTTCAGTTTTGATAACAGGCATTTTATTTCAGACTTCAAAAAAACCCGTGATATAAAATTATGATGGTAGATTTGATTTGGAAAAAATAAACATATTGCACAACATACTTGATATAATCAACAGATCCATCACGTTATCCTAAACGTTCTAAGTCATAATAAACTAACTGTGTCTCGATAAGTCAGTCAATATTGGTAAGATAATTTTTTTTAGTATTATCAGTTACTTCTTCAAATAGAGTCATAAAATGCGTGCTCGGAAAATATCTCGTTTACATGAAGACCTCGTGGATATTATTCGAAAAGTGTCTGACGTTACTAGCATTAAGAATATTAAATATTTTATAGAGTTTGGTACAGAAGAAATAGACTGTTTTCTCGGCGGAGTACATAAAGTAAATATAAAAGGTGTCAGAGATGCTGCTCCCGTTGAAATAAGGGTCGTGATAAAATGGCATTCAAATCCAGCAGATCGCGAGTGCTTTAGGTCATCTTATCACAGAGAATATGTATTTTATGAAATCATTGTTCCAAAATTAATAGAACTCCAGAGGAGATGCAATGTGATCGAAGGTTTAAAGATAAAATTCCTGAACTGTGTATTTGCAAGTATCGAACACAACAAAGAGACTATTGTGGTATATACCACAAATAATTTTGAGCTAGTGGACCGATTCCACAAAATGGATTTCGCACATACCTCTCTAGTTATTAAAAATCTCGCCAAACTCCACGCGTTATCGTTTTCTTTACAAAAACTTTATCCAGATGAATTTGAAGTAATACGTAACTTGTGTGGAAAGGATATTCAGTACGCTGAACTGGAAAGCATACCAAAGTGTTTGATCAGCTATTTCAAATCTTCCCTAAATGTTATCTCAAATCCTGTGGCAAAAGCGAAGCTTGAAGATATTACTCCAAATATTTTAGCATTGCTAAGTAAATGCTCAGCACCGGCACCCATTTACAGTGCAATTTGTCACGGAGATTGTTGGAATAATAATATACTGTTTAAATATCAGGTTAGATTACAAAGCATGTTTATTTAAATCTATATTAATATAATAAAATGCAAGAGTTTGTTTTTTTGAACGCGCTAATCTCTGGAACTACCAGTCGGATTTGCAAAATTTCTATTTGTATTTGATAGCCCAATTCTTGAGGAAGGTTATAGGCTATTCAACATCTCGGTACGACTCTTAGAAGCCGAGCAAAAATAAAAAATAGCGTGGGCAAACAATGCAATGTGGTGAGTCGGTGACCGACGAGAACCGAACAAGAACCGAACCGAAGGCTATTTATTATTAATCCGGAGGATCAAACAGTTCCCACGGGCTTATTAAAAACTAAATCCACGCGGACGAAGTCGCGGGCAACAGCTAGTCATAGTCATAGATAAAATAGATGGCCTCATATTTCGTCGTCATCAGAAACCCATCAACGGCTCATTACTGAACCCAGGTCTCGCAGAGAAGGTTTATAGGGCATAGTCCACCACGCCGGCCCAATACAAAATGGCAGACTTCAGACACCTTTGAGAACATTTTAGACGCGTCATGTTGTTTGATGATGTTCATGATGTTTTCCTCATAATACTTTCCTTCACCGTTGAAGCATGACGCGACTGTTAATTGCTTAACTTTATCGAACTATATGTGTATACAGAGCGTCCCACGCCTATGCCACATGGAGGGGAAGTACCTTAAATATTGTAGATGGAAAATTTTACTGAAAGAAAACTTCATTTTAATTTAAAAAACAATTTAAACTGCATTCATAGATTTTTAAATAATTGCCTGGTTGAACCGGGACTCGAACCCGCTATACGAGAAAAAAAATTAATCTGTATCTTTATCATACCGATCGGAAGGCTTCATCATAAGGATTATTTTTTGTTAAATAACATAGCATGAGAAATAAAAGGAAGACCATGAATTTTTTAAAAATTATTGGCAATTATTTAAAAATCTATGAATGCAGTTTAAATTGTTTTTTAAATTAAAATGAAGTCTTCTTTCAGTAAAATGTTCCATCTACAATATTTAAGGTACTTCCCCTCCATGTGGCATAGCCGTGGGACACCCTGTATAGTACGGAAAAGTCAGATTGTAGTCCTAACTGCTGAACTATCATTACTCTAAAATGTAATTTGCAATTGCAGGGGAAGAGACCAGTGGATGTCCTGTTTGTTGATTACCAATTGGTGCGCTACGCGTCACCAGTCACGGATATATCATACTTCCTGTACATGTCTACAGATCAAAAGTTTCTCTCCAAACATTACCATCAACTGCTTGATATATATTTTGGAACACTATCAGCGGTTGTAAGGCAATGTAATTTAAATGTTGAAGACGTTTATCCTAGAAGTGTTTTTCTGAGGCACTTGCAAGAGTACTCCGTACTAGGTTTAATAGAAGCCTTGATATCTATGAAGATAATAACAGCGGAAACTGAGGAGGCCTTGAAAATGACTGAAATGAAATATCACGCCGAAGAACCGTGTCAGTACGAAACGCAAAATCAGTCATTGTACGTGGAAAGGGTTAACGGAATAGTTGCAGATTTCTTCGACAGAAACTATTCATTGGATGCGATTTTAAAATAATAAAGCATAATAAAGATTGTTATTTATAGATTTTTAAATTTTCTTACGACCCCCTTTCGAAGTGGTGAGTGATGTGGTATAAAAGTGGAAAGTCTCGGGTTCGTTTCCCGATAGGGAAAATTTGAGAATTTCTAATTTCTAAAATCTTTCTAAATATTTTTCTACCGTCAAACGATTTAGCATTCCGATACGATGGCGTAGAGAAACCGGTAAGAAGTATGGGTTTAATTGCCTATTGCCATCGTAGATTGCATCGTCACTTACCATCAAATGAGACCGTAGTCAAGGGCTATAAAAACATGACAAAGATAGGTATTTTTGAATATCTTTGGGTAAGCAAAACTGAAATCGTAGATGTGCTCAAGTTTTGTGGTAGGCGCTCTATGAGCCATATCAGTAAAGGTTTCTAATGGCAGTTAGCAATAATCTTCATTGAACTCGTACTGCATTGTATGCTCTTGTAAGATTGAATCTTGCAAGAGCATACAATGAAGTACAAGTTCATCTCTTGTTTGCAGAGAAAAAATTTAGAATGACGGTTTAAAGCGCCCTTGGAAGGCATAAATTCCAGCGCTGCAGTTAATTGTCTGTAACAAAGGTTTTTCAGATGGGACGAATAAGCCGTTGAAAGGAAAGTAATGGTTGCGAGCGCGGGTAATATTTAACACTCTCTCTCTTGACATTCGAAGTAGGCACGAGCATCCTCGTGGAGTTTCCTGTGTATCGCGGATCGTGGCAAAGAAGTTGTTGCGTGAAAAACGGCTAAAGTTCATACATTTTTCGCTACAATTACCTCTATAAAGTTAATTTGTTTTTAATCTTTAATTATATAAAAGGAAAAGGTGGCTGACTAACTGACAGACTGACTGACAGACTGATCTATCAACGCACAGCTCAAACCACGGACGGATCAGGCTGAAATTTGGCTTACAGATAGAAGTACTATCATGACGTAGGCATTCGCAATGAAAGGATTTTTTTAAATTAACCCCTAAGGGGATAAAATAAGGGTTTGGAAACCAACACACTTTCGCATTATTTGTAATACTAGCTGATGCCCGCAACTTCATTCGCGTGGATTGAGGTTTTAAATTCCCGCGGGAACTCTTATTTTCCAGGATAAAAAGTAGCCTATGTGTTATTCCAGACTGTAAGCTATTACTGTGCCAAATAGCTAAATCGGGTCAGTCGTTGCAGCGTGATTGAGTACCAAATATCCGAACTTTTGTATTTTTTAATATGCAAGTAATTTTGAGTCACAAATTACAATATTATTACACTTATTCGTATTTTTACAACAACAGTTTAATCTTGAATTGATATGTTCCAACTTGTCTTTCCTTAAAAATGTGGTCGAGCAAGGTTAATATATTACGAGTATGTAACCTAAATTCTCAGATAACGTTTCAGTCGTGTGGAAATTATTCCTGTGGGTTTCCAAATAAACTTCTACTTTATTTTTAGCTTTCAGAGTGTAGCATTAGTAATTGCCTGCTCCGTAATATGAATTTTAATTATAAGCTATGTGCAAATGGCGTGAGCTTAAATGAACTTTAATATTCAATGCCTTTGTGGTTTCTCTGTGAATTACGAACTGAGGTTGCTTGGTTGGTTTGTTTATCATAACAAATAATTACCTACTTGTTCATTTGAATGTGAAATTTGGAGGTATAAACGAAATGCTTTTCGGGTGGAACCTTAGGACTTCGTGAGAAGGTTTTAAATACAGTGGATAAAAATAATTATATGAAGCGAAGCATTTAGTTCCCTTTTTGGGTTTTCAAATGTTATTTAAACATTTACCATCAACATTAATAACCATCGTGGTTCGTCTATTCATTTTCTCGTTATTTAAAAACACTGGGTACAAATCTAATATCTGCACGATCAACCAGACGTAGACTAATAACTTGAATACCTTTCTGAGTTCATTGTTTCATAAATATCTTGAATAAATTACAATGCACTCGTAAGACTGTTTTCAAGCAAAATCAAAAACGAAATACAAAGCGAAACTTTAGCTGAAAACTCACATAACTCGTGTTTTTGTGTACTTACTTCAGATAGGCACCTATAGAGGACGTGAAAAACTAGTTAGATGTTTGGTTTCGGCGCGATGGGAATATTTACGAGGTTGTAAATAGTGGATATTCTTCCGCACCCATGTCAATATCGACATGAGGGTGCTCCGGCGAAAGTATAGCTAAATGATAAACGGACATTTTGTGTGTAGTGTGTTAAGTAACCGGGACAGTATGAAAGCTCTTTATGAGAGACAGGAAAATGTCTGAAGGCGGACTAGTAAGTATAGGAAAAGTTTGGCCCATTATCGCAAAGACATACTCGTAGGTATACCAAAGTTCATGAATCATGATAAAGGTCGCAAAAAATGTTTTTTCACTTGCAAGGGAAATTCAAGTTGTTTGTACATCATAAATTACGGTTATGAAAAACTGCCTGTGTGTTTTCGTGTGACGGGCGTTAACCAGTCTGTAAAATATGGTGAATTTTTCCGCGCCCCGTGTCAATATCGACATGAGGGTGCCCGTGGCCAAGACTTACGTGTATAAATGGGCTGTAACGCCTATACAAACAATCGTTCCACTGAAGATCGCCAAAATAATTGAAAAATTACACTGGTCAACAAAATTTTAACTTTTTTTTGTCACATGAAAACTTATATCAAATTTTGAATGTACTAGGGCCACCAAACAATAATATGTGAATGAAAAAAAATTGACACGTCAGGTTTCCTTGTGACATCAAAACATATATTTTCGTAAAAAATACAAACATCGGCTACATTTAGAGAATTTTTTGCTTAATATAGAGTAAATACTTATGATTTTCGTGAATATTTGGCTTCTGGAAGGTCTCTTTTAAGTTTCCAACATCAATCTGCTAGCATTCCTGGACTCCATTTCCCTTAATAGCGCTTTTCCATTAAGGAAATGTCCTGATGGAACCTCTCGCCTTGTTCGTCACTCACATCACCCAAATTTGCCGGAAAGAAATCTAGATGAGAGTCTAGCATATGTATTTTTAAGGACATATTACACTCCAAAGCTTTATATGACATTATAAGTTCATTTATTAAGTCTTTGTAATTTTACGATTTATGGTTTCCTAGAAAATTTTGGACAACGTTCACAAAACATTTGGAGGCTTTGGTACAGGCAGTTCGGCACTATAGGATGGGCCTATTGGCCGAAGACAAGTTTGGATACTGGATAGTGTGTTTGGACTTGGTTGTAATGCCTTTTTTCTGAGTCAAACAAAAATAACAATCACTTACTTGGTCCTTTGGTTCGGTCCAAATCATTGGTATAGCAAATGGCTAATATCTGGGTTCTTGTGTAGCCCAACCTAATAGTAGAATCACACGCGTTACACAACATTTATGTGGAACCCAGGATTTATTTTGATTCCTCACAGGAAATCCAAAATATTCTAAATAGCACTGTCCAATTAATGATATGCGACGCTGACATGTAAAAGTTAATTCTCCACACCCATAACAAAGACTGTCGGGGTTGTTAGAACACTTTCTTGGCATGTTTACGATGTAACAAACGTATATAAGATGTAAGTTAGTTGAATGCAATAGTTATACAGTCAAAAATGAAGTTATTCAAAAAAGACTCGTATATGAGGTCAGAAATGAATATGTAGCTGTCACAAAAAAACTGGACGTGATTGAAACAAAATTATTGTATATTGTTAATGAGGGTACATCAACATAAACAAAAATCATCACAAAGTTCGTGTGACAAAAACAGTGTTTACCAGTGTTATTTTTATCCTATGGTTTATCCATCGCTCACATATTTTTAGGGTTGGCTGAAGCCGAAGGTTTGACCAAAGTTGGTATTATTGACCGAAGATGCCCGAAAACGAAGGTTCGGTCAGACATTAGAATTAAGACTTATGGCGTTTTAAATGATAAAATATCACTTGCTTTAACGGTGAAGGATACTTAAAAAACCTGCATGCTTGAGAGTTCTTCAAGTTTGTAATTGTGTTATAAATGTTTTCAAAGGTTTGTAAATTAGGTTTGCCAATTTGCACTTGGGCACCACGCGATGGGTTGAGATAAATTACTGAATGAAAAAGTGCTTGATTTGATGAAAACGAATGACCAACTACGTATAATGGAAGTTGAAAGAGTACTCAAGTGTCCAATTATCTTGTACAAAGTTTTCAATGTCCAATTAATCAGGGAAATCAGAAAATGTTAGGTCGAAGAAAGAGCAGTGGGCAGGCAGAGGCTTTAAGTAAGTATTTCGGAGCGTGAAATTAAATGAGCATAAAATCCCCTTTGTACGAGGTGATAGACTGTTTAACTTCTAACGCTAAGCTCTCGGCTCGTTTAAGCCTGAAACTTCGTTAATGCCTTGTTTCATTTATAATTCTGGATTAGGTATATTTTTAACGTTCTGAACACGATGTTTGTAGAAGAAGCTTTATTGCCAGTGATAATATTATAAAACTCGTTTGCGTAATGAAGAAACGCGTAATGTTGAGTGATTGAGAGCTTTGTAAAGTGAACAAACCTATTTAAGTAGGATTTTTAACTTAACAAGAAGGATACTTATAAAATACAATATAAATAGGAATTAAAGTATCTTTTTGGAATTCTATTAATAATGTGGATGCGAAAGTTTGGATGATGGATGAATGGATGTTTGTTACTCAACTACGCCGCAACGTATAAGCCGATTTGACTGTTTGGCATAGAGATAGATTATAGTCTGAAATAACACGTCGTCGTCGTCGTCTTCGTCATATTTATAGTCTGAAATAATACGTCTTGTCCCGGAAAATAAGAGATATCCTGCGGGAATTAATCCACGCGAACGAAGTCGCGGGCATCAACTAGTCTAATTTAAATTTAAATAGGATAATTAATATTATTATTACTTAGAGGAAACTGTTTCTTTTTTCCTGTTTCTGGGATAAAAACTAGCCTATATTACTCTCCAAGTTTACTTTACATCAGGTAGTACTCCGTTGTTGCTCGATTGAAGGACAAATCAACAAAAAAACACTTTCGCTTTTATTATGTTAGTAAGGATTTCAGATTCAAGCCACATCCCCTTGCGTTTGCCTCATTCTGCGTGAAATTAAGAAATAGATCAATTTTATTGTTCCTACTCCACAAAAAATAAAAAATGTAAAATAAACTACGGGGGCGGTCTGGCGAAGTGGAGACGTAGATGGCGAAACTACAACCTCCTCGGTTGGCGTCGGGGTCAAATCTAATTTACCCCTGCTAATGCTCGCCTGCCCCGCCTCGTACAATAGAATGAGTGAGAAAATTTTAACTTCACTAAGAACGCATAATATAATAACTCGTTTTCACTGCGGCTCGCAAAAAAACATTTGCGAGCCGCAATTTTTATAACAAGTTTTTTATTAACTTGATAAGTTCCACGTATGGATTTTCGTCAAAATTGGCTACTGATTTTTTGACCACATTCCACCGATCAAGGGTTCCGATCGATCTGATAATTTACACAAGTGTGAGTTTGATAACAATAGATAGTAGGTAATTATTATGATACCCACATAAAAAGACACCTAAAAAGTTTGAAGGAGAAAAATAAAATAGAAGGATATGGACGTTTCTATTTTGCACTAGTTTATATAGATAGAGATGTGTTGCCTAAACAATAGGGATTACCTAAGTGAAAGAGGCATAGATTGTGAAGGTAAAGCCACTCGATCAGTTGACACTATGACTGATATAAAGAGATTTAGATACTCATTATATCGTCCATATTATAGTCTATTCTGGGATGAATGGACTGTGAACGCAAAATCTTCTGCGTTGGTGTTGGGGTTAAATCTAATTTTCCCCTGCTAATGCCCGCCGCCCCCACCTCAAGGGTGAGTGAGCACGAAAATTGTACCTATAACGGATTCCAACCTGTTTTTTTTAATGTGTGAAAGCGACAGAAATGGACGCTCAAGTTTTTAGTTTCACGTATAATTATGTTTTTACCTTTCCTCATGGTAATTGGTAACTAATTACATTTTTACTTGTGTAATCGTTTTTGTTCATTTTCTCTGGTGTATGAAAGAATATTAGTTTGTCGTACTCACGTAATAAATTAATAATAATTGATATTATGTTTATTAGCAAAATCTTTAAATAGTTTTTTCACTAGACTGCCTCTTTGGACTTGTGCCTAGCTTGGTATGAATTAAAAAAAAAAATTGTGAGTAGCAGCGTGGGGTTGGAAGGTTGGCAATATTACATCACCGTGTCTCGGAGAGCATGAAATGTTTTCGGTACTGCTATTGATCATACTCTGGTTGAGCATGTCAGGCTTTTTAGTATGAGAGTAAGGGAATAGAGCGTTCACCTGTGTTTGCGCACAAACTTATGCACTACTACCGATTCAGCCTAAGTACCTACTATAGTGTATAGTAAGCACTTAGGCTGAAATCTATAGACAGCACTCTCACTCTGCTCAGACTCAAGACAGAGTTAAAATGAGACAGATTTATATCAGAACATATTTGTGTCTCGTTTTAACTCTATCTTAATGCTGAGATCTATAGAGCGTGCTCTGACTCAGCTCAAACTCAAGATAGAGGTTAAAATGAGACACAAATATGCTCTGACATAAATATATCTCGTTTTAACTCAATCTTGAGTCTGAGCTGAGTTACAGTGCTATCTATAGATTTTAGCTTAAGTATGAGAGTAAGGGAACAGAGAGTTCACTACAGTAGTTACGGTGTGTGCAAACATTTATAGCACCTATACCATATCCCCTACATATAGAGGTGGTTAATATAGCACTTAGCAACATATTACAGCATGCTATCTTTCCATAGCACACAGCAAGTGCTACATACGTAAGCGCGGTGGTGCTATTATGCTATAAATATCACGCGCTGTAGGCGGTGTAGCACACTGCGCGTAGCAGCGGCGCTGAGGCGGCCGGGCAGTTAGCAGATGGATTTATCGCAACTCGCAATATACATGCTATATGATTTAGCGTGTTGCAAGACATAGCGCGCGCGCCGGCCGCCCACAAGTTTCCTAATTAAAGTTGCTATAGCATAGCATTTTTTATAGCATGCTAAAATTTTATAGTTTATAGTCAGTAGCATGATATTGATTTATAGCATTTTTGAACAACTCTACCTACATATATGTACCTAGTATTTGGCTGTAGTGATATTACTAAGTTTTTGATAAGGTAAACTTTCAAAGCAACTTTGTAGTAGCTGTTTTAAAATTTAAAACCGTGCAAGTTTGAGTAGTTAGGGACATTGTTTGCATAAAGTTCATTAGGGTTATTTGCACATCGGAGGCCCGCACCTGTAAACAATAGGCACCCATAGACTATAGACTATAGAGTATAGAGGAACGTATTGAGTTATTGATTCTTGCGGCTTCGCCCGCGGTCAGGCATTTGATAAATAGGTAATTGAAATACTGTGGTTCGTATCAGACGTGTGCATGTTTTTGATCTAACTCTAAATAGCTTTGGACACGTGAACGCTTGCGGCTTTAATTTTGGAAGCTCCCTTTTGTACTGTATAGTGTTCGCGGGTATATGTTCGAGTTCAATTAAGATAGATGAAAGGTATTCTTGCAAAGCTGTTGGTTTAATTAATTATTAAATCCATACGTATGTTTTGTTAAAAATATTTTAGAATATTATTGATAGTATAATTTGAACGAAAATAACCGGTCAAATGCGAATCGGTCTCGCAAATGAAGGCTTTCGTACCAAAAAACACCGAAAAATCTTAGCTCCCAAAATATTACCTTCCATTGGCAATCGAGTAAAAATCTAAAATACTCTTTACTAGCTGATACCAGTGACTTCCTCCGCATGGATTCAGTTCTAAAATCCCGCGGGAACTCTGGGATAAAAAGTAGCCCATGTCACTCTCCAGGTCATCAACTATACCCATGCAAAAAATCACGTCGATCCGTGGCTCTTTTGCAGCGTTATTGAAAGACAAACCAACAAACAAACAAATACACTTTCGCATTTATATATTAGTAGGTAAGGATAGTAAGGAACTTCGCAGTTGTTAACATCTCGGTTTACATCACTTGATGTAAGTAATTAAAAGTGATAAGCAAAACTGTTTTGGAAAAAAGTTGGAACGTTTTAACACATGGTGCTTGTCGTAAGCACAGCGGTGCTCGGTATTTACGGCCTTTGTTTTCAACTAAAAGGGTTAAGTCTAACATCGCACTTAACCCTCGCAACTCTACAAGTAGCTACGTGCTAACGGTTAACAGTGTATTACTTTCGTTGGGTGTGACACATCGCTTTTTAATTCTACACGGATGGCGAGGCCGTTCAAAACTTCTTTTTCCTCGGATAGTTTATGGAAATACGAGTTAAAGGACATTTTATTAACACTTATTATTAACTTAAGTAGGTATAATTCTAATCTTCTTTTATCTTTATCTAATCTTCTAAATCTAAATATATAAAGGTAAAAGGTGAGTGACTGACTGACTAACTGCTATATCAACGTATAGCTCAAACCACTGCACTGGATGGATCGGGCTGGCATAGAGATAGCTATTTTGAAGTAGGTAACCGCTAAGAAAGGATTTTTGGAAATTCAACCCCTAAGGAGGTAGAATAGGGTTTTAAAAATCAAACTTAACGTGAGTTTGGATTTTTTTAGATACTGCTTCACTATTTGGTTGTAGAATATGTATAAGCTTTTGATGACGGAGAAATCAACATTTCCGTAAGATTTTAAAAATCCGAAATCCACAATCGTGGGTAAACCTAATCCTTAATAATAATTATAAATGAGAAAATGTGTTTGTTTGTTCTTTATTCACGTAGCAACGGAAAAGTTTTTTAATTGAAGTAAAATATCAATAAAATGTCAAACGTGGATACCCAGGGTGATCGAGTACGTTTTCGTACCACTAGGTGAATGAAAAATCTAAAGCGAGCCGCTGGTAGCATCTAGATACAAGCGACACAAGATTGTGTTCTGTGGTGAGCCTCACAGGGCTCGAAATCTGTGTCCGACAGACGTATATATATTGCTTAAAACGATGAAAATAATTTTAATCAACGCAATTTGTTTCGCTTAATTTCTTGTATTTTTTTATCACTTTGTTAGGTTTGGCTTGCTAAATATAGAGTAGTCTGTAAATTTGATTTAGTGTAATAATACCCTTGTGGGAGCGCGGAAAATAAAATAAATATCGGGAAAATGTTGGACCCCAGGGAATCGGCGGAATAAACGACTCGTGATACTATTGTATTTATTGTTACCACATATGAAGCCTTATACTACGGTTCGCATTTTATTATTATGTTAAGGCATAAAGTACGTCTTAACGGAGTCGCCGTTCGACTTTAGCTGTATTGATGCGCGAGATATAATATTTTCTGCCAAAATTTGAGGTCAAACTAATAATTTAACATACAATTTAAAATAACAATAATAACAGATTTTTTTCTGTCATGTACAATGACAGAAAAAAAATCTGGGCACATTTCCTCGTTCCAGTGAAAAATGTTGCAAAAACGGGGAAAATTATCCATATTTGAGGGCTTCCATTGCGTGCGCTGCGTAAACGGTTCAAGTAACCCAAAAATATGCATGAAAGAATTATTACTCTTTAAATGATCTATAAAAATGTCCGCGACGGTATATGTCTATTTTTTACTCATTATAACCTTTTTTATGGTAATCAAATTTGGTCGAAATTAATGCATTATTGCCAATTATTTGCCAAAGAGTTTTATCAACATAACAACAGAAATTGACGCGGACGAAGTCGCGGGCAACAGCTAGTTTTTTATATTTAGCTTTTTTTTTTCTATTTTGTGTTCCTCCCTTTTTTCCTTCGACATGGGGGTCGAAGACTATTCTAGGTCGGTACTTATTTGTTTACTCTTTTAATTTTGCAACTCCTACATTTCACTATGCAGAGTTCATGTCATCATAACATTACATTTTATACAACTATTATACATATTATAATGTCACTACTATTGTACATATCGTCGGCTTATTGCAAGAACTCACTAAGCGACATATTCAAAAGTTTGAGAAAACAAGCTTTGAAGTTTTAGTAATTTTGATTGCTTATAGCATCTAAAATTATGATTATATTAAAGAATTAAAAATATATTTAGCTTTTATTTTTGATATTTAGGTTTTAGTTTTAATTTACAATTCAGTTTTGTATTATATTATTACGTTATTGTTAATTTAAAAAATAAATTCTTATTGAAATCATTGAAACGTATAAATATGTATAATCATTACTGTAAGGCACTGTTTAATACAAGCGGTGAATAGCGAAGCTTTATAGAATTGTTCGGAGCTAAAAGTCACGTCTTATACCTACTTTGTCTATGGAAGAGACATATATGAGCCCTCGCCACCTCTGCAATACTCGTAAGTTCTATATAAACCATCGGGGTTATAAAATAAGATTAGTGTAAAAAAAGATAGTATAATGGGAAATGGGTAGACAGGGAACCGAAATCCGTCAGTTTTCAATTATTTTGGGTAATCTCCAGGGAAAAATTGTATTGTTTATATACGTGGGCAGTTCGTATATTTACCTGGGCGTGCGGCCGTTGTATCGGCGTAAACCCACATTTTGATATTGACAAGGGTTGGGATATAATTCACTATATTCGGACGTTTTCTGTTCACAAAAACATGAACGAGGCTAAAAGTGTTCGCATATGACGAGAGCTGCAAGCATCAAAGAAATGACGATTCCATAATAATTATAATATTGCATGTGCAAGATATTAGTTTCAGCGGTCGAAATCCAAAGTTCTGCGGCAGATAGCGCTTCTGTAGGGTAAGTTAATTGACGAGATATTAACATATATCACTACTATTAGCTGATGCCCGCGACTTCGTACGCGTGGATTGAGTTTCTTAACTCCCTAAGAGAGAGGTAAGAGAGTTCCCTCTCTCTTATTTTCCGGGATAAAAAGTAGACTATGTTATTCCGCACTATAATCTATCTCTGTTCCTTTCAGCCAAATCGGTTCAGTCGTTGCGGCGTGATTGAGTAACATCCTAATAGATTTATAAATACATATCAAAAATTCCGAGGCCGGCGGGATTCGAACCCACATCTCTCTGGGAATCGCGCCCGAGTGTGTTATCCGTTACACCTATTTATATTTACATTGCAAAAATGGCCACCAACAGAAGGCTCTGAAAACCATTTTTTTTTTCAAAAAAAAAAAAAACTTTCGTGAATAGTACTTATATTCATATTTACATTGCAAAAAAATGGCCACCAACGAAAGGCTCTGAAAACCATTTAAAAAAAAACTCGCGAATAGTAACTACCTACCGAAATGCTACCGATTGGAAAGACTATAGTTTATTACGAATCTTGCATGCTTCGTGGCTTTTTATTAGCTGCAGGTAGGCTGCAGGTCTTGTGGTCATGCAACTCCATTTTCGAATCCAAAATTTATTTCAACGGTCGAATTGCTTAGTAAACCGAACGATAAAGTAGAGAAAACTTTACCTGGAAAATGTTTATGTAAAAAATGAAATCAATGACAGTATAACTCGTTTTGTAGTGGGTACATTTTACTTTTGCTCTTTTTCTTTAGCGTAGCATAAAATGGCCACCGAAATACCGGCTTTTGGATGTAAATTGTCTCCCTAAAGGAATATAATAACACCCGTAGCATTTGGACATATTTAAATATCTTGCATTAAAACTGGGAAGCTTCAAAGCCAAATAATGCTCTATACATAAACTAGATAATAATGTCGTTTGTCGTTTTAAAAAGAAGATCGTTTCTTTGTCTTTCAATTTTAATTTTAGCCGCCTATTTATTACTCACTAGATAAATAAAACCTAGCCTTTGCCCTCGAATTCGCTTACTTGGATTAAGGTTTTTTCAAACAAGTTTTGCTTCACATTGCGACACATCAAATCGATTTTTGTCTGTTGACGACGGAAGTCGCGCGGTTAAGCGTTTTGCCAATTAGGTCAGACCTTTACAAAATACTCTGTTTGGATTCGGTCGGGTTGGTCGGTCGGTTGACCGGCAAAAGTTGCGATTGCGACAGCCAATTAGGATTTAGCGATACGTAGTATAACATTATGGACACCATGTACAAGGAAAACACAAAACTCATGAAATGTATAGAATTAAGCCTTAGAGCTATTCCGCCAGCGGACTTTAATTAATTTTTGTAAATACTCCGCATGAAAATTTTTATTTACTTTCGGGTGCTTTCTGTTTGTGTTGTCGACTGCGTTTTTTGTCGGGAATTCAAAGTTAATTCACGTTGTTTGTTTTTGACTGATATTAGTCTTTTTTCCATTTTGTTCATTGTTCATTGTTCACATTCGGATCAAGCTCTTTCAATTTCGGGAATAAAACCATAAAATGGCAAATCAGATTACGTGCACTATTTCATTTTTAATTCTCTACCAGTTGGTAGCGAATCGCATAGCTACTACATTTGAATAATTTTTATTTTGAATGAAGTAGTTTTTTATCCAAAAATAAATTAATACTCTTTTATTCAGGAAATAAACTAAATTCGTCAATAAAGACTAAGCGATTCAATATATCAAGGAATTAGGTAATCGTGTGAGTTAAGAATGTTCACCATCCAAATCGTCCAATCCTCAAAGTATCAATTAATGACACATGTATCACTGTCCACTGATCAATCGATATTAAGTTGAGATACTTAAGTATACCATATGTAACAGAAACCCTGTCGTTCCTGTGAGCTACGAAATGTGCTCATGAAACTGAACAACATTCCCCAAGACGCATAGGTCGAAATATGAAAAAAAATAAAAATGTAGACCTCCCATAGTAAATCAATCAGCGGATCGTCAATTTTGTATGGGAGGTCCACATTTTTTTTTTCATATTTCGACCTATGTTTCTTGGGGAAAGTTTTTCAGTTTCATTTCGTAGCTCACAGGAACGACAGGGTTTTTGTTACATATTGTATATTATATAGTATGTACAGGATATAAGGGACACCGGCGTTCTTTGTTCTCGATACATTGCGTGCTGAAAAATTACAATATTGGTAGCCCATCATTTCCGAATGTGTGAGTGGCATTTGCAATTTCATCGTAGGCATTAAACGTAAGCTATTTACAAAGTGTTCGTTATGGTTTCTCTTATACAGTGTCCCTTGTGCCAGGGTAGGGTGTAAACTAAAATACTCGTAGCTAACGTATAGGCACGATATACAAATCGAACAACATCGTTAGTATCGAGACAGGAGCAAGTGTTTGTTCTTCGCTCCGCCTGCCCACGCCGTGTTATATTGCGAACATGAACTAGCGCCGTACTCGTACTATAAATAACGTATCCAATCGACGCCACGTGAAATATTTACGTAACTTGAAATAATGCCTTTATTTATAAAAGCTATGCATTCGTAAATATACCTGCTCGTACGTACCTGTATTTATTTCAAACTATCTTTTGCCCGAGATTTCGTCCACGTGGAGTAAGTTTTCAAAAAATTACGCGAAAACCTTTGCTTTATCGGAATAAAAAGGAACCTGTTACTGTTTATTGCTCCTTTGCCGCGTAAAATAAATAGTAAATATGTACATAATATATACCTATAAGTCTACGTAAGTATCTACTAACTATGATGTACATGTATTTTACTAATTATAGTAGGTACTAATGACCTTCGATGACAGATCTACATACAATTAGCGTACGCTCGAATATTTATGTCACTTAGGGCTCAGATCACCATACACGGTAATCAAATCATTGATCAGATTTCAATTTCCAATACCATTAAAATTAACAAAAACAAAATTCTGAAAAGTGATTACAGTCGTGGTGCCAACCATTACAAGCATTGAAGCAGTTGGGGGTATCTGAGCTAAGTACCGACGTAGAGAGCAGTCTTCGACCCCCGTGTAGAAGGAAAAATGGAGAAACACATTAAAACAGTTGGGGGTCGTACGAAAGAGGTTTGAATCAGAGTGCGACTCCCCTTCTTAATAGGGGACCAATGTGTATCCTAATTCCCAAGAAATCAGCCACCAGATCTCTTGCCATCCTCTTGAAAAATCTCTACTGGCTTGATGAGTTCAGAAACAGGTGGGCGGTGGCGAACACTCTGTTTACTCCCTATGGCAAAGTCAAAAGGAAGAATCATTTTAGCAGTCTTTGTATTTACGTAGGTATATTCTACTGTAGCGCCTAAACCGCACAGCCGATTTTGACGCACGAGATATCAATCGATTCGTTATTATGGCCCGGGTGACATAGGCTATATTTTATATGAACAAAATCAATATGACGGATGTTACATTCAATTTTCCGTTGTCGGATCCGGTTTTCAAACTCTTTGAAATGAAATGAAATATTTTATTTGCAAGAATATGGGTATACATAAGATCTTAAAACTTGAAGGTGCCGCATATTCAGTCAGGTAATAACTGACATACAAAATACATGACATACATTGCTTAAAAACTAAAGATTAAAGTTTATCTTGTATAATGTCATTACACACTATTTAAGCATAACTTAGACCTATCGCATTCAAAGAATTCATTCAGCGAATAGAAAGCATTTTGCGCTAGCCACCTTTTTAGCGTAATTTTAAATTTTTTGTAGGGTAACTCTGAGATCTGAGATGGAATTGCATTAAAGACTTTTATGCACATGGCATAACAATTTTTCGAGTACATGGCAGTCCTCGCTAGTTTCTTTGGTATTAATCTTTCTTTTTTTCTAGTGGCTCGTGGGAATTGTACAGTAGTCTTATTGAAAAGATGCATGTTTGATTTTACAAATACTGCTAATTCCAGTATGTAGATACTAGGGAGTGTGAGGATTCTTAAAGATTTAAAAATTTGTTTTATCGTTTGTGGAGTCTGTCGTTCACGGAGGTTTTTCGGCTGACGATTTCTTCAAGAGGACTGGCTATTATATTTCCATGTGTTCGACGTTATTTAAATTTAGAATGTAACATTTCTGGACATGCGCTGCAATTCACTCGTCTTGTAGCCACCACCGGGTTGGTGAGTCCTAAATTCTAGTTTATTTTATCACTTGGACCAGAGCAGTCGTCTGTACACCATGTGTACACCGTACGTCTGTACCCCAATTTACTATTATCAAACTGTAAAAGTTTTAACCAGAGTCCAAGTCTTTTATTTGTGCATCCAAATTAGGAGGCTATAGGATCGCTACGTTCTATACGTTCTTGTTATCAAGTTAATTGTAAATTCCTTCAATTTCAGATTCCTTCGTTGATCGAAATCATTGGCCTTGTTTTTCTTAAGGCAATGGCGTCCCACTCATAATCTAATTACTGTCGAGTGCTTCTTTGAATAAACAAACTCTTTTGTTGTACGAAATGGTTTCGCGCTGCCTGCCGAGCTTTATTTATTTGTTGTTTTCTCTGCTTTAAGTGTTTCTGAAAAGTGGTACTGGTTTGAACATTCTAAAGTTTGTTTTGAATTTGCTTTGGATTTAAAAATTGGAGCTGAGTGAGGTGCGGTCTATAAATTCAGTCTTAATTTTAGTCTAGGCAGAGTGAAATCTATCCTAAGTGGGATCTTCTAGGCAAGCGCACACCATCTTAGGCGGCATTTTCACTTACCATCAGGTAAGATCGCAGTCAAGCGCAAGTTTCTATATAAAAAAAAAAAAAATTAAATGTCCTTATCAGTATTGGGGGGATGGAGTAGAAATACGGCATGAAGGCCTCAGTAACGATTGGTCTGATATAAGAACAATTTCGATCATTCCTAGCTTAAAACTGCACGTGTAAAGTATTTCCGTTTACTATGTCGGCTTTTAAATAAAAAGCCCGCATTCAATACCTGTAAGAGGAATTCTATTTTCGAAAGCAATCCGAAATTAAATTTCAATCCTCCGTACCATTTTCCCTCCGGTTATAATTTAATGTGCGGACAAGAGAGAAATCCATGAAATCTAATGGGGAGAATTCCGCGGAGCGTCGATGCCGTCGAGATTTATTTCAGCCGGCTCACTTAACGACCGCGGTGCTTTTATAGGCTTATTACTTTTGAACCAATATAATGATTCCTTGGACTATTGGATTTTTGAGGAGACTTGCTGCCTTTCTTAAGTTATTTTAGACTAGCTGATATCCCGCGACTTCGTACGCATGGATAGTTAGTTTTTAAAAATCCCGCGGGAATTCTGATTTTTCCAGGATATAAAGTAACCTATGTAGACACTCCAGGTCCTCAACTGTACCCAAAAAATCACGTCGATCCGTTACTCTTTTGCGGTGTGATTGAAGTACAAACCAACAAACAACGATTTCACATTTGTATTAGTAAGGATAAAGAAGTAGAAAAGTAAGGAAAGTCAGGATTTTAACTTGGCTTCCCAATGTCCTATGTCCTAACCTACTCGTATGTCTACGTCTTCTAATATATGTTGTCTTGTAAATTCTTATATATACATGAAAAATAAAAATGAAATAAATACCACACAAAACCACACAAAATAAAAATAAAATAAATAAAATAAAGACCACAGCGCTCACCATTGCGCCAGGGAGGTCGTAAAAAAGTACCACCCAATCAGGGGTGCTCGCTATCGTCACACTGATAACCAAAACCTTTCTATGTGTGACACTGTGATCATACACAAGCATGAGTAAACACAGTTTATGCACTCTATCTTATGCAAATAACTGCCCAACTTGGCATCCAAAAAGTTCAACGCAAGCAAAGGTCACTGACTTCCTGAGTTTTTAATCTCTGTTTAATGCAGGTACGCCTGCCAATATTATTTCCATATTTTCCAGTCCAAAACACACTGGCGTTAGCGTTTGATGGCCTCGTAAAATAGCGTGCTGCACTGCTTTAAGCTGCGTTCACACTTGTAGGAGTGCAAAGCAGATATTAGTGACTAGACGATGCCAGCGACTTCATCCGGTTGGATTAAGGTTTTTTTTTAATTCTGTGGAAACTCTTTAATTTTCCGTGCCAATATTATTTCCATATTTCCCAGTCTAAAACACACTGGCGTAAGCGTTTGATGGCCTCGTAAAATAGCGTGCTGCACTGCTTTAAGCTGCATTCACACTTGTAGGAGTGCAAAGCAGATATTAGTGACTAGACGATGCCCGCGACTTCGTCCGGTTGGATTAAGGTTTTTTTTAATTCTGCGGAAACTTTAATTTTCCGTGCCAATATTATTTCCATATTTTCCAGTCCAAAACACACTGGCGCTAGCGTTTGATGGCCTCGTAAAATAGCGTGCTGCACTGCTTTAAGCTGCATTCACACTTGTAGGAGTACAAAGCAGATATTAGTGCTAAAGATTTCGGCCTAAGACTAAGGACGTCATACTTACATACTTAAGAGCTAGCCCGCACCACGAAAAAATATCGCGCAATCGTAACAGAAATATTTGCAAATTTTTTGGAGGAAACTAGTGATCTGCAAATCGTGCAATTATTGTAAACAAGGCTTTACGTTGCCACGCCCGTGGACCGTCTTCGCTCATTCATTATGGGGGTTGCATTACCCCATAATCTAAAGACAATAGACACGCCCTAGGGTGTGAGAAACAGCTTTAAATGCAAATTTACTCGCTGAGAGATGCCTATTTATAACTATTAATCCTTGTAATGCTACCTTGACATTGTTATACTTTGTTAACATTAGTTTCTTAATCCAGGAACAAAATTAATTATTAGCGCGGTTGCAAAGAACTAAATGACTTTAAGGTTATATAGTCCTAGTATATTTTAATTGTGTGGTTAGTCATGCAGTGCGTAATAAACAAGCTTGAACTTATGCATGGTAGTTTGCGCGTGCTATGTCCCGCTGATAACTGCAATTTTTTCCAATTTTATTCTGCATTCAAAAAGGTCTGGGAGGACTATCAATAGGATAGAAAATAATTGTTACTTTATAAACTTTAATAAAGTGCTTTCGATTCGTCAAATGAATCACAATTAAATCTGTATAATGGGTTAGTTTAGTCATGACTCTTGTCTCTTATTTTGAACGCCTATTCCATCACCCAGCGATCACTTATAATCAGCAGCTGATTGTCAGATTGTATTATCTTAAGGCAAAATTAGACGGTTTATTTTTCGAGAGTTTTGCTTTCATTTTCGAGGCTTCACCGATGAGTCATCAAAAATGAACCGTCTAAACACGGACCGTTCATCGTTCATAGGCGATTTTGCCTCCACGACGAAAAGTTTACGTATCGTGCATCGTTCATCGCAAAAATGAATGATGAGCGGTGCACCGTCTAATTTGGCCCTTACGAGCGAGACGCTCAGGGCCGTCTAAAGTCAAATGGTGTCATTCGAAGGAATGACACCATTTGACTAATTCCACTATCCAGTACCCATAAAATACGTAGGTTAAATTTAAAAGAATCGCAAATCTTTACTACAGTATTTCCTAACCATATAGATTTTTAAAAAGTTCACTCTCAGATAAATTTAAATTCTTCTACAAATGGCAGAAGAATTCTACTTCTATAAATAATTAGTGGCTCATTAAATATTATTTAAAGTAGTATGTCTATGAGTACGGCGACGCGTGCTAAAGAGATTAAACCCTAAGGCCATTACCCAATGTGTGGTTGACTTACTTGTGGAGTTGTAGGTAATTATAATTAGTTGTGAAAGCTAATTTTCACTACAATTAATGACACACATTATTTTACGTCACATAATTACGGATCTTGTTACACAACGTAGTTTAGTAACTGATATTTATTTAGCTGAAGTAAATAAAATCGGATTGAAGCAGAGAAGCAGCGTTTTCTGCGTGCCTTTTCTATGTGGAGTTAAATAGGTTCCCTTTTAATATACTTATCGTTGAGTAAGCCTTTCTAGGCTTATTATGTTGTACTCTTATAACATATTAATATTATTATGATAAAATTGACTACGTGACTAAATGGCTGTTGCCTGAAGTTTTATATGAGTTTGAAATTAATGAAGAACTCATACCGCCTGGTTGTAACGCCCATTTTACAGTCATTCTATCTTCTATCCATAAAATATATATGTAGGTAAGTATGTAATGTCGGTTACAAACATTAAAGTTTGTGGTCAGTTTTTCTATAAATTCGTGAGTCCTAGATATCTTAAATATGTATAGTAGCTAGGTTTCTTTTATGCCCTAGAGAGCTGCAACTTTTTTGAAAAGGAGATTGATTTAGAAAAGCTGTTGCAGTTATCAAAATTTAAGATTCATTAGAAATTTTAAATGGCTTCAATTTGGAAATATTTATGGTTCCATGAAATTATGTGTAGACACGAAGTTTTGAGTGCTTTTTGCTAAACATTATTGGATGGTTTCACTGTGGTAAGGGTAGAAGATTAATGGGCATAACTTCAGTGATTAATATACATAGCGGAAGTTTCACAATATTGATATTATAATACTGAATTACATAAAATATGCCATTTTTGAAATTCATCAAATTTTTGATTCGGACGGAAATGTTTACGCTGAAAGTCGTGGAAGATGAGGCATGTTGATGTAAATATCAGTAGATCCATAAATTAAATTAATTATTATTCTTAAAAAGAAATATTTGTAAGTCTTTTGTCGAATTGGTAAATTTCGACAAAAGACTTATAGACTCGTAGCTTATATCCTACTAGACTCGTAGTTATAAATGGTTGCCTGACTTTACGATGTCCGTTTTCACCAACGTTCCTTGACTTTTACTTGCTACTTAAGCTAAGTGATTAAGTAAGATTTTGACGACCTCTATGGTGCTGTGGTCTTATAAATCGAACCCGACCCGGCGGTTGCAATATGGGAATTTATCAAGATCTTGTCATCGAATAAAAAAACAACCTAAGCTAAGTTAGGTGACGCTTCCTCTCAATTTTGTGTTCACGAACCTTTAGGGAACACCTAAACATTTAGAAAGGACATTAGGTGAGGGATTGTATTAAGAGGCTATCTACGGAAAAAGACTCCGACTTAGGAAATGATTTAGGTATGGTTGGTGTAAACGGGAAGGAGTGTCGTAACACAACGGATTTGTGAGTTTTGTTTGCAAAATCAAATAATAAGGTACCTACCTGAGGTTTTCAATTTTAATAGAGGTAAGACAAATAGTTACTTGTGTACGTTGACCTTTCATTTTACAGAGGTCGTTGGCCCGTTTATCTTCAAGTTTTTCTTAAACATGGCTGCAGTATTTTCTTTCTATTTAATCGTCGGCTAAGTAGTAAATCGCGTGCTTAGTGCTTACCTACAAGAGGCGTCTGGCTTCCAAGGCTCAGACCGATGAAGGCCGATATCTAGATGTATTCGGCTATATTTTATTTCATTCGTATTTTACCTGTATATCTACTTAGGCAATAAAAATGTTTTATGGTTTAATCGAGGACTAATATAGTCTATCGCTCGGTTTCTATAACTAATATTAATCTATAGACAGTTCTAGGAAACTTTTTGGCAGATTTCAGATAGGTCGAATGTAAGAATTATACTTTCTTCTTCTTTCTTTCTTTATCAACCGATAGGCGTCCACTGCTGGACAAAGATCTCTTGCATGAAGTTCCACAGGCCTCGGTCGCCGCCTGTATCCAACGACTCCTTGAGACTCGATGTCGTCGGTCTGCCTAGTGAAGATCTACCAAAACTGCGTTACCATGTACCTATATTGAATGCTGTAATTATAGTGCAGCATAACTGTTTACCATCCACCTCTTCATCCTTAAGCTAACTGAGTATCACTATGTTAGACACCACATAACATTCATTTATACTTTACTACATTAACTGCTAATTATATATTATTTATGCGGACTGTTTAACTTCCCTATGTATGATTAATCATAAATTGTTTGATAAATAATATTATATAATACGAGTATGTACAATTTATATTATAAACACTTTGATGGCATTAATGTATTCATAGCAGTCCAAAACTAATTACAAACCGTTTCGCGTCAGATAATCTCGTTCTAATCCACGTAATACCCGTGTTCAGTTATCTTAACGTGAATTTCATGAATTTTGTAGCAGGTTCCTTGAGTAGGCATCGTAGCTGGGGAGGTAAGCAATTATTTATTGATCCAGACCTGAATTGAATAGTACTTGAGCTTCGTTGATTGTTTTTTAAAATACTAAATAGTACCCGGTAGTAAATATTAAAATACATGAATATATCGAGCCCCAGAAAGAGCCGCTCAGCTGTAGCCTCAGTTATGTAGAGCGTAGTCTCTGTCACTGCAACCTATGTGACGTTTTGTCGTTTCATGCAATAGAGACAATGAACATTCAACGAAGCTACCTTGCTCAGCTCTATAAGATTTGTTTGATGTAATTTGCCCATCTAGAGTCTAGAGGATCTACAATCACTGCGTTCTGGACACAAGCGGCACAAGATGTTGTTTTGGAAATCACTTTGAGAGACCTATAACTAACAGTAGTAATTCATAGGAGAAGACTGAAAGATTTTTAAAGGGCATCATCCTCATCATGATCACCATCAGCAGCGCTACAGCCTCTTGTGGGCCCGGGCCTGCTCCAGAACCTTCCTCCATCTCTGTTATTTGCTTTCGTCTTCCAATTTCCCACACCAAGACGCTTTGCATCCTGGCTAACCCCATCCAACCAGCGAAGTTTTAACCGACCAATATTTCTGCGACCGTCTGGATGTTTTTTTCTGAATTTTTTTGGGGTCTGATGATCGTCCATTCGCCGCACATGTCCAACCCATTGCAATCTTGCGATTTTAATGTGCTGGACAACCTTTGGCTCATTAAAGATCTCGTCCAGCTCCAGGTTGTATCTTATTTTAATGGGCAATACATAATCAATAGATTCGAGACTCCGCAGTAAACCAAGCTTTGCTCGCGAAAGAAACTTGTTCGCAAAAGTTTCAACAGATGGTTTCAAACCAAATTGTAAAGCGAATACTCGCGTTAAATTTGTCCTTTATATACTAGTTATTTCTGTAAACGTTGGATATGCGTTGGATCGATTGACAGAGTCAATGTTACCAACCACACGTTTCCGACTGCTTTGTTAACCGATCATATTGAATCGTCGGTATTTACATTAAGTGCGATAGATATCTTAGTTCAATGAACTTGTTATATACCAACCTAGCCCTGCGACTGTGTTTACGAATTTTTAACAGACTTCCAAAAAAGGAGGAGGTTCTCAATTCGTCGGAATCTTTTTTGTTGAAATGGACATACAAAGTGTAGCAGTGTGAATTACCCCAGGTCGATATAAATTGAAATGGACTGGGCATGTCAAATTATATCGACCCGGGGTACTTCGATCTATTTATGTGCAAGTGGGGTTCGGATTGACTGAGTAAATATTAGCTGCCACACTCCCCCACCGCTTCATTAACCAACCTAGGTGCTCTGCCGCTATTATACCTACCTATTGTTAATTACTATAATACGAGTAGTTCAATGAACCTTTGTTCATGGCAGTAAGCTATACGATTGACATGCATTCACTCATACACATTTTCACATTTTGGTTATAATGACTATAGTAATATTATAGAAGTTACAAGTTACAAGTTTTCTTACTCACGACAACATGATATGTTGTTGTGAGTGTGAAAAATGATCTTTAGCATGGGAAAAATTTATATCTAAACTATTCAAAAATTCATTAATTTCACTTGCTAACGTAGCAACAGTTACACATCGACCTGATTGTTTGCATGGGTATAATTTTTTTTTACGATATATTGAAAGCAAAGCTACAATCAAAACTTCTAGATAGATAGATAAAAACTTTATTGCACACAAGAAAGAAACAAAATAGAATACATCTTAAAACTACGCATGCAAAGGCGGCCTTATTCTAGTTTTCTATTAGAAATTTTAGTACCTACATGGGGTTGTTATTTGCCGGAGAAACGTGAGGTGACTCACTGCCTCTCACGAGAAACGAGCACAGAATATTAAAATCAGTGGCTACGGGGGCAGTTTGACGAAAATCTATCGATTTCTTTTCCGCCCATAGTGACAAACATTCTTTTTAATTTAATAGATTTATAAATACATGTCAAAAATTCCGAGGCCGGCGGGATTCGAACCCACGTCTCTCTGGGAATCGCGCCCAAGTGTGTTAACCGCTGTGTGTTAAAGTGTAGGTTAACACTTCAATAAAAATTAAAAAAAAAAAAAATTCTTTTTAATTATTTTTTTATTACTTTATTACGTATCTCTACCCACGTAGTCACGTAGTCACGCACCACACTGTAAGTTATATTAAGTATGGTATTTTCTCGTGTTATCCTTTGATTTTCAAGATTGATGTTTGCTTATTAATATGAAGCTCTAGTGCTATCTTTTTCTGCAGGGAGCATTTTGAAATTGATGGCATGAGGTTTTGACCTGTCAATTTAGTTTAATTTAGACTATTTTAGTTTATTTTAGACTATTTTCTAAGAAAAAATAGTAGCTAACCCAATATTAAACAAAGCAAAGCTAATTCACACAAATCTGGCATAGGTAAGAGTAAAAGATTCGAGGAGGCATAGTTACTCTTCTGAATGAACCTTTGATCTTTAATATAAAGGCAAAGGTGACTGTCTGACTGACTGATCTATCAACGCACAGCTCTAACCGTTGGAAGAATCAGGCTGAAATTTGACAAACAGATATAGCTATTATGACGTAGATATTGGCTAAGAACTAGATAAAGAATTTATGAAAATTAAACCCTGTTCAATGTTGGAAAAATCGAACTGAAGCCGCTAGGAAAAGCTAGTTCAACTATAAGATGGACAAGATTAAATTCATTTCAATTTAAAGTAAAAATTTCAAAGAAAGTAAGCAGAGCAAATAATTCACATTTTTTTTAAGTTATAAGGAATTTGAATTGCAAAAGAAAACTTTGGACAATTCACAACTTGTTGAAGTTTCTTTAACAGCGGCTACTTCAAAGGCGAATTCACGAGTGATTTAATTAAAAAACTCTTTACAAAGAGCATATTTTTTTATCCTTTACTGAAATGTCAGAGCACTTATTAAATTGTAATTTTTTTTGTGGGCTAAACCGTAGCCAGCTAGCTTTATAGCTATACATTAATATTGTAATATTTTGTTATGAAAAGAGCAACTTACTTTGGTGGTGGACTTTCCAGGGTATACTTTCCAGGTGGTGGGACCACCTGGAAAGTATACCCTTTCAAACAAAAAAAGAATTTTCCAAATCGGTCCAGGCGTCTTCGAGTATTCGGGGAACACGCATAAAAAAGAAGATTTGGACGAATTGAGAACCTCCTCCTTTTTTAGAAGTCGGTTAATAACTACAGCAGTAAGGAGAATTCCGATTTTGATGGATCGATAGAGAATTTATTTTTAAGTAAGATAGCATTAAAAAATCGTATTTGGCCAAATGTTGGTTAACGACGTTATAGCTTGAATGGGGCAGTTTTATAGTAATACCATTACTAAAGGGACGGTATTGCGAAGCGACATATGTCTTGGGCATAAAAAATATCCTATTCTACTAGGTACTTCTTTGTAATTTGCTGACCAACCATAATTCTTTGCTACGAGTAGGTAGGTACAATACACATCAGCTTCTAAAATTTATTGACATTATTTTATGTATTAAAAAAAAAAAAAAAAAAAAACATACGCGTCGAATTGAGAACCTCCTCTTTTTTTTGAAGTCGGTTAAATATTTTAATATTCAATAGGTAGGTAGGTACCTTATATCTGACGAGTATCTATCTTGATCTAACGTGGTGGTAAATGATGACTGATGGTAAGTCTAAGATTATAGCAGGCCAATTTAGAAGGGGTATGGCAGTACATTTAACCGTGCGGTGTAGTAAAATTACCTACCCAAATAAATCGATGTCGTATCAGAATGTTGAATTTCTTGAAAACTCCGGTGGTTTTCCATTATGATAACACGTTGTACTATTCTCAAAGTTATCTCAAAAACGAACAAACTTGATATTAAAATATTTGAATTTTTTTTTTTTTTTAATTTACACGTAAACGTACGTAAGTGATACAGAGGTATGTATGCCAGATCTAAATATATAAAAGGCTAAGGTGACTGACTGACTGACTGACTGACTGACTGACTGACTGATCTATCAACGCACAGCTGAAACCACTGGATGGATCAGGCTGAAATTTCGCATGTAGATAGCTAATATAACGTAGGTGTCCGCTAAGAAAGGATTTTTGAAAATTCAACCCCTAAAGGGATAAAATAGGGGTTGGAATAATCAAACTTAACGTGAGCGAAGCCGCGGGGTAAAGCTAGTTCTTTTATAATTTAGGCTCCAGTAATTTCAGCATCTGGCACGCGAGCTAAAATTAAATTTTGTCTGCCATCAACTACCTGTTCTGAGCAGTACTTAGTCGTTTCATTTTTGTTTTTCATTTTGCCCATGCTCTTTGACATACTCGTACCTATTTCGAAGCAAAATGTGGAATAGAGACGCTCACTCAAGGCTCTTTCATATTATGGAAGTTGTATTACCTAACGCCCGTTTTTAAAGTTTGTGAACATTAAAATGTGTTTCTACGTGAGAAACATTTTTGCGCAGCAATTTAAAACTAAAAACATTGTTCCAAATAAAAAGTTGTTGAAATTGTTATACTTATATAATGCATTGCTTTCGAAAGTTTCATAACGACCTCATTTATTTTTCTTTAATGACCTAAAAATAACCTAGTGACCTAGGCTTTCTACCACCGCTTCTGATGGCAAGGTGCAGTATATTCTTAAATTATAAACAGTTTTAAACTGTAGTGTAGGTAATTAAATAGAGTAAACGAAAGCCACGAACTAACTTTAATAGAGCAGGTTTTTTTTTATACAAGGTACACGCTTGATCACTATCACACTTGAAAGAAAGTGACGATGTGGCCTAAAGTGTAACGCGTTTGCCTAGAAGATGCCTATTCACTCTTGTTTTAAAGATACCCAGATTGGACGTGTTAGGAAACACAGATCTCGGAAGAGCAGTCCAGAAGTATAAATTTTGTATATTATTTATGGTTATGTTGTCACGAATAAAAAAATTTACCAAAAAATTATCTGCACAGTTACATTGCTGTAACATGTAGGTACAAGTAACTTTCAGATAGTTTATACTTAATCGTAGAATATCAACTGAGCATAAAGTTGTTAGCGATTCGTTTCAAATTTGAATTAGCCAACTTCCATTTGCACAGCACGTGGGGGTTATACCAAACGGTTTAGCTTCCAACGTTGTTTGTAACAAACTGTAATCCGTCTAAGTTTCTTTAATCCCACTCTTTAATCCCCCGAGGGGTTTCGAATTTATTGGCTGCTCGTAATTAAAAGTTCGGCAAACCCCGTCAAACTCGGGGCAGCACCTGCAGCTGAGATTGGCTTTGTATTTATTGTAAGACCGCACCTCATCTTCCTTTGTTCTGTCCGTTCGTTTGTTTTTAATTCAAGCTCTTTGTGTTTGACAGCAGCGAAGCAATAGCGAAACTGCCTACATGTTCTACCGCAGATTTTAACTATGCAACTATTTTGTTGCGCTTGTTGTACTAATAAAGGTCTCATTTTTAGGGTTCCGTAACCAAAGGTTATCGTATCAATAAGTCAACCAGTAAGGGTGCCAACAGTACCCTATTACTAAGCCTCCGCTGTCCGTAAGTCCGTCCGTCTGACAGTGGGCTGTATCTCATGAACCGTAAAAGGTGGATATTGACACTTGAAATTTTCACAGAATATGTATTTGTATTGCCTCTGTAACAACAAATAATAATAAAAAATAATGTTAAAAATTAACGGGGCTCTCCATAATATAATAAACTCTTGTTTTTGCTCAATCTTAATAACAACTGGTGTTAAACCTTGTACGATGGTTGAAACCCTTCGTATGTGGGTCCGAATCGCACTTGGCTGGTTTTTGAATGTATAACAAATTTAAATGTAAACATGTTAGATTTGAGTTAAAGATTAACTTGTAGAAGAACGAAAAAAGAAAAGTTAATAATGGGTTTTATTTGATATCAAAAATAAAGTTTTATTTGATAACAAAAATAAATCACACTCCGTTTTAAGTCTTATTACGGAACTGAAGGACCGGTAGCGCAACTCACGCTTGACGGTTATTAATTATGCAAATAGATCATTGTTTATGCAAAAAGTTGCAATGTTCAAAGGAAAAATATGGTAATAGGAAACACAGGCAAAATGCAAATTAGTTTCTTATTAATTCCTTAAGACCGCTTCAGTCTCTACAAATCAATAACGCTAGAGCTACTTGTAAATTCTTAGAGTATAGGTATTACTTAAACACCTGGTTTAATACTTAAAGGTTACTACTATAGATAAATTATAATGAAAAGTGGACGTATGTTCTTTGAATGTAGCATGGGAAAATCTTAGAGAGTAGTATAGTGTGATTGGAGAATTGCATTAGGTATATTATGTAAGTACATAATAAATGAACCTACTCAGTGTTCATTCATGCAAGTCTAGAATAAATGGAGACTTAAATAAAGTTCACCGTATGTCCGTACGCTTTGAAGCTGACGTTTAATAAATTTCCGAACTTCGGGTTTCGTGCGATATCTACATGATTAAGTCTAGAAAATGGATACTTTATTTCCTACACCTCCCTAGCGCAGTGGTGAGCGCTGTGGTTTTACTTCCAAAATTTAATTATTATTTTATTTTAGTTTGGTTAAAACTGTCTGGTGGGAGGCTTGAGTCGTGACCCTACCGTCAATGATGTGCCACCAAGCGATTTAGCGTTCCGGCACGACGGCGTGCAGAATCTGATTAGGGGTATGAGTACACTGCCATACCCCTTCCAAGTTAGCCCGCTACCATCTTTGACTGCATCGTCACTTTTTTTTTTTTTTAATACAATACCCTCTAACATGGTGTCAAAGACTGTGGTCTCTTTTAATTTAGGACTCTCATTCTAGTTCTATCATTTATTCTGCTCGTACTTTCATTCTTCATACTATTTCTTTCTTGCATTCATCATCTTTCACTCTATGGGTGGGGTTCCCTTTCTATTATCTATGTATATCTACAGGGTCAAGGTTTTTATTTCTTTATTAAAAAACAAACATATTACAAAATACAATTAGTTTTAAGATCTACATTTTTGTTTACATGCATCGTTACTTACCATCAGGTGAGATTGCAGTCACGGACTTGTCATCGAATAAAAAAAAATTCTATTTAAAACACTCTAAATCTCTTTTTAAAGTTAAAATAAACACCGCAGTTAATGTAATGGCCCGAAGCGCAAGCGAGCACTTAATTTGCGAAAATCAATTTACGAAATTCCACGAGAGCTTACAGCTATGTTGCGAGAGATTATAGAGACTCAGCGGAAAAGAGGTCACGGAGGTTCAAGAGTTTTAATAAATATTTATCATCATCATCTCAATCCATCTCTTCTTCTTCTTTATCAACCGATAGACGTCCACTTCTGGACATAGGTCTCTTGCATGGACTTCCACATGCCTCGTTTTTGCGCTGTCTGAATCCAGCGGCTCCTTGCGACTCGTTTGATGTCGTCGGTCCACCTAGTGGCAGACCAATACTGCGCTTCCCGGTGCGGGGTCGCCGCTCCAGCACCTAGGGACCCCATCGACCATCAGCTCTTCTATGACTCAATTCATCGCCTGCCCATTAATGGGCTAAATGAGAAGGGTCAAGGGTGTAGGCCATAGTCTACCACCCTGGCCAAGTGTGGATTAGCAGAATTCATGCTTTACTTTTTTAACCTTTGAGAACATTATGGAGAGATGATGGTATGTATGCAGATTTTCATGGTATGTAGATTTTTTCACGATATTTATCTGTTAGCTCAGACTAGCAATACGAAAGTAATTCGGTCTGTCGGTATGTGTAATTACTTTTCCTCGGTTTGAATCGATCAAGCGAAAACAACATAGATAGTTTATATTCTGGAGATCGACATGGGATATTTTTTATCTCAAAAACTCAAATAGGTCCCATAGAATAACTTAATGAACATTTGCCAATAACTCTTTTTAGGTATTATGTCCTTTCTTTAATTGTTGGCTTTTATGTTGCTTTAATTTTAATGATTTAAATTCACAAAAGAAAACTAGTACAGTAAACTTTCCGATTGTTAAAATTCAAAAACTGATTATATCAACTTTGAGTGGAGAATTTGCCTTCGTCTTAATATTGCCTATACGCACAAAAAAGAAGAATAATAACATGAAACGCATTTCACGAAGCAAGCAAGCGAAAAAGCCCTACGTAATCGAAAGATACGCGGGGCTTAAATGCTGAGTGTTGTGATTCCTTGTTAGCGAGACCTTACTGCGTTGGATTTTTAATTAAATCCTGTAATACTAGGGGAGGTAAGGCAAATTGTTTTTGCAGGTACGTATAATGCCGCTTTGATTGTTGGTAATCAATTTGCACTCTATTAGCGGATGCCATAGCTATACGTAGAAGTACTTACCGAAAGTAATGTTTCATAACCTCACGAGAACTATAGTTAGAAGGACGGATGGTCGTTGGGATCCCAAAGTGCTAAAGTGGCGACCTCGTATTGGAAAGCGCAGTATTGGCACCCGATTAGATTTTTTCCCCGCGCCCCGCTCGGGTATGAGGCCATGCCTCGAAGCCCGTACCCTCTTAGGCCTCACGACCAGAGGAGACGACCCTGCTGTGTGGACCGACGACATCACACGAGTCACAGGAAGCTGCTGGCGGCTACAGATAGCACACGACCGAATTCACATAATTCGGTCGTGTGCTATCTGTAGCCAGCAGCTTTCTGTCTACTAACTCTAATCTTGAAATCTATAGACCGCACTCTCACGCAGCTCAAACTCAAGACAGACTTAAAACGAAACAGATTTATGTCACATCATATTTTTGTGTCTCGTTTTAACTCCATCTTGAATCTGAATTAAGTCGGAGCACGCTCTATAGATCTCGCCATATGTGTTTTTGAGATTTAAGAAGGCTTTACAACATTAAATTCTCAAGCGTTATCAATTAGGTGAGTTAGAGATTTCAAAAATGTAAACATTTTGTAAACCAAAAGTGAGCATCCATTAGTAGAATTAATTAAATACTAAACCCTTTTTCCTTATTATTTTTAACCTTTATTTTAATTTTTAATTTCTAACGAGAATCGGGATAAATATTTGTCAGTTTGTTACAAATATTTCAATACAAAATTTTATAATGTACGATATTGGATAACTCGTGGAACACTGAACATTTATTTAGCGTTAAATCGACGATCATATTTCATATGCAGCATATTTCTCTGGAAGCAAGCATCAAATATTATTTCAATTGGAGACATAGAAATATATTCTTAGGAGAAATGATTGTCTAAATTGGCGACTTCTCAGTCTTTGATCATTATGTAGTAACATAAAAAGTAAAATGCCATTTTTCCAGATCCTCAACTATATCTATCCTTGCAAAAGTTCACTTCAAGTTTTGCCCTGATGATGCATGATTGAAGGACAAACCAAAAAACCAAAAAACAAATACACTTTCGCACTAATAATATTAATAAAGATACACATATATAATTAATTGCATATAATCTTAGAGTATTATTTACATCAACTCCTTCCCAGAATATTTAGTAAAAAGCTTTTAAGAGCAAGGGGTGAGACTTAAAAGGATTTAAGGAACGTTAAAAGTTCCCTCGCAATTAATAAACACAAAACAGATTGTGAAATATGGTATACCTACAATTATTACCAATGTAAAAGCTTTGGAGCCCTTAATTAAACTTGGCCAGGTTGAATAGGGCGGTTGATTAAAAAGGGAATTTTCTCGCTGTTCTGGTTGAGGAATTGCTTCATGCCCATATTTTCGACGCGTTCTTTGCAAATGGGTTTAATAATTAAATTTTTGCCTTGAGCATGACTTTTTTTAGTATATCTACGAGATTGTAAGATTTTATTTTAACCACAGAATACCTAATAGTGCCAAAAGTTACAGAAGATTCACTCCGCAAAATTATTTAAATAAACCAGCGACTCTTGCTACCTCACACGGCCACGGTGCGAGGCACCTTTTGAATAAAACTTAACTCGTCATGACGACCCGGGCTGCGTGTGCGACGACAGTGCATCAGAATCGATCATACATTTTCTGATGGACTGTCCTGCCCACCCCCCAGAGACTATGTGCCCACCATACTGGGCAAAGCCTCTAGCCGAGACGCGTTCCTGGAGTACGCTAGCAGAATAGCGAGAATCGCTATTGCCAGGAAGAACAAATCATTTTCTAAAACTATAGATATTCCAGTACTAGTATCCAATCTTTACTATAAGTAACGAAGTAAAGTTCTAAACCTATAAGCAGGTACGCAAGTAGAGGCGGCATACATTGAATGTCTATTGGAAACTTTTATAGTTCTCTCGGAATACTAAAGAGTTTCGCTCCTCTCTGAACTTATTGTGTGAGTTGGAAAGAGAAATAACGATAAAGATGTTCGAGAAGTGTTTAGGATAATATGCGACTTTACTGTTGGAAATAGTTTGAGCCTTCATCACAAGGCGTGCGCTGTTCACTCGTGTGGAACTGGAATTATTGCTCAATGGAATTCACTGTTATGCAGTTGTATTATCTCTCAAGATGATTAGGTATGAAAACTTTGTGTAAAATAACTTTGTAGACAATATAGTACAGTATTCGAAAGCACTTTGTAAAAGTTTACTTGAATAAAAAATTATTCTATTCTATAAACATAAAATTTATTTTCAAAAACCGGCTTCAAACGCCACTACAAAGTATATCACGTGTGCCTATTTTGAAGAGTGCCCTCGATTTCTCCAGGATCCCATCATCGTATTCTACCTTGATGATCATAACCAAAAATATTAATTTATGTGTGATTTTTGCGAGAACGAAAACAATAATTCCATAATACATACATAAAACATTAATGCAACTGAAATAAAATGAAAGCAACCCAAGTAGCACAGATAGCTGCGTAAGTATTCACTTTTAGACCTATTTGAACCTCTAAGCGTATTAAGACTCTTTTAAGAGTACACTGGTGATCCTACAGCTGCATAATAGCTGTCAGTGATATTTAAACAGCTTAGGCTGAATAAGGGTTGTTTAGTGGATAAAATTACGCCAAATGCTGTATAAGAAGGTATTTGTGAACTCCTATTACACTGACTTATTAAGGGGGCACGTGTGAACTATTAGACAGCCTTTGGCAGAATATCAGAGTTTTAACTATTCACGTAGCTGTTTAATAGTTAGGGAGCTGGCGAGCAAAATTTCTATATGATCAGCACACATGGCAGACGTTATTAATAGTGATAATTATACCCTAAGAAACATCAAGAACCTCGTCTACTACCATGATAGATTACGAACTGTTATTGTATGTATCAAGCATAGACTACATCAAGGAGAACTAGGTCCTGGCTCCTCAATCCTGATGCTGCTGGGTAGTGCCTACCTAAACTGTCAGTTTCGAATTGATATTGTATGTATCAAGCATAGACTACATCATGGAGCTCTAGGTTCAAGCTCCTGAACCCTGATATTGCTCACATAAATTGCGGGGATTTTGGAATTGTGGATTGTTAATAAGTAGGTACCACAGGTACCAAGTATAGACTACATTAGTAGCGTTTTGGAGGGAAGAGAGAAAGAGAGCAGGGACAAGTTAAGAAGTAGGTTTTTTCAAAAGATTTTTTATGAAGTTAAGTAAAATGATCATAAAAAGCCAAAAAGATACCTTTTTTTAATCTTTATTATCCAAACATAAAGGAGAAATTGTTACAAGGTTCTTGTGAAAGCCTCCACATAAACCACGCAGGGTTTTTGCGCAGACATAGTATACTTTTACATTTTAATTACATAAAAAAACACAAATAAATTAATTCTAGCAAATAATATCTTTAAATATATAATATTATGTTCTAATTATGTAATATAATATGTATATATAAATTATTTTCAAAATCACCCTTATTTAATCATAAAGTTTGTGATAGTTCTTTTTATTTTGTATCTTATTGTATAAATAAATAATAAATCAGCTGGCAGTTCATTGAGCAGTAAAGGAAGCATGTATTCCCAAGTCATTTTTCCAGAGGTACTGCTATAATTGGCAAGTTTTTAAGTTGTCTTAAGTATACCCATCTACTGTATTTTGTTAGTGAGCTCACATGCTCACATCACACACAGCTTCATACATGACTGACAGTTTAATTTTATTATCTACACTGGCTGAATCGCAACCAACTCATAATTAACTTAGACAAAACGAACTTAATGACTTTTAAGCTCAGAGAAAATGCATCATTTGCTTTAGATGTAAATTATGAATGGAAAACTATCAATGAAGTCAATGTAACAAAATTCTTAGGTCTGAATATTAATTCTACTCTAAATTGGAAAGAACACTTGAGTCATATTTGCACAAAGTTAAATCAATTCTCCTACACACTTTATATGTTGGGGAAAACAGTAAATGTGTCAGCGTTACTGACTGTTTACCATGGCTATGTTGACTCGCTGTTGAGATATTGTATTTTATTCTGGGGTAATTCCACTTAAAAAGAGGCTGTATTAAAGGTACAAAAAAAATGCTTAAGGGCAATATTTAAATTAAAATCGACTGATAGTTGTAAACCCTATTTTAAACAATATAATATTCTTACAATGCCATGTCTGTATGTATATGAAACTGTCATATTTGTCAAAAGTAACTTGAATTTATTTCAAAATCGTCACAGCAAAAGGCATGTACCTAATTGAACTGCGTCCACCACCCAGTTGTTGTGCACATTTTTCTAAGAGTTTCTTCTGCACTGGGCCCCTTTTATATAACCATTTAGAAACACAAGAAATACCACTTTTTAAAAAAAGGCTTAAATTTTTGATTGACAGGACATACTTTAAAACCAGTGATTACCTCATGGAAAAATTTTAATTATGAACTTTTGACATTTTAATAAGAAATTTTATATTAGACATTTAAATAATATTGCAATGTAAACACAAAGCTTCTAACTTAAATAAATTAATAATAATGTATTGTAATAAATTAATAGTAATGTAATGAAATAGATTTTAAGCTAATTTTTAATGTTGCAAACTGGTAAAATAGTGGTTTGCTATAGGATTGTTTATAACTGCTGTTTGTATACATAAGCTATGTTGGCTGGGATTGTCCACACATCGTATGAATATGTGATCAATACAACTTTTAGTTATCCTATCCCCTTTAGGTTCTATCCGTGTATACTGCCTTATACTACAGTCAATACCTACTTCACTCATAGAATTTAAGTATAAATTTACACTGGGATCGTTTAACATTATGTTTATATTCATATCACCACTAATTACAAGATTACTTTTACCTGAAAATTGAGAGATTATTTGTTTAAGTTCCTGTATGAAACATACTTGGTTAGTATTCAGAGGTCAGTACAATGCACAAACACTTAATTTATACTTAATTGAAACTTGTGACAATTTCACCAATAACTGATTCAGAGTAGCTTGTATTCACTGTTAACCTGTAGAACAATACACTTTTATGCACATAGAGGATTACAATGGGATTACACCATCACTTCATCGGTGATTCAGTAGCTGCGAAAACATCTTGTAGTTATCTTTGAAACAATTTTGAGTTTGTGACCCTTATGTTAGCTTCAGTAACAACGACAATATGAATTTGGTTCGAGCTGTTCTTTATTATGTATTCCAGGCCCACGTCTGCTATTGCAATTAAAGTTCTTGAGACTTATGTTTACATCCAGAGTACACAAGTTGTTTGTTACTTCTCCGAAGGGTTTGTTACTTCTCCGTTGTCCACGAAATCATTCCATTTAGTGCATTATGAGGGTTGTCGATTGTTAGTAAATATAACCTAACTTCATTTAGTGGTGGCTAGATTCACCAATCTCTCTATATCCTTGCTAGATCGTATATGATGTATTTTGTCGGTTTCATCTTTACGTACTAATATTATGCAGTTCTTACACCAGACAAACTTATAAAGATCCGTTTTTATTTACTTTTTTTCGGACGAACACTCTTTTTTTATATAGGCCTTTATTCTAAGCTATAGGCTTTTAAAATCATATCACCAGCTCTCTAACTATAACATGATATCCACCATTTTATTGTATAACCTCACATAAATATACTGATTCATTTTTCAACTTTTATGTTTTGTGTATGAATTAGGAATGGATTGCATTAGTTTTTACTTCCGTATATCATAATAATAACTTTTTATCTTATAATTCTTTTCAAAGCACTAAAAATTGTTTATTCAAGTTTTCATCACGGCTTATTTATATCACGAAACTAATTAAAAACCGAATATTTTCGTGGCGCACGTAAATTTTCTTAGGTAATATATATGTATAATGTCAGTAAAATTACATTCCCAATCATTTTTCTTACTAATCAGGGAACTTTGAATATATAGCCACGTATTCAATTCACTCCACGAAATTGTGTTTAAGATACAAGGTTATAATTTGCTAGATTAAAGTTTGCTACTTCACTTTTACGTCATGTGTCACATGACGTAATTTTAACTGAACAAAGAGTAACTTGTTATCTTTTACTCAGTCGTTATTCAGCGCATAGTACTGTCGTTACCCTTTATAACACTGTTATTTTGCTGCTATACAGCTCTTAAGCAGCTATTTGAACTTAAGGCTGTATAATTTGTGCCCATTTAAGAGGTATAAGAGCTGTATACGGCCGTATACAGCCCTTATGCAGCTTTTTTATACAGCTTTAAGCGTGACGGGAATTTGTTATTCAGCTGCTAAGCAGCCTCCGTGTGCTACTTGGGAATTGCAATGTAATACCGATTTTCAATATTTTTCCCCTTTTATACATCTACAGGAACGATACTCGTATATTACTGCAAAGTTATTACAGTATTCAATGCAGGCCGAAGCTTCCTCTCATTACTCATGAATATTTTTAACCACAGATGAAAGAAGATAAATATCTTCTCCTGTTATAAGTTTTAACGCTTTGTCTGTATGAGACATCGCAGGGCTCAAATGGATGGACCGATGTATGAAAATTTATCATAGTATTAAAATCATGCAGCAATTTGTCAACCTGATATTGCAACCAGGGCAGTTTGCGAACTTTCAAACTCCTCAAAAACTTGGGCCCTATCTAGTAAGTATCTCATTAGGATACCATGGCAGCGACACCGGCAGCGCTGCCAATCAAAACGTGTCAAAATGTATTACAACGTACCTAACCCTCTCATTTGGCGACGGCTTGGCGTCGATGCCACGCCAAGGATAGCCATGGAAACGCTACTGGCGTGGCTGGCATGCAGGCATCCTAATGCGATATTCCTCTTACAGTATATTTCGTGCTTGGATGTATACAAAATCAAACCGTGCTCGTAACAAAAGTGATTTAAAGCTTGGTCTTCATTTGGTTCTCTTGCGCCCTCGTTTTCTTTGTGCAGCTAATAGTAGTTGTAGAAAATTTCTTTTTATAACAAAAATGAGAAAAATAGTAGGTAGTAGTTTAATTAAAAAGCTCCTGAAAGAGTCACTCAAACAACTCTATTATTAAAGGAACTTGAACGAGTTGTAAATTTTAAAAAGTTTCTCCTAACAAATTGCAGTACCTTTATAAATATTTATTCTTTTATGAGAATATACTTAATTATATATATTATATAACTTTATATGACTGTGCCGGGTGACTTACTTACATTTTCGTAATTAATATTTTAACTCTCTTATGTTCAATGGTATCTTGTTTTTGGACTTCACTATTTAATTTTTTTTTATCATACCTACATATATATTATATAGGACAGGTATTGAAAATATTACCTTCGTTCGAGCGCAGTCGGTTAAAGGTCCACAAAACACGCTTCGTAAGTGTATTTAAAAAAATCATAATAAGTAATAAGTATCCGCCAATAGTAAAATTACAAGTACCCGCATTCATTAAATGAAAGACCTTTATTAATTATCATGAAAATAATTCTTCTCTATATTGTTACAGAATCGAGAAGACAAAGAAGAATACAAACCAGAACTAACGAAAACATTTTGTTGCCGAGTGAGTACCTACTTTGGTAAACAAAAAAATTTTAAAACTCTAATTCCACGCAAACAAAGTTTTTCATAGCCTAGTTTAGCATCACCTAGTCTCTACTTAAAACATGTAATAAATGCTGTGTAAAGTGTGTTTGTTTGTCCTTCAGTCACGCCACAACAGAGCTTCGAATCGTCGTAATTTTTGGATAGGTCTAAAGTTGATAATAAGTACTCGATGTGGACAAAGTCGCTAGCAAAAACTAGTCTTAAATAGATGTTTGTTTCTGAGTCTAACCTACTTGTTTGTTTGCAAGTGCAAATAAAATAATGTGGACCTTCCTGTTCCGTACATTGTAAGACAACGTTTAATAAATTCTCCGTCGCAGACGATATGGCTTCACTTTGCGTTCGGGTCGCACGCATTAACGGCAATGGATTGTGGTTTGTTAACAAAGGTTTAACCGCCCTTTTGTATGGACAAAAGGGTATTCTTGGACTACAAACTTTTCTATAGGAGCGTTGAAAGAGGCCCCGCCATTGTATGGATATCGGGCACTGGCGCATCTCTTAAGCGCAAAGCGTGAGTGAAATTTATGACCTTTAAACCTTACTGTTTGAATAATGCGCCGCCCATCCTATCCAGGAACTTTTGCCTGAAAGTCTGCGGGCCTTGAATGAATTACATATATTGAAGACAATACAGATCCAAGAATATTAGTTACAGAGACTTAGAACTACGTTATTTTAAAATATCTAAATATATTTAAAAATGAAAAGTTGACTGACTGATCTATCAACGCACAGCTCAAACCACTGGACGGATCTTGTTTTTGGGATATTACAGATAGCTGTTTGTAACATAGGCATCCGCTTAGAAATGATTTTTTTTAATTTAATCCTTAAAGGAATAAAAGAGGATTTTGGATTTTGATATCTATCAATGCACATTGCATAGCTCAAACGATTCAGTCAATCAATCAGTCAGTCAGTCACCTTTTCCTTTTATGCTATATTAAGATTAAGGGATTTATTAATCATATATCAATAGGTAGAGGAAATCGAGCCTAATACATTTTACCAAGGCTGGTGTAAACTAAATCACGACCTACACTTTCCAAAACCTATTCATATTATGATCGTATGGGGGCTAAGTTGTGTCGGGATATAGATTACTCTCTCCCCTAGCGACAGCGCCTGTGGCAATGTACAGCGTGCATGCCTGGAGGAAATGTGGCTCTCGAGTGCTGAGTGTTGTGATTCCCTGTTAGGAAGTGCTTGTTGCGTTGGGCTTTTCAATTACACCCGGCTGTAATCAGCTAGGGGAAGCTGTACGGTAGAAACGATTATCTACCAGTATTGAAGGCCGCCTATGTTTTTTATTATCAATTATTTTTAGTCATGACGGAATGGGAACCCATACTTTTGGCGTACTAAGTTGTGCGCTTCTTTATTATGCGTTTTGTGTAACCATTTTCTTGGAATACTTTTGAGATGAATTCGATGTGGTTTTTGTATTGAGTACGTACCACTTCTGGCCAGATCCCTAGATTTATAGGGATAAATATCCCTAATCTGTTTCTACACGTCATCGTACCGGAACGCTAATTCGCTTGGCGGTACGTCTTTTATAGTAGGGTGGTAATTAGCAACGGCTAAAGCCTCCCACCAGACAAAATATTTTATAGTCTTTTCTAACCTCATATAAAAGATTTATGTGGATATAATTCTTATTCTTATTATTCACCTACCTGAAAATGATGACTGGTGTGAATTTCGTTTACATTTTGTCTAAGAATCCCGAAATGGTCGCTTTTAACATATTGCTATGAAAGCATAATCCATTCCTGTCGACGTTAAAATGGAATAAGCTCCATATATTCTGAAAATTTATTAAACGTCACCTAACAGTGCTACGTGCGTTAATCCTTCATTTATTTTAGCTACGCCTTTGCAAAGAGAGGATAATTTATGACCTTGTTTCCATTTAGTTAATCTAAATATAAAATTGTTAGCGCAAAACATCTTATACAGAAGTTTTAAAGCTTCGTCAAGCTTCATCTAAATGACCAACGTCAAGCCGCCAACCGATTTCTCAAGTGAAAACTTTAGGCGCGTTTCAAGCGATTTTTGTTGAGGAAAAACTTACGGGGTCGCGTCATTTTGTATGGTAGGTACTTTAATCGATTTATATGAACATTTCAGGGACCTTTGCGAGAAGTCTGAGTTTCGAATATCTCTAACTTCCAGAGTTTAGTGCGGGAATTAAATATCGCTTCCTTTAACAGTGAATATGAAAGCATCATGAGGGAACCTGCATGCCTGAAAATGTTTTTTTTTAATTCGATGACAAGATAGCCCTCGACTGCGATCTCACCTGATGATGAGTGGTTCTCATAGATAATATGTGAAGTTTGTTAATCGATATTTGGTTGGCATGTTGGACTTAGGTCTTTCTCTTCTTAGAGGAGACCCGGCGAAGGATGATGATATAGTTCATAAGACAAGCCTCAATAGCTCAATGGTTACAAGTGTAGACTGACAACTCAAAGGTCGTAAGTTCGATCCCCATCCGTTGCACTATTGTCGTACCAACTCCCAACACAATCTTATTTGGAGAAGATGTAAGAATATTAGTTAAGTTCAGCTTGGCTAATATTCTTTACAAAAAAAGACGTGTGGCACTCGGGCAGAGGCGTAACTATAACGTTTGAGGCCCGTGGCAAATTCATAGGATGGGGCCCTCCCTCCCTCCCCAAAAAATGATCCCTCGGCACTAGCCGTAGTCACAGGAATGGCTATAAATGTTGGAATCCTCTTGTGCTTTCGGCCCTCTCTGACTGGGGGCCCCTTCCTGCTGGAGGCCCGTGGCATTTTGCCGTCTTGCCACCTTATAGTTACGCCACTGCACTCGGGGACTGCCGCGGTAAAGCTATTGCATAGCATTTTTTATCAACGTCATCTAGCGGCTCACCGTAGAGGAGTCCCGTGTCAGGTTATTTTCGTTACGGAATTTCTGGATTCGGTCTCCACGCTGGCCTGCGATTAGGGTTGCCAGGTCGCCAAACCTAATAGCCGGACAGACCAGCCAGTTTGGCCGGACATTTGGGTAAAAAAGCCGGACACCCTATATTATTGAGGATTTTGTCTCAGTATTAATAGGTACGACAAAAAAATTGTATGTAAAATCAAGTTTCAATCAAGTCGCCTGCGCAGGCTGCGCTAGGCCACGCTCGGCGCTCGCTTGTTTGCGAAATGTGAAAAGCCTAACAAAAGCCGGACAAGACGGACACCGTTCATTTTGGCCGGACACGCAATCAAAAAGCCTACCTATGTCCGGCTTTATCCGGACGCCTGGCAACGCTACCTGCGATAGAAGCTATGCAATAGCTTAAAAACATATATATATTTAAGGCATAAGTGCTCAATTATACACATTGTTATAATATTTATTCAAACAGTAACTTATAATAATCCTTAATACAAACAAGAATAATAAACTCGCGGGCTCGGAAAATTTGAGAAGATTAGGCGGCCTTAACAAACTCGACAAAGGTCACGTTCGTTATGCCTAGATATGCCCGCATTATTACATGCTTTACTTAGCTTTTCTTATTGTATGAGAGTTATAATATGCTTTATAAAACAAACAAGATAACAATTTACAATGAAATTTTGCCATGGAAACTCGAATACAAAAGCGAAGTTATAATGCTAGTTAGTAATATTCTCTCTGGTATTAAGTCTGCGATGGATACAAGCAAAGGTATATTACGCGGCCGCCCGTATGGGGGAGTTGCACTATTATGGGACAATAATATATTTGATAGGGCGTCAGTGATACCGTGCAACAGTGATCGCATTGTAGCGGTAAACTTGAGTGCGTCGGATCGGTGTATACTAGTATGTTGCGTGTATATGCCTGTGGATTTGTCGGAAAATTTATTAGAGTATGTTAATTGTTTAAGTGAAATAGCAGCTATTGTTGAAAATAGTAATGTCGAGTCAGTATTTGTTTTGGGGGATTTTAATTCGCACCCAGGTGAGCCTTTTGGCAGAGAAATGATGGATTTCTGTGCTGATCAGGATTGGTTGTGTGCGGACATACTGAAGTTAGGTGAGAGTTCGGACACATACACTTTTGTCAGCGAAGCGCATGGCTGTCGTCGTTGGCTTGACCACTGTTTAGTAACTGAGGCCGCCTGGCGGTCGATAACATCGATTAGCGTACTTCATGACGTGTACTGGTCCGATCATTTTCCGCTGGAGGTCCAGTGTAACCTTCTAGAGGTCAAGCCAAAGTCGGAAATGCCGTGCGTTCCAATAAATAGGGTCATATGGGGCGAACGGACATTAAGTCAAATTGATACTTACAGTAAATATTGTAATGAAAAGCTTAAAAAGATAGATTTTCCTCAAGAACTCAGTCAATGCTGTGATAAAATATGTGATAATTATAGTTTAGAGCATAGGAACATTATAGATAATTTATATCAGTGCATTGTTAATTGTTTAGCAGAGGCGGCCTCTTACAGTCATAAACTTAATAATTGTCAGCCAAGGAAGAGTAAGGGTAAGCGATGCATATTAGGGTGGAATAAACACGTACGCGACGCTCACTGTGACGCTAGACAAAAATTTATAAATTGGGTGTGGTTCGGTAAACCGAGGCAAGGTCCTATTTATGAGGCTATGTGTGATTCTAGGAAAAAATTTAAGCAAAGATTGAAGTATTGTCAAAATAATCAAGAGCAAATAAAAATGGACATTATAGCTTCGCGCCATACAAATAAAGACTTTAGTGGTTTCTGGAAAAAAGTGAAAAAGTTAAGTCCAAAAATGGGAGTTCCAGTGAGCGTTGATGGTGTTAAAGAGCCAACGGAGATAGCGAACATGTTTAAAAACCATTTCCAGGTACATTCATCGTCGCAGCCTGTGCTGGATGTGAGTGGTGCAGGGGGCATCGTGTCCGGCGTGCCGGCTCGGATAACTGCTAAGCATATCAGTGAAATACTGAAGGGTATGAAGAGAGGGAAGTCACCCGGACACGATGGCCTAAGTATAGAGCATCTTATACATGCCGGGCCACATCTCCCTCGGCTCTTGGCTTTGCTTTTCACCATATGTATCAGGCACTCCTATTTGCCTAGCGAGTTGATGAGAACGGTCGTCGTACCTATAATTAAAAACAAAACCGGGGACATAACGGACAAACAGAACTACCGACCGATCTCACTGGCTACTATTATTGCAAAGGTACTGGACGGTTTGTTGGAGCGACAGCTCTGTAAACAACTCTGCTTTCATGATGCACAGTTTGGGTTTCGACCGGGTGTATCTACAGAAAGTGCGATTCTGGCGCTCAAACATACCGTCAGTTACTATACAAATAGGAGTACCCCAGTGTACGCGGCTTTCCTTGACCTGTCGAAGGCATTTGACCTGGTTAGATACGACATCCTATGGTCTAAATTAGCTGAGGCTGGCGTTGCACGGGAACTAATTAATATTTTCAAATATTGGTATGGACATCAGACTAACCAGGTCAAATGGAAAAATGCACTTTCTGATGAGTATGGATTGAAGTGCGGTGTGCGTCAAGGCGGATTGACCTCTCCAGCGCTCTTCAATCTCTACATGAATCAGCTCATTGTAGAGCTCAGCGCTACCAGGGTCGGCTGCTCGATTGACGGCCACTGTATAAATAGTATTAGTTATGCAGATGACATGGTGCTGTTGAGCCCGTCAGTTAGTGCGCTTCGAAGGCTGCTGGCAGTTTGTGAGTCATATGCAAAGAGGCATGGCCTGCTATATAATGTAAAGAAAAGTGAACTTCTAGTGTTTCGGGCGAGCTCACAAAAACCAGCTCATGTTCCGCCAGTGACACTAGGAGGAGTGGACCTAAAAAGAGTGTCGTATTTCAAATATCTGGGCCATATTGTGACCGAGGATTTGAAGGACGACCTAGACATGGAGAGGGAAAGGAGAGCCATTGCGGTCCGATGTAATATGTTGGCTCGCAGGTTCGCACGTTGTACATTAAACGTTAAAGTCACGCTTTTTAAGGCGTTCTGTCAATCGTTATACACGTGCAGCCTGTGGGTCAAGTATACGCAGAAGACTTACAATGCTCTCCGAGTCCAATATAACAACGCATTCAGGGTGATGTTGGGGCTCCCCCGGCATTGTAGCGCATCTGCGATGTTTGCGTACGCACACACGGACGACTTCCATACCGTCATGCGAAAACGAGTAGCATCGCTCATGCGCAGGGTGAGGGGGAGCACCAACGCCATGCTGAGTGTGGTGGCTGATAAGCCTGACTGCCCCATACTGAGGCATTGGATACACACACATGTGCATGTAGCTAGTGCCTCAGTACGATGCGGTGGCAGGTATTTAAATTAAAATAATAAATTAAATTGGGCTAAAACTAACATAGGTTTAAGAATTGTGTTCTTTACTAACATCTATGGGCCAATGGCCTGAAATAAATATATTTTATTTTATTTTATTTATTTTTATTTTATTAAGTTTGTTCTTACGCGCTCTTGATTTTTTTATAAACAATTCACATTAATATTGTAAATGCGAATTTAACTGTCTGCATGTTACCTTTGGCAAGGATATAGGTAGGTATATGAGGAAGGACATAGGATACTATTTATCCCGGTATCAACAAGTTCGTACGCATTTTTTAAAATTCCACACGGTCTGTCTACACGGTTTGTCTCGTGGGAGGCTTTGGCCGTGGCCAGTTACCACCCTACCCACAAAGACGTGCCGCCAAGCGATTTAGCTTTCCGGTAAAATGACGTGTAAAAACCGATTAGGTGTAAGGGTTGAATCTACAAAACCATACCCCTTCCAAGTTTGCCCGCTACTATCCTAGACTGCATCGTCACTTACCATTAGGTAAGATCGCAGTCATGTACTATCTTGTCATCGAATAAAAAAAATGTATTAATATTGAAGAGTTATTATTTATTATTTATAAGCATCAGACATAAGAGTGAAGAATAGAGAGTGCACCTATGTTTGCGCATACACTTGTGCACTGTCTCCCGCGCAGATGGCTGAAATCTGTGGAGGTTGACCGCCGTGGCCAAAGCCGATCGGGTGGACATTATTATGATACTCCTAACTGCCTTGTTGGTCTTGTGGTTAGCAAGTTCGATTGCGGATGACAACTTCCCGGGTTCGATTCCTGGGTCGGGCCAAAATTGGGTTTTTCTGAAAAGAAATTCTCAGTGTTAGGAAGTTGGGGTTGAGTTGTGTTTGAGCACTCACTTGTGCACTACAATATCTCCCGCGCAGATGGCTAATCTCTTTGGAGATTGACCGCCGTGTCCGGAGTCAGTCGGGAGGACATTATTATAATACTTCTAGGAAGTCAAGTGGTCTCAGGTCACTTCCATGCTTCCACAGCGTGTACCCAGCATCGGTTCATTTGCATATGCAATTAATTAACTTTTCGAGTTCAGTTCACAATAACTCCGCAGAGAACACTTCAAGCAACTCGAAACGAACCGGCATTGTTATAACATCAATACGATTAATTCAAACAATGGCATGCAACTACAATTTTGTAACTGCGGAACAAGGAAATTAATATTTAATTAAGAGCCAGTTTATGTTTATCATTCTCTCTCTCTCTCTCTCGCACACTCTAATATTTTTTGTAATATACTTAGCAATAAAATTACGGATTTTTTTATCAAATACCTTGATTTTGAAATAGAAAAATGGCAACAAAATTTACTAGTTGCTTTCTTTTATTTTTTTAAATATATACTAGACGTTAGAAACATGTATAGTTCGTTTATCTCACGAAGTTACGGGCGTTTTACTTGTGGTTACGTCGTGTACATGTATTGCATGCATACATTGCGTAAGCGTGCGTGCCTATCAGGAGCCTATGGGGGAACGATCTGGCACGAACAAGCTCTCGTTCACACTTATACAGATACGACACACACACAACCATAAGCCACGCACCGTCGGGAAATGCAAGAACTATACACGTTATTATTTTTATCAATATCACTCAGGTTGTTGTCACATCGCGTGTTGCATAGCAATACAACCACCCCAAGTTTTAGTGGCTATTCACTCGTAAAATTACCGATAAAATAAGTGTAACATTCCACTTAAAACAAAAAAGGGTAACGGGATTTCACTTAACATATCGTTTTTCGTAGTTTCTTTTTCCAACGCATTGTTGCGGGTATGATGTTTTTCTTGGGATAATACGTATAATATATTTTACTATCAATCTAGCATCTAGCATGACGGCTAAGAGCTTCTAGCATCTTTTTGAAGCCTCAATAGCGCAAAGGTTCAAGGCTCGGACTGAAAATTGAAAGGTCGAAAGTTCAAACCACAACCATTGCGCTATCTCTCGCTAGCTCTTTGTTGGAAGGAGAGAGAAGAGGGAGGATTAGTCATACTTAGCATCCCCACTGTTCTACAAATAATTTAAATGCGAAAGTATGTTTGTTGGTTTGTCCTTCAATCGGGCCCTGATAAAGCTATGAATCAGCGTGATTTTACATATAGCTGAGGACCTGGAAACTGCCTAAGGCTACTTTTTATTTCGGAAGTACAAAATAATTCCCGCGGGATTTTTAAAAATCTTACTCCACGCGGATCAAGACTTCGTAGAAAGTTTAGTATAGCTTTATATAGTAAAGCAGTTAGTAAAGCTTTTGCACTGGCGGTTTTTGTTTAAAGAAAACGTAAGTGACGCCATACTACGAGTTGTAAAACAGAAATTGATAAATTCCTTTTTGCAACACTTTTTTTAAGCAAGCAAGCACATCATTGGCTCCTATAGATACTTATTCTTCCAAACAAAATTCAGTTTTCTTTGCTCAATTACAATTTACTGAAACTTTAGCAGTTTCGTAAGTAAGCGAGTAAAAATCTATCGACTCCTTCTATAGTTTGGCTACTGAACGAAATTCAAGACTGTTTGTATGTCCAACTCTATCTTCGAACGCAAGTTTGGGTTTTCACTTGTAGCACACTTTCATTTTCACTACGATAAGTACTTTCTATGTGTTATACTTAGCGTGTCGCTTACGCCTATTTGCGAGAAACCACTTGTTTATTTTTTGAGACAGCTAAAGAAAAATAGATTTAGTCAAGACGATAAATATGCACAATACTTATTGTAAACCTTTTCCAAGACAAAATAAAACAATTGTAAGTACGGGTTATTGAAGGCACCAGAATAGTAGGTAAGTTCTCGTATTGTATTGTATTTTATCGACAATTTATTTTAAAAGTAGTTTCAATAGGTTCGGTGGCTGACGGTCCGTAACATGGCTCTGTTCGTGATAGATAATAGAAACTGGGTGTATAAATTCGCGACAGTTCGTTCAAAGAATATCAGTTACAAAGTTTGAATGCTTTTTCTAAACGCTTTAGGTATCTACTAGCCACATTTTTCAACCGACGAAAAAAGAAAGAGTCTCAATTAGTCGCGCATATATATTTTTTTTTCACTTAAATTTGAGACGGAACCTTATAAGACATAAGTGAGCCTTTAATAATTACAATTACTATGAGTTCCAAAGGCCCCAACTCTCACTTTTATTAGCAATCAGCGCAAAAATGGCGATATTATAAAGTAAACTAAAAAAATATTTTTAAAAAACAGACTTCAAAAGCCTATAAAATTTGAAGAGTTCCCTCGATTTCTCCAGGATTCCATCATGAGATCCTGACCTGATGACCATGAGACTACCTAGGAAGTATACCCTTTCAAACAAAGAAGAATTTTCCAGTTCGGTGCAGCCACAGGCGTCTTTGAGTAATCGGTAATCAGGGAACATTCCAAAACATTCCGATGAATTGAGAACCTCCTCCTTTTTTTAAGTCGGTTAAAAATTGTTTCATTTGGAGCATGTCCTACTAACATTGTGGAGGTCTTTGAATAGTTAACTTTTTCTGATATTATGTATTTAATGCAGCTACTATGCAGCTACAGGTTTTCGCCGGGCTATCGCCGGGCCTCCAGCCTTCTGTTTGATTGACACTAATTACTACTTATATAAAGTTTTTGTTGGTGGAACTAGGCTGCAATGTTACTTTGTACCAAAGACAGACAATGCAGTCGATTAACAACGAAAGCAATAGGTAAGTTAAACTGGAAAAGTTTATTTATCTAGTCTACACTAAGGGAGTGTTGTTTCAAATTTCGCCAGTAAAGTAGAATTTATTTCGAAGTTTCAATAGGTTTCGTGGCTAGCGGTCCGGAGCTCTCTGTAGCTGATGGATACTCGAGACTGTTTGTATCTGAACAGAAATGGTGCACTTCAAACGAATTGCTACCAAGTATCCGATTGGAACTTTAAATACAGAACAGCTTTGAATCGATTTGGTTTGGTTGAAAATTTTAATAGGATTTCGGTTTGAACTGCGTTAGATTGTTACTTGTACACACTTCTCCTTTATATCTTATATTTTATAGAATAGCAAGACGTTGACGATAGTTCTTTATAAAATCCTTAGTTTAGCTTTGAATTAAAATAAAAAATAAAGTAAAATAGTATAGTTCTTTCAATTCACGAGGGCACTTAGCTAATGGTTGTATGTGTGTCATATCTGTATACCTAAGTGTGAGCGAGGGCTTGCTCGCGCCTGACCGCTCCCACCTAGGCTCCTGCCAGGCACGCACACTTACGCAATATGCATGTACACGACGTAACCACAAGTAAAGCGTCCGTAACTTCGTGAGATAAACTTACTGTAGTAGTTAAATTCTTTTATAGTTCTTGCAATGCATTTGTGAATATGGATGGATGGGTGGATGCTTGAATGTAGGTATGTTTGTTACTCCTTTCACGCCCCAACGAACGACGGTTCATTTAATTCGTTAATTGGCTTTAGAGTGTAGATAGGTCATATCCAGGATTAACACTTAGACTATATTTTATCCCGGAAAATGAAAGTTTTTCCGAGAAGGACTAAAAACCTTAATCCACGTGGAAGAAGTCGCGGGCAACATCTAGTAAAGTATTAATAGGAAAAAAAGCATTTCAAAACCCTCTTATCACTTTCACATTTATCGTGCATGCATTTAAGGCATAGATCCCTGGTTGAATTTCATTTGAGTGCCGCGTCTACGTTGAGAAGTAGACTCAAAGTGTCTAGAGTGTCCGTCAGCTGCAGAGCCTTGGATTGCCAGCCACTAAACCTATTGAAACTTCTTCGAAATAAATACGACTTCACGAAGTTTCGTAACACTTTCTTTGTAGTTTTGAAAAATCTATTTAGGAAATCATTTTGCACGGATTCTCTATAATGTTACTGGAAAAATGTACTAAATCTAAAATTCAATATACTTATGTAAAATACAAAGTCCTGACTGACTGACTGAGATATCAACGCACCCCCTAAACTACTGAAGTTAGAAACTTGAAATTTTTACAGTTGGTTCATTTTATGACGTAGGCGCACACTAAGGAAGGATTTCTGAAAATTCAACCCCTAACGGGGTAAAATAGGGGTTTGAAAAATCGAACTTAACGTGAGCAAAGCCGCGAGCAAAAGCTAGTTGATGTATAAACTTTAATCATATCTACACTAAATAATTATAAGTACAACATTATATTAAGCAATGCGTCAGCAAAGATTCAGAATAGTAACCTCTATTTTGAAACAATAGTAAGATGTTGTCGAGTAGGTAAGTCACGAGTTAATTAATACTACCTCATGCCAATTTTCATTAAACTTAAAGTTGTTAGACCACCGAATAACTTTAAAATTAATCCAATCAGTGCACGAGGTTGGGGAAAGCTTTATTAAATGCTTTCAGGAGTTCGGATAATTCCGATGGCTTATGTTAAAAGTTGGGGCTCGATATCGATATAAGACTCCAGAATATCCGGGATCGTTAAAGCTGATCGATCACAGACTTATGAAGACGCGATTCGCAAAGGTACGCGGATGCAAAATGTGGAATACATTATTGCAGCCTTGCTCGGGCGACAGGTGATACCAACAAGAAAGGCTGAAGACATTTGTGTATTTTTGAAAATACTTTGTGTACGAGTCCGTCTAACCTCTATTTTTAGTGGCTTTTGCGCCTCTTACGGTAGAGTGTGATCATCTCAACAATGTTATTGAGTTATTTAACAAAGTGGTGATGCACACAATCGACTATAATAATAAACTACGACTTACATGACATCGTCCAGGCAGATGCACGTGCCAACGGTCTTCGAAGGGAGGACGCTTTAGATCGTGCAAAGTGGAAGAAGCTCAGCAGGAAAGTGGACCCTGGCTTAAGCCGGGACAAACGCTAGGAGGAAGAAGAAGAGTAAATCAATCAGCTGATCGTCAATTTTGTATGGGAGGTCCACATTTTTTTTCACATTTCGACCTATGTTCCTTGGGGAAAGTTGTTCAGTTTCATGAACATTCACCTCCTTTAGTATTATTTTGGAGTTTCAATATACGTTGTATATGTTTTTTTTAGATTAACAATAATAAAATTTCAAAAGTATCAATCATAAATATGGATACCAGGGCGGATTATATTGGTCAATGTTTCAAATTTCGTATCCGAAGCACCTTGGAAATGTCGGGCGTGACAAATGGCATTGCTAACCAGGTGGCATCGGATAGCTATGACATTTGAAATGGATTGCTTTTTGATTTATGAACTGGTAGATTAAAGCTCGCTGCATACGTAACGTGCACGGGACGTGGACGGGACGTGGCCCGGACGTGGTTAGTAAACACGGACGGGAATTTTTAATGCATACGCAACGTGGCAATAACTCAGAACTAACGTGCTAGTGATGTGAACAAGGAAAGATGGATTTTTCTAAGATTGTAGCGAGCTAACTTGGAAGGGGTATAGCAGTGTAAATACAACCCATACCCCTAATCGGTTTTTACACGCCATCGTGTCGAAACGTTAAATCGCTTGGCGGCACGTCTTTGACGGTAGGGTGGTAACTAGCCACGGCCAAAGCCTCCCACCAGGCCAGACCAGAGACAATTCAGAAATTATAAATTCCTAAATTGCCCCCGCCGGGAATCGAACCCGAGACCTCTCAGTTATAAGACCACAGCGCTCACCACTGCGCCAGGGAGGTCTTCGTCTTCGTCTTCGTCTTCGTTTCCTGGGAATCTTTTCCGCAAGTAGGCGTCGATTCGCCCGTTTTGCGTGGTTCCACTGGTACAGCTCCCCGCCGGATCACTCCAGCCAGCCGAGCTCCCTCCAAAATCCGAGCAGGCCACCCAGGTCGGCGAGGACTTCAGGAAGGGTAGCTGGAGAGCCTATGTAATCGTGCCGTTGGTTGGATACACCACTACATTTAAGCAGTACGTGTTCCGGTGTCTCGTCGCCCTCCATGCATGCTCTGCACAGAGGACTGTCGGTAATACCTAGAATGTAAAGGTGTTTGTTAAGTGGACAGTGTCCTGTTATTGTACCTACAACTACCTTTAGTTTAACACGGGTCAGTTGTATTAGTTTTTCTGTTAGTCGTTGATTTAGGCAGGGAAAAGCCTCTTTTGTTTGTCTACAATCTGTGGTGCTGGCCCACAGCTCAGCATGTGTACTTACTGTTCTGTTGTGCAACCAGGTTTTGTATTCGCAGAAGGGTATGGGAGCGATAGGTTCCGGACCCGCCACCTTCAGCGTTGAGGCTCGCCGCGCTAGTTCATCGGCTGCGTCGTTTCCTGTGTTATCACTGTGACCTCTTACCCAGCGCAGTGTAATGTTGTTTGACTTTGTAAGCAACTGTAAGGCATTGTGACAGTCCAGTATAAGTTTTGAGGAGGTCGTATTTTTCGCTAGGGCCCTCAGTACTGCTTGACTATCCGTGTTTATGTTAATGTTGAAGTCTGTTACCTGTCTGTTGGCCATTGCTACGGCCGCCACCGTGATGCCGACGCACTCCGCTTGAAAAACTGAGTTGTTCTTACCGAGGGCGTGGGCGATGTTTATGTTTAGCTCGGGGCAGTAGACTCCAGCTCCTGTACCCATGCTTGTTTTAGACCCGTCCGTGTAAACGTCAATTGTGTTGATGGTAGACGGAGGGGTTGTTGTGTCATCCATGTTGATCTTGTAATTCTTTTCTATTACGTGTACCTTTTGTGTTTTGTCACAAATCCACCCCAATTTTGGACACTTTGCTTGTTCAAGTGTTAGTATCCGGGTGTGTGTTGTGATTGTTTCCTTCCACAGTCCATAGGTTTTTATTCTAAGGGCCGCAAGGGTAGCTTCTTCCCTTATGTGTAGGTGTAGTGGAGGTATTCCAAGTATTACCTCCAAAGCACTTGTTGGTGTGGTGCTCATACAGCTTGTGATCGCCAGGCACGCTTGTCTTTGGAATTTTTGTAGCTCCTGTTGGGTCGTTGTAAGAAGCGTTCTGGGCCACCAGACTACAGCCGCATATGTCAAAGAGCTTCTTACAACTGATAGATAAAGCCATTTCATTATTTGTGGCTTAAGACCCCAGGTTTTCCCAATCATGCGTTTGCATTGATTTAGGACAATTGTTGCTTTATGTATTTTTGTATCTATGTGTTTTTTCCAGTTTAGCTTGCTGTCTAGGGTTACTCCTAGGTACGTTACCTCTTTTGTTAACGCTAGACTAGTGCTAAAAAGTGTTGGCATCTTAGATATGTCAGGTTTCTTCTTGTTTGTAAACAGAACTAACTCCGTCTTTTTGGGGTTTACCGTTAGTTCGTTTTCTGTGCACCATTTCTCTATGAGTTTCAGTGCATTTTGCATTATGGCACTAAGTGTGTTCTCATATTTACCACTTATGAGAATTGTTAGGTCGTCTGCGTATCCTATTGTGAGAAAACCACAATTGTTTAACTTTGTTATCAGATCATCAACTACTAGGTTCCATAGGATGGGGGATAGTACTCCACCCTGTGGGCAGCCTCTGGCTACTAATCCTCTTGTCGTGCCGTTTATGTTCAGTTGGATGACCCTTTTTTTAAGCAGGGCTCCTATCCATTTGCGTAGTGTTACAGGTGCTCTGTATGTTTTGAGAGCATTGTCTATACTCTTGAATGTTGTTTTGTCAAAGGCTCCTTCGATGTCTATAAAGGCTCCTAGAATTGACAATTTGTTGCTCAGGTCGTGTTCCACCTTGCATACTACCGAATGGAGCGCAGTCTCCGTAGATTTACCGGTACTGTACGCATGCTGGTTTTGGTGTATTGGTATATGTCTTAGTGCTCCGTCTCTGAGGAAACGGTCGCCGAGTCTTTCTAGAGTTTTCAGCAAAAAGGATGTTAGGCTGATTGGTCTAAACGATTTTGGCTGTGTGTAGTCACTCTTACCTGGTTTCGGTAGGAATACTACTCTGACTTCTCTCCATATTAGGGGTATGTATCCAAAGGCTATGCAAGCTGAATATATCTTTACTAGCCTAGGTACTATTTCTGCTGCTCCCCATTGAAGGAGAGCAGGGAAGATATTGTCTGCTCCAGCTGATTTAAAGGGTTGGAAGGTGTCAATGGCCCACTGCACCCTCTCATAGGTAACTACTCTGTTAGCCAGGGAGGTCGTCAAAGGTTGATACTATATACCTATTGATTTGAGCATAAAAAGTTCAACTGTAATTATTATTACATATTAAAATATAAGTAGAGATACCAATGCAATAAATTAATAAAATAAATCTGACCGTTTTCAGTGAGTGATAGTTCGACTGCAATTTTACGCCACAGATAATTTTTATATTTGGTGTCTAAATACTTTCAATGATCGTACACACTCAATTAGTTTTTCCATTCGTCCATTTTTGCTTCGTAGGTAAATACACAAACATCACTACTTAGCTCTCCGGAGCGAACGGGGCGACTGTGCATACGCAGCGGAATCACGCACGGGACGGGGCACGTACGGGACGGGACGTGCTAAACATCGTCGCCGACGATATTTTTCCCGTTCCGCGCGTGGCACGTTCCCGTCCCGTCCGTGCTCCGTGACGTATGCACAGTCGCTTACATTTTCTATGAAACGATGTTTCCAAAACTCCACGTCCCGTCCCGTCCACGTCCCGTCCCGTCCCGTGCACGTTATGTATGCAGCGGCCTTAACAGACCCCCGTCGGTGTCGGTATGAAATGACAGCTTTGAAATTCTAACAGCTGTAAAATGATGATTGTTGTAGAAGTTGTAGGTACACATAATGCCTAATTTCTTTAGATAACTACCTCCTGACGACCTCCCTGGCGCAGTGGTGAGCACTGTGGTTTCATAACTGGGAGGTCTCGAGTTCGATTCCCGGCGGGGCAATTTGAGAATCTACAATTTCTTAATTGTCTCTGGTCTAGTCTGGTGGGAGGCTTTGGCCATGGCTAGTTACCACCCTACCGTCAAAGACGTAGCACGACGGCGGCGTGTAGAAAACGATTAGGAGTATGGGTTGAATCTACACTGCCACACCCCTTCCAAGTTAGCCCGCTACCATCTTAGACTGTATCGTCATTTACACTTTCAGGTGAGATCACAGTCAGTGACTATCTTGTCATCGAAAAAAAAGGTAACTAGGTACACCTAGGTGTGTCTATTTTTCAACTGACGAAAAAACATGAGAAGGTTCACAATTTGTTGCCTAAGATATATATTTTTTTAAACTGAAGGTTTCGAAAGTTTATTTTGACCACCTACTGGAAAACAATTAATATATAATGATAACGATAAATAAACATATAATGTTTTTAATAATAAAAATTAAAACTAAATCCTAAATATCCTTACTAATATTATAAATGTGAAAGTGTGTTTGTTTGTTGGTTTGTACTTCAATCACGCCGCAACAAAGCAACGGATCGACGTGATTTTTTGCATGGGTAGAGTTGAGGACTTTTTATCCCGGAAAATTAAAGAGTTCCCGCGGGATTTTTTAAAAACTTAATTCACGCGAGTGAAATCGCGGGCATCAACTAGTCAAAAATAAAAGCTAAATATAAAAAATATCATCTAAACCATTGGAACGAGGAAATGTGTCCAGAATGCTGGCTGCGTTATTCGCTGAATGGCCAAACTTATATGTTGGACGAGGTAGCTATCAGCCCTCCGGTCACCATTGGACTCTATGATAAAAAGTAGGTACATACAAGGTAAAAAAAATAACAAAATAAAATCCTTATGAGTTTCAACGCAATTTTCATCCTTTTTCCTGTTTTCAGTTCATGCGATGAAGTTAATTATAGTTGATGGAAATTGATCGAACCGCCTTTGTTGTTCCATCAACGTGCGCCGATTTATTAGCGGTGCATTAAAGTGAATAAAATATAAATAGCGTTAATTTTTGTAGCGAGAGAAAGTTGACGAAAATTTACCTACTAAAAATAATATAATAATAATAAACTTTATTTTTCAAGCAACGTGACTCATTTTGTTAGTAGGTAATATAGCAACTTATTTTCTTTAGCCTCAATAGCCCAACGGTTAAAGGTGCGGACTGCAAACTGTAAGGTCGCAGGTTCGAATCCCATCCATTGCACTATTGTCGTACCCATTCCTAACACAAGCTTTCCGCTTATTTAGAGGGGATAGGAGGATATTAGTCAACTTCAGGTTGCCTAATATTCTTTATTAAAAAAAAAAAAATTCTATGTTAGTACTTAAAACTAAGATGCGAGTCACCGCACCCATTTCGTTAGAAATAGCGCAGCAATGATCAACATATCTGCAGTCTAACTTGCTTGCAATTAACTTCAAAATATAATGCATCCTAAAACCTAAAATGACGTTAGAATAATTCCCTATTTTTTGAATATTCACTAAGCTATCATTGCATCGCAGACAATCCTTTATTGATCTTGGTACTTCCAATCCAACTATCAGTAGTAATACAATTGAATTTGATTGTACAAAAATCGGTCGCTGATAGATCATTATACGTTAGGCTTGTTAGGTCTTACTAACCTCATAAATATAAGACACAACTTTGTTCATATTAGTTTTGTACCTATTTATGAATTGATTATAAACTTCAAAGCTTCTACTTGAATCAATTTACGAATTTGAGAGCTTAATTAAATTTGTTTGTTGATAAAATTATTCAGAAACTGGTTAGGTGTTAGCATAGGAAAAGCAGAATTGTTCTTTATTTTTTAATAAGATAATTAAGTTTAGGTTGAAAACATTGCTAATTTAACTTGCTTCTTAGGTACTTATTCGAAAGGTCCAATTTTATGTTAACCTTTAAATGCTGTAATACAACTTTTTGAATGAGTGATTGGCAGACCTCACGCACTTTTGAGAACATTATGAGAACTGTCAAGCATGCAGGTCTCCTCACGTAGTTTCCTTGATATTTAATCGCTTAAAATGCACTTAACTCTGAAGAGTCAGAGGTGAAAGGTCAGAACTCCCCCCCCCCCCCCCCCTCCCCTATCCCTCCTCCGCCCCTCTCCCCAAAAAGTCTGTCTTAACCACTACACTATCACGTTAGAATATGACTACCCAATATTATTTTCATAATTATCTATAGAATTTCGCTTAAATAAAGGGCATTCAATATAAAAATTATAATAAATAATGTACTCTATGACATCCTCTATAGAGCAAGGTTTAGGTATATTATATGTACTTAGAACATAATAATGGCTACCTCGAGCTACTTTAACAGCTTAGTATCGCTGTTGTACAGCATCATAAATACTTGAGTTTAAGCCTCCGTACTAAATACAACAACGTTAAGCTACGGTGGCCTAGTTACCTTTCCTTATTGCTACCACAAACCATTTAACGATGCTCCAGTTATTCTCCATTCAAAGGAACTATCCATTAAACTAAGCTTTCTACAGCTTACCATGTTCAACTGCGGTAAGTCAATAAGTCCTGGGTTCGATCGCGGGTTTTCTTTTTTTTTGTCAAAAAATTGTCAGTACTAGCCCGGAGTTTAGGAAGTTAACGGAATGAAACCCATACGTGCCTCGGAAAGTTCTTTACGCCGTTCAGGCCTGCCTTAGACCCTTCAAACAAGATTCTGTGCATGATCTCTTCCATCGTGTTGGATGAGAGTGAGTGTGATGTGCATACATTAGTGCACTATTATATCTCCCATGCAGATAGTATAGATTGACCGCCGTTCGTATTCAGTCGAGAAGACATTAGGAATTATTATTTTCATTTTTATTCAAATACTTTTTTCTAATATGACATTCTTGGTTCCATCCAAAAAAATTACATCGATCCTCTATTGCGGCTTGATTGGATGGCAAACCTACAAACAAACACACTTTCGCACATTTATGATATAGTACGGATTTAGTCATATACACAGTTAAATATCACTAAAATAACAAGGGACCCCAAGCGCCTAAAACTTTGAGTTTCTGATACAAACTGTCAGCACGAACTGCGTCGCTATTCTAAAACTTTATTCCGCTTCAGCACTCTTAACTATACAACTCGCTAACTACTAACTAGGCGGTCGCGTGACTTGATAGTTGCTTATCGTATTGTAGATTATTTCAGCAATTTCATCATACGGTGCTATCTTGTCTATCTAGTATTAGTGGAGTTCTAAGGAAAGATCAGGTCCTATATATAGTTCTTGCAATTCACGAGGGCGCGTGACTCATGGTTGTGTGTGTGACATTATCATAATGATCTCAGTTGACAGATCTCCACTGCTGGACATAGGACCCTTAAAATAATCGCCACAGAATCCGTGCCGCCTGTAAGCATATAATGAAACTAGCTTTTGCCCCCGCGACTTCGTCCGCGTGGAATTAGATTTTGGGGTGGAATTTTCAAAAACTGTGACACACGTACTTCTTAATTTTTAACTGAAAGCTCAAATACCAACTTTGATGGAAACAGCTTGAAAAATGACGGAGTTTCATATAAACTTCCATCCCCTATTTAAACCCTTTAGGGGTTGAATTTTCAGAAATCCTTCCTTAGTGTGCGCCTACGTCATAAAAGGAACCAACTGTAAAAATTTCAAGTTTCTCACTTCAGTAGTTTAGGCTGTGCGTTGATATCTCAGTCAGTCAGTTAGTCAGTCAGGACTTTGAATTTTATATATATAGAAGATTACAGACCGATGGTAGGTAGTAAGTACATGTATTGATTTCATAAAGTTTTCCTTGGAAAAGCGACGTTTGACAAATGACATCGATAACCAGATGGCGTCAGATAGCTGGTACTGGTACTTCATCTGAATTGGATTGCTTTATGATTTATGAACTGAGAGGGTAACAACCCCACGCTGCCGACAAACGACACCTGCTTGATGTCGAAGTGGGTACTCTGAAACTTTATGAAGATGGAAATAGTTTTGATTAAACTATTAGACTTTGTTAGTGTACCTTGTGCTACAGTTCTTGCAATTCACGAGGGCGCGTGAGCTTTACTTGTGGTTGCGTCGTGTACATGCACATAGCGTAAGCTATATATACGACATACACACACAACCATGAGCCACGCGGCGTCGTGAATTTCTTGAACTATACCTATTTATCAAAAGAAAGTATGGATCATGACATGCACAGGTGTGCGTACACTTACAATAATTTTAAGTTCGTCAACAAGTTTGAAATCGAAATTATCTGGCAACAAAATCACTCGTTTCAAATTATTACTTTGAGTCATAAAAAAATTTAAATTTCATTAGCATCACGGGTCGTAACCGAGAGTTATTTTATGGCCTGCGGCTGATAACGTTTTCATTATTAAAACCGTTTCAGTTTCAAATTGTGTATTCGGGGATAGATACACTAGGTATACTAGATAGGTTTATGCTGTACAGGCAAATCGAAACCACTGTATCATACACTATACGGTTAGGAAGTCACGTTCCCACCTAGTTAACGAGCTAACGTATAGAAGTGAAACAAAGTTTTGGTCAAAGAATTTTGGTATAGAAACATTTCTGCTATCGCCACCGTTCAGAATTACTGTGTCACAAATGAAAGAATTATTAAGCTATTGCATAGCTTCTATCGCGGGCCTTGAGCTTGGAGACCGAATCCAGAAATTCTGTAACGAAAATAACCTGACACGGGACTCCTCTCACCGCTAGATGGCGTTATAATAGCTTCACCGCGGCAGTCCCCGAGTGCCACACGTCTTTTTTTTTAATTCGTAGAATATTTTTATCATTACATCATAGTTGTGGAATCATCTCTCTTCGACGGTGATCCTACTAAATTACAATAAGGGGTTATTCAAGGGGCGGACCAATAAATTCCTGAAAAGCCGACAACGCATTGGTGGTGCCTCTGGTAGTTGTAGTAACAAGTGTTCATGTGCGGCGGTAATCACTTAACATCCGGTGACCCGTCTGCGCGTTTGCCCGCTATTCATATAAAAAAAAATTCGGAATTTAGCTTATATTAGAACTTTACATTCTACGTTAAACAATCATTTTTACTTCTTCGGTCTAACTTCGCAAAGGATTTTTTTTTATTCGATGACAAGATAGTCCTTGACTGCAATCTCACCTGATAGTAAGTGACAATGCAGTCTAAGATGGTCGCCGGCTAACTTGGAAGGGTTATAGCAGTGTAGTCATACTCATACTGTTATTTTCCGGGATAAAAAGTAGCCTAAGGCCTATTATAATCTTCCTCTGAGCCTTTCAGCCAAATCGGTTCAGTCGTTGCAGCGTGATTGAGTAATAAACTATACATCAAAACTTTTGCATTTACTTATAGCTAATATTAGTAGGACGCAAGTGCAACATCGTAGAAAATGGCACTTCTATCACATTTGTATACTTTATTTTATCCAATAAAGTAACAGTTACCAAGTCACGTTCCCACCTAGGTGAGCGAAACAAAGTTTCAGAATAGCAATATAATTCGTGACGACAGAACTCCGAGCATAAACTTTCGCCGCATATCTCCTTAAATGTTATTTTATACTTAGCCAACATCATCTATCCTTTACGAACATCTATCCTACAACTCATTTAACTTGACAAACACCTAATGTGTTCGTCTAAAGAACTGTTGTAGCTCTGGTGCAAAATATATTTTAGGAGGCAATCTAGAGACAATATATGTTGTCATTTCTTCTAATCTTAAGCTAATCTATGAAATAACTGAATCGATTTTGCTGAAACTTTAACAAGTGTAGAGAAACTCATTCAAGATACTATTACTATTAAAAGTATTCCCTTCCTATTTGCTCGATTCTTCTTCTTCTTTATCAACTGATAGACGTCCACTGCTGGACATAAGTCTCTTGCCTGGACGTAAGTCTCTACAGGGCTCGATCTTGCGCCGCCTGAATCCAGCGGCTTCCTGCGACTCGATTAATATCATTGGTCCACCTAGTGGGGGGTATGCCAACACTGCGTTTCCCTGTGCGGGGTCACCACTCCAGCACCTTGGGACCCCATCGACCATCAGCTTTTCGAACTATGTGCCCCGCCCATTTCCACTTCAGTTTCGCAACTCGCAGAGCTATGTCGGTGACTTTGGTTCTCCTACCTTTGGTTGCTCGATTAAAATGATATAATAATATCCCGCAGAGCGGTGATACCCCAGTGGTTAAGATTTCGGTCTGCCTTTCGAGAGCTCTGCGGTTCTATTCCCAGGCACGCAATAATACCTAACTTTCAGAGTTATGTACGTTGAAACAATTAAATATCTAAGAATATAGAAAGGGCTTGACTAGTAGAATACTATAATAAATTTCAAATCCAAGATGGTCGCCACCACACAATGGCGAATTAGATTTTTTTTTTAATTTCACATGTCGGGGTGTACTAAATTTTTTTCAGTTTACACTTAATAGGTTTATAAATACATATCAAAAATTCCGAGGCCGGCGGGATTCGAACCCACATCTCTCTGGGAATCGCGCCCGAGTGTGTTAACCGTTACACCACGGCCGAATTACACGTCAGCCACGAAATTTACACTTGTTAGTTTCAATGAAAGTAATAATGCGTCGGATTTATTTGGCAAAGAAATTACTCGCTCCCAAAGTCCAAATTATTACCTACTTTGAGTCATAAAATTTTTTTTAATTTCATTAAAACTCGTGATGTTACCGAGGGTGGTTTTATTGCCTGCGGCCGATAACGTTTTCATTATCAATAATAAAAAAGTTTCAGTATAATTGTATATTCGTTGGTGTGTATTAATTACATCTCAGCTATGTACTATGTTATGTTCATAATATTTAGTTTAGCAAGTTTTGTACAGAATATATTCCATATAACGTCACAACAAATCAAAAAGTAAAAAATAAATTAATAAATTGATATAAAATAAAAATTTAAGTAAACTAAAAATTAAAAACTGGTTTTAAATTAAAATTCTCATTACCAGACCTTCCTCTCGTGCTACATATAAGATAGATGGAGATATTTTTAAAATGTTTTGCAGATTTAATTACATAGAAGATTTTTTTTTTAATTTGTGTTTACTTTCGATGAATGTGATAAAAATATCTTAATTATTCATTAAAGGCTCATTTTTTTAAAAATGGTTGTAGTTTTTGATAATTTTTTTATTTATTATAAAAACTTGGGTACTTAACTGACAAAAAGTAACAAAAAAAACCACACTCAAATACATAGTTTTTTTAGTTTACATTTTTAATTGGCCTAAATCGTATTTTGACCAATAAAATTATAAAATTTCAAATAACTCATTAACCGTTTCGGATACAATATCACATAACAAAATCGATTAGATGACCCCATCTATAACCCCTTAAGAGAAATGCATCACATTTCCAGTGTCCCTGTATATTACAATACCACAGTACTAAACACGGAAATGCACAAGATTTAATTATATTAGGAGCCACTTAGGAGCTATCAGACTGTTGCTCTTGTGTTCGGTTCTCTAAGCCAATATCCGGAATTGATATATGTACGACGTGTGCCAGCATATTAGTGGTATTAAGATTATTCTCACTTCATATACCTATACTTAGTCAATACTCTAGTATCGATATAAAAGTGCTTTCGATACATAATCTCCTTTAGGAAGTTCATTGTTAGCTAGCTATCAGTTATTATTAATATCTAGTTAAGAGTAATCTCTTAAATACGATTTAATCTATTTTGTGATAACAGAACTAAACCTTGTTTGCATTATTATGTCTTATGCAATTCGTGTTCCTTTGCTTGAAAATAATATTCCAAACCAGTATTAGACATGGATGCATATATGAGATATTAACACTGTTTGTACTGCCAAAGATATATATATTCTGAGTGGGTAATGGGCGTGTTTGGTCGCAAATGTATTAGTATTCTCGGAACATATTCTCGTTCTGTATAATATTGCGAAACAATGAAGTCTGGTTATGATGCTCTAAGAGCTGGTGATCGAGTGCTTATCAGTAATAGAAAACTATGGAACTTTTTCACACATTGAAAATAACTCACTTACCTACTTTTATTTCTTGGATGACAAGTTTGTCCTTGACTACGATCTCACCTTTTTTTTATTCGATATCAAGTTAGTCCTTGACTGCCATGTCACCTGATGGTAAATGACGAAGATGATAGCAGGGTAACTTGGAAGGAGTATGGCTGTGTACATTCAACCCATACCCCTAATCTGTTTCTACACGCCATCGTACCGGAACGCTAAATCGCTTCGCGGCACGTCTTTGACGGTGGGGTGGTAACTAGCTAGGGCCAAAGTCTCCCACCAGACCAGACCAGAGACAATTTAGAAATCATAACTTTCCAAATCACCCCCGCCGAACCCGAGACCTCTCAGTTAAGACAACAGCGCTCACCACTGCGCCAGGGACATTATGACTATATATATTATTATATTATATTATGTCATAGTTATAAATTTTTAAAGCATTGTTTTATACCTTTGTTGCTCGCCCGAAGAGGGAAAGTAAATAGCAATAAATTACTTTTGACTGTGACTTTGAATAACTTGGTCCGCCGCACCTTCTAGGAACTGTCCTGGACACAGGAAAGGTTTCCATTGCTGTCCGGTTCACACATAAGCTACAAAGAAGTATGTAGGAAGATGTTTAATTGTTTACATCGCAGATTTAGAAATCTGTGGTTTACATAAGTGATTTTGGTGTATAGTGATTATTTGGTATATATATGAGTTGGTGTATTTTGCATACAATTTAATAATTATTTTAAGGAATAGAAAGCCATAACAAAGTTGGCTGCGTACGGCTCTGGTGGAGGTTGCAAGGATATAATATGACTGAACAAATCGTTTACCCGCTCTTGGTATATCTGTACCTACTCTATCTGGAATCTATACCCAGATATTAATTCTAGGAAACGGAAAGCAGTAAAGTAAATAGTGATGCTCTGTGAAAGGTCGGCTTAATAAAATACTACAATTGTGTTTCTCTTTAATGAAATCTCTATTGAAATAGAAATCTGTTTCAGTATCATTGAAATGGAACATTGTTTCGTTATTGTTACTGTAGTTTTTTGTAGAGGCACAATGGAACAATAGGTTACCTGTAGACTGTAGTCTACTAAAGTGGGTATTAATCTGTATTCTGTAGTACAAATTTTTATGAAGAGTTGAAAGCTAAAAGTTTTTGTTTTATTAAGTACTCATACCTATATAGATAAATTGCAATAACATCTAAAACAAATCCTATTATTATATAATAATATTATATATCTAGTAATCTAGTCCTATTATCCTATCACGTCACATCGACTGAACCGATTTGGCTGAAATTTGGCACAGAGATAGATCATAGTCTGGAATAGGACATAGGCTACTTTTTATCCCGGGAAATAAGAGAGTTCCCGCGGGAATCCAAAAAACCTCAATACACGCGAACGAAGTCGCGATAATCATCTAGTAAAAAATAAATTAAATTAATATTAAATTACTTCTAAAACTAAATTTTTTTTAAACCTGTTGGAAAATATTGAAATGCAATATAAACTCAAGAATTATGTAGGTACGTACCTGGCAGTAAAAAGAGCGAAAAATGTATCTATATTCTCTATGCACATAAAGAGCTTTGATCATCCGGGTGGCCTCAGGCGAGATAACCGCTGGTCTTGTTAAAACATTCAAAAGATTCCTCTGCGTCTGGAAATTGGGCTAATGGAAGTTGGAGGCAATGTACACTATTATTCTTTTTTTTTTTTTGCGAGATAGGTGAACATAACGTGCACCATTCTACTGGTTTTCTGAAATAAAAAAACTGTATATATTTAGTTTTAATATATAATATAACTTGAGCTTATAATATTTACTAGATGGTGTCCATATACACACACATACAATACATACATATATAAATTTTCGCCTTTATCATATTAGTGTGATTTATCTTTTCTTATTTATTTTTGAAATGAAGATTTTTAATGGAAGTTTGGAAAAGTGTTTACGTTTTATTACTTGAATATAATTGTATGAAATTGATTAATATTCTCCTCTCCTCTCTTAATAAGCGCAATGTTTGTTACGATGGGAATCGAATTATCGACCTTTCAGTTTTGAGTCCGCACCGTCAACCGTTAGACTACGAGTATTGTGCAAGGCTCAATTTGTTTAAAAAAAAAAACGCTGTACCTCGGCTTCACACATCTTGAAAGTTGTTAAAGGTTATCTAATTAAAAATTAGTTTCATAACAGCCTTGAAGTCAGGCGAAGTTGGTCGAAAAGTTCCTACAACATACTGTTACGAGTATAACATGGTTAATGGTTATATAACTTACAAAGTTGCTGGGCGCGCTGCTGGCGCCTTGAATACTTTACAGCTTAATTAAAATATGCACATTATGTGGTAAATGGAAAAGTTAAGTAGTTACGGATCGTCATTTTTTTTTAACATGAGCATAGTTGAGGAGGACAGGTTTTCCCGGAAAAATAAAGAGGTCTTCTGCGACTTTTAAGAAACCGCACGATCACGAGCACGCAAAAGCTATAAAATACTAGTGGCTTTTCTAAATATCGAAGCAAAAGTATCGATACTACTCATGCTTTGACGACAAACTTGATTGTAGGTATATGTAACAAATATTCCATCCATCCTTCCAACCATCATTCAATTCATCCAAACTTTCTTGTACTTATATTTTTTAATTTATATTATCTACACTACTATTATAAAGAGGAAAGATTTGTAAATGAATAAACTCAAAAACTACTGGACCGATTTGGCTGAAATTTAAAATGAAGATAGATTATACCTTGGATTAAAACGTAGGCTACTTACGAAAAAAATTAAAGCTCCCGCCGGATCTTGAATACTAATTCCACGCGAACGAAGTCGCGAGCATCAGCCAGCTTATTATATTAGTAGATAACATGACAGCAATACCAGGAATCGTGCTGTAGGTATTTTTATAAAAATACGAAATTTGATTTTCCGCGCTGAAAAGCTATTATTTCACACGAATAGAATCTTTACAAGGGTGCTGTCGCCTGTCGGTGAATCTTATTCTGACCTAAATTATTCGGTACCGTTAAGAAGTTACCTATCAAGTCAAAAATTAAGTTCAATGTAACCGGGCCAACTCTTCCCCTTGCCCGGGAAACTTTTTTATGCAAATTTAGCAAAATGTGACCTGATTTTTAATGACACCGCAATCGCTTTGATGAACGCTGTATACGTGTCGGATTTGCATAAGAGGCGCTCTTAAAATATATGTCAGGGAAGTTGGGGGTGATTTGCTCTTTTTGTGTAGAGTTCCACTTCATTAAAACACAAAATACACAACCCATGTATTCCTTACATGGATTGTGTATTTTGTGTTTTACGTGACACTTGAGTTAGGTACCTACGTTAAAAAATAAATTTGTCAATTTATTAGGACCAATGTAAATCAAGCTGAATTAAGTTTGGCTAACGTAACGTGAACGTTACGCAAAGCTGTCATTTTAATAGGACGGTCAGACAAACTGACTTACGGTAGTATACAATACCATAAAGATAATGCTATCTTCCTTCCTTCCTTACGACCGTAAGTAAGAAATACTATGTTTAGGAAGAGGCAAACCTCTTGATTTTTTTTATCTTGAGAACAAAGATAAGATACAATCTTATTATACTATTAATATCATAAATGTGAAACTTCAGATGTATGGCTGGATGGATGGATGGATGGATGGATGGATGGATGGATGGATGTTTGTTACTCACTCAAGCCGCAACGAATGGACCTATTTGGCTGAAAAGCACAGCGATATATTATAGTCTGGAATAACACATAGGCTACTTTTATTCCGAAAAATTAAAGAGTTCCCGCAGGAAATGGGAACAGAAAAACCTCAATCCACGCGAATGAAGTCGCGAGCATGAACAAATTAATTCATATGGCTATATGTAAAGAATTAAAAAAAAACTGTGATCCAAAATATATGTTATTGGATGTTGTTTTAAAAGTAACACAAATATTTTCAATGGAATACCAATTAAAAAGCGCTCAGAGCACTGCCAATTTTATTCAGGGAATTTATCTGCTTTACTTTCAGCGCCTAACTTTGTGTAACAGCATAGATCATCTAATCGTGCTCTGTAAAGCAAGTGGGTTGTTATGTAAATCAGTGAGTTTACCTTTTTTAATTTGGGGCTGTTATCCTGACGAATAAAGTCAGGGCAATCACTTTAAGGTGGTAATTTGCGAAGTCCCTCTCCAGTATTGGCCTCAAAATTGATTAAAATTCCGGCAGCGTAAGAACTTGAGTAGGTATCTGCCTATGTACTTTTTTATTAAAGAGGAAAGCTTCCAGAATCGTGGCTACGCATTTGATTTATGTTTCAACTCTTAAGATTAATGTTTGCTAATACTTTGGTAATTGGTTTTTTGGTACGTACCTACCTATTACTTATTATTTTTTCCCGTGACTTCTTCCGTTTGAAGTTAAAAGTCCCACGAGAAATGTTTCTCTGAGATAAAAAATTGCCTCTCCAGGTCCTGAACATTATCGATGAATTAGATCGCATTGATCAGTTGCGCCGCTGATTTGTAATGACCTAATGGAAAAGCCAATATACCAATAAACAAAAATACTTTTGCAACAATAAATTAACATTGGTAAGGACAAGACACACGAAATTATTGCTGAAAAAGTCCAAAAATAAATTAACAAATACTTTTTAAAAACATATTTTAGAACTATCGAATATATTTTACTCAGCAGAGCTTTTAGAAAGGATTGCGACATTTCGCAACGGTGAGAACTAGAATGAAAATCATCGTATTTTATGCACGGAACTCACAGTTCCAACCACAAGTGGGTGGAAAAAATTCAGCGTCAGCGAATCGCTCGTCAGGTAAAAATGTAATTGCCCCGTCAATCATTCTGTGAGCCGAGTCGTATTGCAGTAGAGGAATAAAAGAAATCTCACTATTTCTACTCCCGGAGATAGGAAAATTATATGTCGAAATAAAATTGCGTAAATGTGCGAGTAATATGTACCTATGTGAGTAATGTAATATAATGTACTAGCTGATGCCTGTCACTTTGTCCGTGTGGGAACTCTTAAAATCTTGGTATTTTTCGGGATAAAAAGCAGCCTTTGTTTAATATATGTCACTCTCCAGATCCTCACCTTTGCCCATGAGAAAAATCACGCCGATCCGTTGTTCCTTTGCGGCAAACACACTTTCCCATTTATAATAATAATTAGTAAGGATAGTAATGATTGCGTGAGATTGAAAAGTGACTTTTATCCCGGAAAAACAAAGGGTCCCCGCCGCGGACGAAGTCGTGGACTAGTCACACTAATATTATAAAACCGAAAGTTTTGGATAGAATCAGGCGTTACTTTGCGGAAGTTCATGATTAACAAAAAATGTTAGAATTATTTTGCTGTAATCCGCCAACAGAAAAAAAAATCTGTATGGTCAAACATGCAATTATAAGCTAAGCACCGCTTACCTCCCCAACCAAGCAATAAAGCAAAGTTCCCAAGCAAGCAATGCCACCACCACTCACATGCACCACCACACGAGACTTTTATACTACTCTCTTTTTTTCTGTTGGCGGATTACAGCAAAATAATTCTAACATTTTTTGTTAAACCGAAAGTTAATATGTGTGTATGTATGAGTGTATATGTTGTTACTCTTTCACGCAAAAAGTACTGGACGGATTTGGACGAAATGGAGATAGATTATTTATATACCTCGGATTAACACATAGGCTACTTTTTAACCCGTCGTTGTCTAGTATTGGATATTTAAAATAGCCCTTCCAATCTATAATATTAATAATGAGTATCTAACAATTTACATACAACCACAAATTAATTTGTTAATAGCCATTCTTCTAATCTGTAAGATTATTAACGCGTATCACTTTGAATTCCACCACAAACTAATTTGTGACGTTATGCTTCGATCAGTGAATTTCTGGTTTCAGGAACGGAATCTCATCAACGCATAGAATGGCGTCACGTCAACATGACCTTTTTGTGTACGACGAAAGCCCACAGCAGCTTGAAAGGGTTTACTGAGTGTTTACATTTAACTTTATAAAACAAAAGGAGGCACTTGGGTGAAGATAAATGACTTAACTACACTGTTTTCGCTCGCCACTTTCTTTTTATGTTTATTCACAATATTATAACCTTTTATTAATCTGTAAAAATAACTGCCTCTTTTAAGTTAAGTTATATGTTACCTCACTTGAGTAGTTTAGTAGCCTTAAGTTGTATACTAAATATAAAACTGACAATTTTTAGAAATTATATTGTGCACCATTTGAAAATTAAATAATCTACAAGTCTAAATTCAAAATTCAAAATACCCCCAACTGCCAATATTTTACAAAATCATAATCGCTAGTCAGTAATCGTTAAAATAAAAGTATGTAAAAAATATGTATTTTGTGGTGGCGGCCATTTTGGACCGATTTTCATCAAACATAGCTAAGAACACCTAATTCACCTTTCAAACAAAAAAAAAACAAAATCAAAATCGGTTCATCCGTTCGGGAGCTACGATGCCACAGACAGACAAACACACACACACACATAGACACGTCATACTTCTAACTCCCCGTCATTTTTGCCTCGGGGTTTAAAAATAAAAAACTCATTGACTGCTTTATAGTCAGCACACTCAATGTTTTCATCAGAAAATATCTAATTAGGTTTTTCGTTGATACATTTGGTGGATATTGTGCTGGGTTTAGCGTTGTTTGACTGTTTACTGCGTCGCTTGGTATGACTGGTATGGTTTTTGTAGTCCTTTTATTGCCACTGAACGCCATAGCGCCGTTGTTCCCCAGAAATTTAAACAAATGTATGCACCACCGCCATAAAAGTAGATTTTATTGGCTGGAAAGGCGTCTGTTTTATTGAAACAACAAATAAATGTGAATCAAAAGGAAATTACGTAAATTGTAGGAAAATACCTAGAGAAAGAAATTCCTTATGTTTGCCGAGAGGAATCATTGTGTTTGTGGTAAAGTTAGTGGTTTTTGTTACATAATTTTGCGGTTCTGATTTGATGTTAGAATATAATCTCTCTATACTTGTTGCCCGTTCTTATAGTTCGAAGAACTGATGAAAGAGTATGTTGAGGTCAAAGTGTTGACCCTGCACCGGAAAGCGCAGTTTTGACAGATACTTAAAACTTAAGATAATTTAAAATAAAAAAACGTAATCACTCGGAATATTTTGTAACTGTAGATTTCCTTTTTTCCCCCTCCCAAATATTTCGTGACGTTTTTTGTAAATTAAGTTAAATTGAAATTGATTTAAAACATTCTGTCTTTGTTGAGCGTATGATTGAGCGAAGCAACGGCTGGATCATGCGTCACGCTCGTGATCGGGGTGCTACCAATGGGTCTACTTTTGTCTGCCCGTCTTAACATGTACCTATTGGATTGTATGTAGTTATACATTTTTGAAACTTCATTGTGGAAACACTGTATACATAGTATAGTTTTGTTACCTATTGTAAAAAAATTTTTTTTTAAAAGAGCAACCGCCGAGTTTATTGCTGGCTCTTCTCGGCAGGAAGGGCATTCCGAAACAGTGTTAGATTCATCGACGATTCAAAAGCACTTGTAAAAGTTTTTTTGAATAAAAAAGATTTCTATTATATTCTATTCTATTTGTAATTTGGGGTTTACGTGGTCGTTACCACAGTTAATAAGACGTTGTGTTTACTAAATTGTGACGTTTCTGTTGTTATCTGTTGAAGAAGCAAATAGATAGTGGAGAATCGTGTTTTATATGGTGCTCGTGGTCTCGTAGGGTATGTAAAGGCAAATAAATCATTTTAAATTGAAAGATAACATTAACTATGTTATCGCACATTGATGGCCGCTTGGCTGATATACTTGACCCAGTTAGCGCCGTAACGAGCTGTTTTTAATTAAACTTCGTTCTACGAGTATCTCGTAGTCTTAAATTAATTACACTTGTAAAACAATAACATTTTGAAACAACATTTTCCTGGTTATAATAATAAAAAAATTCGTATGAATTAATAAATAGCTAAACAATGAACACGTAGGTATATTTTTTATGGTTGTATTTTACAAAAATAGCTGGTTGTAAACTTTACGACTGAATTTTATGCAGAAAATAGTGTTACTGTTACCTGGATATACGCTTTGTGTACAATAATATCTATGTGTTAATCCCGGGTGTGAGCTTATCTTCTTTCCTTTCAATCAAATTGGTTCATTCGGTGTGGCACACATGCAAAAGCACGCACACGCACACACACACACCCACACACACACACACACACACACACACATACAATATAAATAGCTAGATGATACCCGTGACGCTCGCGTGGACGAAGTTTTTTTATTCCCGCGGGAACTCTCTTATTTCCTGGGATAAAATGTAGCCTATGTGCTATTCCAGACTATAATCTATCTCTGTGCCAATTATCAGCCAAATCGGTTCAGTCGTTGCGACGTGATTGCGAGTAACAAACATACAAACTTTCGCATTTATAATATTAATTAATAATAGGATTTCCATTTCCATTTCCATTGAACATATTGCAAAATGTACAGTTATCAAAAAATAATATTAGATATCCTGTATCGGTAATTTACATGAGTTTTCTTTGTTCCAGATTGCATCCACTCGAGCTCTTAAGGAATAAAAAGGGGGACTGTAACGAAGTGGAAGTTCATTGTTATAGGGGATAGTTGTTCGACGTTGGGGTTCGCTGCCACCATGAGGGGGGGAGCAGGAGGGTAGCATGACAGCGCCTGCCACGGCGGCCTGATGGCGCTTGTGCGCCGCATACTAGGCGACGCCCAGGTAAATATTGTGATTACACCGACACGTTGAAACTTTCATCAGTGTAATGGGCATACAAAGCTGTGTGACGACCGTTGGAAAAATTTGAGTGGCTAGGCTAAACTAGTATAATATTAGTAGTGTGAATAAGGACAGATACACCACGGCATAGAAGTACAATATACTTACCTATATAATGTGAGTCGGACTCGCATACTACGTGACGCCCAAGTAAATATTATGATTACACCAACAAGTTGAAACTTTCATCAGTGTAATGGGCATACAAAGCTGTGTGACGACCGACCCACGTTGGAAAAATTTGAGTGGCTAGGCTAAGATAATATAATATTAGTAGTTTGAATAAGGATAGATACTCTGCATTCGGAACCGTTGGTAGAGTCATGACGTGTCACAAGAGCTACAAGCTGGCCTACATGATAATATAACTAATTTTGAATTTGTATTTAAATTCACCACGGCATGGAAGTACAATGTGTTAACTTTTGAATTTACAATATCACTAGACGATTCCCGCGACTTCGTCTGCGTGGATAAAGGTTTTGATTCCCGCGGGAATTCTTTAATTTTCTGGGATGAAATATAGCCTGTGTGTTAATCCTGGGTATGAGCTATTTCCATTCCAAATTTCAGCCAAATCGGTTGACTAGTTGTGACGTGTTGGTGTTCATAAATGTATATGAATATGAATATGACGTGAAGGTGTAACAAACATACACATACGCACACATTCAAACTTTCACCTTTATAATATTAGTGTGATGTGATGTGATAGCAGAAAGTAGGTTATCAGGTTTTCCCTGTAATCGCTGAAATTTCAAACTAAGCGTACCAAAATTTAATTGTAATCGACAACGCCATAATTTAATCGTGGCCACTAGGTTTATGTTCGCGATACCTCGTAATTATGTGCTTCAATGTCGAAGTTTCATCGAAGTGTTCACATCAATTTACGAAGTTGGTTTCATTCAGGTAATCCGCCTTTCCGTAGCTATTAAACTTGCCGATTGAAGCGTCTATTACTTTTAACCAGTGTTTCTGAACCAGTGGTCCGCGGCGGTATTAGAAATGTATCACGAAGTTACGAAAAACTTATCTATATATATAAAATTCAAAGTCCTGACTGACTGACTGACTGACTGACTGAGATATCAACGCACAGCCTAAACTACTGAAGTTAGAAACTTGAAATTTTTACAGTTGGTTCCTTTTATGACGTAGGCGCACACTAAGAAAGGATTATTGGAAATTCCACCCCTAAGGGGTTTAAATAGGGGATGCAAGTTTATATGAAACTCCGTCATTTTTCAAGCTGTTTCCATCAAAGTTGGCATTTGAGCTTTCAGTTAAAAATAAAGAAGTACGTGTGTCACAGTTTTTGAAAATTCCACCCCAAAATCTAATTCCACGCGGACGAAGTCGCGGGGGCAAAAGCTAGTTCGTTCATATAATTATATACCTCCTACCTAAATCATGAACAACATTATTTACATAAAGACACAAAAAATACATGAAAAAGTGAAACTTCATGTTTAGCAAGAAAAGATTAGAGTTATTTCGCCAGCAGGAAAAATCTGTATGGTCAAACATGCAGCTACAAGCTAAGCACCGCTTACCTTCCCTACCAAGCAGAAAAGCCAAGTTCCCAAGCAAGCAATGCCACCACCACTCACATGTACCACCACACAAGACTTTTATACTACTCTCGACGCACGTTTCGCCCCGACACCGGAGCATCCTCAGATGTCGACTTTAAATGCTGTATTGTCTAGTCTTTCCTTCTCTTGTGTCACAATGTATAACTATATCCATCTATCTAAGAAAGTGACAGTCAAAAAAGGTTACGTAATCTTCACTTCCCACGCTCCCATAAAATATCATACGAATAGCTTTGTAAATAAAATAAAGCCAACCGCCTAAGAAATGAGGACATTCATAGAGCCTTCATAATTTCCCGGCTAAATGAGGTAAACCTGAATTGTTTTTGTTCGGCATCCATAATATTAGATACACGCTCGGTTTGCGACCTGGATATAAAATGAAATAACGCCCTTTTTTTATATTCAATGGATATTATAGCTTGGAACCTTTCATGTCGCTCAGGAGATTCATCCGTTGTAAAGCGACGAATTTTGACTGGATTATTTTTATTTTTGGCACAAAAGAGACGCTTTCTCAATGGGGCAATGTTTTTACTCGTGGAATAAATTTCTAATTCAAAACAAATGTAAAAAAATTATGTTGCTTTAATTTTATCTTATCTATGGTAGGTACATAGATTAAGTTTTCTGTTATAAATATCAAATATTAATAGAATATTATAAATGCGATGGATGGATGGATGTTTGTTAATCAATCACGTATCAACGACTGTACCGAATTAGCTAAGGCACAGAGAGAGATTATATATCGGGAATAACATTTACGCTACTTTTTATTCCGGAAAATAAGAGTTTCCGCGGGAACTAGAGAACCTTAAAGCGAACGAAGTTGCGGACATATTTTAAGTATATAAAAAAAAAACTAGTTGATGCCCGCGACTTAGTACCCGTTGTAGAATTTTTTTAATTCCCGCGGGAACTCTCTTATTTTCCGGGATTATTCCAGATTTTAATCTACGTACCTTTCAGCCAAATTGGTTCAGTCGTTGCGGTGTGACTGAGTAACAAACATCCAACCATCCATCCATATAATATTAGTAAGATAGGAATTTTGCTTTTCTCATCCCAAATAAGTTGTTCAACGGAATCCTTCCATCCATCCATCGGAACTTTCGCATTTATAATATTAGTAGGATTGATGATTGTTCTGTGCGCAGGCGAAACTTCGCAAGATGGTCGACGAGCAAGTGTCCGTGGGCACGCGAGTGGAGGCGGAAGCGGAGCCCGAGCCGGCGGACCCGCTCATCACGCCCGCGTGCTCGGCGCTCGACCGCGGCGACGACCCGCGCCCCGCGCCGCCCGAGCGCCGCCTGCTCATCAGCACCCTCGACAAGCCGCGCAACGGCTCTCTCAACGGGGACAAGGAGGGCACGCTCAGTAGATCCACGAGACTCTCCATTAAGACCAAGGATAATCCATTTATCGGTTTGTACCACTGACCTCCATTTTCGTTCCGTAGAACAAAGTCTCATCTGCTAAATTCATAACTTGAGATTTGAGCCTTGCAGATGTGACTTTTAAGGCTCAAAGTTGTGAATTTAGCAGATGAGACTTTGTTCTACGGAACGGTCGATTTAATCTATGATTAACACCGGACTTATGGACAAATGACAACCTAAATTATGGATCAATTTAAGGTGTTAAAAAGTTCAATTAACTTGAGTAAAGGTTTAATTTAATTACTCTCTCAATGTAATTTGTTAAGGTGCTCTAGTTAATGACCGCTAGAATACATAGAAGTGAGTATATTTAACATAGTTATCCGGAATTTCCTAAGTAATGTAAAATATAAAACACATTCTTGAAAACATTGCATTGCAATAATACCATGAAAATTTCGCGCAAGACTCACTGTCGATAACAAGAAAAGGCGGAAAGTTTTACATTGATTTGTAATATGAATTCATTGTTCAGCACAGCATGCAGTGTAGAGGGCTCTAGAGTATAATAATACAGTTTTCACCTTAACACAATACCAATATTCACATCACTGTATCAAGGAGGGAACTGATATTGTTATTTTAAATGCAGACGTATTTGCATAGTGTTATAGTTTAATTTACAATGCTCTGTATTACTAAAATGTGCTTTCTTCGTTGATAAATTCGTTCATTTCTACGTCTACTCGTTCATTTCAGTAAGGCCGGCCTTACCAACAGTATATTGTCTTCTGATCAGTTTTGCCCATTTCTAATGTTTTGCTTTGTGTTTTGTAGCTTACTACTACTACTACTAACTAATATTTTCCACAGTTTCTTCACCAGATGACGATAACAAAGAGAACCAGACGAATGGAAAAATCGATTCTCCAATAAAATGGTCCGTACAAAATGGCAGCGACAGTGGAACTTACGCTGAAATTGGCACAGGAGGCAACAGCAATACCAGCGACAGGAATGTGCTGGACCCTGCTGATAGTTCAGAAGAAGAAGTTCCTTTACCTGATGCAACATCTCCTGGCAGGAGTAGCGACGGTCCGGAGCCTAGAGCTGACATTACTGCAACTCTCGATGGAGGTATGATTTCATCTTTATGCTTATTTGTATAGTTCTTTAATTTCACGAGGGCTCGTGGCTCATGGTTGTGTGTGTGTGTCGTATCTGAATAAGTGTGAGCGAGAGCTTGCTCGCGCCTGACCGCTCCCACCTAGGCTCCTGACAGGCACGCACACTTACGCAATGTACAATGTACATGTACACGACGTTACCACAAGTAAAGTGCCCTTAACTTCGTGAGATAAATGTATTATATAGCATAATGAAAATCGGCCATTTTGTATTGATATACGTATTGTGAACATTCTACATGAATTTAATTTTAAGCGCGGTTTTCATAAAAAAATTTCCTAAGAAAGATTCATAAATTATTGTAGATCTAAAACTGAAATTTTAATAAATGTGTCAATTAATTAAAAGTCTACTATTATAAAATATAAAAAACTCAAACTTAAAATAATATGGAGTTAAAAAATTGGTAAACTGAATGCTTTGCAGCTGAGTAGTTGCTTAAGGGGCAAGTCTGGAAGAAATGCGCAAATAGACACTTACGGTTTAACCCAAATTAAAAAACTCATTGAATTGAATGACACCACAAAAAAACCTCAATTGCTTAATAGATGAGGCTATAAGTACGCCACGAAATATATCTAAAATAAATCTCAGTTTTTGAGAAAAAAAATCAGCAAAATTATCAAAATCACCGAAATCGACCTTTTTTATTTAATACATCTTATGCTATTCCGATGTTATATTTGGAATAATTTTTGGTTAAATCGTGAGAAGGAAGTATAGAGAAAATTATCACCATTAAAATTTTATATTAATTCAAACCAAAAAGCAATAATATAAGACTAAAAATCATTAATTTTGTAGCGAAAATCGTTCCCCGTTGCTCATACATTTTAGTATGAAGCAGTAGCCGCCCGTAATTCGCTTTATATTACAGTGTTCAACCACAAATAATTTCAATCGCGTCCCAATATTCAAGGTGATAGCACGCTCGTTTTCGTAGAGCACCGCAACTCCGGCGACCGCGATATAATAATTGTTCCGACGAGCATTAGGGTGGGTCGCGAGTGTCGGAAACGACTGCTAATTTTTTTATTTGTATTCTTCGAGTACGAACGTAGTAAGTATGTGAGTTTTATTATGTATTTTTTTAATCATCAAACACTTTATTAATTAGCAAACACTAATGTACTCATTAATATCGTAACTTATTTTGCTCCTCATTTCAGGTAGATATGAAAAAGCGTCTTTATAACCCTACAAACACTAAACCGATTTGGCTGATACATATTTTGGAATTCAGATAGCTTATACCCTGGATTAACATATAGGCTACCTTTTAAACCTTTAAAATTTAATTGGGGTTTGCAAAAAATCTAATTTAATTAATTATATCCTAATTTCTAATAAATACCTTATTAACTATATTGTTTCAGGAAACAAAGTGTCAATTCTGGAAAACAAAAGCTTGAAGGATGATGCGTGCACTGATGTTGAAAAAGCAACGAGAGTTCTATTTCAGGAAATACAAAATATGCAAAATATAATTGTAAATGACAAAGTTACTTGGAACCAATCTGCTTGCTTCAACTGCCACAAGATACATAAGCTACATATTGTAACATTTTTTGTTTTGAAAAGAGCAACTGCCGAGTTTCTTGCCGGCTCTTCTCGGCAGAATCAGTATTCTACATGAAATAAATAATTTTGAGTTTGAATTATTTAGTGACACTTGTTTTGTCTAAACTAATATCATAAAGATGAAATATTTGCTTCTTTGTAAATTTGTAAAATTGTTTGTAATGGATAAACTCAAAAACTCCTTAACCGATTTTAAAAATTCTTACACTCATGGAAAGCTATTATTCCTTTAGTAACATGAGCTATATTTCATTTTAAAAAAATTAACCGTAACTTCGTGAGATATACGTACTATACATGTTTGCAATACTCATAATTACCTACAAGCACGTCCGCGGGGCTATATATTGAACTATTATAGTTGAGCAACTATAACCCCTTTTTTATTCAAATTAGTCTGTTGAAACATGAGCACGATGAAAAATGTTGACGTTCTCATCATGATTATTTAGTAATCTCTATCCAATTAAATATTTTTGTAACTATAATTGACTATGTATCTGGAAATTCCTCTTTAAATAATTCGAATCGGACCCTTACTTAGAAGTTATTCCATTCAAACAAAAGTTACATGACAAAAAGCGTGCACTGTGGCCCCACCCTATGCCGCCACTGGTCACTAGTCTCACTACGGGCCCGCGAACTTCATTATGCGGTTAAAATACATTGCGTATTTTCTGTGAAATTCATTAATATCCTACTAAGACGAACGCGTGATGTACATTTAACGTGAGGGAAGCGCCAAACGTAGATTGTTAAGATTGTTACTTTCCAAGGTGCGTATACTAATATTGTATGATATGTCTGTGTGAATAGAAATTATCAATGTGGGTGTTCTATCGCAACTTCTCACGCGTCCAGACTGCAGGCTTAAATACACTAGCAGACATATTTTTTTTATAATTTTAGTAAAAATCAGACATGGCTTCCTTTTTGGACTACGAAACTCAAAAATGACCGACTGCTTGTATACTTATGCTCGACTTAAAATATATTGAAAAATTTTATACATACTAGATACTTGCTTCTAAATCTATATGCGTAGGCGTGTTGTTTAGCAATATAGTAAGTGGATCTGAAGTTTAACAACTAAAGCCTCTGTTTTCATCCCTATAGGTCTTTATCTTGGTGCTCATAAAAGCTGGTTTAATATAAAGTGAAAGATCAAACTTTCCAACGCGATCCATTAAACTGTCACTTAGCGAAGGGTCCTTGAAAATGGGATTAAATTTTAAACAACAAAACAGATATCTTTAACTTAAACATAGATAGCTTGCCTCTTAATACCTACATAGATGAATTCGCTAGCATCAGCTGACTTGTAATAATAAATGTATTGGATGTACTAGGTATTATAATGTAGATGTCATATTATTTAATACACACTATGGAAAGGTCTTTAAAAAAAAATATCGTCAAGCTGGACTTAACTAAAATCCTCCTGTCCATATGGAATAGTACATTATGGTACAAGTGTAAAAGTTGGTGATTACCACTGAGGCGCTATTGAGACCCGAGCCGTTAGGTGAGGGTCTTAAGGTAGCCGAGGACGGTAATCATCAATATACACGTGTATCATACGACATTTTTCAACACACTTGTGAAGAAAATAATACTAAAATAGTACATTATGGTACAAAACAGTGAAAACGAGTTGTGAAAATTTTATTGTATGAAATGAGTAAGCAATAGGTAAGATCTTTTTTGTAATGGAAACTTTTTTAAGAACAAAGCAACTCAACCAATAAAATTAAAAAAAAAAATTCTGTAACTCACATTGTGAATAATAGTAATAAAAAGTCACAGTTTGAGTTAAAGGTGTCATTGTGTGCCTAGTTGCGGTGAACCGGGAGCCACTTTATGAGCAAGTGTGTTGAAAAAGCTTTTTAACCGACTTCTGTTTGGAGTGGGTACGATAATAGTGCAACGAGTGGGAATCGAATCGTTGACCTTTCAGTTTTCCGTACGCATCTTTAACCTTTGGGCTATTGAGGCTATACAAGGTATAATGTTTGTTAATAAACGTAAATTCTTTCATCCAGCTCTAGGCAACGCGAAACATAGTTGCATGTTATGCATAGGATCCTCCCTCTATCTCTCACTTTGTAGGTGTATTATAGTTCGTACAGAGCTTACAATTTTCTTAAAACCACCTTGATAAGTGCTTTGTAGTGCAAATGCATGCTACAAAAATGTAAATACGGGTCTATGAAGGGTTAGTGTTAGTTTCTTTAGTTCTAACATCTAGTTTGTGAGGATGGATGAATCTTGGATGGATGGATAAATGGATGGATTCACGCCACAACAAATGAACTGATTTGGCTGATTGGCAATGGAGATAGCTCATACCCAGGATTAACACATAGGCTACATTTTATCCCGAAAAATTGATTTCTAAAAACTAAATCGAACGAAGTCGTGGGCATCAGCGAGTATGTCGATACTATACTCTCTGTATACAGACGTGAAGATACTAACTAGTCGGCAGGCATGTTAGTTTAGCTGATAAAGTTCAAAGTTTGTTGAAAACTTCGAAGTTGAGAAGCGGTGTCTGTCGATGAAAACTATGTACTTACTCGTATCTTGAAAAATAATACAAATAAACTTAAATTCCTTTATGTTTTTTACCCTGCTAGTTACTCAAGATGCAACCCACATTAATCGACTTCAAAAAAAGGAGGCGGTTCTCAATTCGTCAGAATCTTTATGTAAGTACTAGTTATTGCCTGCGATTTTGCTCGCGTGATTTGAGAATAGTGGTTCCCGCGGAAACTCTCTTATTTTCTGGGATAAAAAGTAGCCTAAGGCCTATTATAATCTTTCTCTGAGCCTTTCAGCCAAATCGGTTAAGTCGTTGCTGCGTGATTGAGTAACAATCATCCATCCATCCATCCATCCATCCATCCATCCATCCATCCGTCCATCAAGCATAATGAAATTCCACTTGCCCCTCCAAATGAAATCTATATATATAAAATTCAAAGTCCTGACTGACTGACTGAGATATCAACGCACAGCCTAAACTACTGAAGTTAGAAACTTGAAATTTTTACAGTTGGTTCCTTTTACGACGTAGGCGCACACTAAGAAAGGATTATTGGAAATTCCACCCCTAAGGGGTTTAAATAGGGGATGGAAGTTTATATGAAACTCCGTCATTTTTCAAGCTGTTTCCATCAAAGTTGGTATTTAAGCTTTCAGTTAAAAATAAAAAAGTACGCGTGTCACAGTTTTTGAAAATTCCACCCCAAAAGCTAATTCCACGCGGACGAAGTCGCGGGGGCAAAAGCTAGTAAGCCATAAAACTTGGGTTAAGAATGGTAATGAGAATGACAGTAATGCAACACTGAGTTCGAAACATCGGCTCTTCAAATCTACGTCCGCTTTTTGCTCTTTTAAGTATTGAGGCTCTAACTAGTTAAAAGTTTATAACTAATCGTGGTATTAAGTATAGCAAGCATGGTTACCTTCCTGATAAAGTTCTGCGTTACTTTGAGATTCTTTGAAGCTGCAACAAGCTATTACGAGCGGGGCGTCTGTATGAAACTATGTTGAATATAACTTCGAAGTTGAAAATCTTATATAAGCTGTAAACTCCTTGTTAGTTTTGCTTGCCCGTGTCCGTATCAAGGCTTAGACTAAGCGTATACCTACCTAAGCGTATGAGAAGCAAGCAATGCAGCAGTACCTACATAGTGTAGCATGGTACTGCTTGTATTTGATTTTGACGCTTACATTATTTGACGCATGATTTGACAGATACATCTTTTTACAGCCTAGCTAGTACTCAAAACGGATAATTTCTTCTCAGCAGAATCTGCATTCCGAACCGGTGGTAGATTTATGACGTGTCATAAGTGCTACAAGGTAGCCTACATGAAATAAATAAATTTTGAATTTGAATTGTTAATATGCCGAGCTTAGCCTTAAATTGATCTTTTCTTAAAGTTATTTCAAACAAAGTTACAGTAAAAATCAGCAGCAGTAAAAATAGAAGTCGATTATTATCATGATGTTTTTTTTATTTTTTACCCCCGACAAGAAGAGCTAAGTGCGGGAAATTTTAAAAAACCGCATTATATAATTAGTCTAAACACTTCTAATAATGGATAGAATCAGGCGTTACTTTGCGGAAGTTCATGATTATAAACACTTCTTACATCTTCTGAATATATAAAAGGAAATAGTGACTGACTGATCTGTCAATGCACAGCTCAAATTACTGGACGGATCGGGCTCAGGGTTACAGACAGCTATTATGACGTAGGCATCCGCTAATAAAGGATTTTTGAAGTGGGTAAAATATAAAGGGGGTATGAAAAATTTAACACTATTTAAACGAAGCCGCCGGCAAAACCGAAAACTAAACTTTAAGAATTTTCTTGAAATGACTCCCTTAATTGTCGAGTTCGATTCGTAATTGACCTTTATTTTTTAACTGCTTGAGAGCTGCTATCCCGAGTTCTCGGTCGTCCTTTTGGTTTTCTGGCTGTAAAGGAAGTTTTGCGTACATTGGTCGCCTCAGCGGAAATTTCTCTTGCTAATGAGCTCACTGCTGCCGTAGGGAATAAGCTCATTTGCGATTGCAACGAACTTGCAAAGAAGAAACTTTCCGCCTGATGTTGCAATTTATCATTTAGTTTCCGCCACGTTTTTAATTAGCATCTGATAATATCTGAAGCTGCAAACTTGCCAACTCTCTGTACAAATAACGGTGTACCATTTCATAATGTTCCTCACTTAAGAAACTTTCCTATAGTGTTCCACACAAACGAAGTTTGATTCTTATCCTACTAATATCCTCAATAGCCCACCGGTAAAGGTGCTGACTGAAAACTGAATGATCGCAGGTTCGAATCCTATGCGTTGCACTATTATCGTACCCACTCCTAGCACGAGCTTTCCGCTTATTTGAAGGGGATAGCAGGATATTAGTCGACTTCAGCATTCTTTATTAAAAAAAAAAATAGTATAAATACGAAAGTTTATGAAGATGTATGGATGAATGGACGGATGGATGGATGGATGGATGTTTGTACTCCTTCACGCCACAACGAATGAACATATTTATTGATATCGCGACGCGATTTTGTACGCGTGGATTCAAAATTCTTTGATTTTCCAGAATAAAAAGTAGGCTATGTCACTCTCCAGGTCCTCAACCATATATATATGTATAATAATATTAGTAAAGAATAGTAAAGATTATGTACGAGTTTTTTAATATGAATAAATAATTCATTAGTATTGTGTATTATGGATCCTTTTTGTTATCTAGATTTCAGATTCAAATTCTTTAATGGTCCGTGGAATAAAATAATATATTATTATGACAAAAATATATAATTTATTGTTGCAGAAAAGTAGGTCAACGTTGTCACCCGAAAGATGATTTATTACTGTTGAAAAATATTATTATAATATTATTTTATTTTTGTTAAGTATATTTAAATGTAATACATCGTAATATTTTTCAGATTCTACATATTTTAACCATTTCTTAATGCTTTATAGATTATAAAATTAAATGCCGTACTTTATATTCAAATAGAATTTCACGAATTTTCAAAAAAAAGATATACATAGACTGCTTAAATCATAACTCTTCCTTTTGGTTTTGTAAAAATTGATGTTGGCATAATCTATGATATCGTCGGGGATAGTGCAAAACCGCGTATGTACCATTGGTAAAAACCGCGGATCCACACTAGTCACAGTTTTACAGGGGAAGTTTAAAACTTTATAAATTTTTATTTTTAAGGCTACAAATTTTTACACAGAGTGTATTAATTCATGAGTTCTATGTCTTGATAAAAATAGATATCTTTTAAAGTGATTAACTTAGTCGCTACGACACTTACGCGGTTTTGATTTGACCACAAACGTATGAAAATAGATTTTAAGGTACTAATGCTAGTTACACGGATTTCCACTATCCCCGACGATATTGTATATGATTGGGCATAAAGACGTTTTTAGAGTAAAATAATAACTGACTCGAGTAATTTAATTGCGAAAGTGGAAAGGAAGCGCAATAAAACAGGCGGCGTACACACCTGCGTCCCGCGATGTGCGATAAAACGAATAATCGATTCGTCTGGCCGAGCCGTTCGTGACTGCGCGAACTTTAGCGGTGCAATGTTTGTGCTGAAATTCCGGGCTCCACGCGTGCATACGTGAAATTCAATTCGTTTTTAGGGTTCTGTGTCGAAAATGTAAAAAAGACACCATGCAAATGGTAAAGTGTGGGAGACTATAATTATGTACTATAACACCTTTGTACCTCTGCTTTACTCACATTTGGCAAAATAAACTCATTTCATGTCGTGTTTACTTTAATATGATTTTACATAACTACTAAGTAAATATTTTAAAAAGTGTATGCTATTCATGTATTATGTAAAGATCGCTAGTAAACCAATAAAAATAAAAAAATAATTAAAAAAAATTATTTCAAGAACCTTTATGGTGCGACTTCTAGTATAGTTCTTGTAATTCACGAGGGCGAGTGGCTCATGGTTGTGTGTGACACACACATATGTATCTGTAAAGCGTGAGCAAGAGCTTGCTCGTGCCTGACTGCTCCCACCTAGGCTCCTGACAGGCACGTATACTTACACCATGTGCATACTGCATGCATGTACACGACGTAACCACAAATAAAGCTTTGAGATAGTTGCAAGAACTATAGTAGCGTTGGTCTGCAGCTTCGATCGGGTGGAATTTAAAATTTCAGCAATTTTGTTATACATATATTTATATTTCTCTAACCCGAGGGAATTTCGAAAAATCCTGTGAACAGTTAATACTCACACCTAGCTCGCGTTAATATTTACATATTTGCTTACGTTTTCGGTTTCAGTTCAAGGTATGGATTCCGGAACCTTAGTGCGCAAAAGGACTCGCACTTGGCCGATTCTTTAACTTTTGTACAACCATTTTACACGCAATTACAAATGATTGACTAACCCTATTAAAATATGTACAATAAATAAAAAAAGACAGTAGTATAGTTCTAGCAATTCACGAGGACGCGTGAGCGTTACTTGTAGTTACATAGTGTACGTGCACATTGCGTAAGTGTGCGTGCCTGTCAGGAGCCTAGGTGGAAGCAGTCAAGCACGAGCAAGCTCTCGCTCCCGCTTATATACGACACACACACAACCATGAGCCACGCGCCCTCTTGAAGTGCAAGAATTATAGCAGTAGACACATAATTTTAGAATGCACAGTCCAAGTCAGTTTTTAAAAGCTCTTTTGAACACGGGCACACTTCTAAAGTGTCTAAGTTATAAATAATCCACTAATAGCTTTCTCAAGTCATTTGAAGTTCTCAGTGTCCTGTGTTATAAAAACTTTCCCCATTTCATAAGCACTATTAAAATAACTTAAATTAAATTATACGAAGAGTAAAACCACTATAACATTCACCATCTGCAATCTATGCATCAATGTAAATGCTCTACATTTAATTACATTAGGTACATTACATTAAATTACATTTAATAGTAGGTTGCTTAAATGGTACGTTCATGATACGCATTATGTTATGTGAAAAATATTATAATTATTAAAAAAAAATTAAAAAATGCTCTCGTTGAAAGATTTAACTGTGAAAGCATCAGAAGGACCCAATAAAACAGGCAGCGCATACACCTGCGTCATTTTACCCCTACGCGGTCTGATAAAACGAATAATAAATAATCGATTCGTCTGGCCAAGCTTTCGTGACTGGGTGAACTTACGCGGTACAATCCTCTATTTGTATTTGGACATATTATATACCGGTTGAAATTTTAATAGTTGTACTCCCTGAAAGAGGTGAATGTGCTCATGAAACTGAACAACTTTCCCCAGGGAACATAGGTCAAAATATGAAAAAAAAAATTGGACCCTCCATACAAACTTGACGATCAGCTGATTGATTTACTATGGGAGGTCCAAATTTTTTTTTCATATTTCGACCTATGTTCCTTGGGGAAAGTTGTTCAGTTTCATGAGCACATTCACCTCTTTCAGGGAGTACAACCAATGAAATTTCACCGTGTATGAATTAACAATATGCCTACTCATTATTCATGTCGATATACTATAACTTGAATATATAAAATATGAGATCTATTCAAAAAAATTTTTTATACTACTTGTACGAGTGTTGCGATTTTATTTTTATTTTTTTTAAATTTGAGGAACAAACATATTTTTATACATTCCAGAATATTTAAAAAGATTAAACAGTGCACTCTAGCAAGGAACATACTGCTCTGTAGCGAAACACTTGAATGATAAAATATAAATATTAACTTGACATTTGTTTTTAAAAACTATAAATAAAAAAAAGGGGCAATAGTGTATGAATACTAAAATTACTTTTGAATAAATAGACATATATTTATTAATACAATATTTTTTTTTTGTTTTCGTTGTGATAAGAAGATTAATTACCTACATATGATTAGTTATGAATATTAATTATTATGTGATGTGTACTTGTTTCAATAGGTTCGGGGTCTCCCGGTGGGCGGTCGGACCGCTCGAGGCAGGAAGAGGTACCCGCGTCCCCCGGGATGCTCTCCGCTGCGCAGCTGGCTCGTCGGTTGCGAATGGAAAACGAGCGTCTGCAGGTGACCCTTATTGATATTATATACATTTTTATACAACGTGTATTGAAACTCCGAAATAATACTGAAGGAGGTGAATGTGCTCATAAAACTGAACAACTTTTCCCAAGGAACCTAGGTCGAAATGTGAAAAAAAAAATTTGGACCTCCCATATAAAATTGACGATCAGCTGATTGATTTATTATGGGAGGTAAAAATTTTTTTTCAATAAATTAATGGTTAATTCGTTGTGGCGTGAACGTACACACACACATACAAACTTTCGCCTTTATAATATTACTAGCTTTTGCTCGCGGCTTCGCTCACGTTAAATTCGATTTTTTAAACCCCTATTTTACCCCCTTAGGGGTTGAATTTTCAAAAATCCTTTCTTAGCGGATGCCTACGTCGTAATAGCTGCCTGGATGAAAAAATTCAGTCCGATCCGTCCAGTGGTTAGGGCTGTGCGTTGATAGATCAGTCAGTCAGTCAGTCAGTCAATCAGTCACCTTTGCCTTTTATATATTTAGATTAGGATTAATTAATGCCTATTGAAAAGAGAGATCATGAGATGTTCTCACGTCCCCTGGAATATTAGAATGGTTCAACTGACGGCCTGACTCGAAAACGAACGTCTTTAGATGCCCTTTTAATTTATGTACCTATGCGCTTTTTAATTATAAAGATGGCAGTCCTTTTCATGGTAAAGGACTGTTTGCTGTTTCGTTTGAATGGCCTAAAATTTTTATTTTTCACTGTAAAACATTAATAAGAAGCTTCCTTTGTTTATATTTGTCTTGAAATAAGTATTCAGTAAGTAAAATAGAAAAGACGCCACTTTGTCGTTTTGCCTTGATGAACTCTCTTGTCTATGGAAAATTAATTTTTACGTGTTTATTTAACGGAATATCTTATTAAAAAAAAAGGTGGATATCTCTAACCTCATCGGTAATATAAATGTATGTCTATGATGATTAAATAGTCAGACCATACATTCTTATTTAAATATGAAGGTGCTAATCTTTCAAAAGGCTAATTTTTAGTTTAACCATGGAAAAAATAACTTTTCCCTTTTATTGTACGAACGAACTCAACGAAACTGTATTACTTTAGTTACAGAGATCTACTGGTATAGATAATAGTTAGTACTTATTGGGTATATCGGGTATACCAAATAAACCACGTAGTTATTTCTAACTCGATCGTACCCATTTATTCCCGTGATCGCGTGACTTACTTGAACTTGTTTTATGCGGAGGGTATAACATTAGGAGAAGTTTACAAATCGATAGCGACTAATCGTAATGCACCCGGCGTGGGTGCTGACGTGAATGAACAGACAGAATAACCTTCAGTGATAGATTCAGGTGACCTGAATAATTTTCACATTTTCGTATACTCAAATGAAAGAATTAGGTTTTATAAAAGTGACATACTTACTTACCTAATTGTGATAAAATTATACGAGTACGTACCACGATAATTGTTTCAGTAGGAATCCATGCAACTGGATCGAAATATCGACAATAACAAACAAACAAATTATCATTAAACCGCGAATTAATCTAAATGATAATGTGTCCTACATAGAAAAATCTATAGTATCATTACTGCAGCGTCTTGCAGAGAAAACTCCATGGCATCATAATTAAAAAAAAAAATTGCTGGTGGTATCGTAACTGCGGCGTCGTGCGTAGGAAAATCCACTGTGTTCAACATCCACATGGCACAACTACGGCACTAAAACACTTATTTTTTTAAATGGATACACATAATGCTACGTTTACACGCTTGGCAAGTCTCGTCAAGCGTCCACAAACGCAAGCGCGTTGGCTTGGCTTGCGTGAGCTTGTCGCCGATCCGCCCCCCGATTCAGACCCGTCCGATAACTTATTTGTCGATCGATTCGGTTTGTAAACATATATTTCGCTCGCTCTGAATCCACACGACAAAAAGAGATAGATATCTAAGCGTATCGACACGGTATGTTATCGAACAGGTCTGAATCGCCCTGCAGGTCTAATGTCGGGCGTTTGTAAAGGCTTGGAGCTTGTGAACGCTTGCCAAGCCTCGGCAAGCATGTAAACGTAGCATAACGGTGCAGCAACCGTGTGTCAGGTGACATGTCGCATTTTCAACGCGCCGTGTAGCGTCTCCCTAAATCATTGATAAAACAGGACCTATTAAGACCTATTATACATATGCATAATTTATGTAGGCGGAGTTAACTCGTGTACGGAGGTTGCTGGTGGCCGCCGCGGAGAGAGGGGAAGCGGGGAGCGCGTTGATGGAGCGAGCCCAAGGGGACTCGCAAGATGGACCGCCCTTAGACCCTCAGCAGTTAGAAAAGGAGCTCCTACTCGCCAGAGAAGCTGTTAACTGTAAGTAAATTATTAACGACATAGTTTATGACTTAGCCCATAAGAGTAGGTACATAACGTTAGCAGTGTGTGTTTGCTAATTAATTGTATCGACCCGCACCTCTTACATGAACTTCTACTGCCGGATTAGGGCGGTAGTAAATACGTAGGTTCGAAATTAACACCAAATTAGTTTCCCGTGCCTACTCGTAGCTGCCTCGATAATCAATAGCTTGGTTGTTCAAGGCTATACATTTTTTTACACATTAAAGCCACACGCTTGACCATTATCACACCAGATGGAAAGTGATAAAGGATCGTTTGCCTAGAAGATGCCTATGTCACTCTTGTTTTAAAGACTGCCTTGATTGAGATCCCAAAGAAACGGCCGAGCTTTTGGATCGGGAGCAGCAGTCATTTTATTTAGCAGGGATGAAGGTCGAGGTTGATGTCTCAAACGATATATTCAAGGTCTTTTATCTTATTCTTCTCCTTCAAAGATTGTCACAGAACACGATTTTGTGCCACTTGTTTTCAGTATATTCCAGTAGCAACAGATAAATGGAATGAAATAAACTAACATCCTTCAATTTTATCAAATTAAAATCTTGATGCTCCCTAAAGTATTGGAGTCAAAGTCTTCCGATGACGACATCTCTTTTTAGTTCACAGATCACGTCGCCTGTAGGGCTACTCGTTGACTTATTAGGGACCCGAAAGTCGAAATTACTAGTCCGTCTTTCTAAACGAAACTTTTATTGACCAATCTAGTGAATTCAATTTTGATCAATGCGATAAGGAATTCTTTTTTGTTAAAAAAAAATTAGCAACATTAATTGTCTTCGTGTCAATTCATCGTTTAGACAATTTTATCGTAAAAATAATCTTTTCAAGTTTACAATAATCAGGAATTTATTTAAATATTTTTTTGATGAACATTCGAAGGCACCTATCACCTACTAGCTTTTGCCCCCGCGACTTCGTCGGCGTGGAATTAGGTATTGGGGTGGAATTTTCAAAAACTGTGACACACGTACTTCTTTATGTTTAACTGAAAGTTCTTATACCAACTTTGATGGAAACAGCTTGAAAAATGACGGAGTTTCATAAAAACTTCCATCCCCTATTTAAACCCCTTAGGGGTGGAATTTCCAATAATCCTTTCTTAGTGTGCGCCTATAGTCTGATTTTTAATTGCGTGGAATTCTGACGTATCTTAATGTTACCAGAGATTTAAAAAATCCCACAAAAATGATAATTTTGGAGATCCTCCACGATTCATACATTTTTGGGCTAAATATGAAAGTGCCGGCCAAAAAAAAAAATTGCTGTATTTCGTTAGAACTTGTCCCCCTAAACATTTTTTATTATGACACCAAAGCTGTAGAACTATTGACCTTGGTTTTATTAAAGTTTAAAAATCTGTATTTTTTCGAATATATGAAGAGTTTCTAAGGCATTTTTTTTACTTTTTTGGAGTTTTGTTAATTGCTACCTATCCGATCCTGACCACACATCTAAAAAAACCACATTGTGCATCTTGGCTGGAACTACCACGGAACCCCAGATGGTGGAATGGATGAAACACCATCTCAGATGGTGATTAAGGCTGACTGGGATCAACCCATTTGCAGAAATGATAATTGGGGTGGTTTCAATGGACTCCACTTGCCACATGCCGGAAACCTCGTGAGCCAGATCTAGATACTTTCGTTTTTCTCTGTCTCCACTCTCACGAGGTTTTCGCCATGTTCGATGGTGATGGCCACTAAAAACACCCTCGACTGTGCCCGATCCATCAGCACGATATCAAGCTTATTAACCAGAATCATCCTGTCTGTGATGATGGACCGATCCCAGTAGAGCCGTACCCCATCACGCTTAAGTTTTGATACCGGTGTGTACTTATAGTCTTTCATCCAGGAAACCGTACTTCAGAGCTTCAAGCTCTTGGTGAAGGATTTTGGCTGCTTGGTTGTGCCTGTGGAAATACTCAGTGTTAGCAAGAGCCGAAAATCCCGATTGCACATGCCTGAGTGACTCACTGCGATGGCGACAAACTCAACAAATGTTGATAGTGCCATCCTTTAGGATGTACTTTCGGTAGTTTCGCGTCTTAACTACCTGATCTTGTACCTTCGGTTTCCTTAAAGAGGTAAACGAAACGCAACCATTGCACGGACGCTTCTTTATCCAGGTGAGGCTCATTAAGAGAGACAAAACCATAGTAGACTCAGACAATCGCCCTGGAAGATACCCCGCCGTATCCTTATCCGATCATCGACAGCTGTCAACCGCTCATCTTGAAGACAAAGGATCGTGCTCCATTGCCCCATACACTCCGAGGAAGTTTCGAACTGTACTATCGACTTTGTACAGCTCAAGGACCCTCAAGAACCATGAATGGGGCACCGAGTCGAATGCCTTCATGCATTGTTAATCCAGGCTGTGGGGAAATTCCGGCAAGTTAGTTTGACCAGTTGGCTCGCGACGGAGTCGATGAGAAGGTGCTTCTTAGTACCAGGACTATTGTACCGACATCCGTTCTGAGCCCCAGACATTATACTATTTTCGCCTACATGACGGGAAATCTTAAGGCTCAAAACGGATGTCAATGTCTTATAGATGCTAGTAAGATATGTGATGGGGCGGTACTTGTCAGCGGCATCGGTGGACTTGGAGCTAAATGAGTGATTCCGGTGGTAAAAAGCCTCGGGAATGCCCTTTGCTCGAGAGCTTCTTGGAATTGTTTAGCCAGATAGCATGGCAGAACGAAAAACCAGAAGTGATTCAGTCGATCTGATCCAGGACTTTTCCAGTTCGCGGCCCGGTACACAGCACCAAGTACATCCTCTGGAGAGATGGCGACTGGGTTCATCGGCTATATTGAGGCACATGCTTCCTCTACCGCCGCAATCCAAGAGCCCTCCTCAAGCATCCATCCATCCATCTCTCATCTTCCATCTCTCTTGACCACACTCTTCGCCAAAAGGCGATGAGGTCAGCCGGGCTCGGCTGCTGAGAGGTAGAACAGACTGCTGGGCATTCCAGTTTTTATTATTATTATTAGAAACATTTCATTTGGTAGGAAAAAATACAGATTTTTAAACTTAAATAAAACCAAGGTCAATGGTTCTACAGCTTGGGTGCCATAATAAAAAATGTTTAGGGGGACAAGTTCTAACGAAATATAGCAAATTTTTTTTTTGGCCGGCACTTTCATATTTAGCCCAAAATGGATGATGTCCTTTATAAAAATAAAAATCAATTGCCGCACATAGATATTTCATATATTTATGACAAATGCCTGACAGATAGTTTGGGGTAAAATCGAACTACAGGTGGTAATACTGTTTTTCATACAAATAACTCGCTCTATTTATAAAATGACAACTGTCAGAATTCCACCGAATTAAAAATCAGACTATACGTCATAAAAGGAACCAACTGTAAAAATTTCAAGTTTCTCACTTCAGTAGTTTAGGCTGTGCGTTGATATCTCAGTCAGTCAGTCAGTCAGGACTTTGAATTTTATATATATAGATGTGGTGCATAAGTTGCCAATTATTTGAAAGGAGTTTACTTACCCACGTTCGCATAATTTTCAAAACATCTACATAGGAAAAGCCAAGCATTAAATAACACCATAAACAATTTTATGAAATCGGCTTAAGAGTTGGTAAGTTGGGGGCGCTACACCCTTTGATTTCTGTCCGGTCGTATCGAATAGACTATGAGAGTGAGAAAATAGAGAGTGTAAAATATATAAGATAACCCTATCAAGAAGACACACTTTACACTGACTGTCTAAAATACGAAATAAACTCTATCCATAGCGTTTGAGCAGGAAGATAAAGTTAGGCCGATGTTCATGATAGGAAAAAGAAGTAACGCGCCGACAGTTTGATAAACTAAACTCATAATGTTCCGCAAAGTATTGGTCGGAAACGTGCGGTGGAATTAGTTCGCCAGTCACGTCGACTCGAGGGTTTCCCTTTGACTTTTACTAACGCTCCACCTACTTGATATTAGAGACTTCCCTTTCACAGAAATTGACGATAGTAAGATGGGTAAACTAAGCGGCAGCTTTATTCAAACTTATTGCACTTACGCAATCGAAGTATTAGATTACAATTATTTTTATAGAGTACGCTAATAATTAAGTGCTTTACGTGAAATCCCTACTATTATTATTATAAAATTTTTATACAACATTCCTATGTACATATTACTAAGAGACGATACAGCCATTAAAAAAATATCTTACGAGTGAATAGAAAAGAAATGAATTGAAAACGTGAAGAAATGAATATCTTACGAGTTATTAGAATGCATGATGTATTTGGCACTTCGCGACGCATCTGTCAGCATCTGTCGCGTTTACACGAGGTTTTGATATGTTTTATATTTCATCTATCGCGGGGATTTTTTTCTGGCATTCTGCGCACTGTTAATCTGATAAAATAAGATTTAAAAGGCGGTAATGAAACGTAGCAGGAGGTCTAGTTTCATTCATCTGTTACGAACAACATAAAATTAATGTACCTATACTACCTAGGTTTAAATGGAATACGGCGACAGTAATAAAAAAGATTGCAAGTAATCAAATACGTCAAAATGGTTCACCCCTATGTGTCGACTCAAACGACAGTCGTTAACGTTAATAGTTTGTACAAAGTATCACCGCTATTACACTGTTTCAAAGCAAATCAAAATAGCCTCTATCCCGTCGCATTAAAAGTCATTAAGGTGGACAAACGTTACATCGGGTTTTCACTCATGACTCTAGGGTACCATTATAGGTTTTATCCATTTTGTATCCAATCTGATCATCGGGTATAGGTAGTTCATGTTTTTTTACTGATGTACCTATCTGAATTCCATTATTAAGATTACTATCGAATGATAGCAATACAAAAGTGCGATGTAATTTATGTACTTAACAATTTATAAAAAGCAAAGTTGTTTACTCCAATGACTATATTAACTTACCTAAAAACTATTACCCATTAGACTCTGGTTACAAAATCGTATTAGTTCCACATTCAGTTTGTCATTCAGTTTAGCGTTCCAGCACGATGGCGTGTAGAAACAGATTAGGGGTATGGGTTGAATGTATACTGCCATACCGCTTCCAAGTTAGCCCGCTACCATCTTAGGCTGAAATCTATAGAACGCAATCTCACTCAGCTCAAACGAAACAGATTTATGTCAGAGCATATTTGTGTCTCGTTTTAACCTCTATCTTGAGTCTGAGCTGAGTCAGAGCACTCTCTATAGATCTCAGCATTAGACTGAATTGTCACTCACCATTAGGTGAGATCGCAGTCATCGAATAAAAAAATGGCATCGCTAATAATGATAATTTATGTGCTAAAATATATCCGTGTACTTACCAGTAAATAGGAATATTCGATTATAAAAGGCACCAACTTAGTTGGAAATTCTGCCATGACAATATGATCGGATCAAATGCAATGTAGAAAGTTCCTAATAGAGTACCTAAAGCAAATAGACGTCAAGTCATCCAATGTTCCATGAAGCACCGGCGACGACGATCAAAGGGTGCTTATCAGCGTCTAAGCTTTGTAAGCTTTCTAATCGCTAAACGGGCAGGTTGTACTACCGGTGGAACGTCGTATTTGCTTTCGCCAAATGCTTCAACTCTGTTAGCTTTGTCCATTGTCCAGCAATCTGACAGAAACTAACGACAAACGTTTTGTATAAGTACTCTACTTATATTGTAAGTATATAAATTAATAAAGTAGAAGTAACTGCCTGTGATTTTAAAATATCTATTTGTTATGTTAAGATGATAAGATTCTTTTATTAATAGAACGATAACCCAAACATATGACTTAAATTTTTCTATCTGCCTAATTCGGCTGCCCCATTTCAAAACCTAGTAAGTGACATATTTTAGTCAAAGTTTTAAGTCAAAATTTTACAGGAGACCAATAAACCATATTTGTGATAGCCCTTCTGAACTCTTCAGTATCTGTTATAAATTAATGTTTCTTAAATAAACTACTTTGAAAGCTTTATTGAATATATTTATTACCTCGCTAAGTCAATGGATGCTAAGCGATTTTGAAGGACTTTCATAAACAGATACCAAAAAAGGTTTACCAGAATAATCTGGGCCTATTTTTATCTGGGAAGTCCTCATGGTTCCTGTAAAAAACAAACCGTCCATCTTGATAAGATTTATACAGAGAGATAGATTGCATCCCGGAGATGGATATATGAGTTTCTTTTTTATCCGAGAAATCAAAGAGTACCCACGGACATTTAAAAACTTAATTTTTGTAAAAAAATAATATAAGAAAAGTACCTATTCCTGATTTCTTCAACATTTCACAATAACGAGCACTAGGTACTCAAAGTATTTGAAACCAATTATAAATTGAGTGCCTCGAATCGCCTTCCCGTTCATCATTGCAAAACTTTATTTCTAATAAAAAATGTAAATAAATATGATTCTTAACATTGTTTTAAAGTATAGGTACATAATGCATATTGTTTTACTGTAAAAGGGAATAGTAAGCTTTCCTAAATAATGAAAATGTTAGTATTTCTTTGTAATACCGTTAACACGGCGAGAGCTCCTAAGAAATTTCGTATTCCCGATAGAGCCTTTCCGTGTACAGAAATAGTAGAGGAAAATGAATAAAACAGCCCGCCGTGGAACTAGCAAGCGTAAAACTAACAGCCGCCTTTGTTGCAGCCCTGAAAGCCGACAAGAAGAGGCTCAAAGCTGAGAAATTTGATTTGCTGAATCAAATGAAGCAGCTGTACGCGACTCTAGAGGACAAAGAAAAAGAGCTCAGGGACTTCATTAGAAATTATGAGCAGGTGCGTGTTCAATTTGTAGGCTTTACCTACTTTCACGTGTACATTTCAACTGTATTTCTAAGGCCCAACACATACTATTTAAAGGTATTTTCACGTTTGGATTGAGGTTTAACTGGTGAAGATCGTTTAAACTGTAAAGCTTTAACGTAATTTAAGAAAATCAATTAAATCACGTAAATGTAACTTTTGTTCAATTAAAGGTAAGTCACGTGAGTCTTAAAACGCGACAACACCAAATACCAACTTAGGATCGTTCATCACAAAAATGAACGATGAACGTTGCATTGTCGAATTTGGCCCTTAGTGTCAACGGTGATGCTCCCTCTTATGATCACGGAAGTGCAAAAGTGAGTGCAATATAGTTTCGCCTTAAGTGTAAATACTGGGAAATACCTTTAAAAGTAACGCAATGGTGATGGCCCAACCCTATTGCCAATCCATACGTTCATACTAGTGGTTCGCCCCGAACTGAGACCTCGCGATATCCCATAATTCCCAAAAGTTTTAATTATTTATTGTAATAATTAACTTTTAACATTAGACGCAATAAAAAAAATAATAGTTGACATAAAACTGTTTTACTGACACAGCGCCATCTATTAGCATTATTGTGAAGCTATTAGCATTTAAAATTAAATAAATTCGTTTCTTTATAACATTTATCTAATTTTAGTATTTGTTGTTCAAGTACAGGATATAACTGAATTTTCAACCAAGTTTCACGTTCTAATATTCAGTAATTCTGAAGTTATAGGGCTCTGACAGACATTTGGACGTACACACTTCTCTGTCTAGTAGGCAAGCGCATTAGTTGACTCAGAGAACTCGCTTCGCTCGTTCAATTATATGTATCTAGAGGTGTCTACTCAAATAAGTATTTAGGGGTGTAATCTACGAGGGCTCTTATGACTCGCCACCTCGCTACTATTTGGTTAGAGAGTGTGACAACCACAATAACAAAATTTAGAATGTAACTATTCACAGACTCTGTAAATAATATAAAATTGAATCATCGATTGTGAAACGAGTACAATTTATTGAACATTAAACTATTTACCTATTCAATTTAATGTTTTCAATTTATGGTGCGAGTACTTTCTGCATAACAAATCTGTTGAATAACGGTTTTCATTCCAACAATGCGGAGTAGTTAATGTTTCATGTTATTATTAATATTGTAATTTTAATGAAGTAATGTTCAATATTAATTATTGTTATGTTGTGGTGTGATTCGATATCAAATTACACGGAATTATATGTAGGTATAGACTATAGGTACATGCTGAAATTAGTGGGTAAACTGAGACCAGTAGAGTTAGCATAAGAATTAATTCGATTGATAGTATACGTATTTAATGACATTAACATCAAAGTAAAATGAACATAATAGCATTGAATTGGAGCTCAATTTCGTACATGCGTTCGTATACCTTTACTTATACGAATACGCTCCAAATTAACAACGGTTGTACTGAATTTGTGAGTTTAAACCACACTATTAAGTTTATTTTACTTTGTCGCTTTGACGATGTCATCGAAAACGAATACGATCAATCGAATTAAATCTTATACTAACTCTACTGGCGCGATTGTCTAAAATTAATTGCTATGTAGTGCAGTACGATTTCCGACATGCTCAACAAGCCTTATTGCTGTAAGATATATACCATTTTAGCCCATCATTACAATTGAGTTTGTAATAACAATCATATTGATGCAGCTTTACCCGCTGATTCTCAAAGTACACGTGTTTTGAGAATCAGCGAGTCTATTGCAGAATTAATAGAAACAGTATATTAAGACTGTAGCATTCTTTTCACTTGTACTTTATACTTCCTCTTATTATTAAGTAGGTATATGCTTTTAGTACTCTCCATCGCGAAAATGTAGCACAATTACGGCGAAGTCAAATTACTGCATTAGAAAAGGCAGGTAGGTATTAGTTTCGCTATGGTTTATTTATATCTTCTGTTTGACAGCAGTGATGTATTGAATACGGATTATAATTTTTCTGGTATCCCTAATATTTGCCGATGTGCGTATCTTTTACTTCATACTTAGCTTTTGTTTGTATAGATGCGGTCTCGAAGCGGTGCGTCTTCGGCGCTGGGTGCCGAACGCGCGGAGAGAGAGCGCGAACGAGCGGCATTGCTACGGCACGCACGTGACGAAGCGGAGAGATCCTTGCAACTTGCGGCAGCGCTCAGCGCGCGTGACACACAGTTGCGCCACGCGAGAGAACAGTTATTTGAGGTATACATTATAAGAAGAGTTTATCTCTTACGCTCCCACACAAATGAAATTAGAATCTTATTTTGTACTATCCAAAGTCTAAAATTGGGTAAACACCTCTAGAACAATGATTCTGATGTCGTACGCTATCCAATTGTGATCTAGGGTGGCATAGAAGTGGTCAGTGAAGTTTTGAATAAATATCCGTTTCCTGTGATGTAATAGTGCGGAATTACCTGGAAGTTCCTGTGGTATAATGTAATAGTCTGGGTAGAGTTATTCACGGTATGTAATGATCTGAATGCAGCATATTATTGGTATGCCAGATGAAGGGTCATACTCCAAGCGTACAACGCCTCTGAGATTCTTGCTTTCTACCTACTTGGAAGGCTTATAATAAGTATGTAAGTTGTAGGACTTTTTGACGACCTCCCTGGCGTGGTGGTCTTATAACTGGGAGGTCTCGGGTTCGATTCCTGGCGGGGGCAATTTAGTAATTTATTATTTCTAAATTGTCTCTGGTCTGGTCTGGTGGGAGGCTTTGGCCGTGGCTAGTTACCACCCTACCGTCAAAAACGTGTCGTTAAGCGATTTAGCGTTCCGGCACGATGGCGTGTAGAAACCGATTAGGGGTATGGGTTGAATTTACACTGCTATACCCCTTCCAAGTTAGCCCGCTACTATCTTAGACTGCATCGTCACTTACCATCAGGTGAGATCGCAGTCAAGGGCTATCTTGTCAGAGAATAAAAAAAAGGGCTTGTAGGTGTAGACAATTATTAATATTACACACAGTTTATTTCATATTAATAAGTGTGTAGGTATAGACTAGGTAATGTTCGTTAGGGATGTAAGGGTGGGTGGGTGCAAGGGTGAAGAATATTGTATTTATAGAGAAGCAAACTTCTTAAAACAGGCTTCAAGAAAGTGACACAACTTATTGACATTTTATTGACAGACTGTTCCAGCTCTGTTTATCAAGATATTTATTTATTTATATGATTCAAGAGTTTTATCTATTTATCTATAATTCGATTATGTTTGGTTTTGACAGAGATTTTATGAAGGGTGGGGTCTTGTCGAACTCTTCTCCAACATCCGGGAATACATTGGTGGTTGCTTTGGTGTTGCAAATGATTTGCTCGTTAATCGTTTGCACGATATTTGTATTAAAAAAGCATGCTCCCATATTACCTAGCATTAATTTATTGTGTTAAACCGTATTTAGTACAATGTTTGATAACAATACTCCCGGAAGTATACGATATTTCAAATGCCTTAATAGTCAGAGATTAATGTTCCTGATCACTGCGTTACCTTAATCTATCAACGGTAATAGGTTTTGCATGTAATTAGTTACATCCATGCATTACTAGTGGTCGGGAATACCTGATAGCATCTCCATCACGTAATAGCGTAGATACGATACGAACTTACTGAATTATGTAAGCTCGGAAGCTTAACGCTATTATGTACGGTACAATTATGTACGTAAGTAAATTATTTATTATTGTATTTATTATTTTACCCGGCTTCGTTAATTATAATTTATTGCTGATATAAATACATTTGAGAAACTCTAGAGTAGAATACACAAACAATAAATTAATTAAAACACAAAAACCCGAGGGCGTAACTAAACAAGAAGTATAAAACAAGCTAAAATAAGTACATTAAAACCATTACTATTGACTTAATTGTAATTAATTGTTTTGAAATCTTCTAAACTCGAACTTCCGTCAAAATGTTGAAGCCTGAAAGCGTACCTGTAAAACAATAGAATATGGTTAGTTAAATAGAATTTAAAAAAGCTTTTCAATGACACCTAAAAACTCTCCAGTCGCCATAGTTATTCGACTTTTTAACTCCCGATGCAACGGGATGTAATAAGTTTGACGTGTCTATGTGTGTGTGAGCGTGCGTGCGTGCGTGTGTGTGTGTGTGTGTGTGTGTGTGTGTGTGTGTGTGTGTGTGTGTGTGTGTGTGTGTGTGTGTGTGTGTGTGTGTGTGTGTGTGTGTGTGTGTGTGTGTGTGTTAGCCATTAGAGTACCATTGAGACACAAACCCCACTAGACAAAGAACACTACCAATAATAAAAGTCAGGGTAATTTTTTAGATTCTTTTGAAAAATAAGCATAAAATTAAAGCCACTGAACTTCATAGTATTCAGTGTAATCCGATTAACGTGAAGTCCTAAATAATCGCGAGGTTGGATGAAACAATCAACAGAAATTCAATCGCTAAATTTATTTACCTACAGGCTATGGCGGCGTGAAAATCCTTTCCAATTATTATCGTACAACAAATTAAGTAGAGTGAATAAACAATGAATGAATATTTAGACAAACAGTTTTAAGTATTTTAAAAGCAAAAAGAGTAGGGTTTAATCATCTTTATCTATATATTATATAAAATTCAAAGTCCTGACCGACTGACTGACTGACTGAGATATCAACGTACACCCTAAACTACTGAAGTTAGAAACTTGAAATTTTTACAGTTGGTTCCTTTTATGACGTAGGCGCACACTAAGAAAGGATTATTGGAAATTCCACCCCTAAGGGGTTTAAATAGAGGATGGAAATTTATATGAAACTCCGTCATTTTTCAAGCTGTTTCCATCAAAGTTGGTATTAGAGCTTTCAGTTAAAAATAAAGAAGTACGTGTGTCACAGTTTTTGAAAATTCCACCCCAAAATCTAATTCCACGCGGACGAAGTCGCGGGGGCAAAAGCTAGTTTACTTATATATGCATAGGTATAGTGAGTATAGACCTGCCCTTCCCATACTCGTACTGGCAAAATTACTAGACCTGACTTGCCCAAAGTACGTGTCACGAAAAAGTCCCGCGGCAATTATTAGAACTACTTTACATACTATAATTGCATAAAAAGCGACTACTAGCGCTGTCTTCCGGCACTTCTTTCGTGACACGGACTAGGTAAATCGTTGCTCAGCCATGATAGTCATTTGATTGTTAGTAAATCCGTGAATATTTTTGTTCCAACGGGCTCTTCTAAAGCTATTTACTTCAAGGATTTAAATAAACTATCCCAGTATTACAAATCCGAATGTACGATTAACTTCGTCTTTCTAGCTGTCAAGCTGTGGTAGGATAGTAGTACAAGTCTCGGCCTTCTTTTTGGAGTTCCGAGGCTCAAATTCCAGGCACGCACCTCTAACTTGACGCGAACATGGCCTGCTACAAATGCTACGAACCAGCTACAGAATGTACTACGCATTTTTTCCTTGCCGGCACTTCTCAGCAAAATCTGCTATCTGGACGTTGGTAGTCTTGACATGTCATGTCATATGTTACAACTCTACGATTCTCTAAAAAATTAAAAATTAATGCTTCAGTGTAGCGATTGCAATTGCCTCCGATTGGGCGATACTCACTCGCTATTGGCTAAAATGTATTGCTGCATAAAGAACGCGATAAATTCAGCCAATCACAACTTTTTTTTTAAATAAGAATATTAACCAAGCTGAATTTGACTTATATTCTCCTCTTCCCTCCAAATAAACGAAAAGCTTGTGCTAGGGTACGACAAAAGTGTAACGGGTGGGGTTCGAACCTGCGACCTTCCAGTTTTCAGTCCGCACCTTTGATCGTTGGGCTATTGAGGCTATTTTCACCACAATTGAGATTGTAGTAAAATATTTAATAAATATATTTTTGACTTCGGCTCAAAAATTAAGTTAGATCAAATACCTACTATTCACTAATAGGTCTCTCACGGTCCTTTTTTTGTTAAAGAACTCTCATTATACATTAATAAAACATGCCATTTATATGTTAATTCTTACTTATATAATGCGGGCAGGTATATTCAGCGGTCGGCAGTCGGCACCTTTGTCCATCCATCATCGACGTGCGCAACTCATTACCAATTCAAATTGCGCCTTCTGATGAAAATGTAGAGGAAAATTATTGTGTACAACAAAGTGAACAACAGCTGCTTTTATATTAAACTTCTGAAGGAACTCGATCACTCAAAATGCTGTTAATCATAATAATATGTCGCACTCTTAATAAAACTGCGGCCGAATCCAAAAACGTAAACTTTCGGGAATCGACGAAAAACTATATTTGCTAGACTAGCGGACGCCCGCGACTTCGTCTGCTTCTTCAATTCACAATCGACAGTTCCTAAATTCCCACAGTTTACAGTTACACACAAAAATAATCTCAGATAAGACAGCGAGAGTATATGGAGCTACTGAATCATGACGTCATGTTGCAATAGCGCTCTCTTTTTCTAACAGGAAACTTAAAAGCTCTATATTTTCGGGATTAGTTAAGTAAGTAATAAAAAAAAGAAAAGTGCCATTGTGTTATTATATTAAAAACCTTTATTTTAAGTAGGTATATCAAAAAATTTTGTCAATTACTCAATTATTGGATGGAATCAGGCGTTATACTTTGCGGCAGTTCATGATTAGCAAGAAAAGGTTAGAATTATTTTGCTATAATCCGCCAACAGAAAAATCTGTATGGTCAAACATGCAGTTACAAGCTAAGGCCCTACTTCAAACCGAAACGACGTATGATTCAAAAGACGAATCATACGAATCACTTCCGAGGTTACAGGTAGACATGCTTGGTGATCGGTTCAAATTCAGAACGAAAGCAAATTGGTTCGCGAGCGTGCTGCTATGTTTGCTATGACAGCTGAGTCATTGGACGATGTTATGAAAAAAGTGATCAACTGTTAACGTGCTATTTTTGTTGTTAATCCCCGCCTCTAACGGCTTTATTTTAATCTCCACCTACTTCGGCGCAATTTTTGTTGGGGTCATTTTTTTAACGCAGTTAGACTTCCTTACTTATTATTTATTCGTAGTAATTACCCAATTGTTTAATTACCAGGCGAGGAGGCAGCTGCAAGCCGCAGGGTGTCTTTCTGAGGGCGAGAGCGTGGCTTCGCTGGGCATCGGCCCGCCTATGATCCTGGGCGGCCCGTCGGGTCTGATGGGCGACAGAGGTAGCTGTAGCGCCGACTCTGGCGTTAGAGGTTACTATCCAAACATGCCAGAAAATAAATGAACCTTCTCGCTTATTCTGTGAGGGGTTTCCTTAATAATGGTCAAGATCAAGATTGAAGAAAAATGCATTCAGCATCTTGTCCAAACTTATACACACTTAGTTTCATTTTTTGAAGTCATCTAGGTAACTTATTGATATAATAATATAATATTAATTAGTAATAAAAATGTTAATTATAATTTTCATGTTGGAGTTGTCTGACGTGATATGCCGGCACCTATGATTATCAACATTGCGTAATCACATATTCATACAAATAAATTCATTAATTCCATCGATAATGTACTAGTAACTCGATATGGCGGCCCGAACACTCACTTTGTACAAACTGCATTACAGTCCGTACATCTACTATATATAAATTATTCACAGAATGAACTATACTTTTTTTAATTACTTAATTATAGGTATTGTTGGATTTTAATTCACAATTAGGTGCTTTAAAAGTTTTATTGCTAAATAGCGCCCGTCCGTACATCACGAATGCCAAGAAACACTACATAAGGTTTACGGACTGCAGTGCAGTTCTATTGCACAAAGTGAGTGTTTGGACCGCCATATCTAGTAGGTACTTAGTACATAATACAAATAATGTATCTTTGATTATACTGAAATCAAACACAAGTAAAACTTCATACATCTTTCCACCTGTAAATAAAGCGATGTCAGTGACAGGTAGCAGTGACGGTGGCGCCACGTCAGTGTGCGGCGGCAACCTGTCGGACTCCACAGCAGAGGGAGTGCCGCCGACGTTGGATCCCTATGATACTGATGCTGCGTCTCTCGTTTCTTCCGCACACCCTATATATCAGCGTAAGTACGAATAAAGAAGAATAGAATAGAATAATTTTTTATTCAAATAAACTTTTACAAAGTGCTTTCGAATCGACAAATGAATAAACCACTGACTGGTTCGGAATGGCGTTCCAACCGAGAACAGCTGAGCCGAGAAGGACTAGGTCCTTAATAGACCTTTTGCAACTATACTAGTATCAACAAGATAAAATAATTCTATAATAATCAATCGGCCATATGCCATAGACACTCTTAGGGCTAGTTTACATGACTGAATTGCGTAACAGCTAGTTTACATGTATCAGGCAGATCTCATACCACAATATAATTAATATTGTATTTTCATCATTTATCATTTACAATACGAGTTACTCATTCAAATGGAACATTATTTTGTTTCACAACGCAGACTGTTAAGCCAACATTTTTTCCATACTCGTAGGTAAAAATACAATAAAATATCTTTACTGAAAACCTTTCTGTTTCCATAGCGTCAGAACGCTTCGTTTTAATACAGCAGCAATTTTAATAAATTAAAATCACTATCAACTGTTAAGGTTCGAGTTTCGACGATTTAACTAAAAGCCCATTTAAATTGAAGCTTCGAGTTGATTTCGCTCTGTCGACAATATTTTGAGCATGAAATTCGGATTTGTAATTAATTTAAACATTATATTTTGAAAAACCATGCACGTAGTACCTACCACGTAGAATGTAGATTATTTACCTGTATAATATGTCGTCAGTTTCTATTTTTTAAAGAAATACACATTTTTCTCAGGAGGGGATAGGTATTAGTAACGTGTTTTCTAGTAGATATTAATAATGTAGCGTAGTGCCTTGAAATTTTGATGAGAAAATTATTTTGACTTGATCCTTTCAATTTATTTTACTTACTTGTTTTTTACAAAGCTTTTAAGATTGGCCCGAATAAATATTTGTGTAGACATTCGAGTAACAGGATTGTAATTGAAATCGATGTTTCTCATAAATAAAAACTGAGCCCTCGAAATCTTATCAAGCGTAAAAGGTGCTATAATATTTATTTTCATATTCATTTTCATTGATCACAGTTATTTATTATTTAAAAAAAGTTGAGGGATATGTGACTAAGGTATAGTTAAATGAAATCTAGAGATTCTATTCTATCCCTCATAAACTCTATCCGACTGATTTTCACGTAAAACAGCTTTGGTCTTATTCAAAATAATGTTTCAAAAGCAACATTCATTTTGAATACCACCCAGTTCCTGAGCAGTGGAGATAACCTAAGACAATGGTTCGATCCAAATTGTAATAGCTGTATTAAAGTGACTGACTAGTTCCTGGTGCTTCAAGATAAGCTAAAATAAGCTAGTGATGCGACCAGCTAGTAAGGGCAGTGTAATCGAAGTGACCGAATTCCAAATCTGTGCTTATGACGCTGAAAACTTTTTACTACAATATACTTAGAATTTTTTTTTTAAAGAACAACCGCCGAGTTTCTTGCTGGTTCTTCTCGGTTGGAACGGCATTCCGAACCAATGGTACATTCATTTGACGATTCGTCGTCTCTAAAGATGATTAGGTATGAAAATTTTGCGTAAAATAACTTTGTAGACAATATAGTACAGTATTCGAAAGCACTTTGTAAAAGTTTATTTGAATAAAAAATGTATTCTATTCTATAATTATACGTAGGTTTTCTCTGGTCAGGGCGGCACATTTTATATCAAAATTTAATACAAAGAGAAGTTAAAGAACTTTTACTATAAAGCTAAATCATTTTCTTAAATAGTTCTAGAAAGCTCTAGCCCACAGCATCTTTTGTGATTAACTTCTGTTTTGTCGTTGGTATATGACCTAAAATAAAATTGAGTTTCATAACTTTTCTTACAAAAGATTCAGAAAGACTTCTAGAGATGTCTGTTCTCTAGAAGTCTTATTTGAGTTGTCTCACTTTTGATCTAGATCTGATTTCATCCACGAATAAGTAGCATTTTCTAGAAAATGCAGCTACGAGCCTCGGCACCCATTTCTTGGAAATGCTTCTATTCTACCTAAATATACAGCGTGCGGATGATACAGTCGCGGGTAGCGGTAGTTTATTTTGATATTTATTGTGAAACCTCGGTCTTACTTGGCATAGAATACTAGCCCAGAGAAGGTGCATTTAAACGTACAAAGAGCCAGATCTAGAACAAGAACCTTCTTTCTTGATCTTTTAGTGTAAACGAAAGCTCGTCTACAGCGTTTACACTAAAATATCAACGATTAGACCCAAGAACTAGAATTCAAATCTCCTAGAGCTTAAGAACGCTTTAAAACTCGAACACGCAAGAACGCTCTAGGCAACTGTTCGCACATTCTAGTGCCGTTTACATCAAGCGAGCGAGCATTCTTAGAGTATTCCATAGTATCTTTCATAGAACGTAGACAGAACAACAAAAGAATGCTTTACGTCTGTTTACACTTCTTCTACTTTATCAATTTTAGACGTCCACTGCTGGACATAGGTCTCTTGCTTGGACCTCTACAGGCCTGAGTCTTGCGCCGCCTGAATCCAGCGGCCCCCTGCGACTCATTTGATGTCGTCGGTCCACCTAGCGGGGGTCTGCCAACACTGCCCTTCCCAGAGCGGGGTCGCCACTCCAGCACCTTGAGACCCCATCAGCTCTTCGAATTATGTACCCCGCCCATTTCCACTTCAGTTTCGCGACTCACTGAGCTATGTCGGTGACTTTGGTTCTCCTACGGATCTCCTCATTTCTGATTTGATCTCGCAGGGATACTCCGACCTTAGCTCTCTCCATCGCCCGCTGAGTGATCCTGAGCCTTCTTCTGAGGCCCATAGTTAGCGACCATGTTTCGGATCCATAGGTCATCACTGGCAACACGCACTGTTCGAAGACTTTAGTCTTCAGGCACTGAGTAATTTTGGACGAGAAGACATCTCTAAGCTTCCCGAACGCTGCCCAATCGAGTTGGTTTCGGCTGTTTACACTAAAAGAATTTAATAGAGTAGGGATAGAATGAGCATTCGCTCGCCTAGTGTAAATTGGCCTTAACAGATATGACGTGTTGTTGCAGTGAGCACGCCGCGCGACTGCAGCCCGACGCTGTCGCCGCACAATAGCGCCTCGTCTTTCTCCCGCTCCATTGATGCTGCTTCGCTCTCCAGGTTTGTATATTTTGTATTGTTACCTACGTTTGGCCTCGATTCTGACGTTTTTCTCTGAAATAGATTTAGACCATCTGCATCTTTTACTTTTCAACATCTTTAAAAAACCGGCCAAGTGCAAGTTGGACTCGCACACGAAGGGTTCCGTACCAGCGTAACAGCGATTGTTAAAAGGTCGAAGGAAAAACCGGAAAAATCATGTTTCTTGTATGGGCACTTCCCTTTAGTTTTTATTGTATTTATTGCATGGTTGTGAGTTAAAATTCAGATGTTACAATATGTTATTACGGTTCATGAGATACCGTCCGCTGACAGACAGTCGGACGGACGGACAGCGGAGGCTTAGTAAAAAACTTAGGGTCCTGTTGGCACCCTTTGGGTACGGAACCCTAAAAAGATGAAGACAAAATTAATTACAACTAACTTGGAACTAAGGTTGCAATTCCGCTCATGGTCTTTGCTGCTGTCAGTTCTTTCTAGTGCGAGTGTCGTAGAGTGTTATAAAAATGCAGTCTGCTAAGTCAATGCAGAAATTAGTTTTTTAACTGTTTAAAATAATAATAAAGTGAAAAATATTGTGCACGGTGTAAATTTCATTTCAACAGTTCTGTGATGAAAAAAAAACACTTGAAATATTTCAGGGAATAAAATTAATTTAGCGTCAAAAGCTTTTAAAACAAAATACAGTTTAAAAACGGTGCCGAAGTGAATTTAAATGAACTTCCCCGGAAACAAAATTAACAACTGGAGTGAGTAGAAATTACATCGTCAACTGCTTTTTAATATTAAAATAAGTACTTATATCAACTTTATGCCTGTAACTATGTACAATTGTACAATGAACATGTACAAACTATCTTTAATAAGGTTTTGTCGTTCCTGCAACAAACAATTCCTTCTTTAGGAATATTACGTGACAATAAAATAATATTTTATCTACTACTAACACGGAATACCTAATACATAGTATGCTTCTACTACCTTTTGACTTCACCGCGTGGAGTGAAGTCCTTAAAGATCCCATTGTGAAACCGGTTGTGGTATTTGGCTGAATTTATGGGGCTCTTAATGCTTTTAGAGCCAATAGTGAGAAAGGATCGGCCAATCAAAGGTTTTTTTATTTCAATGACAAGATAGTCCTTGACTGCGATATCACCTGATGGTAAGTGATGAGGCAGTCTAAAATGGTAGCGGACCACCTTGGAAAGGGTATGGCAGTATAAATTCAACCCATACCCATAATCGGTTTCTACACGCCATCGTGCCGTAACACTAAATCGCCTGCTACCCAAATTGTCTCTGAGGCATCTCAGAAATTATAAAATCAAAAAATCTAGGTATGTCAAAAAAATTTTTTTTACAATGGTTAACAAATCAATGCTATGCACACAGTGTTTCCACAAAGAAGTTTCAAAAATGCACACCTGCCGCAACCTAACACATGTTACGATGGGTAGACACAAAGCAGACCCATTTCCGTTGGTGGCACCTTCACGCTCAAATATGGTTAAGCGAAGCAATGGCTGGATCATAATTCTGCAGTGCGAAATTTTTTACTTTCGCACTGCAGAAGCCTGCACTAGAGTGCTTTTCCCCTTGGTTCTACAAATGGGTGTAATATTTTAAACAGTTTACGAACTGTCGCGACACCTCCGTGCCACAGGAGAGCAGTTTGTGTAACACCGTCTGCATATTATAATATCATATCGCCGGGTCAACTTGTCTCGCCTCTCTCCGTTCCCTAAACATACTCATACAATCATACCTACTCAAACATCGATGACGATTCCTATACTTAGGTAAGTCTTTATATTTGCTGTAGGTAAACTTCCACGCTTAGTGTCAATTTTACCATCAAGTATAACCGAGGAATTTTAACGTTCTGACAGTTCTTGTACTGAAAATCTGTCAAAACAAGGCGAAATACAATTGCTTGTGGGATTTTAGCACTTAAATGATAGGTAATATAATCAAGAGTAAATAAGCATCTTCTAGGTAAGCCAGCTCCATCTTAGACTTACCATCAGGTGAGATTGCAGTCATGCGCTAGTTTATATAAAACTAGCTGTTGCCTGCGACTTCGTCCACCTCAATTTCTGTTATTATGAGCAGCGTGATGTTATATAGCCTAAAGCCTTCCTCGATGAATGGACTATCCAAAACAAAAAGAATTTTTCAATCAACACAAAAAGAATTTTTCAATCAAACAAACAACTCTTCAGCTTTATAATATAAAGCAGTATAGATAATTCCGTAATTAATTATGACAGTCAGTAAAGTATACTTGTGTAGCTGTGATCATAAAAGAACGAGACAAAAATATTAAAAAAAATATAAGTTTTCCACTTTTTTTTTAATAATTTAGGTCAGTAGAGCAGTTGTCAAGTCCGGGGGAGTGTGACTCCGGCCTGGTGGGCATGAGGTCGCGAGCCGGTGGTTCCAAAGGCGGTCGAGGAAGAGGTTCAGCTTGGGGGTCCATCTCACGAGTGTTCGCCCGAAGCCGGCACCGCACCAAATCCGGCAGCGCGGCCAGCTGTGGACATGAGAGCGGTATTTCTTATTTAATAATTTACTAGCTGATTCCCGCGATTTTGTCAGCGTGGAAAAAGTTTAGAGTGACTTGCTACCATCCGCGAGTAGTTATGTCCTCTATCTCCAATAATATTTAGTAGATCATCACCAAAATATTTTTAATAGTACACAATTTATATTAAAAAAATAACTGCTCTTCTCAGCAGAATCAGCATTCCGAACCGGTGGTAGATTTTTGACTTGTCATAAGAGCCACAAGTGGGCCTTCATGAAATAAATAATTTTGAATTTGAATTTAGAATTATCATCAAATTCGGTTTAGATTTGACGAAGTTATGGAGCAAAATCAACAAAAACTTTGATCCCCTATCCCGAATAAACCTTATTGTTTATCAGGATAAAAAGTATTCTATATATTGACCCGGAGTATTAGCTACCACTAAATCCATTCAGTAGTTTTCGCGTGATGCGCACAGACAGACAACAAACAAAGATGCTTTGTCTTAGTTAATTTCTAATTGAAGATACCTTGCTCTACCGCAGTGTATGTATCCTTCGACATGTTCGCGCTCGTCTGTTTGCATACATTTGTTTTACATGGAAGCGACATCGAAGTAGCGAGCTAAACCGCGACCGCGAGATATCGCAGTGAGGCATCTTTGGCATGTTTTTACCCTAACATTGTTGATCACAGAGCCGGTGTACGCCGGCACGGGCAGCACGACCCGCGCGTGGTCTCCGCTCGGCAGCGAAGCAGCGCTGCGCGAGGCCGCGTCGCTGCCGGTGTCGCGGTGGCGCGCGCCCGCCATCATCGCGTGGCTCGAGCTCGCGCTGGGCATGCCGCAATACGCAGCTGCTGTCGCCGACAATGTGAAGAGCGGCAAGGTCAGCTAATAGCTTCTTAGTATTTTCATATCATACTAATATTATAAAGGTGAAAGTTTGCATGTGTGTGTGTGTGTGGGTATGTTTGTTACTCCTTCACGCCGGAGAGAGAGAAAATTAAAGAGTTCCCGTGGGAATCAGAAAATCCTAAATTCACGCGGACGAAGTCGCGGGCATCATCTAATAAAATTAATATTTCGTCATGATGTAGAACAACGACGGATGTGTATTTTATCAACTTTACAGTATAGGTACAGCCATTTAAAATAATTTCCGAAGTTTTGTTATCATTCCTTTTTAAATAAAAAATCTGCAGCAATTAAGTTTCTTCACCTATATACTTACATTGAAATGGTTTTGTTTGAAAATAGTACGTAAACAAATAACAATTGTTAATGAAATGTCATATGCCATTACTATTAACACCGAAAGGCGTTGTTTTATGCCGAGTTCTTGGAGTATACTCAGTACAGACTCATTGCTTGGTGCGAAATTCAGTCCATGAGACCCCCGCATTCCGGAGCATCGATTTCCTGTTTTTCTACGTCTTGTCGTAAAGTCCACGTCCCGCAGCATATAAAAATATGGAACAACAAGTGTTTGTTTATTTACCTACTTTTGTACTAATTTATTTTTTACCCATAAAGGATCAAAGTCGATTTAATAATAATACTTACCTAATATGTATTATATTTAGCGTAAAATTAGAGTAGGTAAGGTTCTTTGTGTCTGATTTTATTTTATAAGTTTTATGGCTATAGGATGGCTATAGACAACAAGGGGCCCAGCAATAAGTCTTTTAAAATTTTTATCAATGTTATTATTTTCTGGGAAAACTACGGACAGGCTTGGCGAAACTATAGGTTCCTTGTTGTGTGAACCCTAAGTAACGCTACGTATTCAATAAACTCAGAGCTTACATTTTATTTACACAAAGCTTTATATAAATGTAAATTTTATGGAAGAAAAATATTAAAAATTATAATTACATTATTAGATATATACATATTATAAAGGCGAATGTTTGTATGGGTGTGTGAGTATGTTTATTACTACTTCACGTCACAACAATTGAACTGATTTAGCTGGGATCGAAGATAGCACCCACCCAGGATTACACATAGGCCACATTTTATCGCCGAAAATTAAAGAGTTTTCGCGGGAATTGAAAAACCTTAATCCACGCGGACGAAGTCGCGGGCATCATCTAGTAAGTAATAAACTATGAAGGCGTGTGTGCCGTGAAATTAAGCTACCTACATAATCTAAATTATTTCCGTTTCACGAGATTTTGTCGATAAAACTTTATAAGTTGTTAAATATACGTTTTCATGGAAATACATTTATTATTCACAATATCAATTTCGTTATGATTTCGTTACATTTATATGGAAACTTTTGGAAACGAAGCGAAAGCAATCCTTCAATAAATTGATCGCGGCATTTGTTTATTCAAATCACGTCCGTTATCAGTTCGGAACCGTGAGATGTAATTTTATTAATATTGTTGTTATAATTTTATAATATTGGGGAACAACAGTACGGATGCCATTTTGATTGATAAAAAGATTTCCATAGTTACTTTTAATTTAGTTCTAAAGTTCCGAGTAATGTTAATATTATAAAGGCGATTGTTTGTGTGTGTGTGCGCGTGTGCGCGTGTGCGTGTGTGTGTGTGTGTGTGTGTGTGTGTGTGTGTGTGTGTGTGTGTGTGTGTGTGTGTGTGTGTGTGTGTGTGTGTGTGTGTGTATGTTTGTTGCTCCTTCAGGTCACAACGAATGAACCGATTTAGCTGGAATAGAGATAGCTCATACCTACCCAGGATTAACACATAGGCTACATTAATTACATTGAAAAATCACTTTACTCCTCTTTTTTTTTCCGATGACAAGATAGCCCTTGACTGCGATCTCACCTGATGGTAAGTGACGATGCAGTCTAAGATGGTAGCGGCCTAACTTGGAAGGGGTATAGCAGTGTAAATTCAACCCATACCCCAAATCGGCTTCTACACGCCATCGTGCTGGAACGCTAAATCGCTTGGCGGCACGTCTTTGACGGTAGGGTGGTAACTAGCCACGGCCAAAGCCTCCCACCAGACCAGACCAGAGACAATTTAGAAATTATAAATTCCTAAATTGCCCCCGCCGGGAATCGAACCCGAGACCTCCCAGTTATAAGACCACAGCGCTCACCACTGCGCCAGGGAGGTCGTCGAACCTCACAGCCAGTCCTTACAGCTCATAAACCTGTTTTTCATATTACATACTCAACATTGGGGGCGTCATATTTAATATTGAAATTATATTACACGGCTCTCTGCAAGAGACACTACAGGTTATTATTAAAACTAGAATAAGGTACTTAATAAAAACCGTTCCCCTCACAAAATATACCTAATGCTTTTTATTTGCTACTTTATTACAAAATAATTTATCTGTTTAATAAATTAATATGGATTACTAGCGACCGCGGGCTACGCACGTGTGCAATTTAATATAATATTTCACCGAATTAAGTAAATTTTAAGTCAATACATTCTATCTGATGATTATATGTTAATATTCTGAGTATTTAAGTATAGTGAGCAACTGACGCGATGAAGCGTCAAATATTGTGTTCTGGTTGTTTCTAGATCCGTGCTTTGAATGGGCAGGTTCTGCTCGAGCTCACAGACACGGACCTGGAGGTCGGCCTGGGCATCAGCCAGCCCATGCACAGGAAGAAACTGCGGCTGGCGATCGAGGAGCGGCGGCGACCGGACCTCGTGAGGAACCCGAGCATCGGGCAGCTAACTCACGCCTGGGTTGCGGCGGAGTGGTTACCTGATTTAGGACTTTCACAGGTAAGTTTGAATTATAAAGGTAATGATCGTTCATAAGTTCGTAATAAAATTAATTGTATTTACATTTTTTTTTAAATGTATTGATACGCTTAAAACAATTATTATCCATAATAATATAATTATATGTATACTAATTAAATAAACATTAGTGTGGAAGTAACTCTGTGTATATCTGTCTGCCGCTGAACCAATCTTGACGAAAGGCAGAGAGATAATTTGCATTCTGTAGACGGATATAAGATATGTTTATTGCAGAATATCAAGAATTTACCACGTCAAGATGGATAAATTCGCACGCATCAGCTAGCTAATTATTTAAATAAAATGTCTGAAAATATATTTAAAAAAACTATCTTTACTTAAGGAGTTTATTTTAAGGCACTATCTTGAACGATTGTTATGAGTTCAAAAGTGTCAAATGCTTTTTGAACTTTTTATGAATATTCCAACAGTACGCTGAATCATTCGTGACAAACCTAGTAGACGCTCGGATGCTAGATACAATCAGCAAGAAAGAACTGGAGAAGTATCTTGGCGTCACTAGGAAATTCCACCAAGCTTCTATCGTGCATGGCATTCATCTGCTAAGGATAATGAAGTACGATAGACAAGTAAGTGTGTAATTATATTTTGTTAGGTTCATACACTGAATGCGCTCAATGAGTAAAAAATACATCACAACGCGTCAAAGAATCTTTAGAACAGTTTGCAGCTTTTAAAAATGACCACAACTTTCGGTTATTTAGAGTTGTAACCCTCTAAATGTTGAAAATACAGTACGACCTAGAATACTCCACGCAGTCTTGTCATAATACTTTTGTAAAACGTGAAGCCAGAAGTGAGCTTAACGAAGTAGGTACTTCAATTTATTTTATTTGCTTAATATGACTTTGTTATAGTATGAATTTTTCGCTCAATGTTCAAATTCGGTCTATGAGCGTAACAATTAATATACAAAATTATTATATATAGCAGTAAGATGCTTGTAGCCTGATATAGTTATATCTTCCGTAATATAGTTATACAAAGGCGGTTTTACTAGAATAAATAAAAGTAATGAAATATTTTTCTTGTCATTTCTTGCGATTTTTTATTTACGTTACTTAAAATTTCGGATTAATTATCATGATCTCAATGCTTAATTTATGTCACCTGTATAGATCTCATTACTTAGGTGACCTATTTTTAGTGGCGTGAGTCGATCTTCTCGACCGTAACTAGGTTATGACCTTCTTGTCAAAGTAATAGCCACGGTAACCATTAATTTTATTTCCACAGTAAGAGAGCATAGGGCACTTAATTTTTTTCATTTAATGTTTCTGTACTGTTACTTTAATTCCTGCAAGATTATTTATTATTGTTTACTCTGTATAAATAAAACCATACATTGCTTTTGCGTAGAGCAGTTTAAAAAGTATGTTATAACCGTTAAACCATTGTTATACGTATAATTTCAAGTTATTGGTAGACATTATAAATAATACAAGAAACCTTCTATTGTCATGATTTTACTTGAAGTAAATTCATTGAGCGACGGTTATCCTTGTGATAAAAATAAATAAAATATAATTTATGCGAATAAGATTTAAGATCAGGGGAGATGTTCTTATTCAGTTAAAATCTGTCTTATTCGCAAAATAAATACGCAGTTCGTTTAACGATAAACAAAAACAGATAAGGCGAAAGCAAACAAATGGCAGTGCGAAACTTCTTAGGGTGAACGCAGACGTCAGTCAAATTAGCTTCATTAGAAACAAGTTTTAAGTTTTTAATCGCTTTGTTGATACATGATTGATTCACTGTATGCTATATTTAAACACTTATCTATTCGTCCACTAAGTCCATATACCCAATAATATTTCAAAAAGACGTGGATCTATGATTTGAAATTTTAATTTATTTACACATACCTATAACATTTACAACTCTATCTATCACGATAACATTCTCTAACATACGGTTTGTTGTTCAAAATTTCTTGTCAAAGTTTATACAAAATAACCTCGTAAATATTTTATAACTTAACAAAATTTTTAACACATGTGATTTTTTATTGAATAACACAAAAGGACACACAAACATCATTATAAATGTTTGAATGATTAATATTATAAATATTAAATAACAGGGTAATTATGAGAACCTATTTGTGTCTGCCCTTATGAACGGTTTCGTGTATCTACGCCCCCAGTAATGGTGATGCCATTAATCATTTCTTATTTAAGCCTCTTTAAAATTCCAGTCCGACATTAAATAAAAATTTTCACGTTCTATTCGCCCTTTACGCATTTTTATAAAAATATTTTGCCCACATCAAGTTCTTTATTCAAGTTTTACGTCAAGATTATTTATTGATTTATCTTCATAATTATTATTATATAATTTTTTAAACCATCAATACTAATAATTAACTTAATCAGTATTCTTAATCACGTCATTTATGTTTCATTCTATAAAATTTTTTGTTGTATTTCTTATTAAAGGTAGATTGCATGTTAGGTGGTAAAAGTAAATTTTCGATTTTTTGAACACTAAAAAATTCTATTGAATTAAGGGTCGCTTAACTTTTAAAATTGACCTTCAACTTGAACGTAAAACCTTACCTTTTAAAAAGATTATTATTTATTATTAAATTATTAAACTATGGAGTTAAGGACACCTAATTGGTGTGAAGTGGATCATAACACTAAGGGCCGATTTTACCAACGGCAATAGAAAAATGTTCCGACAGTTTTTGTATTACCCATTTTATTTCTTGTTTAAAGGTCACTGAATTTTGGTGAAATTCGTACTTAAAGTATTTAATATTTTTATCTCAGGCTCTAGCAGTAAGGCGGCATCAATGTGAAAACGTAGATGCAGACCCGCTGGTATGGACTAATCAAAGATTTATGCGTTGGGCGCATAACATCGATTTAGGTGAATTTGCTGATAATCTCAAAGGTAAGTTCTTATCATAACTCTAATTTACTTTCCCTGTTACATATTTTACCATAACAAAAAATTGAATTAAACTCGATTTTTTTTTTTAATTTATAGATAGTGGTGTACACGGTGGTTTGGTTGTATTGGAACCATCATTCACCGGCGAAACTATGGCTACCGCTCTAGGTATACCACCCTCCAAGAGTATAATACGAAGACATTTGGTAGCAGAATTTGATGCTCTAATTGTTCCAGCAAGGTAAACTAATAAAAGAAAATATCTGAGATTTTTAATATAGTATTCAGAATATTCTAACATTTGCCATAAATCATATCTATAAAGTAGGCTATTTAACATTTTTATGTAAGTAAAGTCAAAAAAATCTTGACGGTATACTTAGCCAATATCAAAATTACACAAAAAAAAATTATTCGATATTCATATTAAATTTATCAAATTTTAAAGTGCAATTTTTTTGTGTCACAAAAAGAATTATCAGCAAAATCACAAAGAACTATAAGAGCAAAAAATGTGAAATGCACTGCATGAATGCATAGTCACCGTCACAGCCCCGTAGGTATGCAACCTGTAGATGATTATAATATAAGGTGCAATCCTGCAGGTATACGATATTTTGCCAGGTGGAAGAACTGCAAGTGGAGGCTGCCCGAGCATCCATGTTGTCCACAAAACAAAGATAAACCCAAAAAAATCAAAAAACTCTCCTTCAGGAAATAAATGTCGCTTCGATGTCCTTTGAAAACCCTGTACCTATGTAAAATTTCCAAACAAATATTTGTAAAAGTGCTATTTTTACACGAAAGTAAATATTCAGTTGCGATTTCGTAGTTTCGTAGAAATGTCTCTTCAAATTGCTCATTTACAACTTTTTTATCGAAAACTTTACGAGCGGTGAAGACTGATAAGTAATAGTAGGAGTCGTGGTTTGTAAGTAAAGTATAACGAAAAGTTCATAATGGAAAACTTCACAACACTATTTGTCGCCCCTTCGCCTTCGTCTGTGTTAGATTCGGTGTTCTCTCTCCGTGTGCCCCCAGAACTTTCAGACGTGCCGTAGTTTAGATTCACATTTAATGTTATTCGAAAACGATCAATTTGCTAATTTTAGTAATTATATTACATACGAAGTAGTTTATATTGGCATAAAAGCATAAAATGCTTAATGCTATTTAGGGGGTGAATTATGTCCCATTATGAAACTATATAAAATACTATGAAAGTTTAATTTCAATTCATTACAAATTTTGAAACATAATAAACAGTTTAAATTCCATTCAATGTCATTAGTTATAAAAACAGAACCATTCACAATAGCTTTAGGATTATAACAATAAATAGTATTTACCTACTAATATTGTAAGATAACTATGTTTTTGACTTGTATATACATTCATATTGTAAAGTTGAGAACGGTGTATTAGTTTTATTGTAACATTATTAATTGGCATATAAATGTGAATAAATCCTTATAAAAGATAAACCTAAGGGATATCGAGCCAATTTCTTTTCTTGATCATCACCCCTAAAAACTTGGCGATCCTTGCATCGAGACAGAACGGTAAACCATTTTATCGATACGTCATGAATGCCTCTGTCATCATCATTAGATCGCACTTTTCGGGCTTTGTCCACTCTGTCCGTACAAACTTTCTTTCTTCCATAAAACATTGATTAATTTATTTTAAAACATACTTAAAAGGTTTTATTGATTTTAAACACAGTGATATATTATTATGCTTGTCTACTTTAGACGTTATAATTATTATCGTTGTTATTTTCATCTTTTTTATTAAGAAAAATATCGCATTCATCAAAAACGAAACTTATATAGTAAATACGAAATTATGTTATAATTCGATTATTAGATGCGATATTGTTCTTAATTTTTTAAATGTTTCTTATGTTTCTTTAAGGCCATTTTTATCATCATACTTGTACACAATTAGCATGATTCGTATTATTTTTAAGTGCATCATGCTTTTGGTGTCTATGCCGAGTTCTGTTAAAGTTTCTATAGCTCTTCGTTCATGTATTCAAATATATATTTGATCTTCAATTAACTACTAACGATTATGAAATAAAACAAATCCCGAATACTTTTTAGAAATAAAATCCATACAGACTAAGATAAAAAGCAATGTAAACACATTACAATAGACTATGCATGTCTGCTTTTTGTGTTAGCAATGTTTGGACACAATAGTGCAAATTTGAGGGAGTAATTACAGAGAAAGTTGAAAGCTAACCGCTATCTGGCTACAGTCAATAATTTCTCAAATTTGTACCTTTAATGGGCGGTGTAAGTAAATATTAATAATTTACAGGAATATGTTCGGTCATCAAATTAGGATGTTGGGACGACCGTTCTCAAGATCAGTTGCCACAGGCTTGCCTGGAATTGACTTCAGCGCTGATTCTAGGAGACATAGTTTAAGGGTAAATTTTTATTTAAAAAGATTATCGACATTTACATTAAATCTAGCTAGTTTTAAAATGTTAAGGTAAATTAAATAATATTAAAGTTTATTTAGGTTATTTTTGTTACTATGTATTAGTAAAAAAACACATTTAACTTTTCAGGGATCAATATCACGAGCGCTGGGAGCCCTCAAACCAAAACACGATCGGCCATCGCCATCTAGTTCAAGCGAAAGTTCAAGTGTAATGAGTTTGACACAGCCCTATATGTCATATTCACCGCCCATTGCCGTACGAACTCTTTCGCAACTGAGCATGACGTATGCTCCACCACCTACACTACAGGAATACGAACCAATTTATACGCCTCTAAGCTTGTACTCACAATCAAGTGTGTCAACGAGGGATAGTATGACACGCCTCAATGACATAAAGGAAACAGGTATCACTCACAGGTAAGTTTGGACAAGAAACTTTTTATTCAAGGTTTTCATATCTTACAGGTAAGTGTTAAAAAATATACCTACAAATAATAATAATGACAGGGATTATTAATTTGTAGCTATCTCCTATATATATATTTTTTTCGATTATAATAAAATATCAATAACTAATAATCATTAATCTGGTAACAAGTGACGATGTTGTCTAATGTATGCAATCATTCTCCATCAACATGACATTGGTGAAACAACCTGTGCCCAGTTGTCACACCTAAAAGCCACTGCTTGGAAATTGAATTGAATGTATGCAATAATTTTATTCAACCTATATTGGTAAATCGTTTTATGCAGCATCGTACTGAAAACTAATGGTTACTGGTTGGTTGGAGTCGTCAAAAGAGTAGGATTTACCTGGCCTAGGTTATTATTATAATTTTTTTTATTATTATTTTCAGGTATGGACAAAGAGCAGAGCAGGCCCACAGAGTGAGTTCCCCACTGCCCAGATCTGACGATAGCGTCGTGAAACAGAAAAGACATCGTAGAGTTAAAAGTATCGGCGACATTAACGCGTCTAGCAAAACATCCGTTTAGTCAATAATTCTGGTTATCAATGTGGAGTCCGGGAAGGAACAGTAATGATAATAATAATTGATAAATCATCAATCTCTACTATAACTAATTACTTTATAATAAAGATGAATGTTAGAGTAGAATCAGTAAATGGATTATATAAACAAATTTTTGTACCTTCAATGTGTAGAATCCAGAAGTCACTCTCTCCTCTCATTTTGCATTTTGATTTCGCATTAGTTTCAAGAATAATAAGGAATAATAAGGAACCCTGTGATGTTACGTAATAAAATGTAGTGTTCCCAATAATTATTAGTATTGTAAATTATACAATAATAATATATTGTACAATAATTGATACCTAATTAGTAAAAATAATATAAATGTCATCAGTGGAAATTCAAACCACACAAACTACTGTGTATTATTTACCGTTTGGATAACATAATAGTCGAACTAATATTGTATTTTTCGAGTATTTAAATCATTTTAAAACTTACTTCTTGATCTTTTAAGAACAGAATCGTAACTTACAAAACATGTTCCTATCGCTATAATCCTGAAGTACTTTTCTTAAATTAATAAATTAACATTTAGCATATCACAATTTCGAAAGAAGCTACCGTACAGACTGATAAAGATATCATGATAATTAATTTATGTCTTATAATAAGTATTCAGTATTCCATTTAATATAGGTTTTTGAGACTACTACTTAATACTTTTAATGATATAATTTTTACACCTGCTATATTAAGAGTCTATCCACATATTTTAACGATCCATACTTTATGGAAAATAATACCTAATTATACTGTAATTTTGATATTGTAGGTAGGTAATACATAATTTGAAGCTCTCGCCTATATCATATTTTTATGCATAAATATTCCTTTTGTTATGAGTTATGACCAAAAGCTCTATTTTAATCTAAAATGTTTTATCTGAAATAATGTGAAAGTTATGAGGAATAAATACACTTTTTATGTTTACTTAATACTATTGGTAACATGCTAAGTTAGCTTAAAGGAATAATATTGGAGATTGAATGACCCCTCGGATGAAAACGTTCCTAAAAATAACTGTTTTCATCATATATATTTATGGATATGGTGGAAATTCCAAAACTAACTGTTCAAAAGTTCTGTTTTGGTGGCTAAAGTAAACATGGGTTATTTGATATCATTTCTTCCTCCCTTAAGGATCGTCTCATCTTAGCTGTAAGCCTATAATCATCGAACTCTAACACTAAGAGAGGACGAGGTTATCTGGAAAAATCTCTACCTTAGAGATACAGTTTATCTTGTGCCCGCCCTTTAAATGTTTGCTTTTTTATTTTTTGGTACTAAATAAATAAATAAAAAAGAAAGAAAGTTTCAATCAAAGATGGTGTGAGTGCCATGTAATTTGCGATTTATTGTGTCTTTCACAGCACAGTATGTCAGTTTTTAATAATTTTCTGCGAGTTCTTCCTACTAAAGCTAAATACTGCGTAGTCGGACTTTTTTAGAGGCTTACTAAAAATGGCTTATCACTGAGTTGAATTTTGCGCTTCTAAGCGTTAGACTTCGGCGCCTGTAATAATACTGTAATAGCAGAGATAATAAATTCGCGTTATCTCAACCAATAGGTATTTATTTCAGTAAATTTTATTTGTGTACCTGTTAACGAGTTATAACTTTTGCATCAAATTGAATTATAAAAAATGTGGAAAGACTCAATTCTGTATTATTGCCGAAGACTGTGATAATAAAATACACTCACAATGCAGGCTCAGGCATCTGATAGTTTTTGATACTTCTGAAGGTTTTGATACTTATACAAATATTATTAATAGTCAATTTGTATCTAATTATATTATAATTTAATCTACTATTGCAATCGAGCTTGAATTCCTACTATATTTGATAAATTGTTGATTTTGTTTAACTTGTTTTGTTAATAATATTATTTTGATGCTTTAATTAAATAGTTCATTATTTTTGTCAAACTTTGTGATTTCTTTTGATTGTGATATTTGGGTTACCAATATTTAAATAATAAAAATATGAATGTCTTAAATAAAATAATATTATAGAAATTGAGTGTTTTATTTTTTTATTAACGTGCAGGAAGTTGACTACAATATCCCAAAAATAGGAGATCCAAACTCAATCCATGCGAAGTCGGGGGCATCAGCTAGTATAGGTACACTCTAACAGACAGAGACACTATAACATGCATATAATATTAATATAGATTTTACATAATATTATACCTACTAGGAAGTTTAGGTTAGGTTAAGTTTTATAAACGAAGACAGAGACGTATTAACTGGATGGATTAATTTGATAACTGGATTTATAAGTGTCTGTGTACATAATTAAGCGCGTAGTACGTCGCAAACATCTAAACCGATATGTTAATCGGCTTTATGTTGATACGAGTAGTTAGTACCTATATAAAGTGAAGGTACATCCAAGAGGACATCGGAATTGTGTTTCTACAGAACTACGACTCCTATTGATTCCTCCGATTGATTTATGATTTAATGCCAATTTATGATTTAAATAGCTTTTGCCTCGACTTCGTTCGCATGTGCTTAGATTCTTAAAAACCCCACAAGAATGTTCTGTTTTTCCGGGATAAAAATACTTTTTTGTTTCTTAAACAAACTTTCCTACTGGTAAGTTTGTTTAAGAAACTTTTTTTTACTTTAAGTACTTTAACTTACAGGTAAGTTAAATGAGTAGTTCCTATCATTGTCATTATAATAAATCGTAAATAAATATACAAAAATAATAACGTTGGATACCTTTGGCCTGCGAATTCATCAGCAGCTTTAGATTTTTAAAATCTCAAAAATCTCAGTGGATCCTTCTGTTTTTCCTGGATAACCGAGACTTTCCTCGCACCGTAAAGCGCAGTGTTGGCAGATCCGCAGTTATGTAAGTGACGTCCACTCGTCACAAGGGTAAGTACAGGGTGTAAATTAAACTACCATGCCATTCGGTAATAGCCGTTTGTGGTTCATTCACTTGTGAGTTGAGTGTCACTCCCACCTCGCGCTATGCGTACACGACTATATACCATTTATTTATGTCTCATTATACATTGATCGTCACCTGCCTACTTAACTGCCTCGTTGGTCTAATGGTTAGCAAGTTCGACTGCAGATGACGAGGTCCCGGGTTCGATTCCCGGATCAGGCCATAAAATATACCTATTGGGTTTTTCTGTCAAGAAATTCTCAGAGCTAGGAAATTGGCGGTGAGTCATCCCCGTGCCTCGGAGAGCACGTAAAGTTATCTGTCCTGCGCCTGATCTCACTCTGGTCTTATCAGATTTCCGTCCCAGCCCTTCCTATACCCTTACTCTCATAGGAGATTAAGGGAATAGAGAGCGCACCTGTGTTTGCGCACACATTTGTGCACTATAATATCTCCTGCGCAGATGGCTAATATCTGTAGAGATTGGCCGCCGTGGCCGAATTCGGTCGGGAGGACATTATTTATACATTGATCGTCACAATATAGACCTAATCGTCTCCTAAAAAATAAAAAGACGTGTGGCACTCAGGGACTGCCGCGGTAAAGCTATTGCATAGCATTTTTTATCAACGCCATCTAGCGGTGAGCCGCTAGATGGCGTTGATAAAAAATGCGCCATCTAGCGGCTCACCGTAGAGGAGTCCCGTGTCAGGCTATTTTCGTTACGGAATTTCTGGATTCGGTCTCCACGCTGGCCCGCGATAGAAGCTATGCAATAGCTTAATATCTGCAATCTAATAAAATGATCTAAGGTTACTCATAATGTTTGCATCTCATAAAAGGCAGTTCGTGCGGCGTCAAACGTCTCCGCAAAATCTCCAGACACATTAGGATCATAGTCACATCCCACGCTGTATTGCCTATTGTGTGCCTAGAATGAGGTCGACTATAACTTCATTCTTAGATCATTTAATCTAAATGGTGGTTACATTATGCGATATGGGTACAAAAGTACCTACATTCATCAAATTTTTGTACAAATATTGAATGTTATTTATTCAATAAATCCCTGTTTACTGTTTAATTTTCAATGAAAATAAGCTTGGATTACATAACACTAAAAGTCTCTAAGCAATTTTTTTAATGACCTTATTGAATACAGATCACACCTTAGTTTACTATCATAGTGTTGACTAGCTTTAACCCGCGGCTTCGCTCACGTTAGGTTCGATTTTTTAAACTCCTATTTTACCTCCTTCGGGGTTGAATTTTGAAAAATCCTTTCTTAGCGGATGACTACGTCGTCATAGCTACCTGTAGGTATGCCAAATTTCAGCTCGATCGGTCCAGTGGTTAGAGCTGTGCGTTGATAGATCAGTCAGTCAGTCAGTCAGTCAGTCACCTTTGCCTTTTATATATTTAGATTTTGACAATCTTAGTGAAAATATCGCCATTTCATGCTCTATGGAAACTAGTTTAGTTAAGTCTTAGATTAGTTAAACATTTTAGTTAACTCATAGAAGACTTTAATATAAAATTTTCAAAAACTAAGATTTGAACGTAAAGAAACTATCTATATACATATAATTATAAATTGTTATCTATAATATCTAATGAATTGAGCGAATATCATGTAGCCAGCCATTTAGCAGTAGAATTGGTGGCATGTAGCTCGAATTTAAAATGATTTGTTAGTCTAATGAACGCCATTGTTTAGAAATAATTTAGTATGTGCATTGGGAAATTATTTTTAATCGGGAAATGCACAGTTCATTAGTGTCTGAATATGCAAATGAAAATAATTTATGATAGTTGATATATGCAATTTATTAGCATATTTTGTGTTTTCCATCATTGCAAGCTTTTACTCACTCGGTTGAGGCATGAAAAGTTAACAGCATTCATATTATAGATAGTTTTTAAAAAAGCTAGTAGTCCGTTAACTTTCAATCTAATATAGTAAACCCGTAAAAAAAATTATGAATATAATTATTATAAAGAAGTTTCTCTCGACTCCCATACCATATCAAATCGTATCATATAATATTATAATATCATTATTATTACACTATTAAATGATATCTAAATATATAAAAGGCAAAGGTGACTGACTAACTGGCTGACTGACTGACTGATCTATCAACGCACAGCTCTAACCACTGGACCGATTGAGCTGAAATTTGGCATACAGGTAGCTGTTAGGACGTAGACATCCGCTAAGAAAAGATTTTGGAAAATTTCAACCCCAAGAGGGTTAAATAGGGGGTTAAAAAATCGAACCTAACGTGAGCGAAGCCGCGGGTTAAAGCTAGTTACATATAAAGGCAAAAGTTTGTATGTGTGTACTGCGTATGTGTGTACATACCCAGGACTGACAGAACAGGACATAGGCCTCAATTTATCCCGGAAAACCAAAGAGTTTCCGCGGGAATTAAAAAACTAAATCCACGCGAACGAAGTCGTGGGCATCGCCTAGTATCACATAAATTCATAGTGACGTGACCACAGACCACTAATGTACAATACGATAACAATAAATAGGAATTTGTACCTACCCATTACGAGTATCTCCACAACTCGTAAGCATACATTGTAAGCCACCTGCAACATGTTGGTGTTTACGTATCCACTAACGTCTTAAATAGTATTAACATAATCCCCTTAATAGTATTACACATTGATTCGCGAATATGAACGAGAGATGGGAATTTGCATGTCAATTAGAATGGTGCTGAGGTCACATTACCATTTCAATCGCGGCGAATGAGCGACCTACATATGCGAGTACTCCAGTAACGACCTAAACCTTCCTTTAGCCGTAATCCTAATCAATAAATACTTATTTTATTTATTTAAGGGGGCAAAAGTAGCTCAAAATGGTACACACGGTTGCTGCGCTGAACTTTTCTTTTTTGAACTTGAATTTTTCGGAGTAAAAAATAGTAAAAAATAGCGTGATATTCCAGACTATAATCTGTCTATGTGCTAAATTTCAGCCAAATTGGTTCAGTCATTGATGAGTAATTGAGTAACAAACATCCGTCCATCCATGCGTCTAAACTTTCGCATTTATAATATTATAGTACTCGTAGGAAAACTTGTTGTTTCATCGAAAACACCATATTAAGTTAACTGGTAACCCTAGTTTGAAATAATTCAGTCGGGAAATTTATTCACCTTAATCTGCCTAAAGAGGAATGAGACGATAAATCCTTTTGAACCCCTCAATACGTTTGGTGCGGCGAAACATTTCATTAACTACCTCCTGTAAATCTTACTTTTAGTTAAGCATTCTTCTTTCTCAAATCAACAAAAAAGAGTTGATTTGATTCGAGAAATTCATGAGATGGCAATTACTGTAAACTCTACATAACACAATGTTGTTATTATTTTTAAAGAGCTCGAGCAGCCGCCGAGTTTCTTGCTGGTTCTTCTCGGTTGGAATGGTATATTCACCAAACCATTGGTATGGTGAATACACCAAAGTGGTATATTCACTTGACGATTCAAAAGCACTTTTTTTTTAAATATTTAGAGCGAGCAAACGAGGAGACGGGGTGATTACCATAAACATTTGTAGCACCTGAGGCACCAACAATGCGTTGCCGGCTTTTTAGGAATAAGCCTTTAAATTTAACTTTTTAAAAGTTAATCGAAGTGGTTTTCAAAGTTGTAAGCTTTGTATATAGTTGATTGTAATATTTTGTGTGTACCGATGGGGCTGACAAAGGGCTGACATAAATGACACCTTTAGAAGTCCCATATAAAATGATGAGAATAAAAAAAAATGTAAGCTCTGTATAAATTATACATCTACAAAGTGAGAGATTTCTACTAAGTATGCATGTTATGCAACAATGTTACACGTTGTTGCAGAGAGCTGGATGAATGCAATTTACGTTTATTAAGGTCAACCTTCCCATACTATTATGTTGCGTTGCAGTATATTTTTTATGGTAAGCCAGCTGATTGAAAAGCGACTTCTTTCTTTTAAAATTTATTGCTTACATTATAATTTAGGAGATTAGTTAGTAAGACTAAGAAGATTTATTTTTTATTTTTCTCTTTTTTGGGGCATAATACTTATTGTCCAATAAAAAAAGAATCAGAAAACTGATAACCGAGTATAAAGTTATGCGTGATAGAATCGGTTAACAGGTAAACCGTGTGTTCTGTGTGTGCTACCCTTAGATGTGGAATCTATCAATAAGAAAAAATTATAAAAACCCAGTGCAAAGTTGTGCGTGATAGAATCGGGAAAACCGTGTGTAACCGGAACCCTTAGAGGTTACTTCTTCTTCTTCATCAACTTATGGACGTCCATGCTGGACATAAGTCTCCCGCATGGACTTCCACAGATCTCGGTCTAGGTCGGTTAGAGGTTACCCTGTCCATTAAAAAAGAATCATCAAATTCGGACGACTCTGCGAAAAGTTATGTATGTTAGAAGGTACAAATAAAATTGTAAAGTAAAACTCAATACCATACTTATATAGGAAATTGTAGTTATTCGTTAGTACGTGACGAGCTTTTATAACATTTGAAGAACGGAAAATCCAAGTAATTCTAGAAACATGTCGTGACGTCATAAAGCTTTATAACTTAGATTGAACTTAAAATTGTTCTCAAAAGTATTTCTCGGTAAAGCTAACCTTACATTGAAGTAGATGTGAAATAAATGTGTTATACTTTTATCTAGTCTTTCAAATTATTTATTTCAAGTAGATAAATTAAATAAATAATTTTAATTGGGGCTCTTATGTCAAGTTAAGACCCTAACAACAGTTCTGAAAGCAGATTCTGCTGAGAAGAGCTTGCAAGAAACTCAGCAGTTGCCCTTTTCAAAATAGACTATAGTCTATAGTCTGCTGTCTGACGTGTGAAATCTAATGAGATAAAATATCGAGTAATTGGGATAGTACCGTAAGTAACCAGACTATAGTCTATATTATTCTCTTTTTAATGTATAGCGTTATCTCTCTCGATGGAGTGGTACAGCTTTCGGGAGCTTTCCTAGGTATCGAACCAAAACTATCGATACTACTTAGATATCGATCCTTTTTCGAATTCCTAAGCATCATACAAACTTGGCGGCAAACTTGATCGTATGTGGCCTCCCTTACGAAAATTACCACGCCTGACTGATCTATCGACGCAAAATATCTAGGGAATGGAAAAGGTATGTCTGAAAACGTACAAAGAGAAAGAACTTTGGGAAATTATAGGGTTCTCTTGATTGATAAGGTCGATGTTTAAACTTTTGTTCACAAGATGACTTCGCAGACCAGAATAAACGTACGATAATATACCTTAGTATGTTTGTATAGGACTAGTTTTTGTCTGCAACGCAACTTGGTCCGCGTGGAGTTAGATTTTATTGAATCCCGCGGGAATCCTTTGTTTTTCCGGAGTAAAGGTGGCCTATCGTTAACAGCAACCCATCCACGATTCACTACTAGCGCAGGTCTCCTTTTAGAGAAGGGTTATGTAGGCCATACCTAGTCCACCACGCTGACTCAGTGGAATGGCCTTAACACACCCTTGAGAACATTATGGAGACTAACTCTTAGACGTGCATGTTTCCTCACGATGTTTTCCTTCACCGTGGAAATATGTATTATTTAGTTGCTTAAACGCACAAAGAATAGAATAGAATAATTTTTTATTCAAATAAACTTTTACAAAGTACTTTCGAATCGTCGTGGTGCGGGTTGTTACGTTCCCTCAAATATGGTTGAGCGAAGCAATGACTGGATCATGCGTCGTGCTCGTGAACGGGTGCCACCAACGGGAATGGGGCTGCTTTGACTTCCCATGTTGACATGTGTTAGATTATATATTGTTAGATTATATACATATTTGTAAAATATGTATTGTATTTTTGAAGCTTCACTGTGGAAGCACTGTATACTTAGCTTAGTTTTGTTACTTATTGTAAAATTAGTTTATTTTATTTTTTGAAAAGAGCAACTGCTGAGTTTCTTGCCGGTTCTTCTCAGCAGAATCTGCATTCCGAACCGGTGGTAGATTTATGACGTGTCATAAGTGCTACAAGGTAGCCTACATGAAATAAATGAATTTTGAATTTTGAATTTTTTTTTAATCAAATTAGTCTACCACTGCATGGTCCGGAATGCCGTTCCAACCGAGAAGACCCAGCAAGAAACTCGGCGGTTGCTCGTTTAAAAATTAAATTTTATGGCTCCCCGAATAGGAAACCGCAAGCCTAACCAATAGGGTATCACTGCTTCTAACAATAAAAGGTAGTATGTCAGTTATCACTCTCCTGTCTCCAGTTCCTCAACTATAAATACCCAAATAATCACTTTAATTCGTTGCTCCGTTACTGCTTGATTGAAGGACTAACCATACACACTCTTTAACTCTTGGTAGGATATTTATCAAGACTAAACGCTAAATACATAATATAATATATAAGATGTTATACAAGTTTAATATTAAAGAGTGGAGTAGAGATGAGATTAGCTCAAGCTAGATTGTAAGTCCGCCGTGCCTTCGTTACTCCAGCACAGCTTAAAGCTTATCGGCTCACTGCCAATGCGCCTATTGCGTAATAAAAGTTGGGCTATAAAACATCGCGTCATTACATAGTTACATACCAACTTTGTATATTGTAAGTACATTCACACTACAACTTTATGGTCAACTAGTTGATGCTAGCGACTTCCTTCGTGTGGATTGAGGTTTTTTGGATTTGGAACTTTCTTATTTTCCGAGATAAATAGTGCTATACCAATCTATAATCTATCAATAAAGTTGAATCAACTGTATTGGCTGACTACACGTTTTTAAAGAAATTATTATAGGCTCGCTCGTTGTCCGTCTGTCTGTCCGTGTTTCAAGGCCCTTGTTCTCAAAAACGGCTTGCTAAACGTCGGAACGTAACGGTCAATGGTCCCCTAATGCTGTGAAAATTTCAAATGTTAGAAACCTTGCTTTTTTTATTGGATGACAAGATAGTCCTTAACTGCGATTTCACCTGATGGTAAGTGACGATGGAGTCTAATAAGATGGTTGCGGGATAACTTGGAAGGGGTATGACCATACTCCATACTCCTAATCGGTTTCAATACGCCTTCGTGCCGGAACGCTAAATCGCTTGGCTGCACGTCTTTGGTGGTAGTGTGGTAACTAGCCACGGCCTAAGCAGTGAGCAGACCAGACCAGAAACAATTTAGAAATTAGTATAAATTCCCAAATTGCCCGTTTCGGGAATCAACCCCGAGACCTCCCAATTATAAGACTACAGTGCTCACCACTGCGCTAGGGAGGTCGCTATCCTTCATTGTTGAAGCGTGTGATATATTTTAATTGCTTAACTACAATTGCTTGTGTTCTATGCACGAATATTTTTCTTTGTAGGATTGCTTTGTTGGTCTTTAATTAGTGATGAAATTGTTGCTTAACTTTAGAAGTGATTGCCTTTCGTAGAATCTTACTTCAATTTAATATACCTACTTTGGTTACGAAGTGTCTTATCCAGGAATTTGTTATTGTTGTGTAAAGTTGTTGCGTAAATCAATATAGACCTAAACTGTTGCTCGGTTTTGGATGATTAATTACAATTTAAATGTTCCCTTTATTGTATTGATTAAATTGGGCAGGAGTTTGAAGTCTACAATAACTTACTTACTGAACTTGTTTGAATACTATAACCCAACGAATATTATGTTGGTAAGGTACTAAATTATTAATATTTAAAAAAGTAAACTAGGTATCTACTGTAAAGCATTTTTTGGTTCTTGGAATATATTTTATTTAATCTAATTAAAAAGTAGGTAAGTAGATACTTACCCAAGTTTATTTAATGAGGTGCCCAAAGGTAAGTTATTTTTATAATAATAGCATATTTAATACAATTTACACATATTTACAAAGCATACCGCTCAGAGATTGGCAATATCTCGCGAAATATGCCTTGAACACATTTTACTTATTTCATAAATCGCGTCTCGACTAAGCGGGCATCACTGGCATTCCTGTGATAGTGAGCGATGGGAAATCTGTGAAAGCCGATACTGAATACTGGGAATATTCCTGGAAAATAAGTGTAATCGGAAGTAGGTTCCTATATTTACGGCCGGTTCCTATATTCAATCTTCCTACTACATATCGCACACCTAGATCTAAAGAGAGTCAAAAAGAGAGTCAACTCAAAAAAGGTCTCTGTTCCTCGTGAAAAACTTTTTTTCGTCTAGGAAGACGAAAAAAAGTTTTTCGTCACAAAGGTCACAAAGGTCACATTTCACAACATCATATTTTTGACATAAAATAAAGTTGAGTTTTTTAACTTTGATAACAGAAGATTCAGAAAGACTTGTTTTTTGTCTAGGGAAGGGAATCAACTCAAAAAAGGTTTCTATCTTTTTAAGTTGATTCTCTTTAGACTCAGAGGAATAAAAACTTTTTTAAATCTAGGTATGGGTTCGATAATCTGATAAACTTGTTATTCGCTTTATTTGTCATAAATTGTGTGGGACAAATAACAAGGTTGCTAGCTAACTAATCAACAAAATATAACAGATAGATTAAATGTAGGAACCGGGCAATAGAGACCTAACTATTATAGAGTAGTAGAGAGATTATGTGACAAAAAAATATTCCAGTTTAAATTTGTTACGTTGGAATTCATTTCGCACTGGAAAATTCGGTACGTGCCTGACATGAAAATCCCCTAGGTATTCCGATTCCTAAAGGAAAAATCCATAAATGTAAGCCGGTTGCCGAATTCCTCTTTGACTTTACATTCGGCACGAATGTTTGATCCTCAGCGGATGAAGCAGATTAAGTTTCTGATACACGTAACTCCTTTATATCTTCGGTACATTTATTATCAGGTATGATCTGGTTGCAGCAGTTTGAATGCATCCATTTTAGGCATAGGCAAATTACTCTTGCAATCAATAGAAGTACTAGGTATTTTTGTACTATATATGTACTTTTTATCCCGAAAAATCATAAAGTTCCCATGTGGTTTTAAAAAACCACAAACTTTATGATTAACGCGGACGGATAGTGTATGTGGAAACCGTCATATCTGCAACGCTATCAAACGCTATAAAAGTCTCCTACGACATTTTACGAGCACCTCGAAGACTTTATTTCCCAAGAATATACATTTTCACTCCCACTGACAGACGTTTGCGTAATAAACTTAAGCGGAATCGCGTTCGAGTCGCTATGAGATAGCCAGAGCTTAGACATTCATTAAATAAACTCAATATTAGATTAAACCGCAGTGGATTCACCCCGGAAAGCGCAGTGTTGGCAGACCCTATACTAGGTGAACCGACGTCATCGAACGAGTCGCAGGGAGACACACTATCTTGATACATAATCATAATAATAATTATACCTATTACTACTGGACTTTGCTATTATCTACTTCACCAGCCCTGTCAGCTGTTTTGTTTCACATAAACGACTTCTTATTTCATTTTCTTCCATAAAAACAAATAGATACCTAGTACAGACAATAAAGGTATTAAATAATGTATAGGCAGGTAGTTTTCCAGAGTCTACAATCAGGAGGAACGTGCGGGAGGCCACAATACCCATTGATTAGGCGTATATAAAACTGTTGTATTGCTGGCCGGCGAAAGATTCCAGCGAGAATCTATACCATATTTATGAGGATAACCCATTTTACGTAACAAAATAAATTCAGCTTGTTCACATATTTTTCATTTAAAAAATAAAAATACGATATTTTATATATATAAATTGGAAGAAATATTTTTTACACATGGCTATTACTAAAGCAGAAAGGTCCAAGCGGCGCAAATACAAATACAACAGAGAGAATAGTTTCATGATAGATCCGTCTCATAGAGTCCAGTGCTGGCCGAAGGGTTGAGGGGTAACTCAGCCAGCGTTCTGGGCAAACCTCGTTTCAGTGGTTTGGCTGATATTTTCACCTAAAGTCTGAGTCTTTTATTAAAAACGATATTTTACAGTATAAAAGACTAGGGCATATTATATACCTATGTTATATTTCCGGGAAATGTCGACGTGCACTAGTCTTTTATAGTTTAAAAAAATATTGTTTGTAATAAAAAACGCAATTTAGGTAAAAATGTGGCTTGCGATAAATCTGCGGTCATAGCTTGATATAGATTAATTAATTTTAAGATTTTGTTTTTCTCTTGTTTACGAGAGATTAATTATTTATGTAGATAATATGGTATATAAGCCTCAATAGCCCAACGGTGAAAGATGCGGGCTGAAAACTGAAAGGTCGCAGGTTCGAAACCCGTTGCACTATTGTCGTACCCATCACTCCTAGCACGAGCTTTCAGCTCATTTGGAGGGGATAGGAGGATATTAGACAACTTCAGCTTGGCTAATGTTCTTTAAAAAAAAATTTGAGTTGTTAGACTATTTCTCTTTACTTAATATACCTATTGTTTGTTTCGCTGAAATGTCGACGGTTCAATCCCCACCCGTTGCACTATAGTTGTCGTACCCACTTAGGAGTGGATACGACACAAGCTTTCTGCTTATTGGGAGGGGAAAGGAGAATATTAGTCAAGTTCAGCTAGGCTTGAATCAATCAGCCTGTTTTACTACCTACTCTTAAATAACGGCGAAATAATTTACATTTAACAATTTTGACAAGGTTCACGACTTCAACTACTAGGTATAACAATAATAAATATTGGCTGTTTAGCTCATTAACCTCTTGGAAGCACAATTGCAGGCTGGAAACATGCCAATAAACAGAGGCTATGAAGTTGAGGCACTGGGGCGTTTCTTGTCGGAAACAATGTGACATCGAGAAGTATTTTTACTTTTAGCAAAGGATTTTATGGATGTTTTCGTACATAAATCCCTTAAATACCTACATGATACTCGTTTATTTAATCCTGTTTAGGTATAAATTAACTATTAATTTTAGCAATTGATGGTTGTATCGAAGACATTGCGCAGACCCTAAGCCTGGAAATACACGTCCGATTTTGTTTCCGATTGTCTGATCAGGCTACCGGATCGTATTTACTCGATACACATCCGATTTTTCCGTCAGGCTTTTTCTGAACTCAGTCGTTCCCGAGCTATCATCCCGAGTGCTTGCGTTTGGAGCAAAGCAGAAGAAAAGAAGATGGATGACGAATTAATAGAAATAGAAATATTTTTTATTCAAATAAACTTTTACAAGCACTTTTGAATCGTCAATGAATCTACCACTGGTTCGGAATGCCGTTCCTGCCGAGAAGAGCCAGCAATAAACTCGGCGGTCGCTCTTTTCAAAAAAAATTTTTTTTACAATAGGTAACAATGCTATGCTATGTATATACAGTGTTTCCACAATAAAGTTTCAAAAATGCAAAACATGTTAAGACAGGCAGGCAAAAGGAGAACCATTCCCGTTGGTGGCACCCGTTCACGAGCATGACGCAGGATCCAGCCATTGCTTCGCTCAACCATATTTGAGGGAACGTAACAACCCGCACCACACGACACCACCACAGAAATTTTAAAGAGAGGAAAGAGAAAGAAGAAAAAACGTCGCTATTGGATTCATCCAATCAATTTGACAAGACTTACTGAGAGTCATTTCTATTTAAAACATCCAAAATAATTCATAATAATAATAATTTTATTTTTATGAATTATTTTATAACTAGTGGTTCGCCCCGAACTGAGACCTCGCGATATCCCATAATTCCCAAAAGTTTTAATTATATATTGTAATAATTAACTTTTAACATTAGACGCAATAAAAAAAATAATAGTTGACATAAAACTGTTTTACTGAGACAGCGCCATGTATTAGCATTATAGTGAAGCTATTAGCTTCACAATAATGCTAATAGATGGCGCTAAAATTAAATAATTTCGTTTCTTTATAACATTTATCTAATTTTAGTATTTGTTGTTCAAGTACAGGATATAACTGAATTTTCAACCAAGTTTCACGTTCTAATATTCAGTAATTCAGAAGTTATAGGGCTCTGACAGACATTTAGACGGACACACTTCTCTGTCTAGTAGGCAAGCGCCCTAGTTGACTCAGAGAACTCGCTTCGCTCGTTCAATAATAATAATTTTATTATTATGAATTATTTTATTTTATTATTATTTTTCTTTTTCATAATTTTCGCCCATTATTCGAACCACAACGATGCGTCCACACAGTGTCAGCGCTAGATTTTTTGGGCCCTAAAAAATCCCAATAAGCAAAATTCCGCCCTAGGGCTAAAAGCCCTAAGTTGGGAACCCTGACTGGCAAAATCGGAAGGAGTAACCGGATGTCTATTTTGTCTCATACTGGAAGTATGTAGACCGCGCCTTCAGACAATCGGACCGACAGTAAAATCGGAAACGCCTCGCGCCCGTTTCCGACTCGGACGTCCGATCCGGCCACCGGATCGGACGTGTATTGACTGTTCATACAAAGTAATGGCTTCAATGCCTTCCGGTAGCCTGATCAGGCTACCGGATTAGACTATCGGATGAAAAAACCTGACGTGTATTTCCAGGCTAAGCCTGGCAATAGACGTCCGATTTTGTTTCCGATTGTCTGATCAGGCAACCGGATCGTATTTACTCGATACACATCCGATTTTTCCGTCGGGCTTTTTCTGAACTCAGTCGTTCCCGAGCTATCATGCCGAGTGCTTGCGTTTGGAGCAAAGCAGAAGAAAAGAAGATGGATGACGAGTTAATAGAAATAGAAATATTTTTTATTCAAATAAACTTTTACAAGTACTTTTGAATCGTCAATGAATCTACCACTGGTTCGGAATGCCGTTCCTGCCGAGAAGAGCCAGCAATAAACTCGGCGGTCGCTCTTTTCAAAAAAAATTTTTTTTACAATAGATAACAAAACTATGCTATGTATACAGTGTTTCCACAATAAAGTTTCAAAAATGCAAAACAATCCAATGCATGTTAAGACAGGCAGGCAAAAGCAGACCCATTCCCGTTGGTGGCACCCGTTCACGAGCATGACGCAGGATACAGCCATTGCTTCACTCAACCATATTTGAGGGAACGTAACAACCCGCACCACACGACACCACCACAGAAATTTTAAAGAGAGGAAAGAGAAAGAAGAAAAAACGTCGCTATTTTGGATTCATCCAATCAATTTGACAAGACTTACTGAGAGTCATTTCTATTTAAAACATCCAAAATAATTCATAATAATAATAATTTTATTATTATGAATTATTTTATTTTATTATTATTATTTTTTTTTTTTCATAATTTTCGCCCATTATTCGAACCACAACGATGCTACCACACAGTGTCAGCGCTAGATTTTTTGGGCCCTAAAAAATCCCAATAAGCAAAATTCCGCCCTAAATTTAGGGCTAAAAGCCCTAAGTTGGGAACCCTGACTGGCAAAATCGGAAGGAGTAACCGGATGTCTATTTTGTCTCATACTAGAAGTATGTAGACCGCGCCTTCAGACAATCGGACCGACAGTAAAATCGGAAACGCCTCGCGCCCGTTTCCGACTCGGACGTCCGATCCGGCCACCGGATCGGACGTGTATTGACTGTTCATACAAAGTAATGGCTTCAGTGCCTTCCGGTAGCCTGATCAGGCTACCGGATCAGACTATCGGATGAAAAAACCTGACGTGTATTTCCAGGCTAATAAACAGATTTTTTCCTGCAAAAAATACATACGGTGTCAATCTAAATATATAAAAGGCAAAGGTGACTGACTGACTGACTGACTGATCTATCAACGCACAGCTCTAACCACTGGACCGATCGAGCTGAAATTTGGCATACAGGTAGCTGTTAGGACGTAGACATCCGCTAAGAAAGGATTTTGGAAAATTTCAACCCCAAGAGGGTTAAATAGGGGGTTAAAAAATCGAACCTAACGTGATCGAAGCCGCGGGTTAAAGCTAGTTTTAAATAAAAGCTTGACTGCCAATAACGTTACGTGCAAGTTACGTGGTGTGCCAGCACTAGCATAGATTCATCATATTCTTTAAACAATAAAAAAAATTAAGCCGTGTACCTTCTCCGTTTGTCACATACTTCATACTTCAGCAAACTGTACCGACAAGTTTAATTATTTATTTGCCTCATGGACGTTTTTATACGTTCATCGTTTGCATGTATCTAGACCTGTGACACCAACAAGTGGATTTTATGATAATTCAAGACTACCACCGCGGGTTCGCAAAGTAGATTCTACTGAAAAGAGTCAGCAAGAAACGCAGCGATTGCTCTTTGCTAAACAAACAGCGTTCCGGCACGATGGCGTGTAGAAACCGATTAGGGGTATGGTTGAATGGATGGAATTCCAAGTTAGCCCGCTATCATCGTCATCACTTACCATCAGGTGAGATCGCAGTCAAGGACTAAATTGTCATCGAATAAAAAAATAAAACAAAATGTTACAATATTATTCAGTAGCGCGTACAATTCAATGAGTTATTACATCGATGGTTATTACACTACCAAGCCGATCGTTCCAATGCAACTTTGTCATTAACGTTAATTTTAAAATGGCGAAACTAACAAAGAACTCTTTAGAATTTTGATAAAGCGAACTGGGATTAATTACAATCGGGTGAGAACGACCCTTCTCCGTCAGCCCGGAAAACGGTCACTGCTTTTTATTTAAGTTGTTTCAAATGTTTCAGATTTGTTTCAACTACCTACTTTAATATGCAGGCCTTTCTCGTAAATAAATAAAAGAGAAGCTTCGACAATATTTCAACTTTAACGATCTTTCATGCTTTATACCTTACCTTGAAAAGTGTACCTACATTAAAAATTTAAATCACCTCTGCCATGTAAAATAAATTGCTAGTGATCTTGATTACTCAAGTAGGTGGTCTCTGAAACGTTTCGGGCAACAGAAAAACATGATTTTTGCGATTAAATTAGTTTAAAATCCAATTGAGTACCTAAGCAATTTCGAAAAGGACATAATATGTCGAATATTTTGATAGTGCCATTTCTTCTCATAAATGATTCCACAAAAAGAGAACTGTGAATTTTTCGAATTTTTTGTTATACATACCATAATGCCGGAGAAAATTTTAATACAGGATTAGTATGAATTTTATGTAAATAATAAAATTCATTCGCTTTCATATAAGCAAAAATCAAAAATAGAGTTATGTATTCAAAATAGAGTTATGTATTTTTAAAATACAAGATTTGCTTTTTTCGAAATTACCTATTCAATTAAATTTTTACGTACTATACATGAGAAACTCGGTTATGCATGATATATCTACCCGAAAACTCCCCGAGTACGAACTCGGTAGATCTACGTATAATCTAACCTAACGCGGACGAAGTCGCGGGCAAAAGCAATTGTTAAATATTTCCACAAACTCTTCATTAAAAATAATGCCTATATAAAATTATTATATCGTTAAAGGCAAATAGGCATGCATTAAAGTAATAGGATGACTTTAGCAGTTAGCCTGTTCGTTTAATTGTATAGGCGAGTGATTTTCAAACGAATTCTTACCGGGGTTCTTAAGGGAACCCGGAGCACGGCCTTCGCGGGCTATTAAGCACACAATAAGTTTTCTGGATTAACGTAGAACCTCAATTATGCCTTCCCAAGGCGAAGCTTTTTGTATTATTCACGCCGCAATTGTATTTCGAAAGTTATTCAAGTAGGTATAATTTTGGTTGTTATAAAATCGATAATGGCATACCATTAGGTATAAATTAGTATCAATTAGTGATACAATTTGATGATTATAATTTCGTACTTAACATTAAGTTAGAATAACCTGTTATGAGTTAGTATCTTCGAGCCTTGTGGTTTTTGTACGGATTTTCTAATTTCTGATTTGATTCTTACTCGTTCAATGGAACGAGTCACTCATTTGTATGGGATGCGTTTAGGAAAGACTTAGCTCCAACTAAGATGACTTCACTTGAAGATTAAGATGTTGTAGTTCTGGATTTTGATTGATCTGGATACTAATTTAGGACTCGGGATAAACAAGAGACGTGTCGGTGGCATAGACAAGAAAAAAAGGTTTATTAAAAACCATAGACGTTGATAGCGTAGGTATAGTTAACATATATATGTAGGTATAGTTTAACATACATTGCAACAATGATAGATAGTTGATAACCTAGTGGTGAGCAGAGATAGCCAGATAGAATGGTAGATTTATTTATTCTCATGCCCACAGGAGATGCATCGCTAGAATACGAGGCCATCAAACGCACTGAATGGGCGTTTTAATATACCTTAGCTGTAACACGTAATCCTGGCTATATTAAACATCTTGCGAACGTACATGCAATAAACTTAAGCTAAGAGCATTTCACTTGCTTGGAAACATTATATTTACCTAATGTTATTTACCCGACTACGGCAAAACCGAAAGGAAGGGCTTGGGCACTCCACACTTCCACACATATAGGCAGGCAGGACACATAGGCAGGTATAGGCAGGCCTGGCGCACTCCGCAATAAACTGCGGAGCTACAAGTAGATGGTGTACCTCTTCGAAGGGCCTAAATTCAGAGAGTGCGAAGGGATAAGAGTTAAGTGATAGAAAAAGAGAAAAAGGTCTGAGTGAATAAGACGGTAGGTAAGTTATAGCGCTCTGTCAACCTGAATTGCACTTTATTGTGTGGTAACAAGAGCTATTTACTTAAATCATTTTGCGGAGTGAATCTTCTGTACCTTCAGGTACTATTAGGTATTCTGTGGTATAAGGGCATATGTTCAATTAAGAAGTTGTAATTTATGAGTAACAAGTGTGTTGAAAATTTAAAACACCCCCGTCATGTGAATCTATGGCAGAACTTTATGCGTTATACCCGACATCCTATTATACAGTTTACTGCTCTCAAATAGCAAGGCAAATATTTTCCGCACGCCATCAAATATCACCAAACCTGCAGATTTATCTGAATAAAGGCGAAGCTCTTGCAAAGTTTTCAAACTCAATAAATGTCGTAACTTTTATGACACGTTAACTTTACGTGTCATTTCTCAAGAAAAGTAGTTCTCTTCGGACTTTCCGGCAGATGGTTATGTAATAAAAATCGAGAAATCTCAAACGCGTAGAGAGTTTCATTTTATCATTATTTACCGGCTTGCAAAAATTTCCAGAGAGTTCCCTTAAAGAAACCCTCTAACACATTTAGATAGGATCATTATTATTAACTAGCTAATATCACCATATCGGCCAGGTCTTCTACCATACCCATGCAAAAATGTATGTTCTTGACGCCGTTATTTATCATTAAGTTGCTGAATTTTAATTCGATGTATGGAAGAGCTGTTCATGTAGAGAGTAAACTTCAGCAAAGTGTTCAAATGCAATAACTGTCTAACTTTACGACACGTTAACTCCTACGTGTCAGGCCTCAAGGAAATATTTCTCTCAAGCTCCTAGCAGACATCCGTGTAATAAACTTAGCCGGCAGGTGGGCGCATTTAATTTCTTTACTCCAGAGTAAGCAGGATAACCATCTATCGCTGTATATAAAGACTAGACTAGGTGTGGCGGAAAACGACTTGAAGTTCTCTTATACCGTCATGCCCCCTCTCTGACGTCGCTCGATGCTTCATGTCGTTAAATTTTTTTTTATTTGACATTATGATGTATGCTTGTTATTGTAAACTTGGCAGGATTTGCTATGTACATCTATAGATGGCACCCTCATCGCAGGCACATCTCTCTGCTCAGAATAAAAAAAAATTGTTTCTTAAGCTACTGCATGAGCATACCTAGGGGCAATAAAGCAGGGTTAAATATGACTAAAAAGATTGGGATTTTTTATGAACTTTTCCTTAATAAATAATTTTCATTGAAAAAAGCGCCCGGCCGAAATACATCTTATATGTATAACGCTTCTTTTAGTTAAGAACTTAGTATTGAAAAGGCACTTAAGTATTAAGCAATGAACATACTACTCTCTTCTACCGAGAGGTATTAAGAGACGTCTCTCGGCGTACTTTATGCAAACTTTGTAAAACAAGCAACTGTTAGAGCTATTATTATAACACCTTTGTATTGTTGTTATATAGTAACTGGTAACAAGTAGGTATGGCTTTTGGGATATATTTAGATTTATCCACAATTTACATCCACACGTGGAATTCCTACTCTACCAGAGCGCTTTCCAGAACGTCGATACTAACTTCAAAGATCAAAGCAAGGATGAAGTTGAGCAAAGAAACATTTGCTCACTCCAATTAACTTAAAATTAGTCTGTGTACCGCTTCATTGTTTTTGCGCGTCTTTTGTGTAGTTTTTAATTATCTTCTAAAGCTTTGCTCATCTTGTTGCAGCCGTTTCTAGTTGTATCTCTCGTTACCCTATAGGATCCGGACCTTGTATTTCTTTTTTTTTGACAGCTCTTGCCTGGTATCTCATGTGATGGTAGGTAAGTGACGATGCAGTCTAAGATAATGGCGGACTAACTGGGAAAGGACTAAGGAGTATGGCAGTTTTGTTCATGTAGGTACATTGTACATTTTTTGTGACAAAGAAATCTTACTATTATTTCTCTATTATTATCATTATAATATTATTGATTAAACCCATACCCGTAACCTCCAATAAATCCAATTTCCAACTGAAGCTCTCTATAATGTTATTTTTATTACCATTTTCCTTATGAAAAACTACTTACCCGCTTTTCATAAGGTTATATTTTTTTTATTAAACGGGTATAATCACATAATAGTACATAGTTCGGGTCTTCTCTTATGGTAGCTTAAAGAGTACAATTAATAAGTAATACCTATAAATATTGTAAATAAAGTATAATAATAAATACCTATAAATAAGGTAAAGTAGTAAGTAATATTATATTCATGGGTTCCTCCGTTTGGCTGAAAGTCAATGATACGGGTAAAGCCAGGCCTTTTTCCTTTTCTTTCTTTTTCTACTGGGCTTTTAATGGGTAATGTATGGTGTACCTCTCTGGCTGAAGCCTTCCCCCAGCCAATCAAGCTTACCCCAGAACCCTAGAAGCTTCTCAGGTTACCGATTATTTATTTACCGTGAATTATGACAGTAGAATCGTAAGAGGCCAAATGCCTCCCACAATATATCCATTGATGAGTATGAAAATTGCTTATTTCGTACAATATTCGAAACGGATATCGGCTTATTTTTTATTACTTACTCAAAATGAGATAAAAATATGGCTTTTACGATACAATAAACAAAATTCACCTTCATAGATCACATTATTCAGTTTTAATATATCCCGAGGCTTTTTGTTGCCTCTGAAATTTTCTTTATAGAAAAACTAGCTGATGCCCGCGACTTCGTACGCATGGATTGAGGATTTTTAGTTCCCGCGGGAACTCTCTTATTTTCTGGGATAAAAAACGAACAATTAACATTTGGAAATAAATTGAGCTCATCAATGTTAAATAACCATGTCGGCTGGTAAATAATTTTCTATTTTAATTAAATTAGCTACCGCCCGCAAAGTACTACTCGTTAAATCGAAAGGGCAAAACAAAACCGCATCAAGCATTTCAATTTGTAAATCCGAAATTGCTTTTAGTGTGCTTCGTGATAGTAATCTACAAACTAAACGAACGTACTAATGCAAGTGAATTGTTATTAGATACATAGACAATAAATATCACCTACATATACTGAAAATCACTAATACTATACCAGAACTTCCAAATAGATTGTATTGTCATTGTAATATTCTAACTACTACAGTTACAATAAAAGATTGGTAGCATTCGCGTTCTTATTTACCTCATAAACAATATAGCAAACAATGCATTACTAGCATATTAATAAAGCAAATTAATCCTATCTACTAGAAAAAGAAAATTCCAATTTTGGTAGTTACTAGAATTTTTTACAAAGGAGTAGATACAAATATCTAACAGATATTGCGAAGCTTCAAAACTTTAGGATTATGACCAGAATAGGTATATCTGATTTGACCAGGCTGTTTACTTCACTCGCGAATTCCAAGATCCCGCCACATCCATACCAATGAATAAAATGATTTATGATAGAAAATGCAGTGAGAAGATCAAATCCGCATGTTTACTTGCATTCAATATAAAACGCAAATTTTGAAAAACCTCACACATTTTGAGGTTGGGGACATTTTCGAATACGTCCCCGTAATTAATCCGTAGATATATTTTGTAATCTATCAAGTATCAACGAGCTGGGAACTAGAGTCGAGGGTTCGAGCTTTATTACTTTTCCCACCAAGAACGGAGGAAGGCAACCCGTTTACATTAACGTTTGCTGTTCCTTAGGGGATTTTCGGGCTTAAGAACTATTTGAGTAACGTCGAAGAATTCTCATAAAACTTTCGCTTTAATGAAAGATTACAAGAGAACAGACAATTTGAAAGGGTCAGACTGCATCCGTCATAAATTCGGGGCTCTCAAAGTTTTTTAAAGAAACAACTATTTATTGATCGCAGATTTGAACATGCATAGATATCATGAAGTTATAATGTGCGTATTAATATTAAATTATTTCTAAAATTGAAACTAAAATGATGCATATAATAAACAAGTGAAATATAAAAAAAAAAAAAAAAAAATTTAATCAATTTCAATAATAAGTCAATATGAACTCTCGGTTAAGAGATGAAGGATTGAATCATGAGAGATGGAAGTAGTTTTTATCACAAAATCGTATTTCACCAAATTACCGCTTTCAGGAATCAAACCTGGGACCTTGCTCTTGGAAGACGTTCATCACTGCGGCAGAAAAGTCATCAAAAGTTGAAATAACCAAGACATAGATGCAATATTAGTAAAAACTATATTATACGATATCTTCAACAGCACTAAACATAGAGTGAAGTAAATATACTTACTTGAGATTCAATCACGACCGTCAACACAGTTTGATGTATATTCGGTGTGGCAGAATATCCTAAAAGAGAATTACTCAAATTTACATAAGCTTTGAAGACGCCAATTTCTTCGGAAAATATACGTAATAATGTACAAAGTGATTCGCCAATATTGAATATGTTGGCATCGCTTGAATTGCCTGCATACTATCTGATGTCTTTAACGTCAACTGGGTGTTTCTAATTGAAGATACTAACTTGCGAATTTAAAGACGTTCCTAATTAGCTGACAAACAAATGGATATTACATCCGCAAATTGTCACCGCAAGTGTGTGTGTTTGAGTGGGTATATTTACACACTCTCGATCTAAAATCTTTGATTGTTTATCCAAATGTAATGGAGAAGATCATTGTTTTTGGATTTAAAATATAAGCATGACACTGAAAAAATATTAAAATTTTATTTCTCTACCAATCAAAGTTATAAATACTTAAATGCAGAGGATGGGAAAATCGGCGCATAATTTTACAATAATGTCTTACTCTACAATCTTTATTCCACGTTAATTTAATAATATACGCATTGCATTTTTGCATTGTTTATCAATTTTATATAGGTATTAGGTACACACAGAAACGCTTGCACAATAAATTGTAATATTAGCATGGATTCACAGAAATATGTCTCGATATATTTCTCTGTATGGACTAGTACAGATGGGAAGACGTCTACAAGGCAAAAATGCCAATGAATATCGACAAATTGCCAACAATCTGGGGCATAGTACGTGCCATAGCCCATACCGTAGATACCAAATGTAGGGCTGGAATACCAAATTAAACTCGAAAATGCTTCACTTGATTTTAACTTAATTTGATGATACAAGATACAGGATGTAGGTATATAGGTAAAATTTAAAGAAACAACTATGAAACAATATTTTAATGAGATAATAATGACTATTGTGAACGGGAAGAATGACAAGTAAGAAAAAAACATAAATACAAATTATTATTAAAAATAATAATTTAAACATGTATCGGCCTGGGTCTTTATATAAGTTGCTAGTAAAATGGCTTTAACATGCTTTCATTTCTAGTGTAGAACATTGAACTCAAGAAAATGTTGCTATTATAAAAATTGTGAAGAAGTGGAAAGTGGACTTAGTTCTAGTCTATAACTACAGACTACAGTTAATAATATCATGTGATATGTTATATGTATAGCAGTTACACTCATTTGTCTTTTGCTATGCAAACAAAATAAACGGGAGCATTCGCTTTTGAACTGGGTAGCTGTATAGACGATGGGCATTCTAAATCCGAGCTCCAATCTTCTAGCTGAACGGGATTTTACCGATCACGCGAACCCTTTACATATAGATTACTAACTTATACAGGAGTCCGTAAAACTTAACATTCAGGATAAGTTAATTTACGATAAAATTGGATAAGGAAATATTAAGGAAACTTTAATGATGAAATGCCTATTATTTATTTGTTCAAATACACTAGTTTTGCCAACTTTATAGGTATAAGGACTTATACCTAACGTATATTGAAATCCTTAACTCAAATGAATAATTGCATTTCAAAATTAGTTTCTACATTCCTTGTGACTCAGTATTTTAATAAATTATATAAACCTTTGTCACGCATTTAGAATATTTCACAACCCTTTTCATATTCAACTCTGAATGGTCCCTCAAACAATTATGCATGAACGAAATGTTAGAATTCTTGGACAGTTGCGCAGTAATATCGTCATTTTATTTGCAGGAAGCTTGCTTGAAGGAAGAAATTCTGTATTATATATTTTATCAACCGACAGACGTCCACAGCTGTTTGTTGTTGTAATGTCTTTGCATGGACATCCACAGGTCTCGATCTTGGGCTGCCCGTATCCAATGGCTCTCGGTGATTCGTTTGATGGTATCGGTCCAACTAATGCCGGTCTGCCAACACTGCGCTTTCCGATGCAAGGTCCCCAGTCCAGCACCTTGGATGGAGTCCAACCACTATCAATTCTTCGAGCTATATGCCCCGCACATTGCCACTGCAGCTTCGCGGCTCGATGAGCTATGTCTCAATCCTGATGATCTCCTCATTTCTGATTTGAACTTGCAGGGATAATCCCTATATTACAGCTCTCTTCATCGCCCGCTGAGCGACCCTGAATCTTCTTATGAGGGCCATGTATTAAGCGATTAGAGAGTCAAAGTACACAAAGGACTAAAAAGATATGAGGTAACACTAACTCATCAGCATAGCATGAATTAAGTGTACCTACCATGAGAAGCAAATTAAATCAAAAAACTATCAGCCTCGGCCACTAAAGTTCCTACACTCTGCGACCCGCTTTGCCAACTGTGACGTCACTGAGTGACTTATGAATTATTTAGCAGGGCACATCCTCCGTCAACATTTGAATTATTTTGGAGGCTTTGCCCCTGCATAATTAGCTTTATGTTGTCCTCGTACACTTTGACGTAACGAAATTAGAATTTTTATGTATATTGAAAGTTACAAATGACTTTTTAATTCTTCCTTGCTTCTTCTTCATTTAAAGTGGTCTGGTGACTATATTATGACTAAAAGAACCCGTTTTATAAGATGGGTGATCTAGGCTACATTTTATCTCGGAAATATTAGGGACTCCTTTATCTATCTATCTATCTATATATATAAAATTCAAAATCCTGACTGACTGACTGACTGACTGACTGACTGAGATATCAACGCACAGCCTAAACTACTGAAGTTAGAAACTTGAAATTTTTACAGTTGGTTCCTTTTATGACGTAGGCGCACACTAAGAAAGGATTATTGGAAATTCCACCCCTAAGGGGTTTAAATAGGGGATGGAAGTTTATATGAAACTCCCGTCATTTTTCAAGCTGTTTCCATCAAAGTTGGTATTTGAGCTTTCAGTTAAAAATAAAAAAGTACGTGTGTCACAGTTTTTGAAAATTCCACCCCAAAATCTAATTCCACGCGGACGAAGTCGCGGGGGCAAAAGCTAGTAAAATATAATAAAGGATCATCGGGATGAAATTCTATTCTATTCTAGACAATAGCCGTTTACTTCTACCACGATCTTCATTAACTTGTTTTCCTGAAATAAAAAAAAACAATCGTTCATCGATTCACTGCGTACATTCTGAATAGTTCTTGATACCTACTGTATTCGCAAAAACCAATTTGAATTAAACCAAAGGGCACATTCGTAACTATAAAGGCACGTCAAAAACGGGATGATTGAATGCCATAGCGCTTCAGGAATGTAACCGTTAAAGTCAGGCATCGCAATAAATCTTTGGAATTTTTGCGTATATAAAACACATATATCAGTTTCAGGATACTATCGGGCTTGCCGCGGTTTTGCTCAGCATCAGGCATGTTTGCCCAGGAGCGAACGGATGACTTCTATGCCATGATGAGAAAGAAAACGTCATCCCTCCTAACAAGACTGCCATCGAGCTCCAATGTTATCCAAAAGATGGTAGCAGGAAAATTTGATTCACCGATCATGGAGCACTTTTTAAAAGTGAAAATGAATTATTCCTTTTATTTATTTATACAACTTTATTGCATGAAAAACAAGAACAAAATACGTACGTAAATAAACAGTGTAACACAAAAGGTGACCTTATCACTAATAGTGATCTCTTCCAGTTTGTTCCTATTATGTAATGTGATGTACAATAAAGTGTATTCATTTCATTTCATAGTTTTTAAGTTTCGAATTACTAACAAAATGGGCCTTGTAGTTTTGTAGTAGCCTTAATAAAGAATTTATTTATTTTAATTTTATTAAGGCACAATATGGAATATATTTAAATGTGGAATCATCAAAAACATGATTTAAAATTAAAGGACAATGCTCAAAATGTATGGGAATAAAACCCAGGCCCGGCGCAAACGAAATGTTAGGGTATAAATGAGTAAGTAAATATTACATAGGAGGCATCATTGAAATCGATGGCTAAATGTGTGACATTGCTATTCGAATTTTGACTGGAGTCAGTATTCAATGTAATGTAAGAATGCAATAAACAATACTTAGGTAAATAAGATACAACTATTTCCATAAAATGTCAGATTAATTCATAAACATAGCATTCCTTACTACCTCACTACCGGATTAATTAAATCAGTTTCTCACAGAAAATGAAGTAACTTTATAATTTAGAAACAGTTCTTCGAAATCTTGTTTCGTTTAGTTTTAATCGGCTTTAACGATAGCTGTCCAATTTTTATTTATGAAGTCACCAAAATCATTTCTTTATTATTATCCTACTTTATTCTTTGGATGATACTTTATTGTGTTTTATTTTTTGTTTTCTTCGCAGCCAATTTTAATAATAATTAATTAACGTTTATTTTTTACAACATGGCAGTATATAAAACTATTCAGCGTGTAGCCCCGAAGTTTTAAAATATTAAAAAAAACATTTCATGACAGAAATCTTGAATTTCCAATACAATATTAATGGTATAAATTATTTACCTAAGTAAATAAAATTATTTCCGAGGATTTTCCTGCAATTTCATTCGCGTGCATTAAGTGCTATAATTACATGAAAGATAAGTAAGAAGCGATATATCATATAATATTTTTTTAAAGAATATTAGCCAAGCTGAATTTGACTTATATTCTCCTCAAACATGCGACTTTCAGTTTTCAGTCCGCACCTTTAACCGTTGGGCGATTGAGGTTTTAATTCCCATCTACCTACCAAAAAAGTGAAAACCGATTCAAAAAAACGACATGAAATGTTAACGGTGGGCAAGGAATTTTCGGTGAAATTGAACTGCTCAAAAGTAAAACCTATCTCTCGTTTCACCATTCAGTGTTTCGGATGGATATTTACTCACGAAACCTCAAACCTCAATATTTCCAAGCTCTTTTTTGGTTTCGCCGCAGTCCGTAGATCGTTATTGAACAATCTCAATAGGTATATCTCGTGTACAATAAAAATGTCATTCTAAATTTTTTTTTTTTCGCAGACAAGATAGCCCTTGACTGCGATCTCACCTGATGGTAAATGACGATGCAGTCTAAGATGGTAGCGAGCTAACTTGGAAGGGGTATAGCAGTGTAAATTCAACCCATACCCCTAATCGGTTTCTACACGCCATCGTGCCGGAATGCTAAATCGCTTGGCGGCACGTCGTTGACGGTAGGGTGGTAACTAGCCACGGAAAAAGCCTCCCGCCAGACCAGACCAGAGGCAATTTAGAAATTATAGATTCCTAAATTGCCACCGCCGGAAATCGAACCCGAGACCTCCCAGTTATAAGACCACAACGCTCACCACTGCGCCAGGGAGGTCGTCAAATTAAAATAAAGTCTGTGTGACATATAGGAAATTTAAGTAAGAGTACAAGTAAAGTATTTAAAAGCTTCAATAGCCCAACGGTTAATGTACTAAATGAAAACTAAAAGGTCGCAGATTCGAGCCCCACCCGTTGCAATATTGTCGTGCCCACTCCTAGCACAAGCTTTCGTTTATTTGGAGGAGAAAGGAGAATATAAGTCAAGTTCAGCTTGGCTAATATTCTTTAAAAAAAATTTTTAGTCAATCCCACAGCATATTCACCAGTTGTGTTTCTTTGTAATTCAGTAAATTGGACCAGGTTTTAATGATATGGTAAGTAAGTAATTAAATGGTTTGTAACATAAATATCAAGCCAGTACGGTTTATCCGCAATTTATATAATTACAGAATATCACAGTAAGTATGTTACTGTCGACAACAAAATATTCATGAGGTTTCTTGCTCCGTTGTCTTTACGTAAATCATGGTCTTCTATTTCTGCACAAATGGCGCAGATAGTACGGACAGATAGGTATTTAGTGGAGCGATGTTCGATCTAAATCTGAGGTCCTATCAACGTGTTCAATTGCAATTTGCCTGTTAATAGAACATACTCGTTATAGATATCACGTACGAGTAAATCTAGGTCTACCATGTATAATATTATAATCATTCCATGTATAATGTTATAATCGTTTCATGTATAATATTATAATCATCGCGTAGGTATTTCTATGTGCCTATCATATTGTTATTCTTCTTATTCTTTTTCTTTATCAACTGATAGAGATCCAATGTTAAACAAAGGTGTTTTTTTTTTTTTTCAATTCAAATGTAGATAAACTTTCAATTTTTTTTTATTAATTTATATATGACGTATCAATACATTAAATCTGTTTTTATTATATTGTGTATTGTGTGAACATTTGAGTGTGCCATAGTAATAAAGAATTTAAAAAAGTAAAAATAAAATTATTATTCAAAGCCTCAAAGGTCTTTTGCACGGACTTCCGCAGGCCTTTCACAGACTAAGTCCACCAGTGGACGTTTGTTAGTAAAAAAATCTACTTTGATAAAAACCATTTTATCTTTAAAATGGTTTTTATGCAACTTACTTCGCTTGAAAAGTTTCTAGGTCAAATACCTAATTAGATTTTCTTCTTTTGCTGGACAAAGATTTCTTGCATCCAGAAACTCGGCTCATGTCATCTGTACTTAGTTGCTTAAATACATTACATAATAATGGGTACACTCGTGTATTTTCTTTGTATTATAATAATATATATGATGTAATTTCAACCAATTCTTAAGTACTAAGAGATACTTAAAGTGAACGTCTTATACTGTACACACAAGCCGGCCTTAGCGTACTTACTCGTATTCGCTTCTAAAGAATCTCGTTAAAACGATAAAGATAAAAAGTCGATTCGCCGGAGCTTTCATCCTTATCTAAAATTTTGCTGAAATACTTGAAGCGAGCTCGTAAAATGATTCCCCGAGGTTGACCTGAATAGCGTAGACCGAGAACTTGCTCCACGACACAATGGTTGAGCGGAGGCTTCGCGCCAGATATGGATTTGAGGCTTCCTTTGTATGCAGCCTACTTGCGGCCGAAATTAAATTTCTGTTTCAGCGTACAAGCAGCTAAGTCTATATATGCCTTCCTTCATGTTGTACCTATGCCTACAGAAGCTGAGACTTGAGACTGGGTTAGGTATTATATCTTGAGATCTTAACCTACTTTTTATCCGATACTAATTGCGAAAGTGTGTACTTCGACCACGCCAAAATAGAGCTACGGATCGACTTTTTGTACTAATAGGTATGGTTGAGGACTTAAAATGTGACATGGACTTAATCCCGGAAAAACAAAATGAACCCGCGGTATTTGTAAAAACCCTAACACCACGCGGATAAAACCTAGTTATTGGTATAAATGTTATCAAAAAAAATTGTTGTAAATAGAGTGCGCTGCCATTTCAGCACTTCAATAGCTCACTGAACTCTATACGTATGCTGAGATCTATAGAGCGTGCTCTAAATCAGCTCGGACTCAAAATAGAGGTTAAAATGAGACACGAATATGCTCTGACATAACTCTGTCTCGTTTTAACTCTGTCTTGAGTCTGAGCTGAGTCAGAGCATGCTCTATAGATCTCAGCATTAACCTCGCCTACTGCAGGTACCAAAATTGGTCACCACTTCAATGGTTACCCAAGTTTGTAACTACAAACTTGGGTAACCATTGCTTAACTAGCTCAATCGATTAATATGCACTGTCGTTACGAGGCCACACCGCCCTCACAACTAAGCCTAACAATTTTACTTCAAAAGCTTTTTACAACGCAATCCACTTGTTTGCTTGCAAAGAATATTTTGTTTGATAGCAAATAGATATGATGATTGGAAATCGTTTAAACAGTGAAGCAAAAAATTTTTTAACCGACTTCCAAATAGGAGGAGGTTCTCAATTCGTCGGAATCTTTTTTTTATGTTCTCCGATTACTCAAAGACGCCTGGACCGATTTGGAAAATTCTCTTTTTGTTTGAACTTCCCAGGTGGTCCCATAGTCAGAATCTGATGATGGGATCCTGGAGAAATCGAAGGAACTCTTCCAATTTTATAGGCACAATTGATAGACTTTATAGTGGCGTTTGAAGTCGGTTTTGTTAAAAGAATTCTTAAGTTTACATAATAATTATTATTCTATCAGCTACCAATAGGTGTTAATTAATTACAACATATTATTCAGCCTTTTCTAAGCGTGCAAGTATTTTTATAATCTAAGTAGCTATAATTTACAATTCATATTAAAAAACATTCTAATTATGTCTACTGAAAATTTTTCATTAAGAAATTCATTTACATTATTATAATTTGGTTTATCTGCTAAAAGTTTAAATATGACGAATAAAGCTCAATTTCATATGAAACCGATATGAAATTTTAGAAAAGAACTCAATATTTTTTGAAAAAATATAACCGACCATAAGAGCCCATCTCTATTCGTTTCAATTCTCTAAATTCGTAACCTATGTTTACATATTCGTGGAAACTAGTGACGTTTTTTTAACGTTTTATTTTATTCGTCGAACGTTATTCAAACACTACATCCCGGTAGCCAAAATGGTACTGAGTTTTTGCAACGAATTTTCTAGGCAAGTTTTTTAGAGCACATCTCTTTAGAATACTTGAAAGAAATAACCTAAAAAATATATAATAAATATAGGCCTTCATGAAATAATATAAATAACTTTTTTGAATTTAATTTATCCTCATGAGTTTCCCATTTAAGTACCTGCAAATTACAAGTTGCAAAGAAGATGTGGTGTGTGCAGAGACATCTAGACGAAAGCTAAGTAAAAGCGGCAGCGTGGGTTTCTGCATAACAGAACAGGATGCAAGCGAAGTTGAAACGCTTCAAGAGAACGTTCATTAAAGCTCCACCAGATGGCATGCTGAAATATTCTTTCTAGACTCATCATGAGCAACCCATTAAAGCCTCCCTACTGAGCGCAGGTCTCCTCTCGTACAAGGGTTCAGGCCATAGTCCGATCACCCTGGCCCAATGCAACTTGGTAGACTTCACACACCAAAAAGCAAAAAGTTTTGTAACTGTAACCCGACTTCGGAAAATTGGATGTAACTATCATATTAATTTTGTTCATATAAAATGTAGTCTGTATCACTAGGTATCACTCAACCATAATAACGAATGGATTGACACCTCATTCATCAAAATTGGCTCAATAGTTTAGGCGCTACGATGGAACATTCATAAATAATTACGTACATAGCCTGCTAAAATCATAACCCTTCCTTTTGCCTTTGGAGTAGTCGGGTAAAAGCCGGCCTAGTTCCTACCTACGCCGGGTTAAATCGAGAACCTCCTCCATTTTGAATTCAAGTTAGAGCAGCTGTGCAAAATAATATTATGGTTACCATTTATGAATCACAAATCAAAATCCAGTGCGATATGCGCAAGAGTGAAGGTACCTAATTGATCTGTCAACTGCGGTTTATGCTACAACGCGGTCTTTTAGCAAAGTGTCATTGGATAAGCGAGCGAGCTCGACTGACAGGGGACGTCAAATTATCTCTGCTCGTTGCTCACGCGCCACAGCATAGGCATTTCTTGATGAAACACTACTCGGTGGGTCGGTCTTTTTTTTTTTTTTGACATACTCCTTTTGATTAATGAATACAAGATAGGCAGTTTGTTGGTAGAATTCACCCGGCCAGGTAGAGTCCAATTGATGAAATATTTAAACAGCCTATATCCAGCGATTCCTTGTGACTCGTCAGATAACGATGGTACACGTAGTGGGGTTCTGCCAACATTCGTAAAGTCGCCATTTTAGCACCTTAATACTTGAAGCCATAAAGTGCTAGAGTATCGACTCTTCGAACTGCATATATTATGATACGCGAGTTGCCATTTCAGCTTCGCAACTCTAAGTTGTCTCCACAAATCTGGTTCTCCTACGGAACGCTACATATCTAATTTGATCGATACCTCCTCCGAGCATTACTCTCTCCATCGCACTCTAAAAAGATAGGTACCTCTAAACCTACTTATGGGGGTTGTTTCCTACTATATGGATGGTCATATGGATATACTTTGTCCACATCACCATCAACCCACCAATAGCTCACTACTGAGTTCAGGTCTCCTCTCAGACAAGGATCCATAGATTCATATTGCACTAAAAAAATTAAAATAAATATGAAAATTACATATCAAAAATATTATCCAAACCACTTCGACACTTCGACAAGGTCCAGAATGCTAGGCTCCGTTTGTTTATATTAGCTGAATGGCTAAACATAAAGAATAAATGCTGGCCATGGCCAAGGCACCTAAATATTCTTTTTTATATTTAAAAAGGCCTGCTTGTGTAAAAGATCATACGAACTTGGCAACTAGGTACCAACCATGAGTGAATATTATAATTTATAATATCCTTCATTATAATTTTCTCAATATAGAAGAGCTCAAATCCTGTTTACTCGCAATAAGTATCTTCTGCCTTAGGTATCGCAGGTTGTATATCACGAGAAAGCAATACATCATAAACGGGCCAGACTCAAAGACATGTGCGTAAATCTTCCTTAGCAAAGTGAGCCATATCGCCGCCTACGCCATTAATGTTCCTGCGGCCCAGAATAATAATAATATGTTAAAATTCTAGTTTACACAATAAAGAACATTAAAATTACTTCTCGAGCGATGTAATGACACCCATTATTCATTTAGGTGACTGATCTAACAGCTTGCTCATGAAATAGGTAAAAGATAATTTTGCGTTTGTTAGGTTTTGCATACCTACCTATCTATGTTTGTGAATTTTAAGGTCGGAGTCAAGGGACGACACAAAGTATATCAATTTTGCCTATAAAATTTGAATATATCCCTCGATTTCTCCAGGATCCCATCGTTAAATTTTGACCTGATGACAATGGGGCCCTTACAAACATTTAGTATACCGTTTCAAACAAAAAAATAATTTTCCAAATCGGTCCGGGTGTCTTCGAGTACCTAATCGGGGAACATACATAAAAATCAAAAGATTCCGACGAATCGAGAACCTACTCCTTTTTTTGGAATTCGGTTAAAAATAGAAGCGAAGGCCTTTCTAATTTTCTTTAGGTTTTATTCCGTGGACTAGCTTGTGCGATCTTGTTTATCTTATATTGTGATCTCGCATTCAAACATAAATTAGGCAAAATATTATTACATTTTCCGTCAAAAACTTCAGAAGCAGCTTGGAGCTCGCAAGTTGCCGTTGTTACATTCCCTTGCCTTATAGAGGTACGCAAAACAGTTCGTCTAGCCCTAGTTATAGTCCAAATTAACCCTGTCATAAGAAAACTCGATCTCTCGTCTGCGGGCATGAGTTCCAATTCCTTGCATACAAGCAAATGGTTTTATTTACGACGTGATTATGTACATCCTCACAAGATATTCACCGGATTGCGTACACACCGTACACATAATATTAAAATAGCTACAAAAATAAACGCTAGTTACCGCGCAAGTAACGTATTCCGGTCCATTAGTTACGCGTTCTACATTTCGCATTCATCATGGCACGTCAACGATGAGGATTTATGATGTGCAATTATAGTGGGGCACCGCAAAAGGAAGAAAACGCTAAAAAATGGGCTGATTGACGTCGAAACGACCGCTCCCGAGCAATCACTGCGTATGAGATTCTGCGCACACTCAATACGAGTAATAATAAGTCGGAAAATTATGCTGCGAACACAGTACGAAATACATCACTTTGAATGGGTTCTGTAGCGTGCCATGGATGAACCAATGATCTTCTATATATATAAAATTCAAAGTCCTGACTGACTGACTGACTTAGATATCAACGCATAGCCTAAACTACTGAAGTTAGAAACTTGAAATTTTTACAATTGGTTCCTTTTATGACTTAGGCGCACACTAAGAAAGGATTATTGGAAATTCCACCCCTAAGGGGCTTAAATAGGGGATGGAAGTTTATATGAAACTCCGTCATTTTTCAAGCTGTTTCCATCAAAGTTGGTATTAAAGAAAAAAGTACGTGTGTCACAGTTTTTGAAAATTCCATCCCAATAACTAATTCCACGCGGACGAAGTCGCGGGGGCAAAAGCTAGTTTTTATATAGGTAAAGTTGCCACGGCCAAAGCATGAGCCCGGACAATGGAACGTGAAAATAATATTGTAGGGCCCACTTTAACTCTAGTTAGGTCTATATGGCACAATATGAATTGGTTCATAAAAAACTTAGGTAGGTATTTAAGACCTTTGGAACGTGCTATATCTGTGGTACTCGTATCTGTCTTTAGGGTTTTTAGACAATAAATTAGAGGTAACACCTACTCAGCAGCAATGAGTATCTTCTTCTTTTTTATTAACCCATAGACGTCCATGCTGAAAAGGTCTTTTGCATGGATTTCCACATGTTTCGGTCTAACGTCATCGATGTATTTGATCCACCTTACGGGGGATAAGCCATGCAGGGTCACTGCGCTTGCCGGTGCAGGGTCTCCACTCCAGCACCTTGGGACCCCAACAACGCGTTCAGTCAATGGGACCTTTCATTTGGAAACACCATTTGAATATTTTTATTGCGTTAAACTAGAAACTTGAATTTTTTGCCTCAATATAAGCTGATGATAGTGTTCAATATACATATAGGTAGGTGCACTTGTTACCTCAAGCCGTTTCCGAGAAAAAGAAAGACGGATAGACAAGAAAATGATCACAAAGAATTATGAACAGAGATTCCGGTTTTTTCATTATAAGGCACATATTAGACATTAAAATAATTTTCCAAATCGGTCCAGGCATCTTCGAGTGATCGGGGAATATATACATAAAAAATAAACAAAAAAAAAAGATTCCGACGAATTGAGAACCTCCTCATTTATTGGAAGTCGGTTAAAAAGAGGATTGGTATGAAAAAGTTGAACAAGGTACATCGACATCGACAATTTGACACGTATCTTTTCACTTAGATACTTCAGTCAAAACGAGGTCAAATGAATCTCGCGTATGCCTCGACGGTGCACCGCACCTAAGCAAATAACATCACATTGTAATTGAGGTACATGTTCTGTTCGAGTTTGAACATTAATGTAATTGGTATTATAATTGGGCAGATGGTGAGTGAGAACACGTCCTTCGGTAATTGCTGTGGTAGTTCGTACATTATATTTGAATCCAAATGGGTAGCCGAACTTTTTGGGTTCAGAATTATTAAAATAAATAACAAGTTGATGCCCGCGGTTTCGCTCGTATGGATTTAGTTTTTAAAATCCCGCGGGAACTCTTTGATTTTCCGGGATAAAAAGTAGCCTATGTCACTCTCCAGTACCTCAACTATACCCATGCAGAAAATCACGTCAATCCGTTGCTCCGTTGCTGCGTGATTGAAGGACAAACCAAAATTTCGCATTTATATATTAGTAAAGGAAGTAAGGATAAGGATTAGTAAGGAAGTAAGGATCTGGGCCTACTATTATTTTGTTTTACACTAGTTTTGTATAAAACGCTGATTGAATGTTAGCTTTATTGTTGAACGGCGAATGTTTCTTTTTAATTATACAAAACTTTATTGAATACTAGAAGCCCGCGCCGACTTCGTCCGGGTTGAAAATTTAAATACATATTTGTTTTTACGGGACTGATCGCACAGAGCTTCTTATAGGAGACGATTGTAAATAAAATCACCGCAGGAACCAGAGGAATCTCCCGCGCCGAAACCCGCCGCCGTGCACCGCCCCCGCGCCGGCCGACACATATTAATTTAATTTTCCGATAACTCCTATGATATTTATTTAAATTGTATAGTGGAACGGGCAAATATGTTCTAAAATAAATACTTACGATAATAAACATATTTATTTAGATATAGATTGACATCGCATCGGTTAAAGAACCTTCGAAAATAATTCATTATTTTTAATCAAAATTTGAAAGATAGAAATGGTCACTGTAAGTTATTCTTAGAAGATAGACATATGCTATCGCGGACTTTTTTTTAGAACTTTTTAAGAGGAACAATTCACCCATACATCCTTTTCATCCAATAGCAGTATATGACCCAGCGCACGCCTTGAAAACGTTTAAGATTCAAAAAATTTTCCGACTTCCTTAACAAATTTGCACATAATATCTAGCCATAATACTTTATGTGCATAATATATAGCCTATAACCATCTGGAAAAATGTACCTTTGAATTGGTAAAAGAATTTTTGAAATAGGTGCGGTGGTTCCAAAGTTTGCTCCGGACATACATACAAACTCACAAAATTCGCGCTCCCTCTTTATTATAATAGTATAGATGTACCCAACAAATTATTTTTTGTCAATGTAAAAATGTTGAATTTTGCTAGTTTATTTCATTTTTCTTAATTTGAGTCAGGTTCGCTTTTTTACGCTTAAGTTTTATTTTGAGATCTACAATAGGTATTGTGAGGCAATAAAACAAATAAATTCATTTAGGTCTAGGCAATATCTTAGTCTTTACTTTACCTGACTATGGTATGAAGTCGGGTTCCCATAGCAAAGAAAAATATTTTATTCATAAATTTAAAAGGCTGTAAGCTTTATAAGGCCCTTTTGTAAATGAAATGCATCTTTTTATACATAGTAGCGCAACCTAATAGCTGATATATTATGTACATATTATTCTAGTATTAAAATTGTAATCATTCAGTCGTCCCGCGAGGCATCGCAACACGCTGACAGCATTTAACCACAATAAAATCTTTTACAAAACGAACAACATTTATCGTAACACTAGCTAATACCCGCGACTTCATAAGCGTTGATTGAAGATTGAGTTTTTCTGGAGTCCCGCGGGAACTCTCTTATTTTCCGGAATAAAAAGTAGCCTATGTACTATTCGAGACTTTAATCTATCGCCATGCCAAATTTCAGCCAAATCGTGCGACGTGATTGAGTAACAAACATACAAACTTTCACATTTATAATACAACAAAAAAGGATAATACGATTCCTCAGAACGAATTAACAATTGAATTAAATTTTGACTTCCTTGAAAATAACTTCGCAAGCAAAAAGTGCCAGCTTTGTTCCTCCATATATGAATCGAGATAACTAACATTTTAGAATCACCTTAGAGCTATGTACATTTTCTTACAGTGGGTGGCTTTGGCTGCGGCTTATTGTAAGTGCAAACGCTACCGGCAAAGACTTGCCGCCAAACGAGTTATCGTTCCGGTAAGATGCCATGTTGCAGCCTATTAGTGATACAGATCTGTACATCTGCCATAATCCTGACTTTTCTAGATTAGCAAGTTTCATCTTAGAATTCAACATCATTAGCTTGGTCCACACTAAGCGCAACTGCCTCGCGAGGCATTGCTATGGGTGCGCTTTGACCATAAAGAGTAATATAACTTCCATAGCTCCTACTTATGCATGGGATAGATTTATTTCAGTTCACTTAAATGGACAAGCAGAGACACACTCCTTTGCGTATCAGCGAGACAAACTAGAAATCGAAATGATTCATTAGTAAAGTATAACTCCACGTTGCTAGTTTTATTGTTTTTCTTATATAATTTAGTAACGAATGAAGAAGAACTAAAATTAGCACTCACATAAATAAAGATGTTCCAAGCGTTTAAAACAAAAACAAATATGTATAATAATTTTACTTTATTTCTTGTGGTCAGGCATACCTACCGCATACATAAGGAATGATAAATATACATAAGAAACAGAATAATCAATCAAGCATAAAACAGGTATCCCCCAGACAAGGCAGTGCATCACACGACTCTACCAACCTTATCCTCGTGAGGCTGCCGCCCCAAGTAACATTTTAGGTTTTAGGAAGGTTTTGAAAAGGTTCTAAAACCTTTGTATGGAAATTTGCTCGTAAATCTTAATAGTCTCGATAATGTTCTATTTACCTTATATTAACCTCCTGAGTGCAAAAAGGGCCCTCGTTTTAGAACCATTCTGAGAACTACAGCAAAACTTATAGCTTAAATCCAGAACCTTTCGAACTACTTACATAGAACCCAAATATAACCTTCACGACCTTAATTTGTGGTTAATATAACCTTGCAACACAGCTTTTAAGTTCTAAGTTAGTCTTGGGTGTAACCCTATAACAACTTAAAACCTTTTTAATGGACATGAATACATGCCTTTCCAGGACTCGCGGGTTTTAAAAGGTTTCTGTGTAAAATTTTTTTTAAGCAGAATGGTGGATTTAAAAATAATAATTCATAATGGCGTCTTTTAATGTCATAATACCAAGTTTTAGTGTTAAAAAATAATAAATAACTTGCTGAAGTCAGGAATAATAAAAAAATAGTGCGACTGGCACTTTATCGTGAAACTTTAGGATAATAGTGTTGTATACGACACGGGCCTTTCGTAAGTAAAAGTTTTGAACATATTTTAATGAAATAATTACAATCAAAATTATTATAAAATTAGTTGATTGGTGGTAAGAATTAATAAAACTTCTATTTATATAAAAACATTTTATTTTCAATCGTACAAGATACTTAATTTTGCCTTATTGATTTAAAATATTGCTTTTTGTTTAGATTTTTTTTTATTTCAGAGAAAAAATATGGCGGCGTTAGGAAATTACTAGACAGTATTAAAATTAAGTCGCGGAGACAACTGTCGTTTCTTGAGGATGCCTCTAAAGCTTTAAAATATTCTCGTAGGACTTTAATCATGCCTTCAGCTTATAAACAATAGCTTATTGGTTTGGTTTTTAACCATGTAATCCTAATTTGCTCGCCTAGACAACTTTTACAGAGCCTAAAGTGATTTCAACATTCCATAACTCTGTGGTAACATCAAAGTTAAAAATTAAACCTTTAGATCTTACTTTAGCATAATGTTAACCTTTCCAGAACTTAATCAGGAGTCTACGACAGCTATTAGATCCTAAGACTATATGCTCTTGAAACACAGGTCAAAATAACGTTAATTTAAACTCTTGTCAACGGCTCTATGGTTGTAATAATAAACAATTAGTTTTAGTACTTACTAATCATTCTCAGGTACTTAATATGACCAGATAGTAAATCATTAACCTTTTGACGACCCTTATATAACCTAAAGGCATTTTTTACAACCTAGGCTCGAAAAAAATGTTACTTGGGGCGCTTGGTATGAACCTGGCTCTTTAGTCTATACAATCAAGTTTTATCATAGTCCAGCACGAACCAGTGGCTAATACATTTTCATCAGAATATAGACTTCAATAAACCATAAGCTAGGAAAAACATCGGTTGAGTTCTCCATAATATTCTCAAAGGTGTGTGAAGTTTGGCTTGGCCAGGGTGCAACCTAAACCCTTCTCGTCAGCGAAGTTGGTCCGGCTATGGAAAAAATAAAGTAAGGCTATTAAAAAAGGAGTATCAAGACCACAATACATCACAAAAGGAGGTGTGCTGCTATCCGTACAGACTGCGCCAATAGCTTTAGTTAGGCCATTAGCGCTAACTGCAACAAATGTTACGACCACCTACAAATTACAGCGCGAGCCGGCTTGTTTTAAATAGAAACGGTCACACTTACACGCGAATTGCTGTGAACGTATGGCATGGGGTTTACAGTTTACACGTCCCTTGACTGAGAAAGTTAAATCACAATATAAAACGCAAATACTAAACATACCTTCGTAGGTACGCTAATTGGATCTACTGTTATACTTCTGGGCTGCATTGTGCTACACATATTCACCTACACCCACCTACCTAGTCGGACAACTCAGCAAATTATTAAAACTTCTTGCTTTTCTATAGTAGGCATACTTAGAAAATAGGAAAGGCATTCTAGGGAAAACTGCCCTAATGTTGTCTCCCTCCTAATTTATTGGCAATCCTCTTATTTGACAATAATTATATCTATACTTAATATATAAAGCTGAAGAGTTTGTTTGTTTGAACGCGCTAATCTCAGGAACTACTGGTTCGAATTGAAATTTTTTTTTTTTGTGTTGGATAGTCCATTTATCGAAGAGGCTTTAGGTTATATAACATCATGCTGCGACCAATAGGAGCGAAGCATCAGTGAAAAATGTTGAAAAAACGGGGAAAATTATCCATATTTAAAATATATTCTTTTAAAAACCTCTTAATCGCGATCATAATAACAGAAATTGACGCGGACGAAGTCACGCGCAACAGCTAGTATAGAATAAAAATATAACTGATAAAATTTGAAAGGGTGCCAATGTTGATAATGGTCTGGTGGTTTATAAAGAAAAAGTGTATGATATGTAAACGTATATATCATGTTGTTCGATGATAGTTTTTAGCAAAGACTCCTGCAAAATATACATTGATAATATCAGATAAGTACGTTAAATAAAAAGGCATAATTACCATTTATAACTTTTGTATCCCGCGTCTTCTATTTCTTTGCTACAAAAAGATCTAAACAGTGACTTGTATAAGCAAGTTTAGCATAATCGGTACAATAACCATGTTTATACATTCAGTCCATTTATATCTGCCCTTCAAAGATCAATCATGTTTGTAGGGCCTGCGTGCGGCCTGGGTGGTTCGCTAACAGAAATATTTATTCAGCGGATGATACAACAATGGCAACGTATTTCAATGATCCCGGGATTGCCTAAAGCATCGACCTGCGCAGGCCTTACGAGACCACACGCTTATATAAGATACCTAACACATAGGATTTTAAATAGTCATTAGATAAATAATAAAATTAGTATATTATCTTATGTCTTCTATATAAATAAAAATCAATTGCCACATGTATGAAAGATCATTATTTGAAAACGCCTGTTTTTTTTTATCTGTTCGCAATTGGCAGGACAAAGTTTGTATGAAAGAAAATCTTTGGAAAATCCACTGGAAAAGTCGGTTTGGATGTAATTTTTGTGTAAAAATCTCAATAATTCTTTATTAGTAAAATACACCCGCGTGCGAAGTCAATTCGGGTGGCTGGTTTTATTTTAATAGATAGTTTTGGATACATTGAACACGCTCTCTTCAGGCAGTTTCACTAAACTATACAGACATACTTAATTGTCTGAATCGTAGGAATATTCATCGAGTATGAAAACAATTTAGTTTTCTACCTAAGTGTAACCTTCTAATTCAATACACAGCCGATTCCTTTGTTCATATCTACTACCTTTAATCTGTCGCTTAATTATATTCTTATTGTCGCTTAGTTATAGTCAAAAACTGTATGTTAGTACTTTTTTGACAACATATCTTTAAATTACAGAGAGATTGAATATACAAACTGACATTACTAAAAATTTTACGGTAAATAGTAAGAAATACCTACTATGTTTATGGAAAAACATCTTTTCTAACTTTGTACAGCCTTGCGTTTGTAACTATGTTCAAAGTGCGATTAAATTACATACCTACTTCAGAGGTATAATAATTATATTTCTTATTACAATTGGAAATATTTCTTTGCCATAAACGCCTCGCTGCAAAACTGTTGAGATGTTGGACCACATACTGAAGTTTTTATTTTCTAACCAAAGGGCATGACGAGAGAGCTTGGACGGTAAGCGCGCATACTTCTCAGGTATTTAACTTGAATTATACAAAGCAAATGATAACTTACATCGACTGTATGCTGCCAGCATTAAGTCCGGTTTTATAACGCCTGAGTGTTATCATGATGTAGCACTTACCAACTACTGACTCGTTTATTAGAATAAAAAATTCAAGCAGGTTACGCAAGAATGGTCCTGAATAAAAAGTGGAACCTTTAGACTTCTAGGAAGTTAAATGGCTTCGCGAACCGGAAAGGGAATCCTGCTGGCCAGTTATAATTATATCATCTAGGGACCGCTACGACCAGTCGTTGACCTGGCTACCTCCAACCAACGACTAGAAGGTACTAGTGTTCAACTGAACATCAATATGGATATTTCTCTGTTTTTATTGGTAACACGAACTGGTTTGCGATGTGCGATAAACCACAATCTTGCCTGTTGGTTAATGATGCTTCATTCTAATGGAAGTGATAAGACAGTCCTTCAGACGTAGTCCATACGTGTTCGTAATACGTAAAGACAGGTGTTTGCTTAATTGGCCGGATCCTGATAAAACCATAGAGATATAGAGCTATAAGAACTCCTGCTGCCAGGAATACTTTTAAGGCAAAACGCCCTAGAAAGGCACAAACCAAAACTTCGCTTACCTTAAAGCCATAAGGGACAGACGCGCCGAGTTACAAGTACCGTAAAAGGTTCCTTGAAGACAAACTTAGATGTTGGAATTCTTTCACCCTTTTATATGCAAATCTTTAACAATTTATCAAGGCAGACATTTGAATGGGTACTTTTCGTGCTGTTAGGAAAAATAAATGCTGCTAGAGCCTCTGCCGAGATTTAGATCTGCATTGCCATTGACATTTCGTAGTGTTACGTAATTTACCATAATATTCTACTAGACAAACAAAATGATAGGTCGAGAGATGATTTTTATTGAACTAACAGGTGCCTGCGCCTACAGATCCTAGAGTACCGCAGACTTACATTTTACTAATACATGGTAGCCCGCACATTTATTCTTATCTAACTAAATCGTTGATCATTTCATTGTCAAAATCGTTGCGTTCGATAGTCATAATATGTCTGCGGTCGCTCTATTAGAGATATTAAAAAAATATTGTTTTATCATTAATTTGCTTTAGTACCTATTAGGTACTATACATACGTATCTCTGTAATTATAGCAGGACTACCTACCGTGTGAACCGACCAACATCAGATAGAATCCATTGATACATAAGTAGTTAACTAGTCTAATCTTGTCTAATCTAGACAGACGTTCGCGGATATCCGATCTATAAAAACCAGTAGCATTTTAATGAATTATTTTCTTCGATAATTTTCCATACGAGCAGAGTGAACATTTTTGTAAACATAAAATCTTCTTACTTCATTCTTCAGTGATTTCGAGAATGACACTTTTCGTTCACTTGTGCAATAAGTAAGTAAATCGAACCTGCGAACTTTTAGTTTTCAGTTCGTACCTTTAACTGTTGGGCTATTAAGGCTTCCAGTCCAGCTTTGCGACTCCTTGAACTATGTTGGTTACACTGGTTTACCTACGGGACTTCTTATAACTATTTGATTTAAATTATTCATTTCATTTCATTATTTATTTCATGAAGCCAACTTGTAGCACTCATGACAAGTCGAAACACCATCATTAGTAGATTTAGTAGAACATAGTGTCTTCCCCCTCACCACTCCTCTTCCTATTCGAGAGGCAACCTGAGCCCAAGTGGGCTGGGTTAGCAATTGGTTGAGAAAAACGAATGAATTATTACACTCTCTAAGCTCGATCGTTCGTTGAATGAATTTAAACTTTCTTATTTACGAGTATCAAGCGCGAAGGAGTGACCATAGCGCAAAACAATTAGATAACTATTAAACATAAAGAGAAACTATCAATAAAACTCCAGTGCACTTGTACAAAGTAGCTGCGAATCACCGCGGGATTCGCACGTCGAAACTTATGGCGTACAGAATCAATTAAGCGTTTGATGGTGCCGCCCCATGAAATAAATAATTTACCCATGTCGCGTTTAAATCATGTACGAGACTCATAAAAGTTCGAACGTCGTTATTTATTACGGTGTTAAACTATGTAACGCCGCGTAAGAAGACAGGGCAATGTCTTCTAAAGCTCTTTACTCGTCTTTACGCGAGTTAGTTACGTGTCAGGTCTATGAGTTTAATAAACTGCCATATTCCAACCACCGCTCAAGATAGCGTGCGTGGGACCATAGTCAAATATAAACTACAGTCATGGACAAAAACTCAAGTTCAAAAATAGCCTTTGCTAAGAATATAAGTAGGTATATCGATAGAAAATTCTGTCCACAGACTGATCGGTAGTTTGATAGGAACATATTATAATACCCACTGAGTACAATACACTCAGGAAGAACTAACCTCAAACTATTTCTTCACCAACCACTGCAGCACGCAGGCCACGCGTTGAAGATGCGATTATAGGTACCGGATTTTTTACTGGAGCCCATCGCCCGCTACGTGACTCCAGATCTATGTGACGATCTCTCTGACGCAGTGGTGAGCGCTGTGGTCTCATGACTGGGAGGATTCAAAGCAGGGGCAATTTGGGAATTTATAATTTCTGAACTGTCTCTGGTCTGGTCTGGTGGTAGCCTTTGGCCGTGGCTGGTTATCACCCTACCGTCAAAGACGTGCCACCAAGCGAAACATATTAGAGGTATGGGTTGAACACTGCCATATCCCTTCCAAGTTAGTCAGCTACCTACCATCTTAGACTGCATCGTCAATTACCTACAACCAGCTGAGATCACAGTCAAGGACTAACTTGTCATCGAATTACAAAAAAGTCCTCAGGTAATGCAGATTTCAGGCCTTATAGACGGCCTAAAAGAGCTATGTCTAAAAATGATTGCTACAGAGTGAATATGTCGTACTTGCTGCATCTTTTCATTTTAACCACCAGGACTAGCCAATCAGATATAATTGCGATCGTCATACAACAATAATCAGCAGCAACCATCTCACAACAGATTCCATCAGAACACCACCGGTGAAAAGCTCTCTCTTGACATTAGGTATAGGTTCTTGTAATTTACGAGGGCGCGCGAGCTTTACTTGTGGTTACGTCCTATACATGCACATTGCGTAAGGCGGAGCAAGCTCTCGCTCACACTTATCCAGATACGCCACACACACAACCATGAGCCACGCGCCCTCGTGAATTGCAATAACTACTATTAGGCATTCTGTGACATTACTAACTCTAGTAATATGGCAAGTTGGCAACTCTTTGGATTTACCTGTATGTGTCCCATTACAATACGTACTTGGTAACATACAAGGCTATTAATTAAACACCATTTGCCTTATACGTATATGATAGCAAACGTTGGTGGTTATGTTTGCCATGGCAAATTTTCATTAATATTAATGGAGATTGTTGTCTGAGGCATAATTGATATGGCTAGGGTATGGTTAGGTTAATGTTAAATACATGCCAGCAAAAAAAACGTATACCTAATACATAACCATAATATTATCGATATAAAAAATAATCTTACGTAGGTACTCGTATTGCGTAAACTTTATACCTACTTTAGGTATTTTTCTGTGATCGAAGCTTTTATAAAGCAACCTACATAAAGTATTTTTTTTTTTTTTAATTAAGTATATTATGCTTTACTAGCAATTTCCCGCAACTTTAAATGATTTTAATTGTATATTTTTAATAGACAATTTGACAATTTTAATAGTAAAATAAATGTTTACACACAATTTCTAATTTCGTTAGGTATTCAAAAATTTTCAAGAACAGGACCAGTAAAGATCAAAGTGGAATATAGGTATAGAACATGTCCATATTGAAGATTGATTGGATTTTACAGCCTTCAATCGGCATATATTCCACAAAGGAAGGATGGTCTGTAATCCCTGATCCCAAAGGGATTCGTGCGAACTCACAGACGATCGCTTCGCCGAGCTGCAGTAAATGGTACACTAGCAATCTGAGATAGAAGTCGGTCAGCTTTTATCAAACTATTCCAACGATAGCCCAATAACGTCAATACGAAGCTGCGCGGCGCCAGGATTGACCCACTGGTTCTCTTCACAAGCCTTGGTATTCGAAGCATCCTTTTCCAACACTAGGTACATTTCAATATGGAAATTATTTCATAAAACCTACATTCTTCAAAATAGACAGCTTTAAATTCGATATCGCTAATATTATAAATCTGCGAGTTGCGAAACTGAAGTAGAAATGGGCGGGACACATAGTTCGAAGAGCTGATGGTCGATGGGGTCAAAAGGTGCTGGAGTGGCGACCCCGCACCGGGAAGCGTAGTGTTGGCAGACCCCCCACTAGGTTGACCGACGAGATCAAAAGAGTCGCAGGGAGCCGCTGGATTCAGGCGGCGCAAGACCGAGGCCTGTGGAGATCCATGCAAGAGACCTACGTCCAGCAGTGGACATCTATAAGTTGATAATGATGATGATGAATATTATAAACTAGATGATGCCTACGACTTCGTCGGCGTGGATTAAGTTTTTTTAATTCCCGCGGAAACTTTCTCCGGAATATAATGTAGCCTATGTGTACTGCTGAGTATGCACTATCTTCATCCCATTTCAACCAAATTGGTTCAATCGTTGCGGCGTGATTGAGTAACAAACACCCATCCATACATCCAAATTCCAAACTTTCGCTATTATTACGAGTAAGTATATCAGTAGGATGGTAGGATTGAATATAAGAAATGAGTATATACACTGTAGCATGCTTTACATTTACTTTACATTTGTAGGTACCTACTGATTTTTAACGTACTACATAAGAAGTACTTAAGTTTAAATTATACACGCTTTGAGCGTAATTTCTTATAGCACATCCATCATCTGAACGAATTTCGAATTAGCCGTTTTTTGTGCAATTACTCTCGTAATGTCTGCACTTAAAATATACCTGGTTAAAAACATTATAACACCTGTATGAAAATAGAGTGAACTGTGACGTCATAAACATTTGACGCACTTTTTGTAGATTAATCGTTAATTTAAAATGGTTATACTTAAAACTAACAACAAAAGCAGGGGAAGACGGTCTCTTTATCGCTAATAATAATAATTTATTTTTAACGTAGGCAACATCCCAATTTAGTAGAGTTGACCAAACGTCATGATTCGACATCTCTACATTTTTAACGTAACTCCAAGTGCCACGTTTTTAAACTTAAAAATTCAAGACGAATAAAAATATTAAATCTTGAATACATACGTTACACAGACGTATGTATTCAAGATAGATGATAGAGTAACGGAGATGAAAATGTTGCGGTGGATGTGCAACGTTACACGTTGCGATCGACAACGCAACGATCACATCCGCGGCAGGTTCAGTGTCCGTGATATTGGAGATAAGCTGCAAGAAGCCCGTCTAAGAGGGTATGGTCATGTAGCACGGAAATCACAAAGCTACGTCGGTAATAGATGTCTTAACATCGCCGTCCCTGCAGCTGAATCTCGCGGAAGTCCAAGAAAGCGCTGGCTAGACCTCGTAGGCGCCGACATGAGAGCCAATAAATTAAGAAAATCGGATGCACAAGACCGAGCAAAGTGGGCAAAAGCATGTCGGAAGGCGGACCCCACCTAGTGGGATAACGCTCAGTCGAAGAAGAAGACAGACATACAATAGTGACACAATTAAACTTTCTCATAGCAACGGGATTGTAGAGAATGTCTTCATACAAAGCCGACCGAACTAGAAAATACAATGCAAATATAATGTTTGGCCTGTTTGGAACACTCACACGTTAATACACATAATGCGTGGAAACTGTCACAAATAATAACCACTTACAGTGGGTACTTGGGTATGATACGCTAACAATGCGCTATTACATGTTTGGATCCCAAGGCAGCTCACAAAAGACATTAAATTATAAGGTTTATTTAGTAGAGGCGGCAAAAACGCATCTTCGATAAGATTGGATCATTTGTATCTGAATCAGTCCACAGAGTCGAATCAGTGAATCTCTTCATTTGAATCATTTGGATCATCAATTTTCAACTAGAGCAGAAAATTCATGTGCGATTAAATTAAATACTGCCTATCGGATCTAACTTAGCTTTGTTAAAATTTAATACTTACATATTAATTTTATCAAATAGAACAACACAAAAAATGACGGATTAATGTTATAGGTCGTCATTAAAGCATCAACAGTAGTAATTCCCGATCTTTCGCATCTTTCGTTGATTCGTGTCAGCGAGAGCAGCGATCACGCGTACCGAGTAACGAAATTCACCTGAGCCAAATGAAGCATTAGTAGTGGTGTTAGAGGTTCGAATCAGTAGATCACTTTGGAGAAACGACTCACTGAGCCTTTTCAGTAAAGAGATACACACGCCTATTTATTAGTTTAAAATGTTTTTATTATTCAAATTGCAGTAATAGAACAGTTATTACTATCCTTTGTTTAAGGTTAACACTACATCCCAATAAGCATTTCACATTTGGACGATTTCTAGTCTCAGTAAATTGATGACTTCCTCAAAAGGTTTTCTCATTATCTAACTAATCGATTAATTTGCAGTCAGTCCATAAAGGTTTCACATTATCAACTCCTGATGCAAAAATTGGCAGTATGGTTGTTCCGTATATCCTACGTTAAATCGTAGGTACAGCGAACCTACTGTTTCAAGCACACAGCTGTAAATTAACATTCAATTATAAAAACTACTTATTATACTAATATTATAAAGCTGAAGAGTTTGTTTGTTTGAACGCGCAAATCTCAGGAACTACTGGTTCGAATTGAAAATTTTTTTTTGTGTTGGATAGTCCATTTATCGGGGAAGGCTTTAGGCTATATAACATCACGCTGCGATTAATAGGAGCGAAGCTTCAGTGAAAAATGTTGCAAAACGGGGAAAATTATCCATATTTAAAATATATTATTTTAAAAACTTCTTAATCGCGATTATAATGACAGAAATTGACGCGGACGAAGTTGCGGGCAACTGCTAGTTTATCTATATATCCAAGCTACATAAGTAAAGAAACTATCTTAACATGGATAAAATAATTCAGAGCTTTTTAAATCCGAGCCAAATGAACAAGTAGTCGTTCAATTAGTAACTAAATTACGATCACTTGTCAAAAATAAGTCCATAAATACGACAAACCATGTATCTCCCTGACAGACAGACGTAATAAATACACGTTTTAAGCGAATACCTCAAGGGATCAGTTTGGTCGTATAGCACGTCGCCAAAACAAAAGGCTTGTAATCAGGTTAACCATGATTTGAAAAATGGTATTAGGACTATCTATATATATAAAATTCAAAGTCCTGACTGACTGACTGACTGACTGAGATATCAACGCACAGCCTAAACTACTGAAGTGAGAAACTTGAAATTTTTACAGTTGGTTCCTTTTATGACGTAGGCGCACACTAAGAAAGGATTGTTGGAAATTCCACCTCTAAGGGGTTTAAATAGGGGATGGAAGTTTATATGAAACTCCGTCAAGCTGTTTCCATCAAAGTCGGTATTAGAGCTTTCAGTTAAAAATAAAGAATTACGTGTGTCACAGTTTTTGAAAATTCCGCCCCAAAATCTAATTCCACGCGGACGAAGTCGAGGGGGCAACATTATAATATTAAAGTGTGTCATTTATATTTTACCAGCTCGTTAGTTACTTACTAAAGAGATTTTATCTGATTTTTAATGACAGTCTGATGCTACGCAAACTTATAAGGATTTATTACACTGTATTGGATGCAATTAGGTATTATTACACCTATATAATTGAAATATGAACACATATTTAATAAAGCTTAGGGCCCTCTTTTTTAATGTATTTATGTGTTAAAACTGATTTAATCACACCTCATCAAGCTGTAGGTATGTATGAATATATTTTTATTGTACACAACATAACAGACAGCGATCACTACCTCTCATCGTGCTCTCATCGATGTATTCCAAGCAAAAGAACATAACTCCGAGGCAGACCCTGATGCAACTTATACATTTATATAATTTTTTTATTTCTTTACTTTTTATTTTTTTTATTAAAATAATTTTACTCGCAATAAATAACAGAGTAGATAATAAGAAATATACTTCTACAATATTATCTCAGTTATGTCTTAAAATGAGTATCTTACTACTAATCTATCTTCTAAGTATCTTAATACTAATGTATTTAATTCGATGCCTTAACATGGGTAGCCTAAGTATGTCATGCTCACTTAAACATTTCTGTGGTGGTGTCGTGTGGTGCGGGTTGTTACGTTCCTTCAAATATGGTTGAGCGAAGCAATGGCTGGATTATGCGTCATGCTCGTGAACGGGTGCCGCCAACGGCAATGGGTCTGCTTTGTGTCTACCCATGTTAACATGTGTTAGGTTGTGGTAGGTGTGCATTTTTGAAACTTCTGTGTGGAAACATTGTGTGCATAGCCTAGTTTTTTTAACAATTGTAAAAAAAAAAAAATTTTTTTTTTAAAAGAGCAACTGCTGAGTTTCTTGCCGGCTCTTCTCAGCAGAATCTGCATTCCGAACCGGTGGTAAATTTGTGACGTTTCATAGGCGCTACAAGTTGGCAAGTTGGTATTTCATGTGAAATAAATAAATTTTGATTTTTTTGATTAGGAAAAATAGGCGCATTTTTAAAACAATAACTGTTACCGATACAGCTGCATATTATTGTAACACTGTGTGTCGATTCTCTAAAAATGATTGCATTAGTGTAACGTATCATTACACTGCTGCATCATCATCATTTGACACGCTGAGTCGTTTAATCAATAGATGGGAATAATCCGGGTACAACCAAAACTGATGGTAGGCCATCATATAACGTAGGATCGCGTATCGTGAACATCGGGCCCCGTCGCAAATTGGTTTATTGAGATTGCAACTGCGATGTGGATTAAAAATGTTGTGTGCCACTTTGAGCCACGAGTTACGACCTCAGGCCGCAGTGACCGCAACAGACTATCTACCAGTAGGTAAGCACGTACTTCAGATAAGTCCCGTGATATTTTCTGCAGTGTAGGGTTACTTGAATGCCTACTAACGATATAGGAGCAATCTGTAAGTGCTATTGCAGTGGTTTTGTAATATTAAAACATTATTGTATCTTTAGTTTTAAGCTTCGTAAATAATTATCGCCTCACTTGCTTTAAAATATGTTTTTTTTTATTTTTTCGCAATAGCGCGTCCAACTAATCCTGCACAATACCTATATAATTTTTATTTAAATTTTATTTGGTTTACCAACAGATTAAACATTTATATAAAGCACTAAAAACTAAATTAAATACAATAATACTTACTTAAATCAAATGTTAAACTAATTACAAGTGCAAACACCGCATGCATATTGCATAGTGATGAAATATCTTTTTTACAACTTAAATATATCATATATGTACCCATATTGTACATGTCTTTTGATAGACCTCTTGATTTTGATTTTGATAAATACGAAAGTATGTCAGTTTGTTAGTTTTTCTCTAATCGTGCAGGAATGGAGCAACAGATCGACGTGATTTTTGCATGGATATAGAACTCTATACCCATGCAAAAATCACCAACTGAGAACCTGGGCCATTACTTTTTATCCCGGAAAACCAAAGGATTGTTGCAGAAGAAAAACCTATAGGTTCAGGAGTGGTAGAAGTTTTGGGCAAAAGCTAGTAAGTAGGTACTATATAAAATATTAGTTGGTGCCCGCGACTTCGTTCCCGTGGATTAAGGTTTTTTTATTCCCGCGGGAACTCTCTTATTTTCCGAGATAAAAAGATTGAGTGATAAACATCCATTCATCCATCCATACATCCAAATATTCGCATTTTTAATATAAGTAGGATGAAAGTTAAACACTGAATAGAATAGAATAATTTTTTATTGAAATAAACTTTTACAAAGTGTTTTTGAATCGTCAAGTGAATCTACCAGTGGTTCGAAATACCATTGCCAATGAAGAAAGGTCGAAATCAATTAAGTAAGTATACCTAACAAGTAACATATATCTACAAAAAATGAGTAGGTATCCAAATACGGGCCAAAAACCAATTGACGTAAATCTTTAGCCAAAGAAGGAAAAATTATTCAGACTGGTATGCTATTTTGTTTGTTGAGAGATTGCAGACGCCAGATTATACAATACCTCCTTATAATAAAGGGCAGCTTGTCAAATCATGACGCGAATACTAAGCAGGTTCATAAATATTGGGATGGTGCCGGATTGTAGCAGAGGATTGTAGACAATTTGTTCGGCCAATTAAGGTGGGTACGACTAGTTTCCTCAGCCTAGACTTGCCTGGATGCTACTTTTAAGTGGCGTTTGAAGTCGATTTTTTTTAAATATTTTTTAAGCTATTACATAGCTTCTATCGCGGGCCAGCGTGGAGACCGAATCCAGAAATTCGGTAACGTTTAAATTAAATTCGGTAACGTATAAATTTTAAGCCTCAATAGCCCAATGGTTAAAGGTGCGGACTGAAAACTGAAAGGTCGCAGGTTCGAATCCCACCCGTTGCACTATTGTCGTACCCACTCCTAGCACAAGCTTTTCGCTTATTTGGAGGGAAGAGGAGAATATAAGTCAAGTTCAGATTGGCTAATATTCTTTATTAAAAAAAAAAAAAAACCTGACACGGGACTCCTCTACGGTGAGCCGCTAGATGGCGTTGATAAAAAATGCTATGCAATAGCTTTACTGCGGCAGTCCCTGAGTGCCACACGTCTTTTTTATATTATTATAATAGATAGAGAAGCTTAAAAGAGAGCGAAGCAGTAGGTATTAAAATTAATTATATCCCTTTTCAGTTATTCTTTATTTCGGTGTCTTGAAGCCGGTTTAATTAACCGAATTCTTTTTCTTAAATAATAGCTTGTTTGTACCTACTTTAGTGTTCGCATAGATGACGTTGTATTACTTTAAATCGCATTATAAGTTCAGTCCACAAAATGTACTTATATATCGTAAGATCCTTATTAACAATACAATTCCAAATACGTTTGAAATTCAAATAACTCAAATAAACCGTTATTTGTATTTTTGGAAGAGTTGTTCTTTCTGGCAACTTTATTAAACTACCATAAGAGTAACTAAACAAACATCAAATATACATACACATACACACTTTCGCCTTTATAATATTAGTGTGATATATGCATACTATATATCGTTAGAAGCGTATTTTTATTTTTTAAGCAGCATTAAATGTTTTGAGCATTTTTTTTTTAAAATTTTTTGTTAAAAATTGTAGTTTACAATTCTTTTTATTTTTGACACCTTTAAATTGAAGCAGCGAATTATTCTGCTGCCGCAAAAAAACAAAGTTAATGTGTGTCTGGTAATTGAATCAATTCTTTGTTCTTGTTTGTATGTTTGCATTCATTACTGCACACATAGGATGATACAGATAATAATAAGGAACAGCATCGTACAAAGGTTAGCACGCGAAGGCGGTCTTGGTACTACTTATCTTCGAATATTTCTGTCTCAAATTGTATCTATAAAGAACCTTTTAAACTTTTTTCAATGCCCGAACACATATCACTGTAACGACCACTCAATACTGCATTGTAGATTCAATTTATACTGACTACAGGGCATTTTCTCATTTAACGTCTCACAACGTGGTCCTACTCCTTATGAAGGCGTTTATTTTGTAATTGAGTGCGAATACGAGTACAACGTCACTTGCCTAGACTTGCAAGAAAGCTTTGTGTACTTTTATTTATAAGCCGTACCAAAAAACATATTTATTTTTAAAAATGTTTGTAGACGTAATATGTGGTATACATACTATTTACATTATAACTAGCTTTTTCCCGCTACTTCGTCCGCGTGACTTGGGTTACATTTTTTTCCGGGGTAAAAAGTCACTTTCCTTGCAATAAAAAAACCCGTTCAATACAAAGTGTATGCGAAAATGAAATTTTTTCCATAATTTTTTTTTCGTGAATTTTTACGTTATTTTAAAAGTTATTCTGCTATTCGGGATGGAGACAATTACAACAAACCAAAAACCATGAAAATCGGTCTATCCGTTCTAGAGTTATGAGTGGTCGAACAAACCCGACTTTGTTTTATAGTATACGGGATAAAAAGTATCCTTTGTCCGTCTCCAGGTTCTGAGCTACCTTCCCGCCAATTTTCAGCCAAATCGGTTTAGCCGTTCTTGAGGTATAAATAGTAGGTATAACTAACACGACTTTCTTTTTTTTTTATATATATAGAAGACTTACATGTAAGGCCCTGTTTTCAAGCAAATCCTTTCTAATATTTTTAAAGCGAGAACGTGGTTGTTTGTTGATTAGTCTTTCAATCACGCAACAATTTTTTACATGGGTACGTTATAGTTGCGGACTTGGAGAGTGCTATCTTTTATCCTGAAAAAACGGCCTCTATAAGCCTACTTCCACACAAACGAAGACGCAGGTAAAAGCTGTTAGCAATATATTTGAACGAGCGAAGCGAGTTCTCTGAGTCAACTAGGGCGCTTGTCTGTACTGGACAGAGAAGTGTGTGCGTCCAAATGTCTGTCAGAGCCTTATAACTTCTGAATTACTGAACGTAATTACTTCAAATTTAAATATAATATGTAAACTGATGGCATTCAGCCGAACATTGTATAAAAAAATATAAAAAGCTTTATTTCAGGGGGGCTCTCATAGAAGCGTGTTTGAAGTAAAATTTTGTTTGCTGCGTTACATAGACTTGCGATATATATCTTTTTAAAGACGACTTTGAACAGAGTACAAAAATATTTTTTTTTTTAATTTTTCCCTTAAAATTGACGAAATGGGGGGCTTTCAAAGTGGAGATTTTAATTTGAGCCATATGTCAAAAAGTATTGCATATTAGAACCTGAAACTTTGTTGAAAATTCAGTTATATCCTGTACTTGAACAACAAATACTAAAATTAGATAAATATTATAAAGAAACGAAATTATTTAATTTTTAATGCTAATAGCTTCACAATAATGCTAATAGATGGCGCTGTATCAGTAAAACAGTTTTGCGTCAACTATTATTATTTTTTATTGCGTCTAATGTTAAAAGTTAATTATTACAATATATAATTAAAACTATCTTTTGGGAATTATGGGATACCGCGAGGTCTCAGTTCGGGGCGAACCACTAGTTATTATGTAGCAACATTGAGCTTAGGTAGACTTAGTTTAGTAGATGTCGTGGAATCCATCTGTTAATTTGGGATAAAATGTGTGATTGAAGGACAAACGAACAAACAAACTCCCTTTCGCATTTATAATATTAGTTAGAATTTTTGCAACTAGCCGTATAAGACTACGATCAAACAGAACATTAATCTAATCTCAATTCTGTCAGTCAATTTCCAATCTTTTTAAAAATAGCTTGTCAGCTAGTCGTATCTAAACTAGAGTCTTGTGGGTTCTTCAGCCACAAGGAATATCTTAAAATAAACACGCAGAAGATTTCCTTTCCTCCCGCGTGCAAAAAAAGAAATACCAAATTGCTTATTGACGTTCATCACAATTTACCTCCATTTATTTCTGCTCATTGGCTGTGTTTAAGATAATTATGATAAATACAAGTCCGAACGCGAGTAAATACACACTTCGGGATGTCGTTCTTCTCTCATAAATTACCTACGACAATTTAATAAACACATCAAGAGACAATTATGCTTTTTCAATACCTTAAGATTGCATCGGGGTGCATTAATTTGATTCTGTTGGGTTCACTTTGTATCATTAGGCTAGTATTATTTATTGTGATAAGTACCTGTTATTTGATCAGTTTATGTATGAGTACGTAAGGTAAAGGTATTTTAAGACAAAAATCTCAAGTCAGCAAATTCACAGCAGAGTCTGCTTTCCAGAAAGGCGGTAGTCTTGATTTCTCATAAATTCAAATTCAAAATTATTTACTTCATGTTGGCCAACTTGTGGCTTTTATGACAAGTCGAGAATCTACCACCGCGCGGTTCGGAAAGCTGCCACAAGTTGGCCTACATGTAATCTTTTTTTTTATATGAATAACGAGCAAACGATCAGGCGGGTCACCTGATGTTAAGTGATTACCACCGCCCATGAACATCTGAGGCATCACCAATGCGTTGCCGAATTTTCAGGAATTTGTTGGTCCGCCCCTTGAATAACCCCATATTGTAATTAAGTGGGAACACCGTCGAAGGGAGTTGATTCCAATTTGGTAATATGTACTTGGATAAAAGATCTGGAGCAGCGAATGGAAATTAATCTTTGTTTAAGGTCAACTTAGCAAGAGGATGCTGATTTTTCTTAAAACTCGAGGACCTACTAAATAAATGTCTTTAGTCCTATTTTCAGCACCCCGTCGGATCCAATCTGATACGGATATTTATACCTACTTAGGTTAGGAAAACTTGTTTTTTATTTTAAATTAGTTTTATTAGCTTTTATATCCCAGGCAACGGTATTGGTGATGAAGTGAAGCATAAAATGATTTCCTGTGGCCAGATTATGATACAGCTCGTTCCCACAATCAGCCAGCTGCATCGTTAAAAAAATTAATTGTACGTTTTGTGGTCGCGCTTCGACGTGCTTAAGTCGTAATAAGTGGGCATATTTTTGTATCTTTCTTTAATTCTTGCTTTTTACTTACGAGGGAATTTTTTGAAAATCCTCTCTCTTCACGTGTCTCATTCCTGATTTCTGAGGCTTGTGACCGCATCCATTAAGGTTCAAGACTCAGAGCTGCCCGCGAAATTCAAATTTAATTTGGTTTTTCGCCATTTACAAACGAATACGAAAAAGTAGGCTTATGGTATTCAAATTGCGATAATGACAGTATCATCTTCACAGGTTTATATACTAATCTTTACGTAAAAGTATCCAGTTTAAGAAATTAATCAAAATAATGACTAATTTGTGAGTTGCTCACGTCAAACTCATTATTTTGACTAATTTCTTAAACTCGATACTTTCACGTTAAGATTAGTATATAAACCTGTAAAGATAATACTGCCATTGGCGCAATTTGAATACCATAAGCCTACTTCATCGTATTAGTTTACAAATTGCGAAAAACCAAATTAAATTTGAATTTCGCGGGCAGACCCGTCTCTTGGGCTTTAATGGCATAAATACTACTAATATTATAGATGCGAAAGTTTGGTTGGATGGATGTTTGTTACTCATCTGTTATTTTCATTGTGTGTGTTTTCGAAGATCCTTCCAAAGGAGTCGCGTGGTTGAACATATCTACCAACACTTTAAAAGCGTCTTTATCTCTAGGTCACAGCTCCAAAACATAATAAAACTAAATTCGCACACAGCCAGTGTCACAGAACAGGGCTCGTATTAAAAGCTAGCTATCTGGACACGAGCATCTTGTTCGTTAGCACTACCCGAGTATTGAACCCCCTATCGGCGTTAGACGCAATAGTGGAGTAACTTACATTGTTTATAAGTTGTTTATTTAGTTCTGCCGCGGCTCTGGTGCCACACGAAACTTATGGGCAAAAGAGGTGCTAGATTTTCAACATGGCGTGGACTTAAAAATACTGACGTAGAATTTTATCAACTCTGATTGGCTATTTGGCTGAATAATTTATGGCGTTCTTGTTGCATCAATGCATTTTAACTAGGTATCGATGATTTTAACCAATAGCGAGAGGGAATCAACCAATCAAAGGTGATTGCGATCGGTACACTGTAGCAATAATTTTTAGACAATTCTAGTGTCAGAAAAAAGTTATAGACGACTTGTGTTCAAAAATTCTCAGGAGCAATCCGGAAGCTAGGAAGAAAGTGGCGGCACGGATTGTCCTGCACGATCTTTCTCAGTCATGTGACGTTGACGTCCCATCGAATTATTATAGTGGAATAGAGAGTGTACCTATGATCGCACTAGCACTTGTGCACTATAATATCTCCCACGTTGTTCGCTAGTCTCCGTTGGTGTTGATGACTATGACCGAAACTCGGTCTGGAGGTGGTCATATACTACACAATTAGTGTCTATTGCAAAGTTAACCGTATTTACCTACTCGTACTAGGTATATACTTATCAAGCTATAATATTACATATCTGTCCCCGTGTCCTGTTCCCCAGGGCAGAGTCATTTACCCGTCCGTCTCGAAGGAACATATCCAAAGATATATTTCCAGCTAGAGAGTTGTAACAATATAATAGAGCAGCAATGTTTTGCAATCTGGATTCAACCTTTTTTGATTTTTACAGTTACTATAAACATGCTCTATATTATTCAAAAACTTGCCGCAAAGCCTGTTCTAGCTCTTTCTGTCAACAATTTCCTATCATATGACGAAAGGACTCGATGTGATTTTTACAGTTACTATAGACATGCTCTGTATTATTCAGAAACTTGCCGCAGAGCTTGTTCTAGCTCTTTCTGTCAATAATTTCCTATCATGTGAGGAAAGGACTCGACCTGATTTTTACAGTTATTGTAGACATGCTCTGTATTATCCAAAAACTCGCCGCAGGCCTATTCTAGCTCATTGTGTCAATAATTTCCTTATCATGTGACGGAACTCTTAAGGAATATCACAAGAATAACCTAACAGAGATATGTACGATGAAAATTGTAGTGTGACGTTTGGCAGGGCAAAGTGCGGCATAGCACAGAATTTTTATGTAGGACTCTGAAGGTACGCTGCATCACGTTGTGGTTCTGAAGCACATTTTTTGGTAAGTATACTACAGGTTTTATTATGTAGGAGCCGCAACGGCAGCACAGAAGAAAAGAAGGGACACCGCAGCATGCGTTGTGGTATCGTCATTTTCATTAAAGTAACAGTCTTTATAGGGTTCTTGTTTCGACTGTGCATTCAAGTAAATAGTGAGACATGCGAGCCGAGGGGTGATTATCGTCATACTTTTGATGCGATTTAGTGCTTTGGGTGGGCCGCTTTTTTGACGCTTGGACAATAAGGTCTGCTGCTCCATAGTCTTGCTCAATGTGTCCAGCTAATTCTTGTTTTCTCGTACACTGACATTTGCATTAGACACGTTACATATCATGCTTGTTCCATCAACTAACGTCTAGTTAAAATACGTTAAACAAGAATGGCGCGGAATTTCTTAACTTTTGCCCGCGACTTCGTCCGCTTGGAATTAAGTTGTTTGATTGCGTGATTGAAGGACAAACCAACAAACCAACTCACATTCGGATTAATATAATTTGAGTAAAATCCTCTTAGGGATTGATATTTGAGATGAGATGTTTTTTATTTTGACTCTTTATTTATTTTGTACATTCTGTATATTATATCCCGTTAAACTCTCTTGCACCTATCAAATAAATAAACGTAGATATTTTTAAAGTCGATAAAAATTTAGAAACTAAAATATTCATGACACTAAAATATAAATTACATACTATTTCTATCAAAAATAACACAATTTTTAAAAATAAAACTTGATATTAGTATACAAAGCTACCGGTTTCGATACTGTTTGTTTTAATCAATTAATTGTAGACTCGTTTAAATTACTTGAATAATTAATCTAGTCACCTAATTGTCAAACCGTTATTATGACCGAGATATTTACTCTTAAAAACAATTATGTTTATTTGATGACTGTTAAAATACGCACCGGATTTGCGAGCCAATTTATTATGTTTTGAACATACAAAAATGTAACTTTGACGAACTCCTTGGCACAGCGGTAAGCTCTGTTGACTTATATGTCAGGATAGTCTTGGGTTTGATTTCCGGCGGAGGCAATTGGGGGATTTATAATTTCCTAAATTCCTAATTGTCTCTGGTCTGATCTGGTGGGAGAATTTGGCCGTGGCTAGTCACCGACCTACGTTCAAAGACGTACCTACCGTCAAGTAATTTAGCGTTTCCCTACGATGATAACAGTTTGTAGAAATCGACTACGGTATGGATTTAATGTACATACAAGGGCCATGAACATCTTAGGCTGCATCACTTACCACCAGGTGAGATTGTAATCAAGTCATCGAATAAAAAGTTGAAATTAAAAATTGTCATCCCTTAGTCAACTTAGGCTTTTTCCCCTTCTACTTTTATAACCGGTGTCAATTATTTGAACAAGCGCGTTAAACGTGTAAGTTAATCACAATTTATTCTTACATCCTTAACACCTCGAGAACTTACCTATACCTAGTAATAGTAAGGTATGATTAGAACCGTCTTGGAAAATATATTCACAAGAACCCGATCATGCGAACGATTAAAGTGCAAGCCGTCAATAATCGATCTTACGCAATTAAACAAATGACCATAATATCGGAGAGCCGTCTGGCTAGAAAATTACTTGTTCCGCGTGAGATTGCAACATCTTTTTATAGGCTCTACTACTACTCAAGCTTGAAAACCTCCCCGAAGACTTTGCCCCATGTAGCTAAGAAAAATATTAATGAATTCATTATTATGTTTTCAGATCTCAAAGAAACAATATTCTAATGTGGCAATTTTTTTTTTTTTTCGGATGATAGAACATGGATATCAAATAGATATAAAGTTGATGTATGATGTTAATTTCAACATTATTATTCTGCCATTTCGGCGTGCAACTATGTATTAGAATTTATAATTAATCAATACAAATAATTCATCAAAATATATCTACTTAACAAATTATTATAATCATGTCACCTTTAAAAATAAGTAATTTGTCGCTATTCAATATTTTTTTTAATATAACTTTTTATTGATATCTTATATATCTTATACTTAAATAATTTTTATTTTTTATTTTTATTGAAGTGTTAACCTACACTTCTAAACTATTAGGATATTTTTTAAATAAAAATGTAGGTAATGTACCTAATAGTGTAATAAAACTTTTTTATTCTTAAATATTCTTTCTACGTCTAAATTTTAAATAATGAAAAAGTTATCAATTTCTGTGCGTTAATTTTGTTTATTCTGTTCACTTTAAATTACATAAATAGATACTGTGCATTAAGTTCTTTTAAAAAGTTGCATTGCATTATTTCGGTTCGCCATCCCCGTCATATTCCCTTCTAGCTACGTCCTTGCTGATGATGTTGCGCGTCGAAACTGGCCATACCTATAGAAAACTAGATTTCCACGTTAAAGCGTTTAGAACGATTAGGCCGAGTTTGTTGATACGCTATCAGCTGTTCAAGCGCAGTCCGCCATGGTATTGCGTCTCGGACGCATGCGCACAACGCTCATCCGCGACTTCCGACGTCGCAACCGCCTCCCAAGAACATACGTAATCATTTTAAACAAGTACAAAATATATTCAACAAAATGGATTACAATTAAAACGCGATGTCACGTGGCACGCGGAAAGTTAGAGTGACAAAATTTTTACTCGCCGGCGTGACAATATTTTGTGTTAGTTGGATAGCCAGTGTCAACGAGTGGCATTCGGGGTTGACATGGAGCGGGCGGCGAGACCGGGAGATCCAGTCGACTATGAGAACCATAGTTGGTTACTCGGAAGCCAAGCAGGCCGAGCTCGACAGACCCTCGCCGGTTGCCTGCAGCCGGCTCCCGGCTTTCCCAAAAATACCTTTCATTGTAAGCACTTCATTCTTACTTATCTTATGAAGAGTTTGTTTGTTTGAACGCGCTAATCTCAGGAACTACTGGTTCGAATTGAAAAATTATTTTTGTATTGGATAGTCCATTTATCGAGGAAGGCTTTAGGTTTTATAACATCACGCTGCGACCAATAGGAGCGAAGCATCAGTGAAAAATGTTGCAAAAACGGGGAAAATTATCCTTATTTAAAATACATTCTTTTAAAAATTTCTTAATCGCGATCATAATTACAGAAATTGAAGCGGACGAAGTCGCAGGCAACAGCAAGTTATATAATAAAATGCAAGTTTAAAATTGTACTATACAATTTGATAGAATTCTAATACAAAAAGTAGGTAGGTACTAAGTGTCAAAAGTAGTCATCAAATTAAAAAAAATTACAATAATTTAGTTTTCAAAATAAGAAAATTACAATTGTAATTTTAATAAAAATAGAAAACAATTTACTTTTGATAATTTGATATGCAAAGCACGTCATTAGAGAAGAATTAAAACTCTGACAAATTAATTGGATGGGATAGAATTTTATAAAACTCAGTTATATTACCCGAATTTTATTCCATTTTCTTAGATATTATACATATACAATCATATTTTAATTTTTATTCACATACACATAATTTATTCGCATCGACAATATTATATGCTACAGTACTAAGTACCTACCTAAGTAAATATTTAAAACATTATTTTTCTTCAATCATAAAAACCCTGCGTATAATAGGTTATCTATATCCCACGATTAATTCTGCACATTTTATTAGCTCATAACGCGATTTAATAACATCGTACCCAGTAAGTGCTATGCGGCAAAATTGACCATAAACTTTTTGTTTATACAATACCTGTACATAAAAAATAATAGCGTTCAGTGAATATCAAACTCCAACTAGCCAATAAAATGCAAATGAAGCAACTTCCTGGCGTATTACTAACACGAAATTTTAACTATGCGTAGGTATAATACCTACCTACCGTTAAATTGACGATACACCTACACATTTGTAGATATTACAAAATTTAAATGATAATGCCCTAAACACCGGCTCTATCAACTCTTTGACGCCTTTCGTTTATTAACCAAAGAAACTGCCTCTGTTGATTGAGGAATATTGATGCTCGAATCAACATATAGAACGTGTATTGAAACTCCGAAATAATACTGAAGGAGGTGAATGTGCTCATAAAACTGAACAACTTTCCCCAAGGAACATAGGTCGAAATGTGAAAAAAAATTTGGACCTCCCATACAAAATTCACGATCACCTGATTGATTTACTATTGGAGGTAAAAATTTTTTTTTCATATTTCGACCTAGGTTCCTTGGGGAAAGTTGTTCAGTTTTATGAGCACATTCACCTCCTTCAGTATTATTTCGGAGTTTCAATACACGTTGTATATGTAGTTTTCCTTACTTATTCCATTAACATATAGACAAGCAATACGCTGATGTTTGTCTAAGCCGAACACAACAAGAGCACCACAAAACTGTGTACCTACAATCTACATGGATCAATACAGGGTTCTTCTATTATTCTATGATTCTATTATTCTTCACTTATTGCTAAATCCAAAGATTTGGAGGAACCGTGCGACTAAAGTCAACTTTTTGCCGAGAGTTCGTGGATCTTGTTTCTGATAGAGGATATGACTAGAATAGAATAGAATAGAATAGAAATATTTTTTATTCAAATAAACTTTTACAAGCACTTTTGAATCGTCAATGAATCTACCACTGGTTCGGAATGCCTTTCCTGCCGAGAAGAGCCAGCAAGAAACTCGGCGGTTGTTCTTTTCAAAAAAATAAAAATTTTACAATTGTTATTGAAACTATGCTATGTATTCAGTGCTTCCACGATGAATTTTCCCGAGTACAATACAAGTAAAAATAAATACAATACAAATACAAATAAATACAATTCAATACATGTCAAAACAGGCAGGCAAAAGCAGACCCATTCCCGTTGGTGAATAAAATATCGAAATTTTAACTTTGCTGAAAGCTTAATGCTTTTTTAGGAATTACCTACCACCCAGGTACGAAATCGACCTTTTCTCATCCTTTATGATCATCCATGTTTATGTAAATAAAAACATTACATAGCGTAAGGTCATTACACTCCACATCGTTATGCCTTGCAATTTCTTTTAGCACAAACAATATGTAGTTAGCACTTATTTACGACGTCGCAATTAACAACACTTAACATGACGAGAATACTATGTTTTGCATAAAGTCTATGCAAATAACGAAAGTCTGAGAAGATATTATGTTGATAAGAATACAATCTCAGAAATAAGCATAATATTAGTTACGAGAAGGTATACTTGTTATATACGCTATTTCTTCCTGGCTGGCACTATAAAGCACGATTGCCATGAATTTCGCTTTTCTTTTACTTGTCCTAAATATCAATGTCATTTTTCGTAATCTTAATTTTTTTTAAAGAAAAAGTGATTTATTTAATGGCTCAAAGTAGGGGAATAACCACCACATAAAATAAATTAATATTACTAAGGGCCGATTTCACCAACGTAAATTGAGTCTTATCCGAGCGTTTTAATAATTTGGCAGATTTTCAATACAAAAACTGCCGAACGCCCAATTTATTCATCGAGTAAACGTCACTCGACGGGTCGATAATAAATAATCGACACTAACTATATTATAAATGCTAGTGTGTTTACATATTGGTTTCTTGTTTTGTTCTTCGATCACGCAACAACGGGGCAACGGATTGACGTAATATATAGAATGGATATAGTTTCTCAACTAACCAAGTCCTTATTTGAAGAGTGACTTAGGACCTTTTATCCCGGAAAACAGAAGGATTTTTAAAAAACTATTTCCACGAAAAAGTAGCCGCGGGCAAAAGCTAGTAAATACTAAAGAAGAAGATGCGCGCCTTTATAAACCAAAGAGCAATAACGTAGGCTTGTCACAATATTATCAGTATGAACCTACCGAGGATCTTCATTTATATACCTACCAACTAAACTAACTACCTACAGTCGAAGATTCTACTATATTTCAAAATATTTCAAGTTTAAAATAAACACGTGCCATTTTTGTGGTATAGTACGTTTATCTCACGAAGTTACGGGCGGTTTACTTGTGGTTACGTCGTGTACACATTGCGTAAGTGTGCTTGCCTGTCAGAAGCCTAGGTGGGAGCGGTCAGGCGCGAGCAAGCTCTCGCTCACACTTATACAGCTAGGACACACACACACACACACACACACAAGCATGAGCCACGCGCTGTCGTGAATTGCAAGAACTATTATAATAGCGATTGTCCTAAGATTTTCATTTTATAGGTGGCATCCCTAATGTGAGATGCAGCAGAATAGAAATGCATAAATTGAATGATATTGCGTTCTAGGCTTAGGTTTCCCGCACGAGCGGCAGGGGCACTGGTTTTAGAAGCCCAGGTGCCGCATAGATATATAATTTATCTAATAAACATATAATAAAATATGCACCTACCTATGTCATATGTAATAACTGGGGTTTAATAGTTAAGTAAAAGCTTCCTTTCACGATTTTTCACCTTTTTAGGATTAGTATCCAAAGGGTGCCAACGGGACCCTAATACTAAACTTCCGCTGTCCGTTCGTCTGTCATATATAATATATATCGACCGTAGCAATTAACAGTGTCGGATCTACATTTTAACGATTTTCATTTTATTGCATTAAAGGTCTTAGAATAAAAACAGCAATGCCCCCACCAATTATGAAACTTTTAAAATCAACCAACCATCTTTGGTTTTTGCAAGTGCAAAAGTTTCATAATTGGTGGGGGCATTGCTATTTTTATTCTAAGACCTTTAATGCAATAAAATGAAAATCGCTAAAATGTAGATCCGACAATGTTAATTGCTACGGTCGATATGTACCTATAAATATTTGCACATCGAAATCCAAACTTCTAAACTATTTACTTAGGATAATACAATAAGTACATACGAGTATTTTTTCACAATTTGCGTCGAATTATTAGTGATAGGAAATATAGGAATATATAAATAAAACTGAATTATTTGCATAAAATATTTGTAGGTACATCAAGTCATTCTAATTTAATATTTACATTACGTGCCGATTTCATCCAACATCAAATAAATTGGGCGTTCTGACATTTCTTGGTTTTTTTTTTATTCCATGACAATTTTTTATTCAAAATCTACCTTTTGGTACATTAAATCCGAGTGAAAAATCGTTAAGTATTATGTTTTTTTTTAAATCCCGCGGGAACTCTTTGATTTTCCGGGATAAAAAAAATATATCGTCGATCCGTAGCTCTGTTGCAGCGTTATTGAAGGATAAACCAACAAACAAACACACTTTCGCATTTATATATTAGTAAGGAGTGAGGATTTTCCGTAGGTGAAAATCTCTAAATTACTGAAAAAAATAGAGAAGAGAGAGAGATAAAACTACAATACGTATAAAGTTTCATACTTTAAAGTAGTTTAAAGTTTTACTATAATAAGCTCGTATCTCCTGTGTTGCTATTTCTTATCTGTTGCCCAAGCAAAGAATACACTCGGAAGTACATCGAGAAAGTTCGCGTTCTAAGCTTATTCAGGACAATAAATCTATTTATTCCTCCCCGATATGGTCAAATCTCAGTTTCTAAGCTGGGAATCGTGCCTGACCCTATCCTTAGTAGATACAATGAGCCGCATAGTAAAATTTATTCAATCCATATGTTCCAAATACAAATTTATTCCAAATACATTCGTTTTAAGCCACAATAGCCCAACGGTTAAAGGTGTGGACTGAAAACTGAAAGGTCACAGATTCGAACCCCACCCGTTGCACTATTGTCGTACCAACTCCTAGTGCAAGCTTTTCGCTTATTTGGAGGGGAGAGAAGAATATAAGTTCAGCTTGGCTAATATTCTTAAAAAAAAAAAATAATTTGAATACTCGACAAATTAATATTTATCTATTCCTAGTTGATGCCCATTGCCCGCAACTTTGCGAGGATTTAGTTTTTAAAAATCCTGAGGGAACTCTTTGAATTTCCGAGATAAAAAGTCCTACGTCACTCTCCAAGTCTTCAACTCTACCTAACTCTGTTGCGGCTAGATTGAAGGACAAACCAATCAACAAACTCATTTTCGCGTTTATACCTAATACTTAGGTTTTCCGATTCACGATAATGCAACGGATACGGATCGAACCTGTGGCCTTTCAATTTTCAGTTCGCACCTTTAACCGTTGGGCTATTGACGATAAATATGTACCGGGCAAGGTGTCAGAGCTAAGAATTCGAATAAAATGGCAGTTGCAAACAGAAGAACGTATATTCACTAACAGGATCACAAATCACTAAAATTCACTTTAGCATCAGATAAGTATCAAGCACACGTATCAAGTAACGAAAAAGTGGGCGGGAAACACGCGCAGTCAATTTGCAATAGTGCAACAGTTTTTAAACAAAATAAAAATAAAAAAGTACTATATAATTGTCTGCCTCAAGCTTCGCCTCAAGAGATTGTTACTGAAAAGTCATTTGTAAACTTTGAGTATATAACCCACTTTGTAACTTAAAAAAAAAACTTAGAATGCATTTTCAAAATACTTATGTCTAGGAATGTCGTTGTCTTTTTATCACCATTTTTATTTATCATATGATTGTACATTTTATATTAATTCTATAGTCTTAAGTTCTCTGTAAGTGAGCAAATTGTTCTTTGAGAATGAATTCTTTAAACTTAAGTTTAGGTTTAGACCTAAAACCGTGAAAATACTAAGTTAACTATTCATAGAAATAAAAGCTTGTAAGTTAACCACAAAAAGCAGACATTTTCTTTCGCACATTTTCAATTATACAATATTTCCAAACAACACGGAGTACGAACGGCGAAGTTTTGTCCAGAAATAGATACGCCTGAATCCTTAGTAAAGCAGTGGTAATAGCCATTTTATCTAGAAATATTTCTGTGGCAACTAGGCATACCTATCTCACAGAGCATATTTTGCACAGTCGTGTACAAACACTACAAAAATAGTGATATCAGAAATTTATTAAAGAATGAAATAACAATAACAATAAAACATTGATTCCTTCAATGTGCTAGTCACGAAGGAGGCATTTCTACCTCACTCTTCAATTTAAAATATAGTGCTTTTTAAGAACCCTATAGAAGGAAATACCGGTCGTAAAATTTTTAACCGACTTCCAAAAAAGGAGAAGGTTTTCAATTCTTCGGAATATTTTTTTTTTTAATTTTTTTATGTTTGTTCCCCAATTACTCGAAGACGCCTGAACCGATTGGGAAAATTCATTTTTTGTTTGAAAGGGTATACTTCCCAGGTGCCAGCCACGAATTCGCCCCCTGGATCACTGATAAGTAACATATAGATGCCAGCCAGGGATTCGCACCCTGTATCGCCGATAAGGATGCCGAACTCTTAACCACTGAGCTATAAACGCAACCTAAAATGTAGTACGAAGAAATTTTTTTATAAATCTGTATCCAAATGTGTAGGTAAGTATATGTCAAAATAGGTTTTATTACAAAATTGTTAATATCATCATGATCACCTTTTTAAGTAATTATCTAGAGATGAGAGCAATCATTTTTTTTACAATGTACAACTACCATAAGATAATGGAGTTGGAATCAGGCTGGGGATTGATTATATAGTATTACAGTCCAATAAAATTATATAAGGTTTGTACTTATTGCCATTTTGTCCGTGTGAAGCGAGTCCACATTAATGCCGTAAATGACGTCATATTCTTTTTTTCTTCTCTTCCATCTATTCTTTTTATTGTTTACTTATTTTTTTATTGTAACTAGCGACCCGCCCCGACTTTGTACGTAGCAATTTATTATTGAAGAAAATGCGAAGTATTTATTGAGATTTTCATACAAAAATACCATCCCTATTTCCGATTTTCCAAAAATTTTTGGATTTTCCATAGAATTGCAGTAGCCGCTGGATACAAGCCGTGCTAGACCTAGGCATGTGGAAGTCTATACAAGAGACCTATGTCCAGCCATGGACGACAGATTGTTATAGAAGAAGAGTTAGCAAGAAGGAGGGTAAACAAGAGAACCAATAGAAACAAGTAAGTACATGAGTTATGGCTAAGGCACAGTCAAGTGGCCAAAACCATATAAAATCCATTGTAGGTACGTACATAAAGAAAGAATGTCGCAAGTACAATACTTAGCTACGGTTAATGTGCTTGCACTAAATAAAAAGGTCAGTGGGAAAGATAACTGTCCTATTCATACAAAGGAAAGATTCGTCATTAAAATGTTAAACCTTAGTGTTTAAACGTGACCGAGCTACAAGTCACCTTGTTTGCTGTATTCGACAAAACTCAGACCAAGGTAAAACACGTGCCCCTTTAAAAAGTCACGCTTAGAGCCCCGCCACGATCTTGCTGCTTTTAGCGGAAACTTAGTGCGGGGCGGCGAACGGTGAACAACGCGCCACGTATAAATTGCACCATGAAGAGCTGAACTCAGCGACAAGCGACAACGTTCGTATCACAACGGTAATAACGGGCGAAAAAACTGCACAGGTAAAGAGGCGAACTAAATGCCTGAGAGGATGTCGGTTTGACGTGGGTGGCAAGGTGATTTTAGATGATTTTATAGCGGAACATAGGGGAAAATGAACATAAAGTAGCGCTTACCACAATTTATTTACCGCCTTTATGGAAAACAAAACACAAAGCATAATGTAAGTTTAAAAATATTATATAAAAGCCCTTTATGATATTCCTATTTTCAAAGAGGATAGACACTTACTAATATTATTGTTTATATATATATTCGGTTATTTATTAAGAAAATGTTTCCATAGTATTTCTAAGCCGCAAACGCTATTGAGCACTTGAACAGTACACAGCATGAATAGCACCCTGCTTGCCGACACCGCGTCCGCTAAACCAATAGTCGTGGCCGAGTAGTAAGACATCTTGTAATGGTCTAGATACGATTTAGGAACCTAATATTAAATACCTACACAATGGCACATGAACTAAATAACTGACTTGTATTTAAAGGTATAATATTATAAATTACGAGAGATGACTTTTTTCGCATGAATTTAGATCAAAATTACGGTACAAATAATAAAGATAATTCCTAAGGTAACTAAAGGAATAGCATCCCAATTCCCAATTCACTACATATATTCACCGGTTTCGGCTGTGCGTTATCCTCAGATTACTTAGGTACAATGTATTAAAGCAGTCATTCAATCAATCAGTCATGATTCTGTTTTATAGGTATAGAAGACGATTGTATGAAAAAGCTTAGTATAAGCTGGAAAATACAAGAATCTCAGAACACCTAATTCTTCGAGATTCCCTGTCTCTTTATGTTTGCCTTCATCGCAGGACGCAAGATTTGATAAGATGGATCAGCTTTATATTTTTTAACCCATCAACCTAGTATGTACTATAAAATATTTTCTATAAGCCCTATAGTAAACACAAGCTGCTTTTTATTATTCAAATGTTACAATAAAACTTACTTATAGCCTCAATTTCTTAACATGACTATTAGGTACCGGAATGGATGCACATGCAGTAAAAATACCTTATAGAATTACCACCGCTCGTGCCTCACAGTTTATGGGTTTTGAGTAAGCCATCCACATTTTAAACGAAATATATTGTATCTTTTGTATAAATATAAAATATTCAATAAATTTTACAATAAATAAACGCTGGATAAAGATCTCAGGGCATCGGTTACCATAAAATTGAGTGAACGATACAAAAAGAAAGATTGGAACAAATTCTCTGAAATAAAATACGTTGGACTGCGAAGCGCGTAATAAGGCAATACAGACATTCTGACGACCTCTGTGGCGTCGGGCAGTGGTTGATGGTTGATACAGAAGCTCTACATACACGTTAGAGGGCCAGGATTGAATCAGTCAATTAATTATCCAACCTACTCGTTCAACTCTAAGTTTATAATAATTTTAATGTTATTTCAAGGAATAGGTACTAAAGGAAATTTGTTAGTCGTTTTAACAGTCTCAAGCAATGGACAAGAATAGAATCATCATCAAGTGTCTTCCTCATGTTGCAGTTTAGCGGTCATCATTTCCTATTTATAGCCGCATCTTATAGTTTTGGATAAGTCAGCCCTGTCCGCCTCCTTATAACGCCTTTGGCGACGGAAGGGGTTGGCAAGCTCTCTTGCAAGAAAACAACAGTAGTACAATAGTACATTATTGCAAAGGCAGGGAAGTAGGCAATTGCAGGTCGAGTATGAGTTTGAAGGCCGAGCCGTAGGCGAGGACTTCACTAAATACGAGACAGGCAATTGCCATTTCCCGCCGAGGCATATATAGTGCTTTTCTCAAAAGAATGCAGGGAAATAAAACACTTTTTATATTATACATCCAAATCCATCCGCCATTTTGGTTTAAATCTGGTGGAGTAGGTACAATCAATCTCCATTTCACTCTCTGAGCCGTTGGAACTCATTTTGATTATTATTAAATTTATATTTATTAAGTAGGTATGTAAATAACAAATCAAGACGAATTTTCAGCTTTACCGCCAATTTTTTTTTATTATCTGTGCCGACAGGCAAACGCATTTATGGCTATACAGCCACGTAAACGCAATTTGTACTAAGCAAAGAGACTATATGGTATGCCAAGAATGACAAAAGAGATCCAATCAAGGAGTATTTAGTAACCCCAGCACGCCATTTCATACTGTTGTATGAAACGGCATTACATTACAAAGCTCCTGCAATATTTAAAAAAAAAAAACGCTCCGCGAAACAACTGTTTCGCGGAGCGTTGTAATGTTCCAAATTCAAAAAACGCTCTTGCAATGGATTTGATTTTCTTTGTCCGACAATTCGATACTTCGCGTGTTCTTTTTTCGAAAATAATGACAACATTTCCATGCATGTTTGAGAAAAAGTATTTTATTCAAATGAACTCTTACATTAGTGCTTTTGAATCGTCAGTGAGTTTACCACTGGCCGAAATGCCGTTCCAACCGAGTTGAACCCTCAGCGATTTATCTTGTAAAAAAATAATACCAATGTGCATTGTGTTGTGTGACATACCGACACTCTCATCATTATGACGTAGATCTCTTGCAAGTATCGCCACAGAGAACGATCTTGTGTCGCTTATATTTGGCGGAGCGGCTTCTAGCGGCCAATGGCCATCTTTTGTCTTTCAAGTGGGTGGTCTTCTAACGACAGGCTTCCAGGTTCGGGGTTTCCATTCCCCACAATTATTTAGGTAGATTCCCATAATAATTTATGCCCCATCCGTTGTCTTTTCAGCTTTGCGATTCGATGAGGATGTGTCAAAAGTCAAAATGTTAATTTTATGTTCTAGCGAACAAAATCGCAAGTCTCCGCATTTTATAGAAAGCACCTAGATATTATTTACCTAACCGGTTTCTATCCACAGTTTGCTTATAAAGCGGCAATGTTCTGAGCACGCAAAAAGAGGATCCTTTAAAATTGCACCCATATTCTTTGTTCTTCGTAAATGTAAGGGCGCATTTCTCTAATAAATAACATTTGATGATCTAATAAGTAAACGTATTCAATAGAGAAAGAGTATAAAACAATACTTGACACGTTCGAAAGCACAATAGCTAATCAAGCACGACTTCGCTCGTGAATCATTTTCTAAAATAAAAGATCCAAAGTTTCAAGTACAGAGGCAGGGAATAATGAACCTTAAAACTGTACGGCATGGTAAAATTTACAATGGTGATAATAGAAAAATAAGTAGATTTCGTATAAAAAGCTGGAATAAATCAGTGACTTTCCTCCGTAGAAGCAAACGAAGGCTCGATTTATGCAAATGAACCGGCTGCAGTCGATGCCGGAATGCATTCAAAGTGACACATCCTTAAATTAATTACTGCTAACCACGTTCTCAAGGGGCGATCGTATTGAGATAATAAATTGAAACCGCTACCGGCACACGCACTTAAACCATAATCTGCGGCTGGTTTACCCTGTATCGAGAAAAAAATAGTACTTAATTTCGATTTCATCATTTTATAAGTGTCTACTTTATACCCACGAAGTAATCCGAAGTAGTGATTTCTTTACAAAATTACCCATTTTGACTGTTTCGATTTTGCAGCTGTTCTTTTGGGTTTCCTATTCTTTTTTTAAACCGCCCCGGTGGTCAAATCGGATAAATTATTCTTAAGTTTTAGCCAGCCTAACAATTTGAACAGCAATTGATTTTTAAAAATAATATTTGAGAATTGCCTTCTTTGATCTAAATTTTTTGGAGTTCAAAACGATACTACATGAGGTGGAGTGATTTCGTCAAACAACACTTTGTCGTAGTAGTACCTAAATCACTACGTTGCGACCTCGCGACGTGGCGTGGGCAGTCAGGGCGTGGGCACTTTGTCCATAACCGATTTTATCCGATTACGCCCATCTTTAAGAACGTTAAGAAACGGTGTCGATTTTACACCTTTCTGTGGATATCGGATCTCTCTGTTAGTATTTCCTCATTGCTGCTGTTAAGAGTCATGACACCTTTCCATTAATTACATTATTTTTTAATTTTTGTTAGTTTTCACACTAATTGATAATAATTTTATATTTAAAGTTATTATCAATTATGCTGCTACCTAACTTAAAAAGCAATTGAAACGTGATAGGTTCTATAGGTATCTACATGAAAAGAAAACATAAAACTTCACTACATAGTATAAAACAAAGTCGCTTTTTCTGTCCCTATTTCCCCTTGGTCACTTAAATCTTTAAAACTACGCAACGGATTTTGATGCGGTTTTTTTTAATAGATAGAGTGATTTAAGAGGAAGGTTTATATGTATAATAACATCCTTTAAATAGTGGAGAAATACTGTTATTTTTGAGTTTTCTAAAGTGATGTCGTAAATAATTACATTTTTTCCGCTTACATTGCAAACGCAGGCTGAACCCTACGAGATTTATCAAAATAATGTACTAAGTATTGTACACATTGAAAAAGTCTACAGAAAACTCCGCGATGGTATATGTCTACCTCTTATGGATATCCCACAATAACGTTTTTTTGTCATTTACTTTTTACGACAAATAATGGCTAATTTTCGAAGCGATTTGAACCAATACAGCATTAATCCTTATCTAATTAAATACCTTAAGTACATTGTTGATTTAATATAGATCTATATGGCCCTTTACAGCATATGATTTAAATGAATATTTTCGAAGATATTACAGATTTAAAAATTGCGGGACGTAGCGCTTGCGGCGGTTCCGGCTGGCCCGGGCGGCGGGAGTGTGCCTATAAAATAACTAACTAACGGACGCCCGTGACTTCGTCCGCGTTCCTACATCACCACAGTTTAGGTTGGTAGAACCCCTTCAGCATCAGGATTGAGGAGTTGGGTCCTGGAATTTAACGATGTAGTCTTTATTTGGTCCCTACAATAACTATTCATAATCAACAGTTTCTGAATTCCCACAGTTTAGGGGAGCACTACCCCTGCAGCATCAGGATTGAGGAGTTGGAAACCGAACTTTTTATGGGACCATCTCGCACAGTTTTTATGTCGATTAAAAAAAGATTCACGCAAATCGGTTAAGAAATCACGGAGACATTGATATGCAGAGGTAGAAAAACACAACTCCTTCTCCTCCTTTTTCGAAAGTCAGTTAAAAAAGTATACGTTGCCCGATAATATCAGCTATCTACCAGTGAAAGTCCCGTCAAAATCGGTCCAGCCGTTCCCGAGATTAGCGGTAACAAACAGACAGACAAACAGACGGACAGACAGACAGACAAAAATTTTAAAAATTGTTTTCTTGGTATAAGTATCGTATTTACTTTCGTATGCAGTTAGTAAAAAGCTTTTCTTTTGATAGTACAAGCCAGACACTTCAATTTTATTTATTTGTATATATGACAAGAAAGCTGTGAACGTTGTATATAAAGACATTCTGTAATATATTAATTGTTGTAAAAATAGAATAAATAGGTAAAAATGTAAAAAGTAAATAAGTAAGAATGTAGTGTATGAATTTGGATATTAAAAAATAGCAGGAAATCTTCATGGTTTAGGGAAAGAAGAATTGTTTTACTCTAAAAACGCGTGCAGGCCACGGGCAGTAATGAATAAATCAAATTGTTTTGATTGATTTTAATCATTTTATCAGTCAATGACATGGGCTATATATTTTATACCCGTGCGAAGCCGGAGCGGGCCGCTAGTATAAAATATACGTGGGAAGCAGACACTTCTTTGTTTCCAGTTGCACAAAGTTACACCTATATTCGTACAATTCTTAGTGGAAGTGGTTGCAAATTTCCCAATTAGGTAAACGATTACCATAATTTGCGCCACTCTCGGTAGAGACGGTACAGTAAATTTATTTTTATTTAAATAATGTACCAGACTAAGTGCTTAATTGTCAGCAAAAATGTAGGGGTTCCATAAGAAATAGAGTCTGCTCAGAAATATTTATGTGAATATATTATTTCTGCAGTAAAATAAATGATGGAATTTCGCTTAAAACTTGTACACACAACCTTCCAAGTAGGTTTTAACTCCAGAACATTTTTGTACCATTAAAATTGAGTCGCAAAAAATACAGCGCATCGTGTATGTGAAAGCGAGAAAGACTAGTATTTAAATTTAACTTTTTTTATTAAGCTATTGCATAGCTTCTATCGCGGGCCTTGAGCGTGGAAACCGAATCCAGAAATTCCGTAACGAAAATAACCTGACACGGGACTCCTCTCACCGCTAGATGGCGTTGATAAAAAATGCTATGCAATAGCTTTACCGCGGCAGTCCCCGAGTGCCACACGTCTTTTTTTTATTTATTTTAATCATTATTTTCTTTTTCCAGAACCGTACCTGGTCGCCTAGCAGCCCAAGCTCATCCTGGCAACGCGTGTGGGGGACGTCGGTCTCGCTGTATGCCGCTTACTACGACGATAGAACTACGCAACGCTACATTCGCATTCTTGCTAATTTTCACGGTCAGTAGGAGCATTCCAGACATTGCCATCTGTGAACATACATGACATAGTCCTACCTACCCTACCTTTTCAGAATTCCGTTGTGAAACAAAGAACTCTTATTATAGTTTTATCGCCGTCGTAAAAAAAATTCAGGGTATCTTCCAAATATGACAACCAGATTTGAAAACAAAAAAAAAATCACCTACCACATACTATTAAAGTTATTTTAAAATCGGGTTTCAGTCCGGCCCCTTAACGTTAAATTATTGAGGCTCCTTATCATTTCTTTTCTTCTCTTTATCATCTACTTCCATGATGCTAACTTTCCTATTTGTATATTATTTATATTTTCCTCCGTAGGGCCAAGGAAATGTCTAACGAAAAAACGCGCTATGACATAACAAACAACAACTATTGAGTACAATAATTGATGTAATACAACTAATTAGAGACGCCCCTTAAAATATGTGCACGGAAGAGAATTTCCGCACGCGAATTTTCGGAATTCCATTGGATTTGTCATAGACACTTTAGGTCGCTACAGTGAACTTCGCAATCAACGGTCTTTACCTTATGTCAGGATTTTCGGTTGACGAAGAAAAAAGATTAGGTACTTAATGGCCTATACCTTATAATGAATTAATTCAGCTATTAGTATTTTAACAAGATACTTAATCTACTTCTTAACGTTTATTACTTAGGTACAGAGTGTCGAACACTATCAGATAGTGTAGGCGTTTTCTTTGCATGTAAATAAAATAAACCATTAATTGAAGTTCAACATCGAAGTGCGCCTATCTATTTGAATCTTTCGTTACATTTTAGTAGATCTTTTTACTGGTTAAATGGAATAAGAAACTGTAAAAGATAACGCTGAGTTCAATATGGTTTATGTACAAATTAAACTATTATGTGTTTACGAACAAACATGTAGAGTGTTTATTTATTTTTCTGTAAATAACAGTAATGTGATTAACATTACTATAACGTAGCATTAAATGACAAACAATTTATAGCAAACGAGGACGTAATTCGAGTAGTTTATACATTAACTATCCAGATCGGAGGAACTCAAATTACTTCCATCAATCTTTGACCCTAATATAAAAATAAATAGAGTGTACATTCAGTTTTTAAAAAAGAAACTTTGAAAAGAGACAAGAAGAGAAAAACGAGAAGGAAAGAGGGAAGAAAAGAATTTTAACTAAACGTCAATAATGCACCCCCTCTAATACCTAAAATTCGTCTAGAGTATCGCCTTAAGGCACGGAATGATACGAAAGGTGGATGGTTCGAAACCTCAAATTACGTACCCACAACAATCCTAATACAAGCTTTACACTTTTTAGAGGGAAAAGAAGTATACTAATCGTGATAAAAATATCAAAATATAGAAATAGTTAAGTACCTTAAAACTTTAGAAAAATATATATAAAAATAGTAGGTAACTTAAAGTTTTTTTTCTTACTGGATGACAAAATATGTGGTAAAATATGAAGCATAAATTTCAATATGGTGTCAACTGTTAAACTAAACTTTGGTGTTGTCGAAAACACTTGTTTAATTTTATTTGGTACTTATTTAATACTAGATCCTAGCGGACGCCCGCGACTTCATGCGCTTCTTTAATTAACAATCGGCAGTTCCTAAATCCCTACAGTTTAGGTGGGCAGAACCCCTGCAGCATCAGGATTGAGGAGTTGGGTCCTGGAATTCAACGATGTAGTCTTTACTTGGTATCTAAAATACCAGTCGACCGTAGCAATTAACATTGTCGGATCTACATTTTAGCGATTTTCATTTTATTACATTAAAGGTCTTAGAATAAGAATAGAAATGCCCCCACCAATTATTTTAAAATCAAACATCTTTGGTTTTTGCAAGTGCATAAAATAGGTACATTGACTATTCTTCACTTTATACATATTTGAAACTTTGAACGGCCGTACCCTAAAGTAGTGATTTTTCACATACGACTGTTGACTGTGACTGTACGATGTTAATTGCTACGGTCGACCTATTCACATTATCTGCTGCATATGTGAAACCGTAAGAATCGTCTCAGAATTGCAATGTCCCATCACTATTGCACGGCATACCTAGGTAGGTGGCGCAATTGACAAGTTTTATTAATACGCCTTCGGGCGCATGCGCATCTTGATGCACTGTCGGTTAATTAAAATAAAACCTACCGCCATACATTATTCACATGACATTATTAACGTAGGTGTACATTTTTTATCTGCCAACCAGCAAAGGGAAAAAGAATTGAATTCTTTAATTATATATAGCGACCAATAGGTAATTAGCAGGTAGTTGTTGAGATCTTCATAAAAATAACATACCTATGGCGATTTCATTGGAACTTTTTGGTTGGCGTGTAATTTTTTTTTTTTATTTGATAAAGGTGAACTTAAAAGACCTTGCATTTCATCGTTTTTATTAATAAAGAAGATAAGAAATCGATGACGAAGGTATTCATTGATTACCTTAGTAATAGGAGCCTCTACATTTAAGTATAATAAATTATCAGCTATTGTTGCACTTGTACCATAACTAACGCAAGTTACGTTGATACAAGATAAAATGAGAAAGAAATAAAAATGTAAGTCTAGTTTAATAAAAACCCGTAGCTAAAGCTTAACTTTATTTAAAGCACTTATTTTTCCGGGATAAAAAATTGCTTAGATCATGAATGGTCCTCTATCTGACTGTTTTTGGTTTTCCATCGATCTCTATGCGTAAGGAAATAAGAGTGAAAAATGAAACCATTTAATCTTCAATCGTGAAGATGATTTTCAAACCAACCTTCAGTGAATTTTGATTGACAAAAAAATTTTGCTTCATGATTTTGAATCATATTTATTTTAGTTATAGGTTCTATACGTATAATTTATCTATGAGTTCGTATGATCAAACCACATCTTGGCACTACCTAATACGGCAGGATCGTCAACTCTAGCAAAACCACAAACAAACTTTAAAAGGGTAATAAAAACAAAACCGATGTTCTGGTTTATTGGAAAAAATGTAAAACTATTTATTCGTAATATGTAACGCAGTAGTTGAAAAGAGCTGGTGTTAGAGCATATATTTTTATTAAAAATACGAGTCAGATAAGTTCACTATCATTTGTCAACGTGTCGTGCAAATTCCTTTCGGAGCAAGACGTCCCATCCCACTCTTCCATATTGTAGTGGCGAATCGATTTCTTTAAAGGCTCTGCAATAAGAATTTATATACAGGCTATGCGTAAGTGATTTTTTATTTTAACACCAAAAAAGAGTATGCCAGCAATACCATCAATCTTTTATATTAAAAGACTGCGCGATGAATTATAAATAGATATTACCTACTCAATACTCACGGCCTTCTATAAGATAAAATAGACTTACTATTTTATCTAGGCTTTTCATGAAGTGGGAATGAGGTCTTAGATGCAAGGCAGTTTAAAATTGTTTCCTTAAATCAAAATATACAAGATAATTGGCAATACAGTAAGAAGTTAATATTATAAAAAGATTTTAATGAGAATAACGTTTTTTAAAAGAATAAACCGCATCAAAGTTGGTTCATTCGTAAACTACGAGGGAACAGACAGACACAGAAATGCACTCATATACTCATAACACCCCTCTTCTTTCTTCGATGATTAAAAATTATTATGAAACACAAAGGGGCTTAAATTGTAAAGTAATCTCTTCGCAATATCTTATCCGGTGGCGAAAAACAAAATCCATGCAATGATCGTGCAGCATCACAGTATGAACGCACGAGTGAGATAAGTTTACACTCATTTGTCACTCCAAGGTATCCGCGGCGGGGCCGCATCTTGAGGATTCTTCCCCGGGTTATATATATATATAACCGGGGACATATATGTCGCTCTACACAGAGAGTTGATGGCAGAAAAAAATTAAAAATTATCAGGCAGTGGCGGATTTACCGGCAGGCTGAGGCCTAGGGCGGCAGCAAGCGGGTCAAAATTTTTATTTGTCTTACAGGAATTAAAAAGTTTCATATTTGTATCTAAATTTCATTAGGTCCATAAATAACTAATTAAAAACATATATTAGCAGCTAACCTCAATCATCTGGCGATTTTTTCACTAATACTTGTTGACAATATGTCATGTGATGAGTAATTAATTTTAATGTTGTTTTTAATTATTTGTTTCATCAATTGATACTAAAATTACCACCGACTCTCTAACTACCACATAGTAGTGACAGATTAAAACCCGCGATACATAATCGTACTGCTTTTCTTTTTTTTCTACATCCACGCTTCAAGATCCCATATTTTCAAGCGTGAAAGTGCACATTTGAGTGATTTATTTATTTTTAACCGGCTCTAAAAGAGAAGGACGTTCTCTATACCTAAATGATAGGCAGTATTATTTATTAGTAGGTATATTATGTATTATTATCTACACATTAAAGTTCGATTAATTTTATTAAAAAAGAAAAATACCGACTAATCCTTACCTGCCTACTCAGCCAGTCTGTTTTATAGATACATTTTCGTATTTATTTATTTAGTACCAGAGAACAAAACAATAAAACAAACATTTAAAGGACGTGCACAAGGACAGCTTATCTCTAAGGAAGAAAAAGTTCATTATTCTTATTGACAAAAATTGAAACACTGAGCACTGTTCCTGCTAATTTAAACTTAGTAAATGCCGAAAAATATAACTTTATGAGAATAGAGTACTGTCTCTCGTCGTTAACGAAAAGCCTCGTTTTCATAAAATAATACACTTACTGTTAGATATAATATATTATTATAGTAGGAAGTGTCATCCACCTGGATGCCATCTACCCACCTGGGTAGACGGCAATCGAAGCACCGTTGTAATGACGGTCCTGAGCGTTGCGATCACAGGAAAATGGCTCGGATAAATAACTATTATAAACCTACGCTCTACGCCACTACGCAAACTACCTTTCACTGATCAAATATAACAAATACATACTAACATTTTTGTATTTTGTATATTATGTTTGGTTGTACAGTTTCAGTATCGACTTTTAACTGTAGAAACATATTTTTTTTTGCCGAAATAGGCTTGCGCTTGACGACAATCAATACTGGATAGCACTGATAAGGTCTTGGTTGGAGCGCGCTTGGCTAGATTGTTAGATATTTAGGGAATATTGTGAATATTCATGGAATATTCCCTTTGTGTGCGTATGTTAAAGAATAATCTTTTGTTCGCAGGTCGTAACATATCATCCGAGGAACAGTTGTTCTGTCAAACACGCTCAATTGATTCGAACAAATATACAGTAGAAGTTGTTGCAGCCAAGCCACAAGAAATATGGTGGCATGAATGGGACAATACTCAATCCGAAGTATTCACACCCCTGCTATTATCGTGTCCTTTAACAGAGGCTTTAAGTGATACATCTGTAGTATCTGTTGTCACCCAACCATGCGAAGATCCTTCGAACGGTTTAATCTTGACGCCTTCGAAGGATAAATACAAATATGAAAGAACCTTCACAATATGCGTAAAAGATATGACATTCCAAAAAGATATATCACAAAATTTGGTAGAATGGATTGAGACAAATAAGTTGCTGGGAGTGGATATGATTGATATGTATATAGATAGCTTAAGTAAGGAAAGCGAAGAGGTTTTACTTCGTTACCGCTCTCAAGGCTTTGTCCGTTTATTTCATGTTCCTATTAAACTTAGTTCCGAAAGATCTCTATGGCAGAGGAGAAGAGACCATATCCTGACATACAATGATTGTTTGTACAGAAATGTAAGGGAATCAAAATTTATCGTTCCGCTAGATGTGGACGAAATACTCTTGCCTAAAATAGCCTACACTTGGACTGAATTGATAAAAAGATTAACCCATCAAGGTTGGAGCTCAACTCGATATTCTGCAATTTTAGTTCGAAATGTTTTCTTCTTCGACTTTCTGCAAGGAGTCAGTAATCATAAATCTAAAAAACATACAAATACAAGTAAGATTTACGTAAAACGAGACGACGTTCGAATAAACGATAAGGAAAACGTAGTATTAGAACAAATAGAATTAATAGATGATGTTAGTGTTAAGGATGAATTATATAAAGAAATCTACAACGATACAACACAAAGTATGTATAAATCAGAATGCGGCAAAGAAATGCCAATACCTAAAGTAGCAAGTCATATAGTTAGCTCAGCAGTTATTAGCCCTATAGGACATTACAGCAAGAGTTTTATGCTTACAAAGAGAGTGCTGACAGCGTTTAATCATTATCCTTTGGCAAGCCTCGGAGCAGCGGGCATCTCTGGATGGTCGGCGCCTTTTAACGAAGTGCAACTTAACCATTACAAGGTAAAATAAACAATCATTAATCAATTGGTTTAGATGACAAGTACATTCCTTACAATTATAAAATTATTTTACATACAAATATCAAGCATATTTATTATGAATGCAACAGCTAAAAATAACATATATGGTTTTTATCAGTGAATATAATTTTATAGATACTTTCTTTTCCTTTAAATGATCTGTGTAATACAGGAGAGTTCGTGCAAAATATTTAAATTCGTATAACACGAAGTCGTGAGTAGATGCTGCGCCGTTATTTAAATACAAAGCGTTCAAAGAGAAATTACAATAATTTAGCGAGCTCCCAGCACGATTGCTTTACTAAGCAACCAGTCTTATGTTACAGGAGTCATGCAACTCTACAGTGGTAGCGGATTGCGAAATATATTCGAGAACAGCACGGATCGACCATTCTGCAGCTCGTTTGAGAAGACGCTTAACAAGAGCGCTTGCCTTGGCTCTCTGCCCCAAATTAAATACTGTCTGAATTTTATGTCTTTAATTTTTTTACACTTTAGCGACATCTAGACCGAAGACGTTCTTTCTACCAATTAACTAGAACTATTAATTTCACTAATCATTTTTATCTTGCTCACATATGTAACTCATGGGACAAGGAAATGGTTAATTCTGGAATTAACTCCATAAAGGTAGATACATTTTTGTCTGCTTTTGCTAAAAGGTAAGATATTATGAGCGAAATATATAGGTACGTAGTAGGTATGATAAGCGAAATTGAAAATAGCAAAATGAGAATCAAAATCAGAAAATAATAATTATTATTTGAGCACTGCTCTTAATATGTATAAGTACCAAAAAGAGTTATATTTTTAAACAGTGATATCTATTGTTACAATTTTGTTGTTGATAAAACAAAAATCTGCTTGTTTTCTAATAAAATAATTGAAGAGCAGCTGCATTAATTATTAGTAGATACTGCAAAAGTCAATTAAGATGTCAAAGTTTCTTAAAGAAATAACAAGCAATAACATGATTGATGACCCAATAGGAGGATACGAGTACAGCTGGTTTATATTAAAATGTGTATTATAATATGCAATCATTGAACCCTTTGTATTAACTATGGGACATAGACCTTTCCTTGGCGTTAATGTGCTTTATCTCATTAATGTGCTTTTTATACCATACTAGCTGTCCCCTCGCGACTTCGTCCGCGTGGAATTAGGTTCTTTGAAAATCCCGTGCGGACTCCTGATTTTGTCCGAATAAAAGTAACCTATAACACACTGTCTGCAACCATACCCATCAAAGAATCACGTAGATCCGTTGCTCGATATTAACTTGAAAAATTATGGATTTTCATACAAACATTCAACCCCCATTCAACCCCTTTGGGAGTAGAATTTTTGAAAACCGTGAAACACGTCCTTTTTTATTTTCAATTTAAAGCCTAAGTACCGAATTTTATGGGTATAGCTTGAAAAATAACGGAGTTTCATACAAACTTTAACCCCCCTTTTTACCTCCTTGGGGGGAGAATTTTCGAAAAATGTAAAATACGTAATTCTTTATTTTTGATCAAGAGCCAAAATATCAAGTTTCATAAACATAACTTGAAAAATAACTTGAAGAACGAAGGACTATCATACAAACATTCAACCCCTATTTAACCCCTTAGGGGGTAGAATTTTTTAAAAGTGTGAAACACTTACTTTTTTGTTTTCAATTTAAAGCCTAAATACCGAATTTTATGGGTATAGCTTGAAAAATGACGGAGTTTCATACAAACTTTAACCCCCCTTTTTACCCCCTTGGGGGGAGAAATTAAAAAAAATGTAAAATACGTAATTCTTTATTTTTAATCAAGAGCCAAAATATCAAGTTTCATAAACGTAACTTGAAAAATAACTTGAAGAACGAAGGACTATTATACAAACATTCAACCCCTATTTAACCCCTTAGGGGGTAGAATTTTTAAAAACTGTGAAACACGTACTTTTTTGTTTTCAATTTAAAGCCTAAATACCGAATTTCATGAGTATAACTCGAAAAATGACGGAGTTTCATACAAACTTTAACCCCCCATTTTACCCCCTTGGGGGGCGAATTTCGAAAAATCCTTTCTTAGTGCTCGCCTACGTCATAAAAGGAACCTACTGTCAAAATTTCAAGTTTCTAACTTCAGTGGTTTAGGCTGTGCGTTGATCGTCAGTCAGTCAGTCAGGACAAGCCTTTTTATATAATTATAGATTATCTAGACTTAAGAAGACAAATCAAAATAATGAGCCGTGACAATACATTTGTTGATGTATTTGTAACGATGTGCTGTGTGGGAACATAAAATCATATAGCAGCGATGTTATACAATATGTGAATTAGACAAATTGATCAGTATTCAAGTTGTAGAACAGTAGTTAGAATGATATCAGGTTCAGCTGAATTGTCAGGTGAAAAGTAGTCGTACCCAAAAACAATAAAATGTTTAAGGAAAAAGAAAGGAAGATAAAACACAAATAGGTAAAGAACATTTTTTGCGACCTCACTAATTCGATGTAGCGTCCCAGATGCTGACAGGAAACAGTAATGTATGTAATTTATAAGCTAAATCTGAAATTATCATTGAAATGGAATTCGCGAATGTGGCTTCAACGCAACTCATAAACAAATGTTACCTTGCCTTTGGATTACTTTTTACATGCCTTTTATCTGAGAGACCGCACTGAAATAGTGTCTGACCCACCTTTTTATTACCATATTTGCATAAACAAATACGTCGAGTGCAAATTTTACAATAAAATTCCTTGTAATAACTTAAAAAACATGTTCGACCAGTGGATACTCAAATATTATGGTGTCCCTCACCGTCATATACTTGGTAATCATATTCTTTATTATTATCAGTTTGTCGGGCAACGGCTTGCTAAAGTTACGTCTCTCAGGCAAAAGTGATGCATTTAGTGAAATCCCAAGTTCAGGGATTCAGGAATAACAAAAACATTTACTCAGCAACTTTAAAATTTTACTTACTTCAATACGCAAATATATTATAGAAATAAACCGCGCAAACTTAGTCGCATCTTAAGTTCCCTGAACCGCAAACTCTCCTGCACTGATTCATTTACAGCATCTGATAACATCGCCTACTTTATTGGACATTGTGCGTACGCTGCGATCCGCGATAAGGCCGTATCGATGCTACATTAATCAATTACCCAGTAACCTATACAATGCGACAATTTTATTGCAATGCACGTGAAAATGAAACACTCATTGAAGATAAACGATAAAGTAGTAATTGGACTTGAATTGCTACTCGCATTCAATTTGCGATGTTTGTTTATGCCCGGGATTGACCGTTTAAACGCGCAATTAGCAGGTTAACCGCTAAATTGGTATAACCCGCGCCAATAAAGAAACGTTTTATAAATGGCGGCTCGTACTTGTAATGACAGGTACAGGTTGGACCGTCAGCAAAAAACGAAGCGAAGCTGAACTGATGTACGTGTAGCTATACAGACACACATAAATGTTTTTAAAATATAGATATACTATATTACTATTTAATTGTTATTATTTTAGTTTTATTTTGCAGATTATATAAATTTATTATAGTTAACATAATATTATAAAACTTAAATAAATTAAAACTACTACCTTAGTAGGTAGTAGTTTTAATTTATTTAAGTTTTAATATTGGAATTAGTATTCTAAATTAAAACAATTAAACTACGATACAAAATCTTATAATAAAACATTAAAATAAACTCTAAATATTAGGGCCCACATTTAATTATATATTAATCCCGAAGTACATGTTTAATATCTCTATTTATTTATTTTTTTCTTGTGTCCTATAACTTATCTTGTCTTGTATCTCGCAGTCAGATCGCGACGTCATTAAAGGGTATGCCTGAAAGGCAGTTACAGACTGATTATTTTTTTGCGCGCTGTAACGAAATGTGTGACTAAAGACAGGAATAACGTGCGAGTGAGAGGGAATGATTAGCGACGCCATTTATAAAACGTTTCTTTATTGGCGCGGGTTATACAATCCTAATGGACAATAAAAATACATGGGAACATTTTGATTGGCAATTAAGATTAATTTATCGATCGACTTGAAGATTACATTGTGGAGATCTCCAGAAAATCACATTTCCGAACTTCTTTCAGTCTTCTTTCACCGGATTAATGTTCTTTTTACATCGAATGCCAAAAATACACTTATAATGGGTACTATAATTTTACAATTGATACCTTTGTAATCTAAATATGCATATATTTTAAATATGTGCCTACTGTACCAAACTTGACAGAGAATATTTTTGGAACATTTAGGCTACCTACACGATGAATCTATACTAATATTAATACTATAAAGAGGAAAGATTTGCACGTAAGTATGTTTGTAACGAATTGACGCAAAAAGTACAGGACCGATTTGGCTGAAATTTAAAATGGAGATAGACTATACCTTGAATTAAAATATAGGCTACTTTTTATCCCGAAAAAAGTTATAGTTCCCGTGGGACTCCAAAAAAACCTCAATCCACGCGTACGAAGTCGCGGATATCAGCTAGTATTCGATATAGTTATTAGATTAGCCTGTCAATCAATATAGTCTGTATCTGTGAGGAAATGTTTTAGTTTTATTCAAAAAATGTTACGTAGAGCTCGGAGAAGTGTTACAGGCGTGAGCTAGTCCCAAGGAATTTGAAAAATAGGTATTTGAAGAAAATATCGCCGTCGCGCTGCGCCCGACCAACAGGAGTTATCCATGTGTATGAGTAGTGTATTTGTGTGCGCGAGCCCTCGCCCCTCCCATGTCCGTAACATTCACCCGCCGGCCGCCTGCGGGTGAATAAATATATTTTGAAAATTTGAATCGGATGATGCTTTACTATTGATACTGAGCCCAAAACAATTTTTTTTTTAATTTTTCGTCTGTCTGTATCTTGGCCGCGCATCACACTGAAACTACTGGACGGATTTAAATGAAACGTAACATGATTTAAGTTCATACTACGAGGTAAAATATAGGATACTTTTTATCCCGAAATTCAGCACGGTTCCCTTGGGAGAGGGGATGAAAGTCAAAATGTGTATTTCATTGTAATTCATTAACATGTACTCCGATTTCATTAATTCATTTTTTATTAGAAAGAACATACTGCAATGATTGTTCTGTAATTATTTCAAGGTCGTCAGTTTAGTAGTTCAGAAATTATAGACTACACAATGCTCAGTAATAGGTCCAAATAACTTGAACCCCGTTACGTACAGGAAACTTTGAATGTACGGCTCATCTTAAGCTGGCACAACACACTATCGTAAACCATAATGGATAGCCCTATTTTTAACCGACCTTCAAAAAGGAGGAGGTTATCAATTCGGTCGGTATCTTTTTTTTCTATGTAGATATGTCCACCGATTACTCCGGGGTTTCTGGACCGATTCACGCGATTTTTTTTAATGGGCCCTTAAAAATTTTTACCTTCAACTCCTCAAACCTGATGCTGCAGGGGTACTTTCTCCCTAAAGCTTTAGGAAAAACTAACTTACTTACAACTTACAATAAAAATTCTTTTCAAAAACCGACTTCAAGCGCCACTACAAACCATAAATAAATTAAAAGTAAAAAACTTTTTTTTAAAAACAAGCTTTTATTTAAATGCGCTAAAAAGAATAAAATAAACTTTTCTGTTAAAACTTTTACTATCAACTTGTTATGTCATTACACAATTTAAGTATATGAACGTATAAACGTTTTTCGCGAGATTTAACTAGATACTCGTATTTACTTACGTGGACGAAGTCGCGGGCATCAGCTATGGTTTGTCCAATCCTTTATTTTCTTTTTGGCAGATCACGCCTATAAAATACCGTTTTTTTGTTTTCGGAATAATGTTCTAAAATAATGTCATACTTTATTGACGTTTAGTGAAGTGCCCTGTGTATAACAAACAACCACAGACTAAAACACAGTTCTTGAAAGACGATAAATCATTCACAATTATGATAAAAATAATTTGACGTCGTGTAAGTATTGTTTCTGTAAATTTAATAAAAAAAAGGAAATAAAAATAGTAACTATGACTCCAATATTGAATATTTGCAAGGACTTAAGTTGAAATCTTGGAATTTAAGTTCAAACCAAGAGTAAAGAAAATTTTCTTTTCATTTTTTTTTTTTTGACGGCTGCCTTAAAATGTAACTATGCACGCTTTAGTGAAGTGAGTTAACTTCAAAACGCGTGGTTAATAACGTCTAAACCAAGTTTAAATCAAGAGTTATGAGCAAATATACTTGGAAAATCACATACCTACCTATTTATTTATTTAACAAACTAGCTACGTAATTGGGTTTACAAATGAAACAAGTAAAATTATTAAATACTAGCGGCTCGTCCTGGCTTCGCACGGCTGGACATTTATTTTTTAAACATTTTGGCATAAACGTACAGTAAATGCAGGACAAGTGACATCAACGCGTAATTTTTAAAAACATTTCACTGAGCAATTTTATTAAACTCGTAATATGTTTCGAATGGAATGTCCGATTTTAATAAACTAAAAAGTAATTTACAGGTATTTAAACTGCCTTGCTTGAAAAATCATTTATTTAGGTAAGGATTAAGGCAAAGGTATAAATAACTTGATCTGATTTATATACACTATACAATTTAAATTAATATCGGAGTTATCAGAAAATGAATATTTCCGCGTGATAAAATAATAAAATGGTGCCAGCCGGTGCGGCGGGGCACGGTGGCAGGTATCGGCGCGGAAGATTCCTGTGGTTCTTGTGGTGATCTTATTAACAATCGTTTCCTATAAGAAGCTCTGTGCGATCGCAGCCCCGTAAAAACAAATATTTAATATTTCAACCCAGACGAAGTCGGGACAGGTCAATAGTTAAACATATTTTGAAAGAAAACCTTAATTATTATTATTATCGATAAAGAACCCAAATCAACTTGTTATTTTTTTCTGTTTGTCTGTTACCGCAAACATATGTCAAATTAATTTATCTAAGTGATTAAAAATATATAATAAAATATTTAAATCAAAATTAAAAAATATTTCATTAAATCGATTGAAAGTTCTTCTTAAATAAAATCGATTATTACTTCAAATCGAATCGGTAACGTGTGAAGGCGTCACTAAAGTCAAAATTTCTTGATCTGCCAAAAAGAAAATAAAGAATTGGACAATCTATAGTATATACATATATATATATATATACATATACAAATAAATAATATTGTCTGTGTTGAAGTGAAGTGTTTGTTTGTAATATCAAAAGAACAGCTTTTTAGGGTTCCGTAGCCAAATAGCAAAAAACGGAATCCTTATAGATTCGTCATGTCTGTCTGTCTGTCTGTCCGTCCGTATGTCACAGTCACTTTTTTCGGAAACTATAAGAACTATACTGTTGAAACTTGGTAAGTAGATTTATTCTGTTAACCGCATTAAGATTTCCACACAAGAATAAAAAAAAAAACGATAAATTTTTCCCCATACTTAGAATAGAAACTCAAAAAATATTTTTTTTCATCAAACCTATTCGTGTGGAGTATCTTTGGATAGGTCTTCAAAAATGATATTGAGGTTTCTGATATCATTTTTTTCTAAACTGAATAGTTTGCGCGAGAGACACTTCCAAAGTGGTAAAACGTGTGCCCCCCCCCCTCCCCGTAACTTCTAAAATCTAGTAAATAGTTTTTTTAATACGTCATAAATCGTAAACCGCAATTGCTGCTACGGAACCCTTCATGGGCGAGTCCGACTCGCACTTGGCCGCTTTTTACTAACTGCATACGAAAGTAAATACGGTACTTATACCAAAACAACAATTTTAAAATTTTTGTCTGTCTGTCTGTTTGTTGCCACTAATCTCGGGAATGGCTGAACCGATTTTACGGGACTTTCACTGGTAGATATTACGGGCATCGTATATGCTAAAAGGAGGAGGAGTTGTGTTTTTCTACCTCTGTATATCGATATCTCCGTGATTTCTTAACCGATTTGCGTGAATCTTTTTTTAATCGACACAAAAACTTTGCGAGATGGTCCCATAAAAACTTTGGGTTCCAACTCTTCAATCCTGATGCTGCAGGGGTACTGCTTCCCTAAACTGTGGGGATTTAGGAATTGTTGATTATTATGAATAGTTATTGTAGGGACCAAGTAAAGACATCGTTAAATTCCAGGATCCAACTCCTCAATCCTGATGCTGAAGGGGTTCTGCCAACCTAAACTGTGGTGATTTAGGAACGCGGACGAAGTCACGGGTGTCCGCTAGTAATAAATAAAATAAAATCATTGTATAGTGTAAATATCGACATCAGAGTACATCACTAGAGTATCGATAAAAATATCGACAATTGTCACTTCCCTATTAGTGTACATGTAAGCCTTACCCTCCCTCACCTCCACCCTACCCCCGTAAAGTACGAAAGGGACAGCTGCAGCTCGGGCTGATTTTACCTACAAAAACCTTGGCCAAAAGACGTTTCGTATTCTGCTGTTTCCTTCTTCAAAACTGGACAAATCTCAAATATTCTTATATCAAAATTTAGAGGAAGAGTATATCTATGCTTCTATGTTTTTCTTTTTTGTTAAAAACTTATCAAATTTGTCTGATAGTCGTTTGAACATGGCGGTAAAATCGAGGGTTTTTTTCGGGTTTTTGGATTGTCATATTTTTTTTAATGATAATGTTTTGGAAAAAAGAAAAACATAGGGGCACGTATTAATTAGATCTAGATTTTTTGGAAAAAAATCATTGCTCTAGAGGCATTATCCACGAAGAAAACAGCAGAATACGTTTGTATGGAGAAATGCCCACTAGAGTACCCTCTTAAAGCAATGGAGTAATATTAAACGAATAGTGTAGGTACCGACAATAACATGCCGCCTGCCACTCTGAACTAAAATTAATTATGGCCGTATTGTCATGTTGTAAATCATGGATAGTTATCTTCAACATGTCTTTAACGAAACCATTTATCTTATATTTGAATACAAGAGCGAAAGTATTCCAACTTTATCAAAACAGGAATAAAGGCTTCGTTGGATGTAAATAAGGTGGTACAATAAGAAAAATATAGTTCTTACAATTCACGAGGGCGAGTGGCTTATGGTTGTGTATGTGTCGTATCTGTATAAGTGTGAGCGAGAGCTTGCTCGCGCCTGCCCGCTCCCACTTAGGCTCCTGACAGCTGCACGCACACTTACGCAATGTGCATGTACACGACGTAACCACAAGTAAAGCTCACGCGCCCTCGTGAATTGCAAGAACTATACCTACTATTCACGCCACAAGTCCATCCTGATTTGTTGCAGTTTAATGTGTTAATGTTTTGCAAACATGCGGGTTTGTCTAGAAATAATTGCCGAGTGTGACTCAGATCGCAATCACCTTTGATTGGATGACACTCTCTCATTATAGCCATTATTGCAGAATGCTATAATCTCAGTCAATCACCACAATTGAGACTGTAACAATGATTGATGCAGCTTTTCCGCAATCGGCTATAGCAGCTTTAATATCACTTTCAACCGACGAAAAAAAAAAGAGGAGGTTCTCAATTCGTCGCGTATAATATATATTTTTATGTATGATCAGTGAGTGAGTCGTCCGATTTTGATGATTTTTTTTTTAATGGATAGGGTCTACCTCAAAGTTGGTCCCACTTAGATTTGAAAAATAAATTCACATCTAAGGGTAGCTATACACGGTTTCCTGTCAACCAATTCTATAAAGCATAACTTTATACCGTGTTATCCATTTTCCAAGTCCGTTTTCTATGATTCTTTCATTATTGAATAATTATTATGCCTCAAAAACCCTAAACTGGTGAAGTTCAAGCATTAGCTAGCTACTTTTCCGTATACATGTATGGTACAAGAGCTGATGGATTACTTTCTCAATTTTTTCTTTTTTATTGAATAGATTTTTGTAAATGTAAAACTACCTTCATTAATAACAAACCTGTAAAGAATCTGTTTTATTTCTATAATAAATAGCCATTAGGTTTATTAGCCCTGAGTACAGTGGTGCCATTGGAGTTTATTTTATTGCTTGGATCGATGTCGGTACACGCTGTAAATTTTTACTGTTTCCTGGCAGAGTTATAACAGCCACTGTACCTACTTGGAAACGGCTAGAATTGCTTTCGCATTATATATTATCTGTATTTTAGCTAAAATATTATGCGAAATTTACAGGAAGTAAAATAGGAACGTATATTTTTACATATTTCTGCTGTTAGTACAGTAGACGAAATATTTTTTTTCGAAATTTATTTCGAAGCATTCAACGAAGGGAACGCAATTAAAAATAATATTTTCTTTCACTTTTATGTGCTTATTTAAAAAAAAAATACTAAATTTTAACCGTCTAATGATATCAGAATATTCAGTTTCCTGTCGTCTAAGTAACAACTTAGACAAGGTAGTGTACTGTATGCAACCAATGCACTATTGAAGTTTATCGTATCCTGCGAATCTAGCCTCCGAGGCTGGAGGCGGTCGATGACCTAGGAACAGCGTTAGGACACCTAGGTTATACCTATATGGTATAGCTTAAAGTACAAGCTGGATAGCACGACGAACCCGGATGCTTGTTTGATTTATAGGACAGATAGTGGGCAGCCTTTCGAATAGCAATAACAAGAATATCCTTTTACTATACTGTACCCAGAGAGAAGTTTATTTTATGAAAAGTTAATAACCATTTATAGGTTTATGGATTAATGGATATCCTACAAAGAAGTAGAGTCAATAAAAATAATGAACGTTAACAAATGTACCGTTTATATTTACCTAAATTATCATCAGCAAAGGGATAGGTACTAGGTTTTGTGAGGAAATATCTGAAACCTGATAATTATAATCGATAGGTATTGCTTACAAAAAATTTAGAAATGACACTATGAAAAACATCTTCATTGGAACATTACCATTTTGTTGTCTTTTTTATTCGATTTAAAACAGCCCTTGACGCGATCTCACCTGTGTCGATTGTCTAAAAATGATTGCATCAGTGTAACGATCGCAATGGCATCTGATTGTCTGAATTTATAGCTTTCATATTAGTGCACTTTAACCAATAACGAGAGGGTACCAGCCAATCAGAGGTCATTGCGATCGCTACACTGATGCAATCATTTTTGACCGACTTCAAAAAAGAGTGTGTGTAAATGCATAGTATCGTGTAGTGGACCCCTTAATTCAAAGCAAGAACTCGTGAAACAAAAACAAAACACTTTATTAATTCTCGACTCCGCGCACGTGTCAAGTCTCATCGCACTTCCCGGCCGCCCACGCGCTCTCGGTAGGTAGGTAAGTATAATATCCTTGCAATACAAAAGAGCTTCTATTATAGAATTAAATCGTACTTAGTGGACTTACCACTTGATGATGAAACCATCATACTAATTAATTAAGATTTAAGATATATTATAGGCGCAAACTATCGGCTCTACCTATGTAATAAGGAAAATAGAGATAGGTAACTGAAGTCTATAAGCTCTACTTGACCCTACGGAAGAGTTAATACCAGCGACCTCCGTTTCTTTAAGAAGTTAAGTTTTTAAGATGTTGTAGGGAAAAAACCAAAAAGGTTAAAAATAAGGAGCTAAGTACGTAAGTATCAAACTTTGAGCAACTCCGAAACTATAAGCGCAAGGCATAGTTACTAGTAGAAACCTAATAAAATAGAAAACTAACTAGTGGTTCGCCCCGAACTGAGACCTCGCGATATCCCATAATTCCCAGAAGTTTTAATTATATATTGTAAAAATTAACTTTTAACATTAAACGCAATAAAAAAAATAATAGTTGACATAAAACTGTTTTACTGACACAGCGCCATCTATTAGCATTATAGTGAAGCTATTAGCTTCACAATAATGCTAATAGATGGCGCATTAAAATTAAATAATTTCGTTTCTTTATAACATTTATCTAATTTTAGTATTTGTTGTTCAAGTACAGGATATAACTGAATTTTCAACCAAGTTTCACGTTCTAATATTCAGTAATTCAGAAGTTATAGGGCTCTGACAGACATTTAGACGGACACACTTCTCTGTCTAGTAGGCAAGCGCCCTAGTTGACTCAGAGAACTCGCTTCGCTCGTTCAATAATGAAGTAGGTAACTAGGTACAGGAAGGTATAATGGATGTAAAAAGTACCTAATTCTTAGGAAGTCGGTAGGTAAATAATTAACACTGCAGTTAATTGCCAACAATCACTTGATAAAGAAATGACAGAACAGAAACCTTATTATGGTTTGAGGTTCTCAGTAAGGGTATCAGCGTTAGGAAGACAGGTAGGTACTTACTGGTCGAGATAAAATCGCAAACGCTGGGCAACATATTACTATCCAGTTCTGGACCTGTCAGGGAACAGTTATTTAAACATCCTTTTAAAGTTCACTTGCTTCCGGGGAGTTAAACTAAAGAAGTCTATCGTGAGTTAGTTAAATCAAAAATTTAATACTTAATTATTATATTGTAGAAATGTAGAGCCAAGAATTTGTAGAGCATAATATTATAATAAATAGGTAGTTGATAAAAGTACCTTAATTAAATATGTAAGATACATTATATTGTGTAATCAGACTATATTGGACAGAAAAATAATATTTAACTAATTTTTAATAATATTTTTTTATAACAATAAGCATTACTTTCATCGTCAACCGACGCTCCACGTTTACTACTAGCTCCATCTAGCGACACCTAAACAAAATATTTGGAACTTTGAAACATGGGATGATGGGGTGTCACCACCTTTGGTCACCACCGACCACGGAATACGGATCGACGACCTATGGGTGTCACATTGGCACTTTTATCCTGAACCAACATGACTTTCTGTGGTAAAGCAGCCGGAAACCATGTAAAGGCGGCCTTTTCGATGTTTTACATACCAAATCCTCACCTCAAATCTAAGTAAAGCCAGTACCAGCCAGGTACCTACTGACCCAGCAAAATCAGCGAAGAGCTCTTCGCGCCCTCATGGCGCCCACCGTAGGGGTAAGTCCGGAACCTTCGCGCGGAGCATGTTTGTGTATTCCGACAGCAGACCGTACCAGCAACTCCATGGAATCACCCCAATAACCAGCTGACAACCAACGACCGGGTACTCTCACAGGCTTCTGCGAACTCCACCACCAACTCGGACCGACGACGCGATGCGAAACACATCGTACCCACTGTACGAACCCATTACTCTGCGTGGTCATGACCGTATATACCGTCATTGTGGTCATGACCACAGAACAAATACATATTGGTAGTCATACCTAAGTCATGACACTTGATTTCGAGGTGCCAGAAAGCCGGAAGTTTTTTTCGTTGGTGAAAGAAAACATCCAGATTCTGAATAAGTGGAATAAATATTCCTTCGATTCCATAATAAACTGAAAATCATATCTTTCATAAAATGACGCTTAAAAAGCGCGAGGCTAAAAGCTCGTAGAGGTCTTCCAATGAAGGGACGACGAAGCGAGTCTTCTGGCGTAGCTCATGTAGAAAACTTGATAGCCTTTAGCTTGTCGCTACCAAATATTTCAAAATTGGGTGTTCCAAAAAATTGATTTATTTTTTTAGTTTATCGTCATTGATACTGCAATAGCGCGGAACGAACAATGCGCAACTGCGAACTATTTTTCAAGATGCTATACCGCAATAGTATATTTTTTAATCGACTAGTGGATTTAGTGGACTTTAAGAACCCTAATAAAAGCTAAAGTACAAAATTGGTCACTACCAAGTTACGCGGTTTTAACTACTGTTGGTTACGCGGTATTGCAGTATCAACGACGCTAAACTTTGACGACAAAATAAATATATCCAGATATACTGATGCAATTGTACTGATATAGAGGTATGGGTAGAATGTGCACTGCCATACTCCTTCCAAGTTAGCCCACTACCATCTTAGACTCCATCGTCACTTGCCATCAGAGAGAGTAGTATGTTCCTTGCCATCAGGTGAGATCGCAGTCAAGAGTATCTTGTCGTCGAAAAAAAATGCAACATGATGATTATTATTAAGTAAAAGCTAAGCTTCATGTCAAGTTATGATGATGACGGATGAATAAATTTAGTGAATATAAATGAGCGGTACGTTTGCTTCGCTTATATGTATATTTACATGTTTCTCAGAGTTAGACGGGTAGGTCGTTGACATTTGCATTGCAGAGATTGCAATTTGAAACTGGTTGTATTACTCTTACTTTATACAAGCTTTAACATAACACGTACCTACGGCGTAAGTTCCTATATGAGATGCTTCTGGTATAAGATTAAACGATGTTGCTGCATTATCATTTGGCGCCCCGTATAAACATAGAGTAACAAACGCATAGCTAATAAGTACGTATGTAAGTAATAGATAGATACGTAACCAGTAACTACTAAAGGCCTGCATCCATACTACTCGATACGGTGCGGTCGGAAACTTATTTATAAGTGTGTTCTATACTTTGTTTCAAATAAACGCGAATATGATTAGGTATCCACCTATGTATGAACTTTATTTTTAACCCCCGACGCAAAAAGAGGGGTGTTATAAGTTTAACGTGTCTGTGTCTGTGGTATCGTAGCTCCCAAACGGATGAACCGATTTTCGTTGTTTTTTTTTTTATTAATTACATTGCAATTAAGACATGATGTGGTCTTGGCCAAATCATGTCTTAATTGTAAATGTTGCGCACCAACAAAACCAATTTGAATCGCTAAGCCATTTCTGCTGTCACATTGCCTTCTGAATGATGAGGGCTAGGTTGGAGCGCGCTTGCCTTGAAAATGCCTGTTCACGCTTGCCTTGAAGGTAGGTAGTACATAGATACTCAAGTGGCGGAAAGACGGGTTCCACACCACCTATGCGATCGGTTTGAAAAATGTTGAACTAAAGCGTTTCGTGTAGGACCTAAGTAAAATCGAGCCATGAAATAGAACGGTTATGAACAACAGTTGAGACTTGAGACCACGAACGACAGTTAATAAACCACTAGCCACAGTTATACCCACCTAAGACTTTTTATTTTCATTCAAAAAGCTCAAAACGGTGGTTAAAAACAGTTAACAGTTATACTGTAGCGTTATCACCGAGATTAAAAACATTTTCTTTGCTAGGTAAATCGATGTAATTTTCTCATGGGTATAGTTGAGGACCTAAAAAGTGACATAGTCTATAATTATTATCTAATAGCTGGCTTTAAAGACTAAATCCACACGGACGAAGTCATCGGTATCAGTTAGTTCAACTATGTATGTATAAAACACTAGCTGATGCTCGCTTCTTCGTTCGCGTGGAATTAGTTTTCAAGATCCCGCGGGAACTATAATTTTTTTCGGGATAAAAAGTAGCCTATGTTTTAATTCAAGGTATAATCTATTTTCATTTTAAATTTCAGCCAAATCGGTCCAGTATTTTTTGAGTTTATTCATTACAAAATACACACAAAAATACAAATCTTTCCTCTTTATAATAGTCCTAAAATCACAATTCTGACAATGAGGTAAAATTACATGAGACCTTGAAATATTTGACCCCTTCGTCCAATTGGTCCCATGGTGTAATGGTTAGCACTCTGGACTCTGAATCCAGCGATCCGAGTTCAAATCTCGGTGGGACCTTGTTTTGTTAAATGAATCAATAGGTATACATCATAATTACTTTCTTTTTACATAGAAGGGCCATCTACGTAAATACTTAATAAAATTCGTTATTTCTCGTACCTGCCCCTCCCCCTCCCCCCCTTTTCGGGAGTTATCTTGCGGGAGTTATCTTGCGGGTTAGAGAAAAATATGAATTGGACATTCTAAGTCTAAATGAAGAAATTCTAATATTAAAAAAATCCCTAGAGAATGCTACCATGCAGTATGAGCTGTCACAAAAACAGATTGATGAGCAGGTACATGCAGCTGATGAGCTGCTAGCCTTAGGTACCTATAACTTGGCTCGCTTTGAGTCATTAACTAGTAAGTGTCAATGCAACCACAAGGTACCTATGGCTATTAACGATAGCAACAGTATACTGCTCCCTGATAATTTGGGCACTTGTCCGGAGCAGTGTACTGCAAATGCGGTTGTAGATTCCTCATGCTTGAGCGATAATCTCTCAACTAACCCTAAAGAACAAACTATTATTGTTTCTGATAAGTTGGGCAGAGATTTTGGCTCATGTATTAGCCGTTACTTGCAACATTCAGTGATAAACAAATGTTCCCCGGGGGCTAATCTTGACTATTTAATCAATAGTTTAAATGAAGAGAATTTGAACTCTGCTTCAAATGTTATTATTTTGTTTGGGGACAGTTTAAGGGTAAAAAAACACCAAATATTGAAATGTATTGATAAATTACTAGACCTACATAAGAAAACAAAATGTAAATTTTATATGTGTGCCTTGCCTTACTCTCGGTCACTGAATGTAAAGCAAAACCAGCGTATACATGACTTAAATTTACTAATGTATAATGTGACATACCGTCATAGCGACGCAATATTTTACTTTGATACAAATAAGTTTATTTGTAATTTTAAACTGACCGGCGAGAGTATGTATCTCCCGAAGAGATGTAAGCTACTTATAGCTTCCCTTTTAGCACATAATATTAATGATACAGTTACAAATGTTGTAACTAAGTCTATTGACTACTTTACAAACTGTACTTCAAGTACTGATATTTCTATCATTGACTCAAGTGGTAGTAAGCCTATTACTTGTTTAAACTAGATTCTAAGACAACGGAGAAGCTCTGTAAATTAAATATTGTACATCAAAATATACAGAGCCTTACCGGCAAAGAACTAGAAATAGAGTTATTTTTAGAAAAATATAATACACATGTGTTGTGTTTCACAGAGCACTGGCTTCTTAGACATCAGTTGCCTGTATTTATCAAAAACTTTACACTGTCAAGTGCGTTCACCAGAAGGTCTGCGATCCACGGTGGATCTCTAATCATGGTCCGTGAAAGCATGAATAGCAAAGAACGAAAAGACATAGTTGGCCTCTCTGTTGAACGCACTATTGAAATTTCTTGTGTGGAGCTGGAGCGTTTTATTATAGTCTGTGTATACCGGCCCCCCTCAGGTGATTATAATCAATTTGAGGATATAATGGAGGATGTGTTGAAGCGATTGTGTGTACCCACAAAAAAGATTATAGTCTGTGGTGATTTCAATGTAAATATTCTCCTGGAGAACTCCATCACTGTTAGGCTGCTAAACTTATTTAAATGTTTTAACTTAAATAACGCGTTCTGTGAACCAACTAGAATCACAGAAATTTCAGCCACTTGCTTGGATAATATTTTTTGCAGCAGAGATATTATTGTCATTGATAAATCTATAATTAATAAATTAAGGTCGGACCACTGCGGGCAACGAATAACAATCTCAAGCAATATAAACAAAGTCAAAAGAATTATAAAATGTAGGCCAGTAACGGATAATAAATTGACCCGATTTAAATGTCAAATATCTTCCAGACTTCCTACTCTTAAATATGAAGTTGGTAACCCAGACAATCTTTATACTGGTCTTTTCAAAACAATAGACACTGAATTTAATAAAATTTTTAATGTGAAGCAAATACATGTAAATGCGAAATTAAAATTCAGTGAGTGGGCTACTGTAGGTATTTACAAAAGCAGAAATAGGATGTATGAGTTGTATGAAGAGAAAAAATATAATCGGTCCCCAAGTTTTGCTGAAAGCGTGAAAACATACTCTAAAATATTTAAAAAGGTATGCATTCATGCAAAGGCACTACACATTAAAGAAAGAATCATGAAATCTGATAATAAAATAAAAACCACGTGGAATATAGTAAACGAAGAAACTGGCAAAACTAAATCACGTGATACTAACTTTGAAATTATTGTCAATAATGATAAAATAACGTCTGATGAGGAAGTTGCAAGTACTTTCGAAAACTATTTCCAGAACATTCCTATTCTGCTAACTAATTCCTTAAACTCTTCGCCTACTGTAGCTCAGGATTTATTGAGGGGCAACGTTAAAGAGTGCAATGTTTTGTTTGAATTCGAACCAATCACTGCATCTGAGGTAGTTAAAAATTTTAAGATGTTAAAAATGAAAAAAACTGGTGATCTGTGGGGTATGTCTGTGAAGATTATATCGAACATAATCAACGACATTGCTCCTTACTTAGCCGTAATTTTTAATGAATGTGTTGCCTCGGGTATCTTTCCTAATTTGATGAAACATGGTAAGCTAATACCTCTATTTAAGTCAGGCAATAAAACCGACCTTAATAATTACAGACCTGTTTCAATCTTGCCGACTCTTAGTAAGATATTTGAAAAAATTATACTCAATCAATTGATGAAACATTTTAATGAAAATAATTTACTACATCCCGAACAATACGGCTTCACAAAAGGTCGTAGCACAACTGATGCAGGTGCTAAACTTCTAAATCATATTTACGACGCTTGGAATCATTCGCAAAATGCTATTGGGATCTTTTGCGACCTATCCAAGGCATTCGATTGCGTTGAGCACCAAACTCTTTTACTAAAACTTAGCCACTATGGCATCAAAAACGTTGCACTTGATCTCATTGCCTCTTACCTTAGTGATCGTACTCAAAGTGTATGCGTAGGTGACGTGAAATCGCGGGGTTCATCTGCTCTATTGGGTGTTCCACAAGGCTCGATCTTGGGTCCTTTTTTGTTTTTGGTCTATATTAATGATTTACCATATCATGTTCGCGATGCTTGTGATATTGTGCTGTTTGCAGATGATACTTCTCTTATATTTAAAACTGACAGGAAGAAAGTAAATTTTGACGATATAAACAGTACGTTATCACAAATATCGCTCTGGTTTACTGCTAATAACTTGCTTTTAAACGCAAAAAAAACTAAATGTTTAGAATTTGCTTTACCAAATGTAAGAAAAATTGATAAAACAATAAAAATAAACGGAGAAGGACTTAAGATTGAGAACTCCACAGTTTTTCTGGGGGTGACCTTGGATGACAAGCTTCAGTGGGACGCTCACATAGAGACACTAGCAGGCAAATTAAGTTCAGCTGCCTATGCTGTTAGGAAAATTAGGCAGTTTACCGATGAGGAAACTGCTAGACTTGTGTACTTCGCCTACTTCCATAGTGTGATGTCTTATGGAATCTTGTTGTGGGGCGGAGCAGCTAATATTGAAACTATTTTTATATTGCAAAAAAGAGCCATCCGTTCAATTTACAATCTCGGATCGCGCCAATCTCTACGTGAAAAATTTAAAGAGATTGGTATACTTACGGTAGCTTCACAGTATATTTATAATAATATTGTCCTTGTGAGACAAAACATTCATCTTCATAAACAAAGAGGAGATACACACAGTCGACTTCTTAGAAACCGTCATAAACTAGAAACGCCGTGGTGTCGCCTGCGCAAAGTTCAGAAATCCTTTGTGGGGTTGAGTGTACGCTTATATAATATGGTCCCGAAGGAATTACTGGATTTTCCATTGCACAGATTTAAACAATGCGTAAAGAAACATTTGTTAAGTCGCGGTTATTACAAAGTTAGTGATTTTCTCAATGATAAAGTTGCATGGAATCAATCGGCTTGGCATCCAGCTACCGAATAGATAGTGTAATAAGTTATTACATTGTAATTTATATTTGTGAGAATGGGCGTGACAGTCTACAATGGAATTCCACAGTCGATCTTAGACTTGCATCTACACAAGTTTAAGAAATCTATTAAATCTGCTCTCATGGAAAAAACATATTATACAATAAATTGAAGACTATATAATGATAAAAAAAAAAAAGCGTGAATATAATTCGCTCCATTCATGAGACAGTAATAACTATCCTGTGTAACATGATTCTATTGTATTCTGTTCTACAGTGTTTCCACTTTATTTGTGTCTCAGTTATGTCTTAAAATGAGTATCTTAATATTAATATTTAATTCGATGCCTTAACATGGGTAGCCTAAGTATGTCATGCTCACTTAAACATTTCTGTGGTGGTGTCGTGTGGTGCGGGTTGTTACGTTCCCTCAAATATGGTTGAGCGAGGCAATGGCTGGATCATGCGTCATGCTCGTGAACGGGTGCCGCCAACGGGAATGGGTCTGCTTTGTGTCTACCCATGTTAACATGTCTTTGGTTGCGGTAGGCGTACATTTTTGAAACTTCTGTGTGGAAACATTGTGTGCATAGCCTAGTTCTTTTTAACAATTGTAAAAAATTTTTTTTTTGAAAAGAGCAACTGCTGAGTTTCTTGCCGGCTCTTCTCAGCAGAATCTGCATTCCGAACCGGTGGTAGATTTTTGACGTTTCATAAGAGCTACAAGTTGGCCTACATGAAATAAATAAATTTTGATTTTGATTTTGATTTTGATTTTTGATTTTGATCCATAAGTAACCATAAGTTTACTTATGGTGTTACCTACAAATTAGTGGTACATTTTTAGCAATTGCCCCTATGCAGCCCCTATGGCTTAAAAATAACAAAGTACCTAATTAACTAATGGTAAGAGTTTGCACTTTTCACAAATACAATATTGTTTAGTACTTATATCCCTTCAGAATAAATTCAGCCTTCAGTTTTACCTTTGAACCTAGACTCGACGTAGTATGCAAGAACCTACTCCAGATGTCGCTGTTAGCACAGACAGTGAACGTAATGTATCTTTAAAACATCAGAGTTAAGAATGAAGGCGACCTCTATGTAAAAATCTAGATACTAAGTTGTAACTTAGGCCTGGTAGGTAGGCAAATTATAGTACGTCCGCCGAACTGACTTTCAATCTTCTACTTTTGTGTCTCAACGTGACTCATTTTTGTTTCGCTGGAAGATATACTCGTATGTTATGACCAATTTTATGATTACATGTGAGATAGATTCCATTGTGTGGTTTAAACCTACGACTGCATCCAAAGTTGAGAGAGATAACATGGACTTAATAATACTTAGGTATTAGTTATTAGTGAAAATCTCGTCGAAATCGGTCCAGCGGTCCTCGAGATTAGCGGCAACAAACCAACAGACAGACAGACAGCCAAATATTATGAAAATTGTTTTTTGTTATAAGTACCTAGGTATCTACTTACCTTATTTACTTACATATGCATTTATATTACAAGCAGACACTTCAATTTTAATTTAAAAAAAAAAAATCCAGTATTCATGAAATTTTATTAAATATGGGTCCCCATACTAGAAACATGATTTGTTCGACGTTTTTTGCTCGACCTTAACAATCGCTGTCACAATAGTACGGAACCTTTCCTGTGCGAGTCACACTCGCACTTGGCCGGTTTTTATTTTCCTGCATTACTAACAGCTAACAGCGGAAGGGCGTATTACTACTGAGCATAGTGCATGATGAAAATATTGATGTAGAGAAGTCAACACTACGGTAATTCAACATTTTATGAATTCGACTTTTTAAAAAAGTCGACGTACCTAGCTACCTACCTAGAGCATCGATGAACTCTACAGGTCCTAAATGGCTTTTTATGATTTGTTGGAATTTATGGATTTTACCGAAACGAGCTTGATTATTCCTTGCTTATCTATTGTTTGAGTATGGTTTCACTTTTATCGAAGTTAACTATCTATGCAAGTCTGTCACTCTACAGTTGCTAGGATAGTTTTAATGTAAACAAAACAGATATTTCAGTTTTTATACCACTATTCAACAGTAAAATTCTGCTCTCTATTAAAGTGCAAGTGATTTGCTATACTTAGTTATATTTAAAGAAACGTGTTTTAAAAGATCATGCATCTTGACAAGTTGAAAATATTAATAATTGGACCTTCTGATGTAATCTATCTACCTCATACCACATACCTGCCTACTACCTATACACTCCAATTATCGAATTTATGAACAGCTTCTCCATTTCTCTTTCTTGTAGACAATCTTCGAGATCTATTGTTGTTGTTTTTTGATTATAGTTGTTGTTAGAAATCTATCAATAGAAAAGGTACCTGTACTTAAATTATTTCTAATTATGTTTTCTTTTCAGAGTGGAAAGACATGTATAGCCAACTACTTATCAGAATCCACAAATATGGAAGAAATTGGGACACCTAGGCCCACGCAAGGTGTGCGAATTGTTGAGTTTGAACTTTCGCATTTGAACGTCAATGACAAACAATTTAAAGTTGATATTGAAATGTGGGACTGCAGTGGCGACCACAAGTAAGTTGTGTACCTATAGTCTGATTTTTAATTCGGTGGAATTCTGACAGCTGTCATTTTGTAAATAGAGCGAGTTGTTTGTATGAAAAACAGTATTACCACCTGTAGTTCGATTTTACCCCGATCTATCTGTCAGGCATTTGTCATATTATATCTATGTGCGGCAATTGATTTTTATTTTTATAAGTTTTTTATTATCTTTTTTGTGGGATTTTTTTAATCTCTGGTAACATTAAGACACGTCAGAATTCCACGCAATTAAAAATCAGACTATACCTATCGAACCTATATATTAAAACCGATTCAGTATTCTGCTAAATGTGCCTGTGCTAAAGATATATGAAATATGAATACACATATAAGTGTACCTTTTAGCCGCCACGATTTGAAACGCGCGCTCGCGATTTTTTTGTCAAGATCGTTTCAACGAACACTGAGATTATGAAAACTTCGAATACCCATTATTCTTTCCAATACCAAGTTTTAATTTTTTTACGCAGTAAAATTGAAAAATACCGGTATAAAAGTAGCCTAGATTATTCCTTATAAAATTAAACTTTATCCGACTTAAATTCCCGTTAAAATCAAATAGATATACCCGCTCTGAACAAACAAACAAACAAGTACAGACATTTGATATGATCGTTTTAACGTTCATTTGATTGAAACATTTTTGAACTTTATTTAGTATCATTAGGTATCATTGTGTGGCTGCAAAAAAAACTTTGTATTACCAAGCCAAATCTCCTGACACCGCCAATTTCCTTAGGCAACTTGCGATTCTCTAAAAATGATTGTTACAATATGACGATTGCAATCGCGTCTAGTTGGCTGATATTCACTCGCTATCGGCTAAAATACATTGTTGCAGAAAGAAAGCGATAGACGACAAAATCAACCAATTACCACAATTGAGACTAAGTATCGCAATCATTGACGCAGCTTTTACAGAATCGGTTCAACGTTGATTTGAACAAGGTACCACATAGAACAACATATAAATCAATTTTTAATTGTACCAGATTCGAGTCTTGTTGGCCCGCCCTTCGTCTTGGCGTTCAGGGTGTCATATTAGTCTGTTCACCGAACACTGTTAATGTAGCTGCAAAGGAAATGGAACTACTGTACAATTATTTTGTAAGCCAGGCGAAACTGTCAGCTAAGCAGTGCGTTGTTTTCTACAACTGCGACGATGACCAAGATATCTCGGAGTCTTTAAGTCTGTGTATGTATGTTTTCATTTATAAGTTCCTCCAATACCTAAGGAGTCAAGTTTCATTCGAGTCTTATTTTAGTTTATAATTACCTCTCTCCATACAACCTGTCCTACAGAGGATTGTCTATAAATGGTTGCTGCAGTGTCGATCGCAATCACCTGGATTGGCTGATCCTCTCTTGCTATTGGCCAAAATGCACTGTTGCAGTAAGAATACCACAAATTCGGCCCAATCACCACTACAGAGACAGTAGCAATTATTTTTATAGATGCAGCTTTTCCGCAATTGACAAGCACTACATTAACTATTCAAATTAATCTTAACTGTACGTAAACCTGCCATTTGGCCCAGTTTACATCAGGCAGTTAAATAAAGTTAACCCTAAACTTTTCCACCAAAATGCAAGCAAATGGGGTGCAAGTATGTAAAGAATTTTTTTCGTAAAAGTTAAAGTTGTTGAGTACTTTTAATTAGCTTTTGGAAGTGACGTCATGATTGGACATCATTTAATGCCAGATTTACGCACACGTTACCTCAAAAGTTTATACCTTACAAACTGCCAATAATCTTTTCTCAGTGGTGGGAAATCAATATCCCATCTTATAGCTGTTTATTGCAGTTTATTTATTTTAGCTCTTTATTTTTTTACAGCTCCTACATTTTCCAAAGTATCACAAGTGGCTGTTAATTTGAAAACTGGAGGAAATCGCTTAAAAATCGACTTTACCAATTACGTTACTTCCATATTACAGACAATAAAATAAAGTCAATCTAATTTATCACGTTTTATTCCAGTAAGTCATTATTCTTACCGGTTTAACAGAATACCCACCTCGCCTGAGTGTCAACATACGTGATTTCTGAAAAACATCCATTCATTTTTTCGTCTGTAACATATCGTGTTGTTTTATTTCACTGTAGGAGAGTAATGCATGAAAAGTGTGCACGTTAGCCGCTGTAACTGAAAGTAAAGGTTTGAAGTTTTAAATTAAGACAGTTAAAGTATTAAAGATATATTTATTTTAAAATTGAGTACCTAGACTTTAAATCAATACATATTTTACATTAAATTTCAAAAAGAAACATTTCTGTACAACAAAAGTATATCCCTACCTACAAATGTAGAGCATCCGCGATCATATTGCTTTCGATTGGGACACCTTTACTATATCTCTCAACGTTAAATTACTCGCAAATCTAAAACTTATTATTTATTGCTCTATTTTTTCAGACGGAGTTATGTCTCGAAACAGATAAGAATTTTTATGTACTTATGCGATTACTAATCACTAATTTCATGATGATTTGATCAAGATAATACATAATTATTATAAACATAAAAACTTCATAATAAACCTGCCCTCAGTCTTAAAACATTTGGCTCGTATAATGAGTACTTTTTAAAATGAACTGAATAATTCATTTCTTTTATTAAACATAGTTACCTAATTTTTAAAACGATTTACCTTAATAGAGAAACTATAACGAATCCTTTTACTTCCAAAATATTTACATTACTACCTATATTTATAACCTTGTACAGAATATTACCTTACTCTATCAGGGAAAAATAAATTATAAAAATCTATCTTAACATAATTATGTTGCTAATAAAATTGTCACCTTGATCACACTTTGTAATAATATGCGGAAGGGTATTCTTAAGAGCACTAATTTTTTTACAGTTAATGTCTATCATTTTTCCAATTGCCACGTTCATTAAAATTTTTTCGATCTCTATGACCCCTGCCAGAACCTCCACGATTCCATCGGTCATTCCCACGACCGCGGTGTCCGCCTCTGTTCGGAAATCTTTGAAAGTTTTGATCAACTTCCATATAATTAAAATCACCTTGAGGACCGTTAAATCCCATATTCCCGAAATTTGGAGGTCCTCCAAATTTATTGTTGTTATTGAAATTATGAGGTATATTAGGCGCGATTCCTAAAAGTCCCGGAGTAGGACCGCCTCTAGGATCAGGCAAACCCTGGTTGAAACCATGTAAATGATTCATAGAAGTCATCCCACCCATTGATTGCATATTCATCATATTCATGTTACCTTCCATGGAGCCCGGTGCGCATTGCATATTCGGAAACGGATTTGTATTCTGATTAAAATTAGTTGGGGTTTTTAATAAAGCCTCCTTGGGTTTCGGTACATACGAAAACTCGCCATTTTCTCCCAACGTAATGCCTAAATTGTTAAAAATACTACATAATATGGTATTGTTTTGAATTGGTGTTAAATCAAAATTCTTACCAGGTATTTGTTCTTGTTGATACTGTTTTATCATTTGAGTTATGGGCGCTAAGTGTTGGTTAACAAAAATTTTATGAGTAGAGCTTAATTCCTTGTACCAAATGGAATTTTGCAAAATTGTTTGTAATTCTAACGTATTACTCTTTTGTTCCTGATGAGAACTTTCATTTTGACCTACGATTTCTTTTGGTTTTCTACGGGGATCTATTCGTGGACCCGTATTTACGCCTTTAGTCGGTTTCTCACTATCGCTATTAGATTCTTCTACCGAGAGTCTAAATACTTTTCTTAGCCTAGGATCAGTTAAAGCTTGTGATTTTGCAGTACTGTTTCTGATGTCAGTATAATCAGGTCGTGGAATATGAACTGGTACTAATTTATATGGTATCGGAGGGTGACTGTTAATAGAACCATTAATCTCGGATGCCGGTGTGTAATTAGACATTGCTTTAAAAGGTAAAGCTAAACGCAAGTCAATATCACCACTTATGTTTTGTCTCAAATCTGTATCTCCAAAGCTTGGAGTTTTATAATCTGCTTGCCGTAAATCAACATCAGTCCTTCTACGCCCGTCAGTTGGTTCACCATCTACACATTCATAAATTGACACTCGCGGAGGTTTTTTCCTAGGCGGGGATTTTACTACTTTTTCAGTAGCGCGCACAGGGGAGCGTCTAGACCGAGGATCCCTCGATAAGTTTTGCTCAGAAGGCTCACTGGTATTTAATTTGTTATCCTGTAAATTATTTTTCATTGTATTCAACAGCTTTGTGACTTCTTCACTGATATCAATTTTGGAAAGGTCTCCAAGCTTACTTAAAACAGCGGATGGTTCTATGACATGAGGTGCTGGTGGTGACATTAATGATTTTTGTGGTGAAGGACAAGGGGACTTTTTCTTGTTTCCCTTTTCTTCGTCACTTGAATACCACTTTTCATCAATTAATAGATTATTATCCTCGTCGTCATCCGTTGTAGAGCGACGATTTCTTTTTTCAGGGTTTTTGAAAATCGGTTCCGGTTGCAAGAAACGAATGTCAGTATCGCCCTCAGGATGTAATAAATTTTCTTCTGTATCAGGTTGGCGACAAGTTGGATCAGCTTCTACGAAAGAGAGCACTCGATGGTCAACATCTTTCACTTCATTTAAAGTTTTCCCTCTTTCAATATCTAAAGCTTCATTCGAACTATCAATATTTTCCTTATCCTTGGAGGCAAATTTCAGAGCATCTTTAGTATACTGATCGATATCAATCATATCTTTACTAATTATTTCCTTTTTTATGGTTTTACTAGTAGAAGAATCTTCATTAACGCTAACAGTAATATTTGGAAGAAAACGCATATCAACATCTTGCTCAGGCAATTCAGTTGCCATAGTCAAATTATTAGATGTTGGTGCCGCAGGCGGGACTCGTAGGTCTAAATCTTTCGTTGTGTTAGATCCCAGATATGCAGCCTGTTGCTCCGTATTGTTAATTAAACCGAATTTTTGAATGCTCATAGTATTTAATTGAATTTCTGTTATTTGTTTTAACGATATACCAATGCTGTTAAGCTGCAATACAGTTAATTGACCTAACTGATCAAGATTTTCAATGCCCATTTTAGCAAGGTCCGAAATTTGTCTTGGTGTTAAAACCCCATTCAAATTTTTAATACACAAAACGTTATTGGTGCCTACATTACTATTTGGAGATGAGTTTAAACTTTGTTCGTCATTCTGCCACCGCGATTGACGCACTTTTGGAGAAACTTTATTTTGTCGCTCGCTATTAAACTGATTACTTTGAACTGATTCAAAATTATTTTGCGGATTTGGAATATTTAAATCGAAAAGTGAAGGTATATTCTTCGCTTGACCATCTGTGTTTTCTGAAAACTGTTGCATTAATTTAAGTTGCGTATTTTGAATCATTTTCATTGCTCCTTCTCTGTTTAATCTTGGAAAATCACCCAAAATTTCCTTAGGTGCAGATTCAATATGCTTTAGCAAAATATTTTTAAGACCATCATCAAGAGGTTTACCGTGTGCAAATTTACATTCATCTTTATATATACAAGGAAGCCCAGTATGGTAATATTTGCACGGAAAATCTGCGTGCATATATAGACATTTATCTCTTTTCGCACAACAGTCCATAAGATAAAATTTACACAATTCCATCTTTCGTGGTGGTTGAGCGTCATGGGAATAAATACAGTCGTCACCCTTATGACATTTTCCTTGCATGTAATATAAGCAAACACCTTCAGGATCTTGCATTGGGTGTGTGCCTCGCCTCCTGTCATTTTTATTTTTATTTCTTTCACGCTGAGGTGGCCTGTGTCGCTGTTGTCGATGAGTTGAATGACCTCGAGAGTCATGGCTACTATCCGATTCGTACGAATCTCTGTCTTCGTCTTGATACATTTCTTGAGGAGACTGCCTCTGTACTGGTGAGGCACCCCTAACGCACATCATTTCACTCTCATCCATTTCCTCGGAATAATCTTGCTTTTTACGTTTTTTGCTTTGTCCCTCCTTCCCGTCGTACTTCTTTCTTTTCTTATGTTTTCGTCGTTCGTCAACATCTTCCAATAAAACCGAAGTGCCAGGTGAATCTTGCGCTTCGGTTTTGTTTAATTCCTTTCTTATAGCTTTTTCAACACTACCAGCGAAATCTTCTTCAACTGAATTAACATACTTACGGCTTTTCTTATTTTTATCCTTAAGCTTGTGTTCGTTTTTATTCGATTTAGATTTCTTTTTCTTACCTGACTTTGAAAAATAAAAATTTTGGACTTCTGACTGATCTTGATCAATGTTTACATCATCCACTGGGGCTGATTTCTCGCTTTTGACTTCGTTTTGAACTTCGTTGGATTCTTCACCATCACTTTCAATCTCTCCATCTTCTAAATCTTCAATATTGGTTGCTGGTTCTGCCATTTTGACGTTTACACTGAAATTGAGATAACATTAAATTAATTATTGGAAATTTTATTTTTACCCACCTCGCACAAATAGACTTAAAAAATTCTTCTGTCATTTCATTTCGACTAATGTTGACTGTAATGTGATCATTTTATAAAATCTTTTATCGTACAATAGATCTTATAAAATAAATTATATATATTATGTTGATACTGTATTTGTATGTACTTAACTCTAACTGTCTGTCTGTAACTCGCTAACATATCGGTTTCGTGTAAAGTTATTTTTAAATTTCTATACCTGCTTACAATTTTTATTTATTATAAAAAGATACCGCCCGAATTGATAACCTCCCCCTTTTTGGAAGTCGGTTAAAAAGTATTCATTGTCACGTAAGGAATGCCGTGCCTAAGTACTTATCCATTTACCTATTCCCTACCTAAAGGTACCTTTAAATAATGCAAAAATTTATACGTATGGCAAACATAAACGATCTCTATGTAAAAATATAGACAATGATATTGAGATACACAAATAATGTGTAAACAAGATTTAAAAATTCACCAAACTGAAAATTACTACGAAATCAACCACGTTCAAGGAAAGCAAAGTGAACCATGACCTAAATCAATCATAATATTACAAGATGTAGCTAAGACCTACGCATTATCTTTTAAAAATGTTAATAAAGGTTTATTTCCACCAAATTACTGTGTGAATTTGGATGGATTATCAATATTATCATGATAATAGTCACTTAATTGATAATAAGAAAAATCTAAGTAGGCTGCACAAATAATGCACCTAGCATACCTTGTATATAGACAATTTGATTGAATCGTCAACTCAATCATCTTTAAAAACCACACAGTTCAATATTTGACGCTCGGTATAATCAGTTTTCATTAAATTACATATTGATCGTGGATTATTTCGAAAAATCGTCATACAGTGGTCATGACGCATGACGTCATACAGTTGGCAACGTCGCAAATCAATCGCCATTTTTATAAACCGGACTATTTTGAGAAGACACGGCCACTTTTAATATAACCCGACTATTTTGAGAAGACATCTTATAATAAGTTTTGTGGTTGAACAGTTAGTACGGTCTACTTAAAAATATTTTTATAATACCTACTGACAAAGAATATTGACTCTTCGAAATATTTTCCTTTAAATATTACACAATAATAAGTAATTATTGCAATGTAATTATCATCACAGTGATACGAAATCACACTCATGAAATTATACTCACACGTACATGTATCTATGCTATGTAGAAGATTGACGCCCTATACTTATATTATTTAATTAGTATGCAATATTAAAATTGTCTTTTATTATATTATTATGATTACATTTGTAGTGTTTTAAGCGAGACTAATTTACTGTCGATATTCTCTATACTATACCTAATAATCGTCGGGACAATATAGTCGATTGTCATTGGAATTTCTCCAGTATCACAAATCAAAGAAAAATGCGCAGTTTTGAATTCAACATGAATATGGCAGGAGTCGATAGACTACTAACTGTACATAGCCACAACTTTCAAGTAAATTATTATTAGATACGGGCAGATATGCAAACAGTGAGTGGCCGTTCACATTTCACAATGTCTGGCTATTTGCTGTGCGTTGCGCTCTCGCCTCGCCACGATATAAGTGACGTCAACCTTCTAGAACAGCAAGATATTTTTGTCCTTCCTTTTTCGAGGTCACGCGTACAAAGCTCACTCACACAAACACACTAAGATTGGCGTATAGTGACTCGCATCTTTATGACTAAACTACCAATTTAAATAGGTCAATAATTTATACCTATAGGTACCTGTTGTTATGTATTATAAATGTTCAAAGTTGATAAAATAGTTATGCTTGACATCACGAAAATTTTAACAAAAGAAACTCAATACGTGAATTTAATAGTAGAAATTAATACAGAAGCATTTAAATTACATATTACCACCACCAACCCCCATTACACCCATGGATTAATCGTAGCCTACTTCATTGAAATTATCAATCGTTAATTAAATTGAAGTCATCGTAAGGCTACAAATTATGACAATGAAAATAGTTCATGCATAAACTACAAATTTTTCATACAATCAATAATTATTGTTAGGCGAACTAAAACTTTTAAAATGGCGGCCGCCATTTTGAGAATTTTAGTCAACAACGTAAAATGTTGTTTTCGAAATTCAATGATTGCTCGTGATACTAGGAATTAATCCCATTGTTGAAAAATATGTGTAGTAATTCATTATTGCACGTGTGTGACAATTTGAACAGACCAAGCACTTATTGCAATATAAATATAGAGGGCACGCATTTGGTTAAATGGCCTAACAATTAAATACATAATAGTGTTACCAATCTTACATTAAATGAACAAATCACTATGTGCGACTACTATACGCCATGTAAAAGAAATCTTTCATAGCATTGCTGCATAAAGACGGCGTAACAAATAGAATACGCAAAATATTGATTTCGAATTCGGACGACGACTGCAGCGAAACAAAGGCAAGATTCGTATTAATTTAGTTCAAATTTTTAACACAACAATTGAGTGGCGCACGGCGCTTATGTTGCTACAATGTCGCCACATTAAGAAAGATAATATTTCCGGTCAACATTTTTTATTTTAAAGTCTTATTATCGTTCAGATCTATAATTAAAAAATATATCAATATCATAATTTATACCTTAATTATTCATTTCGATTTTCAGTCACATATTTAAATGAATTTGTTTATGAAATTATAAAAGTTTAGCAACGTTTTCATTTTTCATCATAGAGTATACACAAAAGATCATATCTGATCTTCAGCAAGCAAAAACCCAATGTGTTTGTGCAAAAACCGCAAAATACTCAATTAAATAATTTGGAAACTGAATATTTCTAAATACTTATAATCTTCTATTCTTCAATTTTATATGTAGATATTGATTTTAAAATAATTTGCAAGGTTCAATGTAAAAAAAATTAAAATGCTCGTTTTAAACGTACAACGAAACGTTAGTCAGTCAGTGTCAATGTCAAATGTCAATGTCAAATTGGTATTATCAATTATCATGTTTGTACTTTTTGTGGTGTGAATTTTGTGATGGTGATAACGAAATTACAGTCAGCGTTTTTCATTTTCTACTTTGTAGATTTTGCCTTAGTTAAACACAGAAGAAACACATATATTTTTAGCCCACTGACATGTTAATAAACAGTTGCTGTTTAAAATGTGAATAAATACAACTTTGTGCAGTTGTTTTGTTTTCATTCATAAGTTTGAATTAAAATGTCTGACTCTAGTAATCCTTTTGCGGGTCTCTTAGGAGTTTCTGCAATGAAGGCTACCAATGATACCGACTTTGATAGCAGTCCAGTATCGTTGGACGCTAAGCAGTCCAAGGAGGAGTCACAGGTTCAGACAATAAACCAAATAGTTGAAAATGTTTTCCATTTCACCATAAATTCTAATGCTGTGGACGACCAATCTGATGAACAGTTAGTATATCTAGAAGAACTAGCGCAGGCTATGAATCCAAAAGTTTATATTGATTTAGAAACATTAGAACAGGCACTTTTTGAAAGATTGTTGCTACAAGACATCGAGCAAAATGTTTTACCCAAAAGAAGCAAAGCATTCAAGCAACATGTAACTCAGAAGCTAGTCTTTCCTTATTTATTTAGCTCAATGGAAAACCTACAAAATTATAGCCAAACTAATACACAGATTATAAGAGATGCATTGGAGAAAATGAAAGAGCTTATTCTTCGGAATGCTGTAACAGCGCTTAAACAGCCTGCACTGTTTGAGGGTCAAGATTTTTCAGTGCAACTAGTGGAAATACTGCAAAATGAAGGTTCCCAAAGTCATGCATTCCTTAATGAATTAGTAAAAGCATTTGTTGCTGATGGTAAGTGACATAAAAGAGAGAGGTTTAACTGCCTCAATGTTCTAATCACTAGTTTGTTCAATTGCCCTGGGTTCAAGACCTTGTATCAGGCCATAAAAATTTGGGGTTTTTTCTAACAAATTCAATTACAGCTTGGAGTTTTTTTTTAGTTAGGAAGATGATTGTCACATCTTGCCTCGGAGTACATGTAAAGTAGTTTATGCTGCTCCAAAGCTCTTTTGTTGTATTCCCATCCCGTTAGACTATGACAGGGAAAACAGAGAAGCTATCACACTTGTGCACTATAATATCTACTGCACCTCTATTGAGATTGCCTGTTGTGGCTAAAATTATAGACACTATAGTTAAAAAGTTATTTATCTTTGCTATTATACATATAAAATTATCTTTGTCAGAATTAAAAATTATCTGTATGAATTTCAGAGGATGATGATTGTCAAAACCAACTGAGGGATTCTATGATACCTGTGCTAAAGAGGATTCATGCTGATATAAACAAATCCAACTTAATTAATTTACCCATTTACGTATTGCCATCAATACTACTCTTTGCTGGTAAGTAAATAAAAAATAGGAGCTGATGTCCGCGACTAATTACATATTCGATCCACATGGATTTATGCTTTTTAAAAATCCTGTGGAGAACACTTGATTTGATTTTAAAACAAAAAGTCCCCTGTGGTTTTCCTCAGGATGCTATCTACTTGCTGAATTTTGTTGAAAATTGTAAGGTAATTTAGAAGAATAATTAAACCCATTATAGAAAAAATATGAAAATCCATGTGTTATTTTTTCAACCTTAGAAGCTGGGATGGGTCGCTAGTTTTTATTATACCTTTAGCAAACAATTGATCTTGTTGTTACAGGCAACACACATTTAGCGTCAATTTTAATGGAAGCATGTGAACCAAAGATTGAGACTAATGGAAGACTATACCAGGATTCAGTGATAGGTGCTCTGTTGAGTTTGTCAGTTTTACCTCGGAATGCAACAGGGATGCCTGAATTCTTTGATAATCCTATGGACCAGGTATTTCATTTATGCTCTAGAAAGACTGAGTGCAAACTTGCATTAGATTTAGGTTTGTTTCAGTTAAAATAACTGCAATGAAATTGCCTATTAACTGTGCAGTTTGTTTTCATTGAACTGCAGATGGAGTCAGCAGGTGTGATGCATTTGTAACTTTCCAATAGACCTTCATCCAAACTGCAATTTTTCAGTAAACTTGCAGTCCAAATGTCTAGGCACTAAGTTTTAAAAATAGGACCTTTTATGTGCACTACTTCAAGAGAAATATTACTAATATTTAGTATATTTAATATACTTTTTTTTGATGATCCATCTTAATTTCACAGACCTTGCAACATGCAACTTCTTCACGCAAAAACATTCGATGGTGTCATGGCGTAGTTCCTGACGTCACTTCTATGTTATTTGTTGTGGGTAGTTTGTCAAAGCCTGAAGATAAATGTGATCTATCACTCTGGCGTTCAATCCAATATGGCGGATTGCTGCATTTTATAATTTTATTTTATCAAAATATAAAATCCATGAATCCTAATTCTTGCGAAAAATTCACAATTTCATTTATTCTTGGTTACTGCCATCATGCCTATTGAATAAGCACCAATATGTTTTTTTCCAGGCAGCTACCTCAATGATCGAAACATCAATTTGGAATGCCTCATCACACCTGACGAATAATTTACACAAAATATTTTTGACCCTTCTAAGAGCTGGGCCAATAATAAAAAATAGGTTGTTGTCATGGATAGGGAAATGTTTAAAAACTAATGTTGCTAGGGGAAAATTATGGAATGTTCAGGTAAAGCTTAAAATTACTAAGTGCATGTTCATTCCATTTTGTATTCACACAATAAACATTTGATATAATATAAAGATGACATTGACAAAAAAATTTGTTTGGGAATCTTAAAAACTTTTTTGACCTCCTGGCAAAATTTGCTGCAATTAGCTGCTAAACAATTGCTGGTTCAGAAAAAATATAATTACTTTCCAGGCAGGAGAAATGAGCGCGGCGAGTTTGTCCTGCGTTTCTGACGGATTCATGTTAAATCTTGGCGCAGTGCTGTTGCAGCTGTGTCAACCATTTTGTGATGATCCAAAGTCACTTAAAATTGATCCCACATATGGTGCAGTATTGGTAAGGCTTTAGCATTATGTGTACTCCACTTTACTTATGTAAAATATTTAGTATTCAGTTGTTATTAACTGAATACTATGTGATTTCTTCTATAAGGTGAAAACTTGTCTGCTGAATTTATCTGTGGTTATTAGTTTTGATAACATGTAGTTTTTCAAAATTCTGTACCTAAAGGGTACCAACAGGACCCTATTACTAAGCCTCCACTGTCCATCCGTTTATACATCCGTCTGTCTATCCGTCTGTCCATCCGTCTGCCCGTTCTGTCGTCTGTCAGCGGGCTGTATCTCGGGAACCTTAATAGGTAGATACTTGAAATTTTCACAGAAGGTGTATTTCTATGTCTGCGCCACAACAACAAATAAATAAAAAATAAAATCATACAATAAACGTAATTTTTCGGCGTTTGCTCGACCTTAACAATGGTTGTTATGTTGTGTCGGTACGACTCTATCTTAGAAACCGAGCAAAAAAACAAATAGCGCGGGCGACCAATGCGATGCGGTGAGTCGGTGGTCGAGGGCGGACACCCGACGAGAACCGAACAAGAACCGAACCGAAGGCTATTTATTAATGCGGAGGATCAAAGCGTTCCCACGGAATTATTAAAAACTAAATCCACGCGGACGGAGTCGCGGGCAACAGCTAGTATACATATATGTAGGAGTAAAAATGATAATGATAATAATAACTCTCTGTTTACAGCCTGAAGAATGTGCAGCCAAATCTGTGCATCTCGACTGTCTACACAGTGAAACGTGTCTGCTGCCCGCACGAGAATCAGAAGACGGACAGACTGTAAAGAGACCGACGGCTGATACATACAATTTTGTTACCGAATGCTTCTTTATGACTCAAAAGTGTATTGATTTAGGTAAGTTAATAACTATAAGATTCAATAAATTGTAAAAATATCATCTGTGGTGTGTAGCAATAAAAAATATTCTATTCCAAGTTTAACCATCGTTTATCTGCGACTAGTTTGACGTCTTCTACCATCACATAACATCTATCTACATAAAAGCGAAAATGCTCTGTAACTGTCACCTTTTTTAGTCCTAATCCACAAGACCTGAAATTTTTTATGGATGTAGGTATACATATATTGCCACTGATTGACCCACCGGTCGTTTGACGATTTCCCTGGTGCAGTGGTGAGCGCTGTGGTCTTTTAACTGGGAGGTCTCGGGTACGATTCCCGGCAGGGACAATTTGGGAATTTATAATTTCTGTCTGTCTCTGGTCTGGTCTGGTGGAAGGCTTTGGCCGTGGCTAGCAGATGGCTAATCTCTGTGGAGATTGGCCGCCGTGGCCGGATTAAAAAAAAAGTTCAGTTTTTTGAAGCTCAAAACGTGATGGGCTTGTAAGCGCGTAAGCCGATACGCGCAAAACAATGCGCTAGTCTGATACCGCTCTCAATGTCGGCAGGAGTGCGCGTGTGCGCGGAAAAGCTGTGGCGGTGCGGCCAGGAGCTGGGCCGCGCGCAGCGAGCCCTCGCCGACGTGGCGGCCGCGCGACACATGCTCGACCCGCTGCGCCAGCGCACGCACTTCCTCATGACCAAGTACTGTGCTTCTTCTCCCATTCTTGTCCCATTGTTTTTACTCCGTCAATGAATTTCTTAATTTTAGCGAATGGAAATATAGCGGACAATTCTATCTGCCATATTAATAAATTAATATACGCCATATTATACGCCATATAAATAAATTAATTAAGATTAATAGATATATATTAATAAGAGAATATTTTAATAAGAGAATTTCAATAATATTATTTATTTTTTACTCCCTCAGGGGTTGAATTTTCAAAAATCTTTTCTAAGAAGATGCCTACATCATAATAGCTAACTGTTCGTCAAATTTCAGCCCGATCCGTGCAGTGGTTTGAGTTGTGCGTTGGATAGATCAGTCAATCAGTCACCTTTTCCTTTTATATATGTCGGAGAAAAGGCCGTTCTCATAGACATCATCAGTGGTCGCTATAGCTAGTGGGCGTCATCAAGGTTGATTGCAAGCATAAAACGACGTATTCCTTGTTCTGTACAATTTAATCATAGTTCCACAATATTGAGGGACACGGGACACCATATGATTAATCACTTTCTAATTACAATCCAATCTGAGCAGCGAGTTCGCGACACACATCTACTTCACATTCTGTTCTCCCATAATGATCCACCAAGGATCCACCTTGATCAGCTCTCTATTAATTATAACTGATAAGCATAGCTCTGCTAAGTCACACGTCTACCAAGAGAATGCCAAGATGTCATCCCGACCTCGCTCGAGGCCTGCCCTCGACTCTGATTGGACGTAACATATTTTTTTTTAATAATCTAAGGAGGTTTTACACAATATTAAAAAGTAATCAATCAATAAGGTTTTACAAAATAATATCAAATTAGATTCAGTCTTCCTCCGATATATATTTAGATTTTCACGTGATGACCTCTCTAATCAGGTTCGTGAGTCTCCGCTGTGCGCTCCTGGAGAACGAAATGCTGACGAACTTGCACCGTCTCCAAGCCACGACGTGCACTTGGCTGGTACAAGTGGCGGTGCGAGCCAACCCCGACGCGCCGCAAGCGAGCTACGCGCCCGGCACTTTTCTGCCGGTGGAGATACCCATTACCACTGCACCACCGGATACTTTAAGGTTAGTGTAGTATTGCTAATAACTAGAGACCGGAACATACATTGCACGCATATAACAAGCTTTTTATATGCAACATAAAAAGCTTGTTATATGCATGCAAATATGCATGAACAATGCTTGAAATATGCACGAAAACTGTCAGAATATGCGAGATTAAATGAAAAATTTTAGGAATCCCTAAAAAAATAGAAAAGTAAGTATTCATTTTTTTTATTTCAAAATCAGCATACAATTAGTAAATTATTTTTTGATAGGCGATAATAGGTACAGTAAGTAACATTATATGATATTAAAATTATTTAGAATTTGTGTAAACGTAAGCAATCAAATATCTTTCTAAATTTTCAGTGGTAAGATTGTGTCTACGATCATTTAGAATATTTTTGTAAGTAGAAAAGGTTCGCTCCATATCCATTGAGGTAACTGGGCAGAATTTGAACTTGGGTGCTATGGCACTTATAGTTTCCGGCAAAATTTCTGCCGTCCCATTAATGAAACTATCAATTTGACACAAGCTTTGAAAACCTGGGTTATTGCTCAATATGTTTTCAAACTTTTCTTTAAGTTTATGGGGCAATGCGGCGGCGGCGGAACGCAGAGTGAGTGAAAAATATTGTAAATGTACCGATAATATGCATCATAACTAGATCTTAGATAAAATATGCTATTACCGCTGAGAATAGCTAAAATATGCAAATGCATATAATCCGGTCTCTACTAATAACCTACCTACGTAGACCTGACGACGCGCGACGCCAAAATAAAAATATCTTTGTTCTACGCAGATGCATTCCAGAATTCGTGCTAGAGAATGTAGTAGTGCTAATAACGATGGCGCGGCGCACCGTGGGCGCCATCACCGAGGAGGCCGACCTCGCGGGGCTGCTGCAGCCCGCGCTCACGCTGGTGCTCGCCTTCATGGGCGACTCCTCGCGCACCTACAACCCGCACTTGAGGTAAACTCAAAATTATTTATTTCATGTTGGCCAACTTGTGACTCTTATGACTTGTGGCAAGCCGAGAATCTACCACCGGTTCGGAATGCTGATTCTGCTGAGAAGAGCCGGCAAGAAACTCGGCAGTTGCTCTTTTCAAAACAAAATGTTACAATATGTAGCTTATCTATCTTGTGGACAGCTGAAGCAAAGCAGAATGGTTCCAAGCAACTTTATCATTAAGGAATTCATTAACTGTAATAACAGCTTCTTATTAAATTAGCCCGCTACCATCTTAGACTGCATCGTCACTTACCATCAGGTGAGATCGCAGTCAAGGACTATCTTGTCATCGAATAAAAAAAATGTGTTTTTACACACTGGTAATATAGCCTTAACGGGGAGGTACAGCCAACGCTTGCTAAGATCTGTAGAGCGTGCTCTGAACTAGCTCAGACTCAAGATAGAGATTAAAACGACACACAAATATGCTCTGACATAAATCTATCTCGTTTTAACTCTGTCTAGAGTCTGAGCTAAGTGAGAGTGTCTATAGTTTTCAGTCTAAGATGGCGCCATCTTTGCTGGTACTTGTCAATTATTTCATATGCATCTATGTAGTCTGTGGTTAATCACAGACTAAATAATATTTTTAAAAAACTATAAAAAATAATATTATAATAACATATGTAATGTGATTTGATTTGTCATAATATAATTTTTGACAAATTAATAAATGAAAATCTATTAACGACAAAAATACTGAATATGAACTATGTTGTTTGGTATATCTACTTTAAATATGTATGGAGGATAAACCTTTTTTTCTTTCTTTAGTATGATGCTTATAGTATTTTGTATTTGTCAATTTTTTTTTGTCAACCATGCGAAATGTGGAGCGAGGGCCATTTTGGAACTGGTGTTTTCACCTGAAATGCAATAATGTCGTAATATGAATGTACATAATTATTGTAGGGCCCGCCTCGCGGAATGTCTCGAAGCAATGCTGCCCAACCACCCTGACGATCAGCAACCCCTGAGCAACATTGCCTCCTTCTACAGGGAACAACTTTTCAAAAACCATCCGCATAGATTACAAGTAAAATTGTTTATTTATTAATTACTAGTTGATTCCCGCGTGAACTCTCTTATTTCCGGGGTTAAAAAGTAGCCTATGTTTATTCCAGACTATAATCTATCTCTGTGACAAACAGCCAAATCGATTCAGTTGTTGCGACGTGATTGAGTAACAAATATCCATACATCCAAACTTTTGCATTTATAATATTATAATAGGATAATAGGATTATTTACTAAGTGATGCCTATAGTCGGAATTTTAATTCGATTCCAGATTTGACAATTTCAGTGTTGCAACGTTATGACAAGTACTAAATAGTGACGTTGCGAAATTATTCGATACGGAAATGGAATATTTCCGGATCGATTCCTCTCGTTTATAGTAGTATATCTAAACAACTACTACTTTAATAGAAACTAAGTATATCAGGAAATTAAATATTTCTGAACGGATAATTTAGTTATGACGATTAATTTTATTAAGGATCTGAGAGTTTTCTTTAATAATTGTGTGTGAAATAAATAAAAAAATGTGATCATGAAGGAACATGAGAAATAAAAGAAATAGAATATATATTATGGTAATATTTTATTTTATAAATCGTCGCCGTCATCGCTTTCTATCGCTGTCACTTTCTGTAACATTTATTATAAATGTATCTGTGATATTGTCAATTAACATATTATCTAGCCTACTCATTTTTTCCTATTCTTGGACAACATGATATATATTAGCTCTTTTATTATAAGTTTTGTTTTTAATATAAAAAACAAAAATATTAACTTTTTATAAAATAAAGCAGCGGTTACTAATTAATAAATAATTATTATGGATAATTATGTATTTATTTAAATAAAAATCAATAATTTAGTCTTTAATTGGCACACCAATATTATGATTACATAAACATAAATCGCGATTGTTTATCGATTTTTGTGTTCATCACTACACTATTAAATGTGGTATCATTATTTTACAAAATGACAGTAGCTAATGTCAAATGTGGAATCGAATTCTAATTCCGAGTATAGTGTATATTGTTATTGCCGCTGTACCAACAAATAATAATAATAAAAAAATACATAGTGTTTATTCATTAAAAATACATATTGTATGAGTTGGGGCACAACAATTCGCTGCTTCAGAACTAAAGGGCCGCATCTCAAAATTTTCCAAATTCACTTTTATTTCAAAAATAGAGCCATAACGCGAAGACTTTCGTCAAAATCGGCCTTTAAATCACAATAATGTACGCGTACGCCCTTTTAGCATTTTCATACATTGTAAGTTGGAGAGCCAAAAAAGCAGAAAAGCTAAATAAAAATTTTCAATCTGCTCTCGTGAAAAAACTTAAATTTTGAGATGTGGCCCTTTAGTTCTGAAGCAGCGAATTGTACACGAATTGAGTTGTTAATTGTTGTACGAGTCTGACTCACACTTGGCCGATTTTTTTACAGCTCGTATCCTGTTTGCTGGACGTATTCGTAGGGATAGAGATGACTGGACAGAGTGTACAATTCGAGCAAAAGTTCAACTACCGGCGTCCAATGTATCTCGTCATGGATTTCCTATGGGGCATCGAGGAGCACAGGGAAGCTTTTACGTAAGTTTTATAGCTTAGGCCCATATTACACTAATATTTATAGGATCCTATTTCGTACCATAGATCATCCTAGAAATATGATATACTTGATACTATGAATGTATTTAACACAATGGCCCTAGTTGCTCATATCTCTCTTTGTTACTCGAAATTCGAAATTCGAATTGAGGATAAATAGTGTAAAAAAGAGGGTGTACTTCAAAAACGGGCATAACTCGATTTTGACCAAAATGCACTTGGCTCACTTGTATTCCAAGGTATCCAAATATCGATTTTGATAAACTTAATCTTGAGGAACATGTTTGTGACGTCACACTCGACCAGCGTGTACATTTTTTCAGGCGGCTGGCGAGAGAAGCGGAAGCTAACATGGAAGCGGTACACCCGCCGTTGTTTCTACGCTTCGTCAATTTACTGATTAACGATGCCATTTTCCTTCTGGATGAAGCTTTAGGAAACATGGCTCAGATACGGACGATGCAAACCGCGCAGTATGTAGTGTTAATCTAGCCATTCTTTTTTTTTATAAAAGAATATTAGCCAAGCTGAACTTGACTTATATAATCCTCTCCACTCAAAAAAAACGGAAAGCTTGCGCTAGGAGTGGGTACGACAATAGTGCAACAGGTGAGGCTCGAACTTGCGATCTTTCCGTTTTCAGTCCGCACCTTTAAGGCTATTGAGGCTTCAAATTAATCCATCTTCTTCTTTATCAAACAAAAACAAGGGTCACAGTACTCGGTCTTGCGCCGCCTGCATCCAGCTTCCTACAACTCCTGCTCGTCAGTCCCATACTGTTAAGAAATTTTCTTACAACAGTTTTATTAAACTGCAACTTTTGTTGTTAAAAAGTAAATAAAATACTAGATGATGCCCGCGACTTCGTACGCATGGATTGAGGTCTTTAAATCCCGTGGGAGCTGTCTTATTTTCCGTGATAAAAAGTAGCCTATGTGTTATTCCGGGCTATAATCTATTTCTGTGCTAAACTTCAGCCAAATCGGTTCAGGCGTTGCGATCCAAATTTCCAAACTTTAGCATTTATAATATTAGTAGGATAGTAGGACTAGTTCTGACCAATGATTGGAAACTAATTTTTGCTAATTTCTAATTTGTTTCTTCCAATTAAGATTTAAAAAAAATTGTCGGCCCCTGAAACGTTACTAATTCATTTGTACCATCACAGGTAAAATTACATTCAACTAACTTATTTCCAACTTGATATTTACTTAAGGCCCAAGAGACGGGTCTGCCCGCGAAATTCAAATTTAATTTGGTTTTTCGCAATTTGTAAACTAATACGTTAAAGTAGGCTTACGGTATTCAAATTGCGCCAATGGCAGTATCATCTTCACAGGTTTATATACTAATCTTAACGTGAAAGTATCCAGTTTAAGAAATTAGTCAAAATAATGAGTTTGACGTGAGCTACTCACAAATTAGTCATTATTTTGATTAATTTCTTAATCTGGATACTTTTACGTAAAGATTAGTATATAAACCTGTGAAGATGATACTGCCATTGGCGCAATTTGAATACCATAAGCCTACTTTGTCGTATTCGTTTACAAATGGCGAAAAACCAAATTAAATTTGAATTTCGCGGGCAGCTCCGTGTCTTGGGCCTTAACTTGAATTATTATAGTCAACAATAAAATAATCTGTATTACAGGGAATCGGGTGCGTGGGCCAATTTACCGGCCCACGAGAGGGAACAGAACCTGGCCAACCTGTCCCACATCGGCATGTTGGCGCGCTTCGACAACATCCTGGGGCGGGACACGATCCGCACGCTGGTGCGGCTGTCGGCGCACGCGCCCTACGTGTTCTGCCACCCCACGCTCGTCGACCGCATCGCCTCCATGCTCAACTACTTCCTGTTGCACCTCGTTGGACCCAATAAGAAGAACTTCAAAGTGAGTGAAACTCTTTTATTTATACAAATTAATAATACGATTAAGGTTCATTTTACTTTGACGCTAATTATTATTATAATACTAGCTGTTGCCCGCGACTTCGTCTGCATCAATTTCTGTTATTATGATCGCGATTAGGGAGTTTTTAAATAGTACATTATTGCAAAGGCAGGGAAGTAGGCAATTGCAGGTCGAGTATGAGTTTGAAGGCCGAGCCATAGGCGAGGACTTCACTAAATACGAGACAGGCAATTGCCATTTCCCGCCGAGGCATATATAGTGCTTTTCTCAAAAGAATGCAGGGGAATAAAACACTTTATATTATACATCCAAATCGATCCGCCATTTTGGTTTAAATCTGGTGGAGTACAATTATTCTCCATTTCACTCTCTGAACCGTTGGAACTCATTTTAATTATTATTAAATTTATATTTATTAAGTAGGTATGTAAATAACAAATCCAGACGAATTTTCAGCTTTGCCGCCAATTTTTTTTATCATCTGTGCCGACAGGCAAACGCATTTGTGGCTATACAGCCACGTAAACGCAATTTGTACTAAGCAAAGAGACTATGGTATGCCAAGAATGACAAAAGAGATCCGATCAAAGAGTATTTAGTAACCCCAGCACGTTAGTTTCATACTGTTGTATGAAACGGCATTACATTACAACGCTCCTGCAATATTTAAAAAAAAAAAAAACAAAAAATGTTTTGCAGGAGCATTGTAATGTTCCAAATTCAAAAAACGCTCCTGCAATGGATTTGATTTTCTTTGTCCGACAATTCGATACTTCGCGTGTTCTTTTTTCGAAAATAATGACAATATTTCCATGCATGTTTGAGAAATAGTACATTATTGCAAAGGCAGGGAAGTAGGCAATTGCAGGTCGAGTATGAGTTTGAAGGCCGAGCCGTAGGCGAGGACTTCACTAAATACGAGACAGGCAATTGCCATTTCCCGCCGAGGCATATATAGTGCTTTTCTCAAAAGAATGCAGGGAAATAAAACACTTTTTATATTATACATCCAAATCCATCCGCCATTTTGGTTTAAATCTGGTGGAGTAGGTACAATCAATCTCCATTTCACTCTCTGAACCGTTGGAACTCATTTTGATTATTATTAAATTTATATTTATTAAGTAGGTATGTAAATAACAAATCAAGACGAATTTTCAGCTTTACCGCCAATTTTTTTTTATTATCTGTGCCGACAGGCAAACGCATTTATGGCTATAAAGCCACGTAAACGCAATTTGTACTAAGCAAAGAGACTATGGTATGCCAAGAATGACAAAAGAGATCCGATCAAGGAGTATTTAGTAACCCCAGCACGCCATTTCATACTGTTGTATGAAACGGCATTACATTACAAAGCTCCTGCAATATTTAAAAAAAAAAAACGCTCCGCGAAACAACTGTTTCGCGGAGCGTTGTAATGTTCCAAATTCAAAAAACGCTCTTGCAATGGATTTGATTTTCTTTGTCCGACAATTCGATACTTCGCGTGTTCTTTTTTCGAAAATAATGACAATATTTCCATGCATGTTTGAGAAAAGAATATTTTTTTAATATGGATAAGTTTCCCCGTTTTTGCAACATTTTTCACTGATGCTTCACTCCTATTGGTCGCAGCGTGATGTTATTTAGCCTAAAGCCTTCCTCGATAAATAGACTATTCAATACAAAAAGAGTTTTTCAATACTGCTAGTTCCTGAGATTAGCGCGTTCAAACAAACAAACTCTTCAGCTTTATATATTAGTACTAGAAGCCCGCGCCGACTTCGTCCGGGTTGAAAATTTAAATATTTGTTTTTACGGGTCCTGATCGCACAGAGCTTCTAATAGGAGACGATTGTAAATAAGATCACCACAGAAATCACAGGATGACAGGAATCTCCCGCGCCGAAACCCGCCACCGTGCACCGCCCGCGCCGGCCGGCACCATTTTATTATTTTGTCGCGCGGAAATAATAATTATCCGATAACTCCTAAGATATTTATTTAAATTGTATAGTGTAAAGGGCAAATATGTTCTAAATTAAACACTTACGATAATAAACATATTTATTTAGATATAGATTGACATCACATCGGTTAAAGAAGGTCGAAAATAATTCATTATTTTTAATCAAAATTTGAAAGATAGAAATGGTTACTGTAAGTTATACTTAGAAGCTAGACATATGCTATCGCGGACTTTTTTTTAGAACTTTTTAAGAGGAACAATTCACCCATTCATCATTTTCATCCAATAAATAACAGTATATGACCCAGCGCACGCCTTGAAAACGTTTGAGAGTCAAAAATTTTTCCGACTTCTTTAACAAATTTGCACATAATATCTAGCCATAATACATTTATGGGCATAATATATAGCCTATAACCATCTGGAATAATGTATAATTATTACTCTATCGAATTCATATAAGATCAATCGAATTAAACAACAATCTTGTAAAATTGTGTTGTAAACGCTGTTGATTACCAATAAATAAATAAATAAATAAAACTTAGACTAACCTACAGAACATACACAATCAACAAAAATCTACAAGCGAAAATGAAGGTTTTAAAAACTGCTTCGTTATCTCTTTATAACCGACTTCCAAAAAATGAGGAGGTTTTCAATTCGGTCGGTACCGTTTTTAAGGTTCCGTACCCGAACCACCACCACCAACAGGAATCACCAACGGAACCCTATTACTAAGCCTCCGCTGTCCGTTCGTCCGTCCGTCGTATGTCTGTCTGTCAGCGGGCTGTATCTCATGATTCGTAATAGGTAGAGAATTGAAATTTTCCGAGAATGTGTATTTCTGGTTCCGCTATGACAATAAAAATAAATTAAAAAGTATAGAGATCTCCTCTACTAGAAAAATGTTTTTAAGCTATTGCATAGCTTCTATCGCGGGCCTTGAGCGTGGAGACCGAATCCAGAAATTCCGTAACGAAAATAACCTAACACTCCCCATTCCGACCGGCACAGCGGTGATACTTTGACTTGGGTGTCGCGACAGGCTCGACGGGAACACGGACTCCTCTCACCGCTAGATGGCGTTGTAAAATATGTTTGATAAAAAAACGACATACCTAATAAAATAAATAAATAATTATAATTGCATAAGTTGATAAAAAATGCTATGCAATAGCTTTACCGCGGCAGTCCCCGAGTGCCACACGTCTTTTTTTTTTTACATTTTGTGGTACGGAACCCTTCGTATGCAAATTCGACTCGCATTGGACCGGTTTGTTTTTCATAGGTGAAAGACTTGAAAGAGTACGAGTTCGATCCAGCGCGGACAGTGTTGGACATCTGCCGCATGTACGTGGAGCTGGGCAACAACCAGCGCTTCTGCGCCGCCGTGTCCGACGACGGACGCTCGTATTCGCCGCAGCTCTTCACGCTCGCTGAGGCCGTGCTAGGTAATTTAACTGTCGGTTTAGGTTAAGTAGGTAATTTAACTTTAACTTAGGAGGGGGTTTTAGTGGGTTAAAATCCTACATAACCCAAACTCACCCCTAGGATGCCGGGAAGATTTCCTCCTCGTTAATAAAAAGATAGGTTAAAGTTTAAAGTTAGACGAGCAATTTAAGTGTCAGTTAAAGTTAAATTTCCTAGGTAATTTAACTGACGGTTGAAGTTAAATTTAATTGGTCGGATGACGAGGTAGCGGGTTCGATTCCTGTGTTGAGCCCAAAAAATTATTGGTTTTATTTGTCAAGAAATGTTGAGTACTAACCCGGAGTTAGGGAGTAGAAAATAAAGCCGGGACCTTCACTTGGTCTCGCTCCGGACGTTCCATCGTTCTATGAGAGTGAGGGAATAAAGTGCACTTGTGTGCGCGCTTGTGCTTTTTTTATTCAAATAAACTTTTACAAGTACTTTTGAATCGTCAATGAATCTACCACTGGTTCGGAATGCCGTTCCGGCCGAGAAGAGCCAGCAATAAACTCGGCGGTTGCTCTTTTCAAAAAAAAATTTTTTTTACAAAAGGTAACAAAACTATGTTATGTATACAGTGTTTCCACAATAACTTATTATGAACAGTGCGCATCGGTGGCGGCGGCCTAATTACCTCCCTGCAAGAGGTGGCAGCGCGCGTCAGCACGCTGGCGCAGCAGCGGCAGCGCGAGGAGGAGATCCTGGCCAACGCGCCCGAGGAGTTCCTCGACCCCATCATGAGCACCCTCATGCTGGACCCCGTCACGCTGCCCAGCTCCAGGACCACCGTCGACAGAACCACTATCGCCAGGTATGTGATGATGTTTTACTACCCGTTAACTTCAAGGTTCACCGTTACAAAATGACGTCATAGGCGCAATTGGGTATTTGACTTAATTTTTTTTATATACTTAAAATAAAGCTTTTTACTAACACAAAATTAATTTCTTTCTTAATATCTTAACTTGTCTCGAAAATATAGAGCTTTTAAGTTTCCTATCAGAAAAATACAGCGCTATTCCAACATAATGTCACGTTTCAGTAGCTCTCACTCTTTATACTAAATCTCGTTTTAGAAACAGACGCATACAGTCGTAGTGAAACAGCTTACAAATTACACTTGTTTTCTAACCGATTTATTATCTGTTTTTACACATGTTATTCTTACATGTTACATTTCTTAGCTTTCTCCGATCCAAAGTTGAGGTTAGTATTATTCACACCAACGGGAATGGGTCTGCTTTTGCCTGCCTGTGTTAACATGTATTGAATTGTATTTATTTGTATTTGTATTGTATTTATTTTTACTTGTATTGTACTCAGGAAAATTCATCGTGGAAGCACTGAATACATAGCATAGTTTCAATAACAATTGTAAAATTTTTATTTTTTTGAAAAGAGCAACCGCCGAGTTTCTTGCTGGCTCTTCTCGGCAGGAAAGGCATTCCGAACCAGTGGTAGATTCATTGACGATTCAAAAGTGCTTGTAAAAGTTTATTTGAATAAAAAATATTTCTATTCTATTCTATTCTATTATTATAAGAAACAATACCGACTTTCAGGCATCTTTTGAGCGACCAGTCGGATCCGTTCAACCGATCTCCGCTGTCTATGGATCAAGTTAAGTCGAACACCGAACTAAAAGAGCGCATACACGCGTGGATAGCTGAACAAAAGCAAAAAGTGGATCCAAACAGAGCCAACGATTCTTAATATAAACTAGTAAGAAATAGTAAGTCTAGACTAAAATTCTTCTTTTTGGTTAACTATCAACTTTATTGCGAAGTTTAAGATCTTACTAATCCATTCGTGCCTATTTACGAGGCATTGGGGATGCGTTTATGCCCACTTGTGCATGCAAAACCTATTTACTATGGATTAACAAGAGGTGTTTAATATTCATTCATCTTAACCACTGATTTATAGTTAATCTATGATTAACACTGCATTTGCTCACCTTATACAGATTGAGAGCATATAATTATTTCGACGGCCACTATCGAATCATCAAAACTCAAAAATAAAATTGCAAATGGCAAACTTAAGGCGAGCTTAAAATAAGATTTTTGATTATTTTTCATCAGCGGGATGTAAAATCCTTATCCTAGCATAATAAAAGCCAATTAAACTTATTAGTTTAATTGGCTAACGTTTCGTCGTTAACGTTGGCTTAACGTTTCGTCGTTATTATTATAAAAAATTTGAGTTTTGATGATTTACGTAGGGGTCGTCGATTTATAGATCAAATTGAAGCGCCACATTTGACATACGAGTGTCTTTGGAACTAATAATATTGCAAATGGCACAGCGAATACTATATTTAATCTATGCAACTGTATGACTGCAGATAACCTGCAGATAGCGGTCGGTGCGCCATTTGCAATATTACCTATAGTTTCACAGACACTCGTATCTGCTTAGTACTTACAGCGCCAAAATGGCGTCAGTCAAATGCAAAATGGCGCCAATCAAATCCAAAATGGCGTCAATCAAGTAGGCCCAGGTCGTTCGTTAAAAACGTTGATAGTAAACCCACAGGTTGTTTTTATTGCCATGTAAAGGTAATTGCACTTCAGTCGCATAGGCAATATTCGGTGATGGATATTTTCTAAGTGTGTTGTTTATATTATGTTGTGCTGTTTTGTACAGTATAAGTACGAATACAGTTTTAAAATAAATGCATAATAATGGATTTGTTTTTGTTTTTCATTGTTTAACTGTACTATGAGTACCATTATAATTTTAAGGGCGAAAGGCCCCTTCTCCTTCGGGGCAGACTTGTGCCAAGTTAAGGGCCAGCAATGGTTTGAGATGAAGTGAAGTGACGCGAACTCCCGTAGGTGACTATTTGAAAAAAAGTATGAATCATTAGTGCAATAATTGGGTATTTAACTGTTGTCAAAATATGGATGTTAACCAACAACCACCGTGTGAAAACCTTCCGATGTACGCAAACCCTTCCTTAAAAGCTACATTGAGTACTGACTTAGGTAGTCTATTTGTTTTTCTTGATCCCTACATTGTGTACAAGCGAATTAGCACCTATTACTTTATTATGCGTATCGTACAGCTGCTAAAAGTAGCGTTTTTTTGTGATATTTGTTGTTATTTTATTTTTTAACACATTATTGCTCACAAAGTACACCTTGACATAAGGCCTATTACTGGAACGTATATTAACACCCAATTATTTTTTGACATTTCGCTGCTTCAATTCAAAGGTACCTAGTTACCACAAACTATACACAAACCTACGTACCACAAATAAAAAAATTGTAGAAATAGTTGTATTGCAAAAAATACAATCGTCTTTCATATTTTTATATTTAAAAAGACACCCATTGATAAATACGCTTCTAACGATGTATACAAAAAATAGTTTATTTTTATTTTATTAGCTCTTCTGCAAAAAAGTGTTATTTTGAGTTATGATAGTTTTGAATTGAAGCAGCGATTTATGAATAAAATGTCAAGAATTAAACAGTGAAGATACGCTCAAGCTGTCGCGTTCATTTATTATCAGTAGAGCTGGCATGCGAGATAGCGATCAGATTAATTACCTGATCCCTACCCTGCATACATGCCATTCCATTGTTTTAAAATACTTATATGATACAATGTAGTGTTTGTTAACCCATCGATACGACTTATAACACTTCCTGCGGCCTAAACACGCGATCAGTGAAGCTTTTGCCCGTACGATTATTAGGGTATGAAAAAAAACCTAAGCACGAATATTTATTATAAACTTTCGAATAGTAAAGGTAAAGTTGACGCCAGCAAGAAATTTTGCATGAAAATGACACGAACTCTCCTGTCATTTTCATATATCGGCGTTAACTTTACCTTTTTTTTTAATTCGAAATTCAAAATTTCCTTTACTATTCGAAAATCAAAATGTTCGTGCTTAAGCTACTGAATGCATTTTACTCGCAAGTCGAGTTTCTCAGCGCATAATTGAGAGATACTATAGATGTTCATGTCGCGACTTTGCTGCTAGCGCGAGATTCGCAAGCACCTCGCTAACAAGTAGCCAGCACTTCGATTCACGCGATATAATTAATACACCTATGACACATCACCATTTAAACCATAGCTTGACGAGGTGTTCGCGAGCACAATAGGAAACAAAGGAACAATTGGACAACAAATGTATTTTTCCAAAGCAACGCAGGCCTCCTAGGGCAGTGGGTAGAGCGGGCCTTGAGCGTATCTTTACATAGTTATTGAGCGTTAAAGAGTTCTGTAGTCTTTAATTTTACTTTACGTAAAGATATTTTTTTCTACACTACGTGCACTACGTTCTACGGATCAATAATGTTATGTAAATTTTGCTTACTTTTTTTTAAACTGCAAACTATGTAAAATATCTCGGAAAACATTTTTGATTTTGAAGGACTAGATTTACACGCTGCATTATCCTACTGACATTTCGGTTGTACCTACTACTTATTTGGTTACCTATTATTATCTTTATTTACAACTGTCCAAATAAATTTCTTAAATCTACTTCTTTTTTTATTTCATAGGTTAAGTATATTCTTTCCCATTCCTCTGAAATAGGTGGGTACTTAAAATTTACTGATGGTCGTTGGGGTCTCAAGGAGCTGGATTGGCGCGAGCGACCCCGCGTTGGAAGCCCAGTGTTACTAGATATCCCCTAGGTAGACCGACGACATTAAACGAGTCGCTCGGAGCCGCTAGATGCAAGCGACGCAAGATCGAGGCCTATGGGAGTCCATGCAAGAGACCTTTTTTCAACAGTGACACTGTTGGTTTAATTTCTCATAGTTTACACCATTTATTTTTACCTACAACTTTTTAAAGTAAGTACCTACGTTATATAGAGAGACATTCTTAAGGAGCTCCATTATGCAATTGGATTGACCTATAATCTCTTCAACAAGAAATTATAAATTACTCAGAAGAATATTTTTTTTTTGTTTTATGTAGGTACTACCAACATAGCCACAAATTATTATAGAAACATAGCAGTACCTGTAGGCGGACGGTGGACTATACGCGGGTGTACATAAGGTGTACCTACAGGAGACGGGTGCAGACTCTATTACATTCCTTTTCCTGTACCATGCAAAACTTTAAAAAAAAAAGTAGTGACCAAAGACAACTTTCTTGAGTTGACAAAAAAACTAATCACAGACAATCTGTCATGGCGGTGTAATCAGCTGTTAATTGCAATGCCGACGAGTAGAAATAAATTGTTTCGTTTTGATCACTAATGCACAGTTTTCTTCTTGCTTTTAATTTTAGTTATTACAATAGAAAGTGATCTTTTATCGAACGGCTATTTTTAAACATTAAAAGAATGGCGCGATCTCCCATGTCATCTGTCAGTTTTATTCATTCATCCATTATATCGCAGAAAAAAATGTGACTTGTTTGTTAAATTGTGTTTTATCCACTACTTGCTAGATGAAGATTAAGTGCAACCGTTTTATGTTTACTTGTAGTGTTACGGACTCGCCGGTGCCAGTATCGTTTAGTATAATCTTATGTATACGTACGTAGCACAATATTTTTTATGGCTTAACAAATTTCTTCTACAAAGGGCCCGTGCGGCGTCGGCGGTTTATGTTATTTTATTGGACATCGCGGGATAGCTTATGTGTTACAGTTGGTGCAAGGGTTGTTTTTCTTTCGAGTGATAGTAACGAGTGGGGGTTGAAAATGTCGGGCCGTGTTCGAAAACAGTCGGATTGCCCCGTGGGGAAGCAGGGTCCAATGAGGGCGACTCTGCCGGTTTCTTCAGTGATGAAAGGAGGAGGATTGAAGAAGAACGCCACAAATAGTCCAACGCTGTCACCTACAAACGTGTGGCGCCGAATATCGCCCGATCACGCGCTGTCCGGCCAAAGGAGTCCAGGAGCTGTCAACTACAAAGGTATTGTTTACAGTCTTTGTTTATACTAAATTTTTTAATTTGCATTTAACTTTACTACTAATATTATATTATACGCAAAGTTTAATCTGTCTGTTATCTTCTCACATTTCACATAATTTTAGAATATTATAGCTTACATTCTGCCAATATTTTTTAACCAGGAAAATCAAAGAGTTCCTTAGGGAATTTAAAAATCTAAATTAATGCAGAAGTTGTGAGCAAGTTAGTAAATAGATAAATATAACAAGGAAAAATCTACACATCTTTTTAAAAAGTGAAATAAGTAACTTGTATACTTAATTTACCTATTACATCACTATCATTAAACTTGTTTCATCTGTAGGTACTGATATTATAAATGCAAAAGTCTATTTGATTGTGTACTACCTTAACAATGTCTAACTGCTAATCTTTTAAATAGATATGGGATGCTTTTATCCTGTAAAATCATTGAGTTCCCACAAGATTCTCAGTAAACCAAATCCAATTCACTCAAATGAGGTTGAGGATGCCGAGCAGCAGCTAATGTGATAGTATTTAATGTGTTGCATGTTGTTGGAATTAGTGAATGGAAAATAAATCTAAATACATTTGAATTTATAAAAATAATAGTTACAATAATAGTAACAATAATTGCAAAAACACTTATAATAACACGTAATTTTCTATTTGCACTTGAGCGGCAAGTTAAATATGGGCAATTTGGTTTGACATTTCTATTATATTATAATTTTGAAGGGTACCCTACGATAGCTTTACTCACTCGACTAATTTGTTAAGTTTGGAATAATTATGAATTTAATTGTTGGTATAACACCAGCACATATTTAAAGAATGAAAAAAGTGAGTTTCCATATGTTTGCAGGGAAAGGGCGTTTTAGCTCTAATGTCATCAGACGCACTGCCTCTCTAGACACTCTTTATCATAAAGGTCAATGGCCAAGGGAATACTACCTTCATGCAGGCCAGTTACAAGTTGATAAGTCTACACAAGTAAGTTTTTTAATAATAATAAATAAATTATTCATTTTTATTATTTATATCATTCATATACAGGATGTAAGGGATACCATAAAGAAAACTTTGTAAATAGGTTACACTTATGCTGAGATCTATAGAGCGTGCTCTGACTTAGCTCGAACTCAAGATAAGAGTTGAAATGAGACACAAATATGCTCAGACATAAATCTGTCTCGTTTTATCTTTGTTTTAAGTCTGAGCAGAGAGAGTACTGTCTATAGATGTCAGCCTGAATGCCTATAATCAAATATCACTCATTCTGGAAATGATGGGTTACCAATATTGTAGTTTTGAGCACAATGTATTGAGAACAAAGTATGCTGATATAGTAAACTTGCTTTAGGTATAGCACATTGCTAGAGGCTTCTTCTTTTTTTTTTTTTGTTAAATATTGCCATTTCTTGTTTTTTTCAATTAAAATTAAGTTGATTACATATACAATTTCATTTTGTAATTAATTATTTATTTATCTATATATATAAAATTCAAAGTCCTGACTGACTGACTGAGATATCAACGCACAGCCTAAACTACTGAAGTGAGAAACTTGAAATTTTTACAGTTGGTTCCTTTTATGACGTAGGCGCACACTAAGAAAGGATTATTGGAAATTCCACCCCTAAGGGGTTTAAATAGGGGATGGAAGTTTTTATGAAACTCCGTCATTTTTCAAGCTGTTTCCATCAAAGTTGGTATTTGAGCTTTCAGTTCAAAATAAAGAAGTACGTGTGACACAGTTTTTGAAAATTCCACCCCAATACCTAATTCCACGCGGACGAAGTCGCGGGGGCAATAGCTAGTTATGTATAGTGTAATGAAATTATGCTCTTCCATTATGGCAAATCTCTTTTGACAAAATTTATTTTTTATTTAAGACTGACGATGGAGGTGGAATTTCCGGCCGGTCATCTAGGGGATCTGAAGACGACAAGCTAGACCGTTTTCTCAGAAGCCGTCTGCAAAGGCCACATAAACCATCTGCATCGGGAGATTACTCTTCACATTCTATGAGCCCTGGTTTCTGTGAGTATATAAGAATAAGAATAATTTATTTACCAAAATAAAATTAGGTCTTATGATATGGACATTTTCCCTTTTGAGTTATTCTTTAATTTTTTTTTTTTATTTATCTCATAGAATGTACCTGCATGACGTTAAATTATATTGCAGTTAGTTTAATTTTTGTTAAATTATAGTACTTTACATGTATATTTCGGCAGGGTCCCGTTTCGGTACCGGCGGAGTTCCCCTGAGGGCAGCACGCTCATCAGTTGAAGGTCTCAATCAAGAGATAGAAAGACTTGTACTTTACCCGGCCAGTGGCACACAAACACCGCATATTGACCGACTACGCGATAAGGTAATCCTATCCTATTAATACTATTTCCATTAATATTTTATTAAGCTTTATTTATCCTACATACATGTATCTAAACAAATTAAGCTTTAGATTTGTAAGTCTGATTAGTCCTTTGTGTGTGGTCCCCTATGGGTAAAAACCTCCTTCATCTTTTGCCATTTTTGTCTATCTTGGGCAATACACATCCAGTCCTTCCCCGCAGTGTGCATGATGTCATCAGACCACTTTTTCCTTTGCCTTCCCATGCGCCTTTTGCCTGGACCTAGCCATTTTGTGGTTTGATGGGTCCACCTCTTATCTATTAATATTACAAATGTGAAAGTTTGGATGTATGTATGGATTGTTAATCATGCCACAACAACTGAACCGATTTGGTGCAGAGATAGATTAATCTGGAATAACACATAGGCTACTTTTTATCCTGGAAAATAAGAGAGTTTCAGCTTCCGTTTTTCCGAGTTACTAAAATTTAAATACCTTGTAATCAAAAGTCAAAGAAGCCTCAATAGCTCAACGGTTAAAGGCGCTAAACTGAAACTGAAAACTGAAAGGTCATAGGTTCGAATCCCACCCTTTGCACTATTGTCATACCCACTCCTAGCATAAGCTTTCCGCTTATTTGGAGGGAATAGAAGTATTTAAGTCAATTTCAGTGTGGCTAATATTTTTTTTTAAAATAGAAATGTGAATAGGCGTCTTTTAGGCAAGTGCGCTCCATCTTAGACTGCATCCTTTACCATCAGGTGAGATTGCAGTGAGGCAAGGGACCAGTCTATATTAAAAAGAAAATAATAACTTGAATGAAATTACACTTACAAAGAATAACATTTTGTTTGATTTGCTCTGTACCCCCAAACTAGGGTAACCCGTGTCTTGGGGGTCAGTCTCTTCTCAGTTTTACAAAATACCCAATCTTTTACAGGTAACGCCAGAGGGGCACCGCGCGCCGCTCGCCGACCTTCTTAGGCGTTCAGTCAACACACAAACTCCACACGATCTGTGTCACACAGCTCACTCGTCAGGTAAGCTTAATTTAAATAAAAATTATACTTACCAACTGTAACACAACGTGATATTTTAATGGTTGTATTCCCGCGGCAGTACAATTTGCCTTTAGTACTTCTATCGAAATATAGAGTTAAACTTTAAAAAAAAAAAATTGTTTTGAATTTGTAATTGTAAAATATTCATCAACTCGAAAGCGTGAGAAAACAATAGTAAGTCGCTAGAAATAACTGGGGTAATTTACGCAATTAAAGAATCAACTCCATCACGCCGTGCTACGCGAAGCTATCGCTATATGTTACTTGAACTATGGTCTCTTTCGAGTTTTAATTTCAAAACTATAAGTCTGGCATGTTTTGATTGTAAGTAATTTTTTTTTTAATAAATCGATTGTATTACTAAGATTGTTTTACTGCAGGAAAACAACCATTTTCAGTCTTTTCAGTCTGTACATGTGACATCCGTTTATTGCAAAACTTGGAACAAATCAGCTGCCCTATTTATTAATTTTTTCCTTGAATCATAAATTACTTATTGTCAAAAATAAGGTCTCGCCCACAATTGCACACAATTTAAAACTGCAGAATGCAGCTTAAAGTGATAAAAGTGCTTGACCAATATGCGCATCGAAGTTGGTTAATAGAGAATCATGTTATATAGTTCTTGCAATTCACGAGGGCGCGTCAGCTTTACTTGTGGTTACGTCGTGTACACGCACATTGTGTAAGTGCGCGTGCCTGTCAGGAGTCTAGGTGGGAGCGGTCAGGCGCGAGCAAGCTCTTGCTCACACTTATACAGATACGACACACACACGTTTCACGGTATGAGCCACGCGCCGTCGTGAATTGCAAGAACTATACCTAATATTAATTAATATGCATAATATAAAATACTAGCTTTTGCCTGCGACTTCGTCCACATGGAGTTGGGTTTATGAAAACCTCTCAGGAATCCTGTTGTCCTTGTGATTGAAGGATAAACCAACAAACACACTTTCGCATGTGTAATATTAGTTTCTTTAAGGACCTAGTGTGTATTAACTTCTATGAAATTCCAATACAATTTTCATAATATGAATTTAGATCAATTAAATCTGTTGTATTAAAAGTAATAAATATAAATAAAATAAATTGTGGGCATAGATCCACCGTCCCGAGGATCTCTCTCCAGCGCGGGCTCAGCAGAGCTGCTAGCGACAGGTCTCTAATTCACCTACGCTTTAGATTTAGGCACACTGCCGTCGAAAACTTTATTAAGCTCTACGACAACTACACAGGACCATGGCAGAACGCCAAGATGCTTCGGCTGATTTTAAAAATTCTTTGTTTGAAAGGGTTTAGCTTTAAGGCCGAAATCTATAGACTGCACTCTCAATCAGGTCGGAGTTAAAACGAGACAGATTTATGTATGAACATATTTGTGTCTCGTTTTAACCTCTATCTTGAGTCTGAGCTTGAGTTAGAGCACGCTCTACAGATCTCAGCATAAGTCTTCATTCCTGATTCGCACGGCTAGAGTTTGGAACGCTCTTCCTAGATCTGTGTTTCCTAACATATACAATTTGGGTATCCTTAAAACAAGAATGAATAGACATCTTCTAGGAAAACGCGTCACACCTTAGACCACAACATCACTTTCCACTAGATGTGATAGTGGTCAAGCGTGAACCTATACTTTATATAAAAACAGGGTATATTTTCTAGATGATCTCATGGTCATCAGTTCAGAATCCGAAGGTGGGATCCTGACTTGAACCGTCGACCTTTGGGGTTTCTCTCTGGCCCCTTAAATTTTAGGACCTCATATTATCGTCCCAAGCAGTGATAGCGTAGTGGTTAGTTCTGCGGTCTCCGGTTCGGGGGTTGCAAGTTCGATCTCGGGCACACACCTCTGACTTTTCGGAGTTATGTACGTTTAAGCAGGCAAGGCACCCCCATGAAAAGGCAAACCCTAGCAGAGAAATGCATAAAAACTAAAATTTTGGCAATATCTTTAACTTACGACATGTTCCTGTGTGTTGGGCGTAGAACTTAATAGAATTAAACTTCATTACTAAATTACAACATTGCAACTCATACTCGAAACATTGTTTTATAACAAGTACAGATTAAGTGACCTCATTGTGTTAAATGTGTGTTAAAAAGCAATAAATAATTAAATATAAGATGTAGTTACTAATACAATTATTAAACAAGAGAATCGGTTTCACTAACTCATTTCATCTGTACTTACAAAAAGTTGCACTTATATTCATGTCATCGATACTAATTGGTCAATATCATGAATAATTACAATTAACAAAGAGATCCACAAGTTCTTATTTGAAAGTGCATGCATTTCACAAAACGGAGCCAAATACAGCAGTATGCTCTGTCCACTTTAGACCCCTTGCATCTTGTTGCAATAAATAGCAAAATGCACTAGAAATATCCATGCATGCGATTCTGATGTCCCATTGTTGATATACAATTGAGTAGAGTTGATTTTTGTAATGGTATGTATGTAGTCAGATACATACATACATAGACGTTACATATTTACGAATATTCCACGTTGGCGGCTAGACTACTGAACCGATTTTGATGAATGAGGTGTCAATCGATTCGTTATTGTGATCCGGCTGACATAGGGTACATTTTACACGAATAAAATCAATATGACCATATAATATGTTATAACCAATTCTCTCTGTAGTTAGGTTATAGTTTTTAACTACTTTCTTGTTGAATACATGGAGTCATAGACGTACTGCCAAACGATTAAGCGTTCCGGTACGAAGGCGTATAGACGATTAGGGGTGTGGGTTTTATTAAAACTGTCATACCTTGAAAGGCCAAGTTCCAGTAGCTAACATCTTGGACTGCCTTCACTTGCCATCAGGCGAGAACGCATTCAAAGACTATCTGGTCATGAATTAAAAACGTTATTTTTAACTATTATATTGTGCTACTAGCACTAAAGTAAAATAAAAGGTTGGTTAGACCATTCTGGTCTTCGTAAACTCAACATCTCAGGACATTTTGTGATAAAAATCTTAGTCACTTAATGATGTTACTTTTCTTATCTACACAATAGTCATTTTATTTTGTGTTTTTACACATCAAACATTTTATCAAATTATACTTAGCCATACGTTAACCTGAAAATTTATTTTTACATGTATTTTTGCTTGTTAGAAAAATTTTGGTATTTCGTGATACATAAAACTGTTGCAACTGTCGCGTTAATCTGTTATTGGTATTCGGCCTTCCAGGAGGTAGCGTATGCTCGTCACCTGATCTCGACGGCTCGAAGCTCGGCACTTCGCCACAGATCAACCGATTCCTAGCCCGAGAACCTCCAGATGGTTGTGAAAAGGTAAGGACTAAGTTTATTATCTATGTATATTTAATAGACAAGTTTAAATCTAGAGTTCTAGGCGATGGTGCTAAAGATGTAATTACACAATCTCTAAACTGGTTGAACAACTGTCAATTATATTATTATTCTATCCTTTTAACATTTTGAAAAGGTATAACAGAATACCACCATCCAACGAATCAGTGCATCAATTTTATAATCGAGGATTGTTGAAACTATTTTAGACAGAGCATAAAATCCAATAAGCATTTTAGACTATAAACATTAAACATACATGGTGTATGTATATGTCTTTTACTCCTTTTACGTTGTAACCTTGTTCCTTTTGTTTGTGTGAAAGTGTCTATCTTATTAGTTTAAAGTTTGTATATTTTTTTTTTGGAATCAACCCCAAATATCTTTTTTTCCACATACTTTGAAACTGTGGAACCAACTTCCTGCGACAGTGTTCCCACTAAATTATAACATGGGGTTATTCAAGGGAAGGACCAACAAATTCCTAAAAAGCCGGCAACGCAATGGTGGTGCCTCAAGTGCTACAAATGTTCATGGGCGGCGGTAATCACTTAAGGGGAGGGTAAGGTTAATTCGGTAAAAAAAAGGCATGTTTTCAAGAATTTTTTTTGGCAATACAGATGGTGTTAGTTTATTCAGTCGATCCATACATGATAATGTAACATTAGAACAATATTCTCCTAAATTTTCATTGCAAAATATCAAAAATTGAGCGAGTGACAGTGAATTTCCGGTGGCGCCTCGAGAAAAAGTTGTTTTGCGGTGTCCATCATAACTCGCAACCAAATCATCTGAAACAAAAAAATCAAAATGCATTCGTTAAAGGAGATGTTTGTCTAAGTATTCACGAGAGGATTTTTTTTTCTTTCGATTTTTCGATTTTTCGTAGCACTTGGAAGCCAAAAACCAGATTTTCGCTTAAAAAAACGGCTAATTAGCTGCTGTAAAAAAATTTATAATTATTGAAAAAAAAAAAGCTCTCGACAATACCTGGGGAATTATGTGAAGAAACACTGTGCAAAATTTCAAAACGATTGGTCCAGTAGATTTTTAGTTATGGTGGACACGGACTTCAAAAATGACAAGTCTCAGGAAAACGCTTTAAAGTTTTGCGTAGAAGTATTCAAGATAAAATTCGAAATTTTTTTTATACTCACACAGAGTCGTCGATGCCAAGTCCGTCACTTGTTACTGCTCAGCACAGCATACAGCATTTAACTGATGCATACATGCCTCGAATATACTCGACTTTACCTGAACAGGCCCGTTTGAGCCGGGTGGGGCTGTAAAACCTCAGGCTGGCAACGGACGCTGAAATACTCATAACTTCGTCAATTTTGCCCCGATCGGCTTGAAATTTTAACACAATCTTCTTGAGATATTATGCATTCAATTAGAAAAATAAAAAAAAAATCGAAAAAAAAAAATTTAATACCTTACCCCCCCCTTAACATCAGGTGACCCGCCTGCTCGTTAAAAATAATAATTAAAAAAATAGAGAAAAAATATAGAGATGCAGACGATATGATGGTGTCGCGGTCAACAGGTGAACCTCAAAGCGGGCGAGGGCTCGTACGTGGAGCCGATGGTGATGAAGCCGACGGTGCCCGCGTTCACGCTGCGGCCATCGCTGGGCTCGGCCTTCCAGCCGCTGCAGCCCGCACCCGCGTCCCCCGCCGCCTCCCCCGCCGCGACGCGCGCGCCCCTCGCGCCGCTGGCCCCCGCGCCGCCGGCCCCCGCGCCGCACGCGTCGCCGCACTGACGCGACGCGCCCCGGGGGGCCAATGTCACCCGACGACGCAATAGGGTATTTGACATTTTCCTGCAGTGTTTCCGATGTTGAATTTTTATGTCCCGTCATCCAACTTCGATCAGTAATGTACATACAAGTACATACAAGTTACGCAGTGCTCACACATCCTATTGAAGTGAAGTGTCAGTGAAAAATAAGTTTTAGGTACTTATGAAAAACATGGTAATTATAAAATTCCCTAAACTAATTTTTACAACTTTGAAAATCACAGTGAAACAAGTCCATATTGATTTTCTTACTGAAACTTACTGAAAATAGGTTTCCAATCGTGGGTGAGGAGAACTTAATTTTCACAGATACTTTTTGATAGCCAACAGTGTACATAGTACATTATTTATCGAAGTCAACCAACTTAAGTTCTCGACGTGAAAGTTGAATCTACGCTTGTAGCGTATCATCTTAGATATCGACGAAAGTCCTTTAAAATAAAGAATAATAAAAAAGTATTACGTGTGGTAAGAAAGGTTAATTGATGAACCAACCCCGCGTCGGCATAGAACCGCCTTATTTCTTTCCACCAATTAAATCGATAAATCATCCATTGTGCAGGTTCAAGGTTGATTTCTTTTAACTTTAAAATCGTAGTTCAACTTTCATGAGAGTTTTTGTTCAATTTTGGTTACCATTTGTTTAAACCCATTATTAACTAAATTGAATGTAAAAATCACATTTCTGCAGAGCATATTGCTTAGAAATAGCACTACTTTTAGTTTTATTAACATACTATCTTGAGTTTAATGGTTCTTGCTTCTTCATATTTACGTTAGTTTTAATTGATATTGTGTAATCCATATATTTTTCAATATTTCTTTTATTCGTGCGTATCTACATCCCAACATGTTTTATTTCTATACCTTGGAAGATGTCAAATACCCTATTGTAATATTAGAGTCACCAGACATTGATATTCGTACATCACACACCACCCCCAAATCACTGTAGAAAGTAAAGAATAGAAAGGACATTAAACACAATATATTGGATATTTTTACAGATTAAATCCATCCACTATTGTAATAGACATGAACATTTCAAAATAACAAGTTTCACGATTGTGTGCATACATTTGAAAGTTTGGAGATATCGTATAGTTCTTGCAATTGACGACGACGCGTGGCTCATGGTTGTGTGTGTGTCGTATCTGAGTGAGAGCTGGCTCGCGCCTGACTGCTCCCACCTAGGCACGCACACTTAGGCAATGTGCATGTACACGACGTAACCACAAGTAAAGTGCCCGTAACTTCGTGAGATAAACGTACTATAAAAGTTTTTGCTGTTTACTTATCAATCGCTATTGATACTACACTCAGTAGGTATGTTATAGTCCTATAGGACGCAGATTATCCAGGGCCTAGCAACAAATTTTGACACCTATATAATGATGATTCCGGTCACTTCCATTTTAAAATAAATAAGGTTTTGCGACATAGTTAAAATCAAAGGCGTTCTTTAACTCCGTAACGTTTAAGTCAACAATAGTTATCAATTGTGCTTAAATCTGTTATTTAGTATAGAACGGGAAAGAGACGGATGTATTTGCGTTCCTTTCTCGGTCATACTCATTGACACTTTAACACATAGTTAACGTTATTTTTAAAAAAAAATATATAAACGCGACGAATTGAGAACCTCCTTTTTTCATCGGTTAAAAAGTTACACTAGACTAAACTAGTTTAAGGAGGACTTTGTAAAATAACAATACTTAAGGCCCGAATGCACCCCATCTGCTATACAGTAACAAGAAATACGAGTAACTAACTATTTAAAATCTAAGACGCCATATTCAATAAAGAACGTTGATTTCGACTAAATATAATCATAGAAGAGCCAATTACTAGCCTATTTTTTTGTAATAATAGAAGCCGCAGCAAAGGGGGTATCGTTTTGATACAATTCCTCAACTGAAACACACGCCTATTCCGTACTATAAGTCTATTTACACCTAATGCTCTGGCTAAAAATTTACGAATTTTGCTAATAAACCCCATAAGCCTCAGTTTCCAAGCAACTTTTTTTTTCTGTTTTACTTTTTACAACAAAACCCAACTTCTAATCTTGATATGTGTCACTCAAGTACATATATTATTTTTCAAAGCTTGATATCAATCTGACATGTAGTTTCTAAATTAAGGCAAAATTACGTTTATATGAATACTCGAGCTTATGGGAGACTTAATGCAATTTATAAGGGAATCAGATATTAGGTTCGGGAAACACCTAATATTTATTGAATTTTTTCAATGTTCAACGAAATTGACACGAATACTAAGTCACTAAAAATTCAAACATATTATTGCCAAGAAAAATATACTTTTTTTTTCGTTTATAATAGGCACCAAATCTTTTAAAACTTCAAATAATAAACAACTGTTCAAAGTTCATTGTGTTTCCCATGTTTTAACACATGGACAAAAAAAAATTACCTGTGTTACTCCAGGTAGTAAGACTGGTAATAACACAGGTAACAAAGTGTTAAATGAATAAAGCACTATTGGGGATTTTGTATACACCCCTTCCCATTTCCTTTCTTCCTTTTTTCTTTCCCCTTTTCAATATATTTTTTTAGATGTTATAACTTAATTAATTAGTGCCACTCCCTCGAGTGTAGTTATTTTAAGTTCATAAAACTAAATATTACATACCAAATTAGGATTTATCAACCTAATATAATGTGGAAAACCGAACTTTAAGTATCTAAGGTTTCTTTCAATGGTATCGAACAATAGAAATCCAAAAAAGTTTACTAAGTACCAAAACTGAAATTGGTAAAATATCACAATGTAACAATAGGTAAGGTAATAACGCCCATGAATGAAGCCGAGCATCTTTTTTGATAACTACTTAAACTAAGCTTTATATACTTGGGAATGTGGTTCAAATTTATATAATAAATTAAAAAAAAAAGAAAAAAAAAGAAGATACCGGCCGAATTGATAACCTCCTCCTTTTTGGAAGTCGGTTAAAAACAGTACGCCTCTTGAGTTTGTTATCAAAAAAGATGTTTCGCCTTGGCTTCATTTAATTCGATAGGTGTGCGTTGCGGCTTAGTGTATCCATCTTTAATTAGTAGACAATAACAAATTGTATATAAAGTAAAGTTATCTATTTGAATACATATTAACAGCAGAGTTCTAAGTAATTCTTAACCATTTCAAAATAAAAGGTCATGAAGAGTTGGTGATACCAGCATTCTCATTCACATAAACCAAAGTAAATCACCCAAATTCAGTTTTGCATCCACTATATATTTAAAAAGCGGTACTATATAGTAGTGATATTACTCATATTAGTATAATAGTACTGATACTATAACGGTATATTTTTTTTATTGATTATGTTTTTCTGTTCAAGGCAAGTTTTGGATTAAAATAACCACTATGTATTAGATGCGGAGTGACTGGATAGCTATTTTGATCTCAAATATTGTTTAAACTTTGTACATAGACTCGTATAAAATATGTATTACAAAGAAATAGCTTAGACTATTCAATATTTTTCTCTACATTCAAATTATTAAGTTTCAGAGTGAAATGACTTTTTTTCATATTCGGTAATAAACAAATAAACTAGGACCAAAATTCTTAAAGGCTTAGAGTATCCGGCTTTGGAATTGGCTAAAAATGATTGCTACAATGTGACGACCGCAGTCACCGCTGATTGGCTGAGAGAGTAACAGCCATTCAGAAGTGGCTGCGATCGTCGTACAGAAGCAATTATTTTTAAACAATCCCACATCAGAACGTGACAAAAGCGGTGCGCTCGAAGTACGCTGTTTTTCTAATGAAGATAGCTTTAAATAAATTGTGGGATTAGACAAGCAATGTGGAAGGACGATAGACTGATTTTTTAAATCTTTACTCATGCTTTGGTACAGGTATCTTGACAATGATTATATAATAAATATAAATATATATATATACTCGAGCATGCACGCCATTTTTCTTGAAGCCTGGTATGTAATATGTGAAGTTATGCCACCTCATTTAAGAATATTACCACACGATATGTAATAGATGAATGTTTTTGATTGTATATTAAGAGTATATATATACAGAGTGTTGTTTACATGTTCTTGAGAAATGCGTAGGTCAGGTATCTGTACTGGGTGCAATGGATCAAAACACGGTACTGGGATTATATCATTGGACATGAAAGTTTGGACCATGCCAATTGGATCTCTCATTTTGGCCAAAACGCATTTCTATCATCGAGACTGATAATGTAGAATGTTGAATACATAGTTAGATCTGTTCTATTATTTTTTAAAGAATTGTAAATTTCGACGGCAAATATATAATTATATATATTTTGGACGGCTCACCTTTGGAATATAGAGTATTTTAAATCTTGTCATTGCTCAAATCAAAATTTTTATTAGGAGCCACACTTATGATATAATATGCCGAATTTGTAAACGATGTGATTGTAAATTTCAAGTTGCTGATAATATCTATTATATGTGTATTATAATTTTATATTAAATGATGTGTACCGATTATATTATTTAACAAATGAATGTGATATATATAAGTGAATATAGGTCGTAACTTGACAACTTCCGGCACTGGTACGAGAGCGTGCTTGTATGTATTAGTGTGTTGGTAGGTCTGCACAAAGTACAGTGGCGAGTTGTAACGTGTTACCGAAGGTGCTGCGGAGTGATTTATATGTGTAAGGGGGTCCATACACGGTAAAATGTTTGTCAAACAAACGGAAACGGAGGTGTTTGATTGGGTGCGCTGTTTGATCAAGGTCATCAAACACCAGCGCACCCAATCAAACACCTCCGTTTCCGTTTGTTTGACAAATATGTTTGACCGTGTATGGGCCTCATAAGGTGAAGCGCCCTTCACTGAGGGATAGAAGGAGCTTTGCACTGGCTTTGCAATATCTTTTGGACTTACGGTAACTTGATGGCAGTCTTTAAGTTTATCAATACATGTAACGATCGAAACGAGTATAAGTTTAACTCTGTACAAATAACTTCATTTTTTAAACAAAGAACATGTATGTAGATATTTTTAAAATTATTCATTAGTATTATATGAAGCCAATAAAACTCATCTATGATTTCACAATCATTAGTAGTAAATATATTATTATTATATTGTAATGATAATAATGTACACTGCGCAAAAAAAAGATATTCATTTAAATATGGAATACAAAGCCGAGCCAGTATTTAAAAACCGGATTACTGTGTAGATTTCTCTCATAAGTGCAATATCTAGCTGTAATGTTGACATTGTAGCGTACCGTATATACGTCGTAAATCTGTGACTTCATTTTGTATCCCCCAAACGAACTCTTTCATTTAGTTGCACACATACAATTGTACAGTTTCTGTAATCGACGTAAGCTTTATATTCACATCGCTTCCTGTTAGCTTCCGTGATGTTTATAGATACCCACATGAAACCCAAAACAATATTATGCTTTACTAACGTACGATTTACAATATTTAGATTTATGTCACAGGTCCAGGTTGTACTTTAGGATTTATCTTTCCCGATGTCGTTACCTAATTAAGATTTAGTAAGTTTAGGTGACCCGAAAACATTAGCTGTTAATAAATGTGTGCTATACAACGGTACCCTTACCGGTTAATTTTATGTAAGAGCTTTCTATATAGAGTTGTTTCTACATTCCAGTATAATCATATACATACTAAGCGTCTAAGCGGTATAGTGGCGGAGGTATTCAATAAAAGCCTTAAAAAATTAAATTAGGTCCTCATCTCAAAACTCGGGAGACTAATACGAAGACTGCGAACTGTAAAGCTCAAAACGAATTCGCATGACACTTAGCAGTGCAAGCGCCATGTTGAGCGTCAAACGCATATGAATTGTGTTCACTTTGGCCACAAAAAACGCTGCAAATTGTCACGCTGCTTCGTGGCCTTGAAATATAAACAGTACATTTGTTTTTGACACTTGTGCAAAGCCGATTTGAGCTTTGAGCGTTGATTACTTTGCCTCGCGGTAAAGATTGAGACTATACTTTACCTTTTCCAGTTTACTTCTTGCGCTTTTCGTATATATTAATGACTACATTGCTTTATCACGAATGAAACAACTCTGTGTATAATAATTAATGTTTTTAAAGTACATAAAGATATTTTTGTATGTTCAGGATAGGAGTTGTGCGAGATGAAGATTTGTAACATAAAAAGTAAATTTGCTAGAACCTTAGATTTCATAGTTCTTTTATAGATGGTTAATATTATTTTAAAGTTTGCTTTTAGATGATTAATAAGTTTGTAATTTTTATTACTACGATATTAGATTAAATACTAACATAAAACTAAACCAAAAGTGCCCATTGAGATAAGTTTATAAATAAGCAAGCCTTTTGTTCAGCATTTTGTTAAAGAATAATGTTTAGGCGACTTTAAAATTAGTGATTAAGGAAATTATGGAAGGATTGTTGAGTTTTAGTTTTCTAAAATTGTTGAGGTTTATTGAAAAAAATTCTTAAATTTTTTTTACATGCAATGTTCAACAAAAGGCTTGTTTTTAGAGGCATTAATTAACATCAATAATAATAGTATCGATTTTAAGTAATGATAAGAATGGTTTTATTATAGTTTTGTTTCAAAGAAGAAATTCTAATTACTATTTTTGTTTCCAATATTTTATCCCTTTTACCTGTTTTCATTGTAATGTATCTTGCTGTATTGCAGACATATCCAATATACAGACTGATTTAAAGTACTCGTTTTTTATTTCATTCAATCATCATTTTATTTATAGAAAAAATACTACAATGATGAGTAAATATGGTCAATAGGAAAGTACTAAAATGTAACAAAAAACAGATACTCTTGAGCAATGGGAGAAATTTATACTTTTTGATATAATGATATTATAATTGCCTTAATAAATATATAATAAAGTTATCTTATACTAGTACTGGATACTACGTTTTGTTTGTATATCATCTAATAGTATTCTGAGCTCTTCATCTTCAAATCTGCCTTCTAAAGATGGAATTAACGCTTTGGCTTCTTCAGGTGTCTCTGGACATAAGTTTGCTAAGCTTGCTATTTCAAATTTATGTAACTTCTTAGATTGTAGAAGGCTGTAAATAAAATATAACTTGTCTATATTTCAGAAATGTTGTAAATATTTAAACATTCAAGTATGTCTATTTGTCCTTCACACATTCGCATTTTTATGACTCATTGAGTTGAAATGCACCCAATTCTTTCGAAATCCTAGAAACAGGCAGGATACTTTTCATCCTGGAAAAGAGTTCCCTCAGAAAAGGAATTCTTTATGCATTATCATAATTATTGTTCATCTAAATTTGCTGAAACTTGGCACAAAGATAGTTTGCAACCTGGAAATGATCATATAAGACTCAAAGAGTTCAGCATCCTGAAATATGGTAAAACAAGTTCATATATTGTTCATTCAATTAATAATTATCATACAACAGGTTAAAAACATTTTGCATGTTTTTAAATTTTTATGCTCTATTAGATATCCCTGTGACTTCATCACTCTAGTTTTCTAGGATAAAATGGAGTCTATGTGTTAATCCTGGGTGTGGAATATCCATTCCTAATTTAAGCCAAATTGGTTCATTTTTTGTGGTGTGAAATAGTAACAAACATTCAAACATACAAACTTTCGCCTTTATAATATTAGTGTGATAATAGCCAAAAAATCAAATTATCTGGAGCACTGTCCATGAACAGTGAATAAACAATTTTATTTTTTATGACACTAGATTAACCTTGATGACAACTACTGCAGAGAGTTCATCACACTCATGAAATAAATACTTACTTTCTGATAGCAGTGATAGTTTCTTTGTTTTTAAATTTTTTGAACATATTGGTATATGTCAGGGTCTTCATGAATACTTCGGAAAATTCTTGTTCTTCCTCCGCAGATTCGTTTTGTGCCTTTCTATGCTCTAACAACATATCAACTTCTGATATAAGTAAAGTTTCAGCATTTTCAAATTCTGAATTTAAAATAAAAAATAATTAAATAAAATACAATACATATACAATATAACCTCAAAACAAGAGAGGTTGCTGCAAGACTTGTATACCTTTAGGAAACTGCAAATCTGCTGCATCTTCTTCCACGACGTCTTGAATTGGCCCAGACATTATGAGTCTTCGATTACACTAGCAAGATTCAAGATTTATCATTAAGCCGTAGATTTTTCGTAAGAACGTAGAGAACTTTGAATTATTCGTAGTAAACTTACATAAAACTAACGGTGCTTATACTAACACTACAATCGACGAATGTAATTTGCATTAACTTACATACGAGATACAATTAACGTCTTTAAAAAACAGTGATAAAATTAAGTGATTATATTCCCTTGGCAGTGAATTTAACTATTTTATATAAAAGTTAGTGGTTTGTTTTGTTTACCAGCCATAGAGTAAATCAAAGAGAATGTAATCACTCCGTTTTAAGAGGCGGAACTTCAAAGAAAAAAATTTCGAGACTTTGTTTTTATTTTAGCCAACTTCATAAAAGAAAAACAATACTACCAATCTATGTAATGAAGAAAGAATTGTCAAAGCTAAGGATGTAATGTATCGATAGATATGTCTTATCGATAATTAGATTTTATCGATATCGACAAAAAACAGAGATGTGCTACCAAATCTATTGTTCTAAGATCAAGTTAAAAAGTTGCGTAAATAAAACAAGGATCAATATGAGTCTAGTATTTATTCATTTTTATTCACAATATTACAACTAGTTGAAACAAAATTAGTTACTTTAAACTGAATTCTTTCTTTCTTTCTTTCTAGAAGTTTTTCAATGCAATAGCATCTTTTTATCTGCTAAGCAAAGCAAAGTATCACTGCAGTCTTCTTTTTATCCCATTCGATAAAATAGCAGATAAAAATTAAAATAATCGTAGGTAGGCATTCTACCGGTTTGATACCATTGGGAAAAGCAAGAACTTCTCAGAACTTTTATCATTCATGCTGCAAACTTCACATTTCCTATTATCCTCCAAGATGGTTCACAAATTTAATTGAGGAATTAACAAATAAACAATTCCCGCTAGTAATTAATTATTTATAGAATTAATATTTATTTAAAATGTTTGACAAATATTTTTCTCTTATTTATTATACTGACAACTGACTGAGAAGTGACAACGATTTTCTTCTTTTGATGACTTTTCATAATGCGCAGCCAGTCGAACCAAGAATCAACTCTTTTTAAATAACTCCTTTTTGACACTTTTATGTTGGCAATATGACGTCACCCGTTAGTTTCGGCATGTTGCTTAACCCAAAGAAATAAAATGTTCTTGTAAGAGAGTTTCTAGAGGCTGGAGTAAATTAATATTTTTGATCATAGAGTATATTAACATCTACGATTAACATAGAGTAGGTACCATATAATTTTTAACATAGAGTATATTAATTGGAATTTACTACGTTTTATTCTCTATGGTTTACCAAGTGGCAATTGAGTGATTATATTCTCTTGGGCAATTTCAATCTATAGTAATCTGTGGTTTTGTGGGCAATTTTCCAGTCAAGCAGCCTCTAGAAACTCTCTTACAAGAACATTTTATTTCTTTGGGTTAAGCAACATGCCGAAACTAACGGGTGACGTCATATTGCCAACATAAAAGTGTCAAAAAGGAGTTATTTAAAAAGAGTTGATTCTTGGTTCGACTGGCTGCGCATTATGAAAAGTCATCAAAAGAAGAAAATCGTGTAGGACACAATCCAGAAATGGGGATTTAGAACTCTAAACTAATCACGCCTTAAGAGATCTGATCTCTTAAAACGCTGAAACCCTACCTAAAGCCGTCTCCAACCGCCCCTATAACGGCCCCTGTCCTCACATCTAATCTATTTAACCGCAACACGTCAGACAAACCACCATCTGAACGTGAGGGTAACTATCAAAATATCAAAGTATTATTTAATCAACAATTAATTACACTCATCAAAATCTATAGGCAATATTTATTTGATTAGGGCGCGATTGCTATCACATTCCCACAATCAAATACAACGACCTAGACGCGGGAGCATCCAATAGCCGTTTGAGTCTCTGGAAGAGACTGAATTAATAACGTCCAAAGCGCTGTATTTATACTAACGGCGCGGCACCAGACCGGCGCCTACATCGTCAACAAAGTCAAACTACCTACTACTAGTTTTATCTAGCTACCTTCAATACATTAAAGTTGTATATCTTTACTATTTCAATATTTCGCTAACACATAATAACCGCGACAATTCTAACCAACCACTAATCTAGCTCTCTACTGATTAGAGATGACGAGCGACAACTAACTTCAGACGACTGACTCGACACAGAATGACGAATGAATCAATACACGCTGTACGCTTCCCTTTTATGGACCGAACGAGTGGGGAGGGAACAATGATACCAATGCTACGAAACTACCGTCATGAAACGTTACAAGACTACCGTCACTAAATGGCGCTTTAAACAATAATCACTCTAATCCTACTTTCCTACAAATAATTATACTTAATATTAATCAGTTGGCCAGTGTTGCCGACAATCGTTGTCACTTCTCAGTCAGTTGTCAGTATAATAAATAAGAGAAAAATATTTGTCAAACATTTTAAATAAATATTAATTCTATAAATAATTAATTACTAGCGGGAATTGTTTATTTGTTAATTCCTCAATTAAATTTGTGAACCATCTTGGAGGATAATAGGAAATGTGAAGTTTGCAGCATGAATGATAAAAGTTCTGAGAAGTTCTTGCTTTTCCCAATGGTATCAAACCGGTAGAATGCCTACCTACGATTATTTTAATTTTTATCTGCTATTTTATCGAATGGGATAAAAAGAAGACTGCAGTGATACTTTGCTTTGCTTAGCAGATAAAAAGATGCTATTGCATTGAAAAACTTCTAGAAAGAAAGAAAGAAAGAATTCAGTTTAAAGTAACTAATTTTGTTTCAACTAGTTGTAATATTGTGAATAAAAATGAATAAATACTAGACTCATATTGATCCTTGTTTTATTTACGCAACTTTTTAACTTGATCTTAGAACAATAGATTTGGTAGCACATCTCTGTTTTTTGTCGATATCGATAAAATCTAATTATCCAAAGAGAATGTAATCACTCCGTTTTATATCGATAAGACATATCTATCGATACATTACATCCTTAGCTTTGACAATTCTTTCTTCATTACATAGATTGGTAGTATTGTTTTTCTTTTATGAAGTTGGCTAAAATAAAAACAAAGTCTCGAAATTTTTTTCTTTCAAGTTCCGCCTCTTAAAACGGAGTGATTACATTCTCTTTGCAGTCAAGTATCATAGTAATCTGTGTTTCCAGTTTTCCAGTGACAAGTTGAGAATACCAACATAAAGTCCTTAAATAAATAATAATAAAAAAATGTCAAAAACTCCAAAAAGTGCTCGAAATTTGAACTTCCACTTTAGTCCAAAAGGTTACTAAATATAAAATTATAAATTGTTAAAAACATTTATTGTAAAGCAGAAGTAGGTACCTACGCTATCGTCTATTTGACATTTGATAATTACGAAGTAAAGAACTTCGTAATTTTATTTTATTGGTTAGGTACAGTAATTACAGTGAATTAAGAATGTTAAAAATAATAATCACAGTGGAATAATTTGCTCAGAACATCAACACTGGTTACTCAGCTAAATGGCCAAACTTGCTGGCTTTAGCCTAAGTCTTTCGGTTTGCTAAAAGACTCCATAATACAAAAAAAAAAAAAACAGATCTGTAAAAAGGATGTTAAAAAAACATATTTGTTTATCACTAGGTACACTTGATTTTTTATCGTTTTTATTTTCTAGAAATTACCAGCCCAAGTAAAGATAGTCCTGGAATATCGAAGACTGTTTATACTCATCTGACGAATCTCCATTGCCTCTTAAATGATTGGTCAAGTGTCAGGGTAAAAGGAGTACAAATTTGTAAATCTTTAACTGCTTTGAAACTCCATGAGTGTGAAGATGACTACTATCCACACCAAACTAAACCACTCACTGAAAGTTTGTTGGAATCAGTGGATGCTTTGAAGAATGTAGTTGATGGTAATTGTTTTTATATGAAACAAAATTCTTTCATTCTCGAAATTTATTCATGTACTGACTTTGCTTATCACTCTATTTTTAAAATTGTAGTAAGCGTTGAAATAAATAGCTATCTCTCTGCTAGTTAGCAAAGGCATACGCAGTATATACATATTAGTCAATGGTTCTAAGGTTGGAACTTAATTATATTTTAAACAGAATATAGTCATTTTAAAATATTGTCTCAAGCTTTCATCATTATTTCATCATTGGGTATCAACTCTATTATAACATGCCATGCAATGTAGGGTGCCAGTCTAATTTAAGTTTTCCACAAGCTTGATGATATTGTCAGACCAGCAGGATGTCTTGCCAAATTTCTCTTCCTGTTTTGTGGCCATTCAAGAAGCAAGTCCATCGGTTGTCTAAGGTCTTACAATAAGCCCTGCCCATTGCCATTTTGATGTGAATACTTTCAAAACAGTATTGGTTGTTCCCATTCTCTCATGTATTTGGCGCATCCTACTTGTTACTTAATATTATAAATACGAAAGTTTGGATATATGGTTGAAGATTTAATTGATTTGGCTTTTACAGGAGCAGAAATAATCTACAGTCAAATGCAGGCTCTCTCCAAATTACAGTCAAATGAAGAACCTATCATTAACACTTGGTCAGTTAGTGAAATATCTGAAAACATTGGCAAAATATGTGACACCTTACGAAAGGAGCTTAGATTAAAGCAAATTATTACAGGTGCACACATTTTTATGAAAGCTTATGTTGCAATATATAAAATAATAAAAATAATACCTTTTGCTAACAATATAATTTCATTTTGTTTCAGAAAATATTGCACATTGTAGAGATGAAAATTTAATTGAAGTTTATGCTAGCGCCTGGGAATTTGAAGCCTATTTTAATATTGAGGAGAATTCTTATTTATTTGCTGAAGTTGGTTTGGGAGGAATTACATAATTTTTAATTACAAGTGATTTATTTAATTCAATCCTAGTACCTGCCTACCCTCTGATTTAATTATAATTAAGTTCTGCGCCTTTATAAATCAAACAGCTATAGCTTCCAGAGCCGTGAAGTGTTTTTATAAAATAATACCTAAGACTAGACTAGAGCCTTCGATCCGCTTATACCTATTTTTGCGTACTTCTCATCGACACGCACCTATGGTCACTTCGTTAGAGAATTAAAAAGATTGAGCGAGGACTTTATAAGTTTATACTTGAAAGTTCACAAGTGCAAGGTTCCATGTCACAAAACTCGCGTATGCGTGGAGAATTTAATACATGAAACTAAATGTTCCGAGAAGTTATTAACTTTGAATCGGACTGTATCACACTGCAAAGCGTAATGTATAAACTTTAAAAAGTAGTGTCCCCGTAATTATTTAGTAGTATCTAACCCGAAGTAGTGTACTCTACACAATGTGAACAGTACTTGTATGTAACTAATACATAAACACTACGAACAAAAATCATAAGAATCACTTTTTTGTCCGTCTGTCTGTGTCAAGGCCCTGAAACGGCTTAATACTAAAGGTACCTACCTAATCCTCAGAAGGTACGAAACCCTCAGTGCGCGAGTATGACTCGCACTTGGTCAGTTTTATTATTTATTTAGTTAAAATAAAATTAAATACCGAGGTAGGTATGTAAGAAAAATCATACACAATAGTGGAAGAATCATTAAATTATCTCTTTAAATACTATTTATGGTTATGTATAAATGGGGTTTTCAGCCCAGAAATTCAGATAGGTATCCCTCAGAATATGAGAGCGAGAGAATAGTGTCTAATAGGTAGGTTATATCAACTTTTAGAAGCCTAAAAATGCTTCCAACGATAAAATATAACTGATATCTATTTATGCAAAAAAGCAAACCAAAATCGCCCCAGTAACTACCTAGGTAATTTCCAGGAAAATAGTTGCATAATAACACCAGCAAAAACTTGAAAACACGATTTCAGCACCCTCCAGTGTGTCAGCCGTGTAACATTCCTATACGAAACTTCTTACCATGGTGATACAAACTTCATACAAACCGTATTAAAATGGACCCAGTAGTTTTTCATGAAAATGGTCAAAGAAAAACGCAAACAAAAACGTCTTACTTTATTAAATGCCTTATAAATTATACTGTTTCTATTCCATCGCTATCGTAGGTAAAAATAAAGCTAAGCTATACTAAATACCTGCCTACCTATTTACGGGTATTTTCTCCATACTATTATTTTAGTTTTCTTTTTCTTTCAACTTAATTGGGGCCTTGAACTTTTAGTTGCGAGATGTGATATCAACAGGGCTATAGACGAGCTACGGTCAACAAGGTTGTTTCTATAGCGACCCACACTAAAACACTATTAGCACAACTATTTTCATTGGTAGGTAGTTAGTATACTAACTATAGTTACCTACCTATTTGAAATACAACAAAATAGGTATTTTTCAGGGTTCCCTACCCAAAGGATACCAACGGGACACTATTACTATTAATAAAGCCTCCGCTGTCCGTACGTCTGCCTGTATCTCGTGATCCGTAATAGGTTGATTCTTGAAATTTTCACTGAATATGTACCTATTTATATTGCCACTTAATCAAGAAGTACTCAATAAAATAAAATTAAAAATAAAACAGGGTCTCCATCCAATAAACTTGATTTTGTTCGATCTTAATACATAATAGACGGTGTTAAATCTTGTAAGATGGTACTGAACCCTTCGTCCGACTCGCACTTGGCCGGTTTTTTTATCTTACTTTTCACATGCATACATATAACTTGCTAAGGTTAGGTTCTCGATATACCTACTACTTACTCTGCCGTGATAGATAGGTATGTATCTTCCTTGCCTTGTTTGATGCCACTTGATGCTGGTATAAGTAGCCATATAACAAGATATTCTATATATAGAAGCAGGTTGAACTTTAGGGAAGATATTATAAAAAAATATCACTGATACTACTACTACTAAGGAACAAAATCTCGGTATGGTCGCCGATGCAACGTATACCTAACGTACAGACGTAAGCCTCTATAGCCCAACGGTTAAGGGTGCGGACTGAAAACTAAAAGGTCGTCGGTTCAATCCACACCTATTGCTCTAATGTCATACCCACTCCTAACACAAGCTTTCCGCTTATTTGGAGGGCATTTCTTTAAAAAATTTCTTTTTCGTTGTTCATGTAAATTCTAAAAAACTTCCAGAAACATTATAGTGGAAGGATCACATATATTATGGTCGTTTCAACCTCTGCTTACGTAGTCTGACTAGTTGATTACTCAAGAATCATCAACTTATGGTAAGTAGGTAATATAATAAATAAATAATGTTGTGCCTTTAAATTTAAGAATAAGTATAATATTTGCATGTCGTTTATTATACCTACTAGTTAATATGACAAAACATGTGCCTACATATACCTAATGATATACCTTTATAATGTAAGCTGTAATTTTTTTACGCAAATAAAGTGTAAAAATAATGTAAATAAAATAGGTACTTACTTATAATAAAATTATTGACCTGACTATTAAATCAAACGCCGCACCTATTAAATCGGCCTTGACAATAATCACGATAATTTGCATGAATTACCTATCGATTTATAGTATTAAAATAGGTAGGATGTAAATTTTTTAAAGGACTAAATAGGTGGTGGATGGAGATTCTGTTCAAATACTCTTAATATTCTTTTTAAGTTATTGAGCTACGGCATAGTTACCTATATTACATGGTAATAGTAGAGAGTATTAGAGACCTATTACATTTCTATCTATCCTTCGAGTATTTATCCCTACCTAAAATCTATATAATTAAGAAGGTATCGCAAAAGTATCTACCTAAGAGCGCGTATCCGAATTTATTTTAAGAACGCGACTTCGTGTTCTTAAAAAAAAGCGTCGTGATTAGGTATAGTAAGTATAAATAATACTCAGTGTTTTATGATGCACGTTATTTTACATGCCTGCACGCACCTCTTTTCGGTGTTTAATTGGGTGTTTTAAGCAATTAAATATCACTTACTTTACTTTAACAGTGAAGGAAAACATTGTGAGAAACATGCCCACCTCAGAGTTCTCCATGAAGGTGTGTGAAGTTTGCCAACCAGCAACGTGGTGGACTAAGCATGGCCTAAACCCATCTTATTCGACAGGAGACTTGTGCTGGCGATGTGGTGAGCTGATTGAATAAAAGAGTTATGACTTGGGTACCTAAGCTTCTACCTACTAAATATCAAGCAACCTATATCTAATAATTCTTCCCTTAAGTTAATGGGGTGTAAAATTGAAATAACCGTCATTTTATTAAGTCTTGCCTTGCCGGTGTTCCTTCAGAATTTAGGTCAATTTGCAATCCGTGAGGGGTGCGCGAGGGTGCTGTTTCTTCGTTTGCCTCCTAGATATACTTATGTATAATTTATAGGAAGTATAAATAAATATAAGTAAAAATAAAACAAAATAGTAAAATAAATAATACATTAAGTAGTTATCTCTAAAAATACAAAACTACATACTTACCTAATTTTTTTATAAATTAAAATCAAAATTGGATTTGTGGGACCTGGAGGCTCAAGCAATTTTTAAAAAACTTTTAAAATGTTTAATTGAGTCTACCAGGGATATAAGAACTGGCAGTAACCATGGCCACTTGCCTAGAGCTGACGTGTCGAACAAGACATACAAAAAAAAAGTTTATAGAGAGACTAGCTTTTGCCCACTTTTTTCCTTCTTCAACTATACTATACCCATGCAAAAAGTTACGTCGTTTGTTAGCTACGTTGAGCTGCACGATTGAAGTAAAAACAAACACACTTTCGCATTATATTTTTAGTAAAGTCTATGAAATGTGAAGTGGAACGGTAGAACTTAGGAGTTTGTGTGTTTGCTTACGCGTCTCTGCGTTGATCGCCGCTGCACATTGTTTCTTAGATTAAATAAAACAATGAACTAGGAAATACGTAGAGCTGCCTGTATTTGTTTTTTTAATTATCAAGTTGATTTTGTGAATAATGGTTACTTAGGTACCTTATTAAAATTTGATAATAGGTAGCATTATAAAAATTATATATTATTTAATTATACATTATTCATTAATGTATGTACTAGCTATAAATATAGAAGATGGAGGAAACTGTTCGCGAGCACTACCTATCGCCTGCGAAGCCTGTTTACTCGCATATCTCAAATATGATAACAATGATAGTTTTATTGTTTCTTAACCTTGCAAGAACTGGAACATGTATAGAGTAATTTCTAAATTAATCTTGAGCTCTATTAATCTTGTTCAAAGAAAGTAAAATAAAAGCTAAATTACATAGGTATAGTTACAATGTCAGTCCTCAAACTCCGGATTGTTACTTAAAATATCTAAATGTTATATTTATTTAGTTGGATGTTTTAGCTTGAGCTAAAACATCCAACTAAAATATTCAAGTTAATTATACCGATCAATATAATCTTTTCATCGATTTTATTATCAAACCTATGCTAGGTTCTCTTAATTGATATTCCAGATATTCATTCGCGAAGTTAGCCTAGTAAGCAACATCATCGCTTAAATAAAATAAATACTTATTACATCACATTCTACTCTAAGGGTTTTCATGCTCCTGTGCAAAACGCAGCCTATAATTTCGGTTAGCGCTCACGCCACATCATTTGTGTACTGTTGTCGCTACCAACTATACGAGGCTTTCTTCGGAATCGTGATATTCCTATTACATTTGCAGCAGAGATGTAGCCGATTACCGCGTTAGCCGACTAGTGCGGTAGTTTTTGTAACTGTCAAAATATCTTCCTATTGTTTCTTGTAGTTTTTATTAGTTGTTTGTATAATTATTTCGCAACATCTATGTAATAACGTTAGTATATATGTTAAATCGTACACTTATATTATATTGCACACGTTCAGCATTGAAAATCGTATATTAGCTAATATGGCGCATCTTCTTCGGAGTGCTTACATTCTTGGCGCCGGGAAGGACTATGAAGGTAAGAATTTTGATAATTTATGTCTATCTATTGATGTCACTGAAAAGTAAATACATGGAAAACATCGTCCACATCCAAAAATTTAATACATAGAATTTTCTTTATTACACACAAGAATTGATGTTTACAATTGAAACTGCAAAGGCGGTCTTATCGCTTTATGCGATCTCCTCCAGACAACCTTAATAATTCAAGAATCTTACTGCGAAATATGGGAAAGTACAACAATTTTATACATATAAAATTGTTGTACAATTTTATACATATAAAATACTACCTAGCACATTTATGTATAAAATTGTTGTACTACCTATAGGTACCTAAATATTACCTACGTAAGTATATTTTCTTAAGAAGATTTAAAAGGTAAACAATTTACTTCTCACAGACTAACACGCAATCACAGCAAACTAGTAACACTATAACAGTGATGTAAATGTGAAAACCTAGAACGCCTTATCGTCAGTTTTTGAAAACCAGAAAAAAACGTAAACTGGTATCGAATCATTTCGGTTTCAATTGCTTAGCCGACTAAAGAGTGAAACCGTTAATTCGATTTCGCCCATTTCACCGAAATTAATCGGTTTATAAATTCGGTGTTTTTCCGCGATTGCTACGATTCGACTACGATGTTCTAGCCACGCATAAGTATTTGGTAAAAGTATGGCGAGTTGCGTTGTAATGGCAATGACCGTGGCAAAATGACCTTAAAATAAGCATAATACCTGTAGAATCATTATACTTAAGTAATATTTTATTCGTTAGATGTTCTATTTGCCTTTTAAGAAAGAATTTCAGCCCCCAACTCAATTTAATTTTGAGCTTTGTTTTTATCGTTAGATCGAAATGTCACTAAATTGGAGTTAGTTAGATAGGTACCTACTTTGCGCCAGGCCCAAAGTAAACTTATGAGTACAAGTATTGGACTCCTTTGGTTATTTAGCCCATATTGAGGCTTCTAAGCTTCATTACAATATGACGATTCAGATTTTCCTGATAGTTGCCTTAGACTGAGATCTATAGAGTGTGACTTAAGATAGAGTTAAAATGAGGCACAAATATGCTCTGACATAAATGTCTCGTTTTGACTCTATCTTAAGTCTCAGCTGGGTCAAAGCATGCTCGATAGATCTCATCCATAGAGCCCTTGAATAGAGTTTCATACAGTTCGACCATCGAGCGGATTCATACACGTTAGGTGTCAGCCGTTGCTGCATGATTGAAGGACAAACCAACAAACTCACTTTCGTATTTATAATATTAGATATTACATAGTAAGGATTTGACCGTGAAAAATGTTTATTAGGCCAATGGCCAAAAAGGTACTATTTCAAATGGTTAAGTATGTACCTACCATCTTTTTCCTTCGATTGATTAGCGATCCTTTCAAGACTTATAACCAACAGTGGACTGAGTGAATAAAAAAGTGTTTGATTAATAATTATTTTGGCGTGTACTAGTTTTTCCCCGCGTCTCCCCTCACTATCACAATTATTTGGCGTAGCTCTCGTAGCCCTTTTCGTAGCTTCGCGAATAGCTACGAATCTCGTATAACGCTTGCAATTTTCACTATTACAAACCGATTTTTATATTACATATTTTTGTACTTCTAAAGGCTTAGATTAGACTCTTTTCTAGATACCTACCTTCTCATAAAAATCGAGCATTTTTTTTTTAATTAAAATTCGAGTTGTCATCCTCTGATTATGAGCTTAAAATATGACGTGAGGCTAAAGACACCAGTAACTTCAATTGTTTATTTTAATCTTTTATTGTCTATGTTAATACATAATTATATCGAATCTATCCATTTACTTGGTTATGTTACATTTATTTATTAGGTATTGTAGGCTCCCGTCCCACGAAAGTTATGGAAGTATGCGTAGCGCGAAATGTATGTTAAACTTTGTTATGAAATCACTTCATTTTAATAATATGTGTAATGTAGAGTTGAAATCTAAATTTTTAAAAGGAAAAGGTGACTGACTGATTGAATGACTGACTGACTGATCTATCAACGCACAGCTCAAACCACTGGATGGATCAGGCTGAAATTTGGCATGCAGATAGGTATTATAACGTAGGGATCCGCTAAGAAAGAATTTTTGAAAATTCAACCCATAGGGTGATAAAATAGGCGTTTGAAAAATCGAACTTAGCGTGAGCGAAGCCGCGGGAATAAGCTCGTAAATAAATAAAAATTCTCGTAGAACTGTATGGCTATGACAAAGGCTTCGAAAATGAAGCGAACCTATCACTGGATTTCTTGCGATATATCTCTCGCTTCCCACGCAAATGGGTGCAAATGAAACTGATAAAAACATTCAGCGTGACTGCTATAATAGAATGTTAATCATCCTCAGCATAAAATCAACAATGTCAATTTATGACAATAGAGTCACATGTAAATCATTGTTCTCGTACACGAGCACTTTAACTATTTGTACTATTTATTGCTATTTCTCTATTTGCCGCACAATATTTGCACCGGCTTAACATGATTGACGTAAAAAATAATCTTGCGCGACTGAAAAGTCACGTACATACATAAAAGTATCTTCATATATTCTACATATATTCTATTAGGTAAACATACATATATTCTATTAGGTATATTACGTATTACACAGCTTAAATCGATACTTCTCACAATGCTCGTCATCATTCCATTAAATAAACAATAGATACAATAAGTTAGAAAATTCTTTTTGAAAAACCGACTTCAATCGGAAAAAAATATTCCAACGAATAGAGAACCTCCTCCTTTTTTGGAGTCGGTTAAAAATGGTATCTACACTCGTCATTGTTGACTTGATTTAAGATAAAATATGTAAAATTGTTGCACACAAACACAATCTCCTAAATCTTTTAAATACATTAATTTATTTAAGCAAATACGAGTTGGTAGATATAATGGAAAATTAGTTTCATGATGACTTTACACAAGTATATTGCAAATATAATTGCAAACTCAACAAATATTTAAAAACCACGAAAAAATATACATGTATCGCATCTGGACTGAATGTACTTAATGCCTCGTGAATTTGTCTTTCAGTTTCACCCCTACGCTTTTAATTAATATAAAATTGACTAAATCTAACTTAATGGAATTATGATTTTTTTATTTTGTATAGGTAATTAAATAGGTATTAATTGCTTTTACGGCGAAAGAAAACGTTTTATGGAAACTTGCGTGCTTTCCGAAACTGTGGTAGAGTTTTGACTTGTCATAAGAACACATGAGCACTGACGTAAGAGTCATGAGCTGGCCTACATGAAATAAATAATTTTGAATTTGAATTTGTCTGGCGAGTTCTCCATAATTTTCTCAAAGTAGTGTGAAGTCTGCCAGTCCGCTCTTGAGGGGAAATACACAATCTCAGAGGAAACCTGTGCCAAGCAGGTATTATGACGGTGGTAGGTCGAGATTAGGTACCTACTTATATCAGGCTGATGAACTTTTGGGTAGCTATAGTTATAGTATATTTGCTGATGTCTGGTACACAAAGAACTATTTAGCATCTACGTCACTTATGTACCTACCTATGTGAAAAAAATTATCAGACTCAACGGGGTGTTTGACGAAGGCTTAAAGCATAAAACGATCTTACTTCTGCACTGTGACAGTTATATGTTGCCGCGCGAAGTCAGTGTCGCTTCATATTGTGCTATTTAATTAGCCAGTCGGTAGTATTTCGGAGTCATTGCGCGCTTGGGCCTTCTCTGTTTGTTTTCGAAATTAACTTTATCAGCGTTCTTTCAATTGTTTTTTTGTATGAGTTAAAATTGAAACAAAGGATTGTTCTTGACACAATGTTCGGATTATTTAATAATACCGGTGTGAGTATAGCTTGTTTATTTTGTAGACGTTTACTTGTATCCCAATACTTTATTCCAATTCCTTTTAGTTTTAGATTTAAGTTTGCTTTTAAATTTCTAGATAGTGACTAATCCTGTTATGCACATCACATCTTTAAAACTTAATAGACAGAGCTATCTTTTTCACAATTTATCCTGCGGAAAAAAATACATTTTAGTGCTGTTAATTAATTTGTATTTCACAAAAAAAAATGTAGTTAAGTAAATCTTTATTTATTTATCCGTTCAACGTGCAGTAGTGGTTACGAGTTACACTTTCATTTAACACATAGGACCTTAGCATGGGATTCTCGCATTTGCAGCAATACGATAATTTGAACGAACGAGCATTTATTTAGATATTCATTATCGATTGTTACTATGAATTTCAAGATGTGAAGACCGTCAGTTAGATACTTTGTAACTCTAATAACTATCAAATTATTACCACTATTTTACAGTTATTATTTTTGAAGAAACCAACAAGAATATAATTAAGAAGTACATATGTAACCTGACCGTCCGGCTGCTGGCGTGTTCCAACATTATTAACAAGCACACTTAGTTACTAATTCAATAAATATAATATGCTGCCGAAACTGGGGCAGCTAACCTTGGTATCTATATCATCATAAAATAGCTACTGTCTACTAAATAAACACCTAAATCTCGCCTCTCCATATTACCTTCAACGAAGTAAACCAGGTCTCTTGAAAATGAATTTTCTTATTTGCAAAAGCGCCTGATAGTGTTTGCATGCACTCGTTCACACAGCTCAGATAAAACATTTTAGAATCTCCGAACGAGCAGGCAAGGCAATATCGTTCGTTCGAACGCGGCTGTACATTACTCTTACTATTCCTATATCAGTCAGTGGCCATGTGAACTTATACTGCAACCGTATTTTAATTATAAAGTGCCGGTCGTCTCATCTTTATCTCATTTGACTCTCGAGTTATAAACAAATCAGTATCTCGCTCACATCAATCAGAACTCGGTGTCTCTGATTTTTTTTCGTGCAAAAACAAATTTTTGTTCACGAGAGTGAGTGACCAGTGTTGTTCTGGTGGTAATGGAGTTTCAGTACTACGGGAACTTTGACAGGCAGGCCCGAAGGGTTCAAGAGCAGCCATGGTGGGACGAGGAAGATAACCTCACAGACCGGCGTCTTAATGGTAAGGACTGACCTCCTGAAGTATGTCGATACCTAGAAAACATTAATCAGTCAAGTTCGAGGTTGCTAGTAGAATAGTTTATTTGTAAGGTATGAAGAAAAGAGTGAGTATGAAAGAGTTATTTTTACGTTACCTGTAAATTGAAAATATTTTTATAATATTGAGAAGCTAAAATTTTAAAATTAAAATTTCCTCTGAAACCTAGCCTAGAAATTAATATATTTAGTGTGTTATTTTATTAATTGATGGTGATAATTTTAAATCGCATCAACAACAAACTACACCTACTTAGCAAGTTTTGATGATAATGTAAATTTAAAAATGTACTTGACTTTACGAAGTTTCGTAAAGGTTTATGGGATAGGTCATTGATATGAAGTGTTAGTGTGTTAGTAATTATCTTATTTTATAATAATAAGCATAATGTATAATAATATGTATGATCGATATTATACCTAATATATGTGTCACTTCATTCGCAGATATAATAGTATAATTTATCTGTACAGATCTTTGTACAGATATCATATAATAGGGTTCGTAATGTACGTCTTCGTGGTACATCTCGATTTACCTTTACAGCTAGACTTTGAAACATTTGAAAAAACACGTTGAAACTTAGGAATTTTTTCTTTATTTTTTTTTATACACACAAAAAAAAAACAATACATCACAAACAATACATCGTTCAAAAGAATTTACGTCGGCATATAGAATTGCTGACTTTCAGCCATTCTCTAGAAACTTAAATGTTTATGTGAGGATGGCATTGGAACTACGTATTTTGCATTGTTTATCAGACACGATAAAGAGATATAAATATGCGGTACATTCCCTTAATTTTTTATTTTATGGCCGAATATGATTTGAAAGCTAGCATATTTTTGTATTCATTATTTACCGCACTCAGAAAAAATCATTCAATTAGACTTAGATTATTGGACATCAACTAATTATTATTGTTCAAAATCTAATTATTACCTTCAAATCTCTGAAAAAGCTGTCATTTAACCCACGTACTATAAGAAAAGTTTGGATACCCTGACCACTGAACTTCTTAAAATCTAAGTTATATTCTATAACTAAAGAGTTCCTTAGGTGACGATATTTGATTGATGTGATTGATTGATTAGTTAAGTTCAGACTAAGTTACCTAATAGTACCTATTGTTTCAAGACCAAACCAGGTTTTCCAATTATAAAATTTATAATAGGTATTTTTATAAGTTGCAAGTTTTGTGCAAATTAATATAATTAATACTTAATTTTTATTGCTTGAAGGTAAAAAATGTGTGTATTCAGTTAGTAGATAGGTACTTAACCTGAATAAAGTAAATAATTCTGACATTTTATTTAAAATAATCTGATATAGTTTTACTGTTTAACAACGAAAGACGTGTGTCTTTACTGTGATGTATCAAGATAATATTTTATGTAGAGCAAGAGATAAGAGCATCTCGACACCTGATGCGTCGTTCAAATGTAGGTAGTAGGTATTTATAAAAGAGTAGATCCGTATATGGCTGTCTAGACGCCACGAATAACTAGGAAGTATCGATTAGAAAAGGGATAAAATTAGAAAAGATCCCGCCGCTATCCGCTGCTGCCTCAACTCGAGACACGTGATGGTGTGCCATGAGGCAAATTCCGCAGAGTCATGCTGTTGCGATCACGCCTCAGCCTCAACCTGAGCGGTTCTTTTGGTACCTAGGTGAAGAGCTCAGATTCAGTTTGATTGAAGTCTTAGTTTCTCGGCCAAAGACAGCCTGAAATTAATGTTACTAGTGGTTCGCCCCGAACTGAGACCTCGCGGTATCCCATAATTCCCAAAAGATAGTTTTAATTGAACGAGCGAAACGAGTTCTCTGAGTCAACTAGGGCGCTTGCCTACTAGACAGAGAAGTGTGTCCGTCTAAATGTCTGTCAGAGCCCTATAACTTCTGAATTACTGAATATTAGAACAGGTTTCCCGGGATACAGGTTATCTATAACTTAAATCGGGACTCCTGATACATTTGTAACTGACTTTATTTTATAAATAAATTTTCATTTCATTTCAAAAAAAAAAAAAAAAGAACGTGAAACTTGGTTGAAAATTCAGTTATATCCTGTACTTGAACAACAAATACTAAAATTAGATACTTAAATGTTATAAAGAAACGAAATTATTTAATTTTAATGCGCCATCTATTAGCATTATTGTGAAGCTAATAGCTTCACTATAATGCTAATAGATGGCGCTGTGTCAGTAAAACAGTTTTATGTCAACTATTATTTTTTTATTGCGTCTAATGTTAATAGTTAATTATTACAATATATAATTAAAACTTTTGGGAATTATGGGATATCGCGAGGTCTCAGTTCGGAGCGAACCACTAGTTATATATAGTAATAATTAACTTTTAGCATTAGACGCAATAAAAAATAATAGTTGACGCAAAACTGTTTTACTGATACAGCGCCATCTATTAGCATTATTGTGAAGCTATTAGCATTAAAAATTAAATAATTTCGTTTCTTTATAATATTTATCTAATTTTAGTATTTGTTGTTCAAGTACAGGATATAACTGAATTTTCAACAAAGTTTTAGGTTGTAATATGCAATACTTTTTGACATATGGCTCAAATTAAATCTCCACTTAAAAGTTAAATAATTTCGTTTCTTTATAATATTTGTCTAATTTTAGTATTTGTTGTTCAAGTACAAGATATAACTGAATTTACCACTAAGTTTCAAGTTCTAATATCTTGTCATTCTTGACATATTGCTCAAATTAAAATCTCCACTTTGAAAGCCCCCCATTTCGTCAATTTTAAGGGAAAAATTAAAAAAAATATATTTTTGTACTCTGTTCAAAGTCGTCTTTAAAAAAATATATCGCAAGTCTATGTAACCCAACAAACAAAATTTTACTTCAAACACGCTTCTATGAGAGCCCCCCTGAAATAAAGCTTTTTATATTTTTTTATACAATGTTCGGCTGAAGGCCATCAGTTGACATATTATATTTAAATTTGAAGTAATTACGTTAAGTAATTCAGAAGTTATAGGGCTCTGACAGACATTTAGACGTACACACTTCTCTGTCCAGTACAGACAAGCGCCCTAGTTGACTCAGAGAACTCGCTTCGCTCGTTCAATTATTTAAGTTGATGTTATTATTTCACTTTTTGTTTATTTTAGTTGTACATGTTGATGTTTCAGTGTATTTTTTAATTCGCTTATTTACTGGAATACTGTTTATACATTATAAATTACTGTTAATAAATGCGAGAGTTTGATTATATACAACAACTGAACCGATTTGAATGAAATGTAGCACAGCGATAGATTATAGTCTGGAATTGTGTTTTATCCCGCAAAATAAAATAAGAGAGTTCCCACGAAAATTCCACGCGAACGAAGTCGCTGAGATCAGCTAATGTGTTTTTATAAACCTTTATAGGTTTCAAGAGGGATCAAACCTTAGTTTTTGAATCTAAATATATAAAAGGCAAAGGTGACTGACTGACTGACTGACTGACTGACTGACTGATCTATCAACGCACAGCTCTAACCACTGGACTGATCGAGCTGAAATTTGGTATACAGGTAGCTGTTAGGACGTAGACATCCGCTAAGAAAGGATTTTGGAAAATTTCAACCCCAAGAGGATTAAATAGGGGTCTAAAAAATCGAACCTAACGTGAGCGAAGCCGCGGGTTAAAGCTAGTATTTTATAAGTCCTATGTGAGTTCACATGAAATGGTGTTTTTTTTTCTACTTTCCAGTTAAAATCACTACGTTTTCGAGATAAAACATTGTCGCAGTAAATGATCGAATTAAGAATTTTCAAAAAAAGAAATCATTTTACTACACAGAAAGCATGCTAAGGACAGGTCTTATCTTTATTTTACTTTTAACAAGTCTTATAGATTTCTATTAAGGCAAAGGAATTAAATTATACTTCCTATCAATGGAAGCCTGCTAAAGACAGCTGGTGCGACAGCTTACCTCACTAATAACATTATGCTAAACTACAGGTCCATGTCGTTGATAGCAGTTTGAACCTTTCAATGAGGATTGGAAGGAATTTAGAGGAGTAAATATAAATTGTGCTAAGCAAGAAATTAGGAGGTAGAGCAACTTATCTATTGCTTCATTAATTTGATGAAATTAATTAATTAATTTATTTTATTTTATCTATTAATTTTTTGAATGAAATGAACCTATCCTATTCAAATTAGAAGCGTGCGGACTGCATTTATGAATTTCGATTGACGGTGCTATAGTAACTGTCCAACGGATAGAAGACAGGTATTAACCCTGTTACAATTGAGTAAAAGCAATTCAGGTCACTGGACGGGGAGCATTGACCATTGGGTCACTTTCATGTTATGTAGAATCTCGCGTGGCACTCTATTTTCAGTAGAACAACAAGATTTAACGATAGGAGTAGGTATTTTGTTTCGTGATTATAATTTATACAATAAATACATAATTTATCAAGATTGAACTCCAAACATAGAACTCATTGTTGAACTCAAATGAGTTCAGTAGGTACTCTGAAATTGACATGTTTGTGAGTATGATAGAAATCGAAATATAAGTAACTGTATATCAATACCGTGAAAGTGGAAAACTTATCTGTGGAAAATCCCAGTGCTTAGGTGAATGCAAAGCCAAAATTTACCACTGCATGATTAGCGAAACGCTTCTTTCATATTTTATCCTACTAATAGAAAAATTTTTATATTTATATATATATAATTATTATATTTTGCTGTAATCCGCCAAACCAGAAAAAATGCGTAGACAAAACGCGTCGCCCGCACCGTAAACCGTCGTTTCTCCAGAATAGAAGTTTTTAAGCTATTGCATAGCTTCTATCGCGGGCCTTGAGCGTTTAGACCGAATCCAGAAATTCCGTAACGAAAATAACCTGACACGGGATTCCTCTCACCGCTAGATGGCGTTGATAAAAAATGCTATGCAATAGCTTTACCGCGACAGTCCCCGAGTGCCACACGTCTTTTTTTTTAATATATAGACTAGCGCTTGACTGCGATCACACCTGGTGGTAATTGAAGATACAATCTAAGATGGAACGCGCTTGCCTAGAAAATGCCTACTCACTCTTTATTTGAAGGTACCCAAATTGTAGTTATAGGGAAAAACGGAAGCCGGAAGGGCATTCCTTTTAGCGGTGCGTATCAGGAACGCACATCAGAAACAACGCAATGCCAACACCCTACTAATACCTCACAAAACTGACTCAGGCGATTGAAGAGTAAACAAGAATGCTGTTCATTTTCCTATAAAACCTAGATACCTTTGTGAACCACAACAATAAACAGAGCAGTTTTAATTGAATCCGCAGCTAAAACGAGAATCCAATTTCATCCGAGCTCCAACGACAGAATCGTTTGTTATTGAAAACTTGATATTGCGGTATAGTTATTTTAATTAATTTATTTAATGAGTCTTATTTAAAGCCAGATTCAGGTTGGTTTTAATATTTTAATTTTCATAAATTTAATTACTTATAATTTATTTAAATAAATTAAAATTTAAAGTATTATATTTGTGACTATGGATAACGGATTATTCTATCTTTAAAAAAATATAGCAAACACTGATAACTTCTTTTTTTTCATAGATACAGTATGTTTTTGTATTCGTCACCCGATTTAAGAGATTTTAATGAAAAGTGTGATCCACATTAAAGTGTTATCCTTGTTATATGTATTGTGTGTACAGACAAAACCACACCTACCTTTCAACATACCTGTTAACCTACGTCAAATTAATATACCTACACAAGTTATCCAGGCTCAGATGCTACACATTTATTAGCGAAATGTGACAAAGCATAGACACCGGTAAGTATAGCAAACTAATAAAACAATTTTCACGAATGTTTCCATTGTTATTATCATAATAGGCCAATAATAGGCAGTACAAGAACCTCTTACTTGCTAATGTAAATAACGAGCTATAATTATTGGGTGTTTACAATCTGATTAGATATTTTCAGAAACAAAAATACGGAAAAGTTTTACCATTTCCATAGACATGGTTTTCATCCAACAACTCTGTTCTTTATGATTTTTTTATAAATAAAATTTTAGAAACGTAATTAAAGGCAGTGATTTCAAAATCACATAAGTACCTACATTTAAATATAGACTAATTAACTAGATGATGTCTGCGACTGTCCACGTGGGTTATTTTTTGTTAGGTTTTCGATTTCCGTGGAAACTCAGGATATAAGCCCTAATAATCTCCATTCCACAGACAAATCAGTTATGTTTGTGGCGTGGAAGAGGAAACGATTTGACTAACTGTATCAACGGACACCTAGCTGAAGGAACTTTTCCAGATGCATTGAAAATAGCGAAAGTCACTCCAATCCATAAATCTGGCACCAAAACAGACCCTAATAATTACCGTCCAATCTCAGTATTACCAGTGATATCCAAAATATTTGAGAAAGTTATTCATACTCGTTTAGACAAATATCTCACCTCTATAAATTTTCTTTATAAGAGACAGTATGGATTCCGGTCACAGTCCAATACTCTATCAGCTACAGTTGACCTTATCACCAAACTGCACACTAATATAGACCAGAAAAAGATTGCACTTGGTCTGTTTATCGACCTGAAAAAAGCCTTCGATACAGTTAGCCATTCGATACTTTTGCAAAAGCTTAAAGACATAGGTTTAACAGGGGCAGCATATAAAACACTTGAGTCATATTTGACAAATAGACATCAAATTGTAAAAATTGCTCAGTATCAAAGTAACCCCCGTAATACCTCTGAATTTGGTGTCCCCCAAGGATCGATACTGGGACCTTTACTCTTTCTTATTTATATAAACTCCATGCACGAAATCAAACTACACGGCCATTTATCCCTCTATGCTGATGATACATGTCTCTTTTACTTTGGTAGCTCTATAACTAGCATAGTGAGTCTCGCACAACAAGATCTGGATACATTATCGAATTGGCTTGAGCAAAATCTCTTAACTATCAATGCTTCTAAATCCAGCTACATTATCTTTAAGACTAAAAATAAAAAAATACCACCTCATCCCCCACTTCTAATTGACAATCAAGTATTAAAACAGAAACCATCCGAAAAATATCTAGGTCTAAGACTCGATAGTGACTTAAATTGGAAAACTCAAATCAAATATATTAAAAATAAGCTATCCACATTAATGGGATCATTGCGTAATATAATTCATTGCTTACCTCGTCGAGTACGCCACATAATATACAACTCCTTAGTTAAACCACATCTACAATACTTAATCGAAGTCTGGGGATTTGCATTAAAAACTAACCTAAAGGAACTACAAATAGCACAAAACAAAATAATAAAAATGTTATTTAATTATGACTACCTAACACCTACAGTTAAATTATACACAGACACAAAACTCATGAATATCAAACAGCTCCATACATACTACACTTGCATATTAATAAGAAAAATTCTCAACAAATCCATTCACACACATATAACTTTTACTAAAATTCATCAGGTACAAAGTCGAAGCAGTCGTAGAGGAGATCACATTTTACTGCCACATACACGCACTTCCCAAGGAAGAAGGAATATCAAGTTTGTAGGAGTACAAGTGTATAATAAACTACCCAAGGAGGTGAAGAATGCGACTTCGTTTAACACATTCAAACACAAACTAAAAAAACATGTACTTCATGATATAAACTTACTCAAATAATCTTATTTAATAATCATATACTAACTTACTGTTATAGACTACACTGTGGCAACGAATTCGCATTCTTCAACCCGAGCGGAGTTATGATAAATTTGTGGGTAAACTTAGAATTAAACGTACAATACTCGTAAAATTATTACTATTGTATACACATCTGACTGCTGAAATATGTAAATGTTTTACTTTTATTGTTTTCTCTGTAAGTGAATTTGTAATTCTTTGAGAAAATAAAATTCTTTAACCTGAAGAGTAACAGACATCGAAACACCCAAACTTTCACATTTATACTAACATAAATTAGACTGATCAGGGACACAGTGTGTAGCGAGTTAGCGATTACCAGTTACTTAATTACGTAGTGATTACTAACATGATAATACTGTATTATATCTACTTACTGAATAATTAAAATATTTAATAATATTCTTTCGAATTGTTACAGGTAAGTGATATATCTTCTCCAGTTTGCACATGCAACACCTCAAATCACGCCATTGTGTGTGGAGGCCCTTCTTCTCAACACAATATCGTCCAAACAGGTAAGCCGTAAGGCATCTATACGAGTATATCTGCTTCTTATATAAATAAAGTAGGTTTTGTTCACGGTAAGTTTGCTATTTCAGGCCTCGATTTTACTCTCTTAGAGGTTGAATTTTCAATAATCCTTTCTTAGATGTTGCAAAACAGCCTGGTCTATTCAGTAAATTGAGCTGTGCATTGATAGATCAGTCAGTCAGTGACTGTATGTATATAGAACTTAGAAGATAAACGATAAATAATAGGATAAATTGATTCATCTTGCGAATGACGTCGTGTTTTTATAATAATAGGTATATTGGCCTTCGATCACTTTTTTCTTCTGTGATCGAAGATATTGGCACTGGAATAAGAGCCTCGATTGTAAGTTAATTGTGTAAGTTTTTCAGCCGGAAAATAACATCCTTCCTCGTGCCACCTCCTCATTCCACAAGTGGCACAAGAATTGTCACTTGAGAAAATAATTTGTCGACTTATTGCTCGGAGGAAAAAAAATTTTGTATTGGGACTAATGAACTAACTCCATACTTTGACCAAGCCAACTGCACTGTTACTAGACAATTTACACTCAAGCCAATTCGATATTGAGATCGATTGAGCGTTTACATTTTAATTTGAAATTAAAGTCAGAGGAAAGTCAAAGTACGATCAAAAAGATCTTATTCTCAGATTCCAAAGTACACAGACCCATTAAAAAATCCATCGTTCATGTTAATTACAATATCAAAATCTATTCGGTATTACCAGTAATCTATTCTTATAAATGTTTAACAGATCAGCAAATAATATTGTTCACAATACGAGATGTCAGCCAGAGTACACCTCCAAGCGAGGCGATAACCTGAGATAGCGAGGTTCATTGTCGTCACTTACACTACACAGTTTATTATTCTGCAGTCTAGCCCTTAAATTGTTGTCTGGGTTTTTAGGTTTTAGGGGTTAAGTGACAGTAATTATTTTTATTGATATTACTTTTGATAAGATTATTTATTAATTGATAACCTCAATATGGTTAAACCAAATCTGCCAGCGGAACAGGGTTGGGTTTGTGGGAAAATGTTAAAATTAATAACCGGTCAAAAGCGAGTTGGACTCGCATACGAAGGGTTCAGTACCAAAAAATGCCGGGAAAAACAATGGTTGATGATAGATATCCATCTATGAAAAAGGTGAATCCTTTAAAATAGCATTAGATCTTTTGATATTAAAATATGTGAACCCAGGCTAGTAGATCTTTTTGAGCTTTCGGGATATCTGACACCTTTGAAAAAGTAAAAAGTGGGGGTAAAAAGGGGCTGATCACTACAAAAAGTTATCAATGTTATTTAAATTAAACGCAATAAATAACAAAAAACGTTTCGTTTTACTGAGGCTCTAGTAGGTCTAAGTATAACTTTCAACTTAACGTCTGGTCGACCAGTGATCGTACTAACTGTCCTCGACACCTAAGTTGAACTGCCGTTCTAGAAAGCGGGAAATGACCTTATCTTTGCTTCAATAACAATTAAATTATGAACGAACGCACTCATTATATCTTTAATTATTATTTATTTATGTGTTATTCATTGCACTGATATCGATAAAAATTTGCGTCCTAGAGTACGTAGGTACGTATTCACCATTCATTGTTATGCTAGTTTGAATACGTCAGCGATATTTCTATAGATTTCTGCGTTATGTTTTATAAAAAATTTAGTATCAATACTATGAAATACATAAACAATTCAAAAGATCATTAAGAGTGAATACGTTCACATAGTATTGCCTAAGAAAAATTCATATTTAATTTAAAAAAATCGAGGCCCAAACTTGCCGTTGTGGTAAATAAATACATAAATTAAGTGCTCTAAATTTACTTTTTACATCAACAAAAAATATTAATTTAAAACAAGTTAATTGACGTCATTTGCTATTAATAAATCTGGGAAATCTTGAAATTCGATATACTTATAACAATGTGATTGTAGACTGTAGAGTTAATCAAAAATACTGATTGAGATTTACCTACCAACTAACGTACCTACTGTTTTTAAAAACAGTTAAACTTAGTTACTAAATAGAGTATTGCTTTTATTCCGAATTAAGTTAACCAACTGCCTATTTCGTATTACTAAGTTGCACCACAGGTTGATAATGTCATAAATAGGAAATGATGATGGCTTTACAAGCACCACAAGATCGTCTTCTGTGGCGATCCTTTCAAGCGACTTATCTGTTTTACATCCAGCAATGGATGTCTATCGATTGGAACGTTCAGAACTACAACGACGACTTATCAACTTATCAAGTGTACTAAAGGCCGGTAGGATTGGTACGAGTTTGTTACGAGTCGACAATGTTGATAGATTTCGAGACCAGAAATAATATGTTAAAACATTGTCAAAGAACCTAGGTCTTTCATTGAAGTATCTTTTCCGTTCATAAATTAGCCAACACCTCAAGCTAAACTTTGAATTTAAAACAAAAGTTTTTCAGTACATTTTGTTCAATCGTCATATTGTTTCGATGCTCGAAATCTGTCAACAATATCGAGATGTGTAAACTCGTATTAAGGGCTACTGTTGCTGCGTCATTATACTTCCCGATTTCTATATTAGATTGTATTATAATTGTAAAGTATGGCTACACGACCTTGTCGGTGCCTACGTAAGTGCGTCTTGTTGTATTTGCTGTAGATTTTTTCTATTATCATTGATCGGAGTTATTTTTATTGAGGCCTTCATTACCTATATATTTTCCGCAACTCGCGAGATATTTTGTCAAAATGACCAGCAATCGTATGTGTGTAAGAATGAACAACTGCAATCTATAGAGATAAACGAAATTGAAGTTTCTGTCTGTGATTTCGAAATAACTGTCCTTATTAAGCTCATAAATGGGGTATTTCACTAATTTTTTTTTTTATACTTAAAATAAAGTTTTTTTAATATTATCATTTTTCTTTTTTAAATATCTCAAAAATATAGAGCTTTTACTTTTACATGTTTATAGGTGGTTTATAGCTTTCATTCAAAGGGGTGGGTACTGGGTATTCTCACTCGCACTAAGCCGGTTTTTTATTCTTAAACGCAACAGGAGCTCAGTACAGTCACTTGTAGGATTTCTTCCTGTATCCTGTTAAACAAACCACCAGCTGATGTAGGTAACCGGTTAGCTCTTGAATACTGATATTTAAACACAATCTATTGTTTAACCGTCTAACTAAACAGCGTCATAAACTAGTACCTAACACAATCCTGTCGTCTGAGATTTGCAAATATCCTAATATACCTACGCTACCATTACACAAGTTTAAATAATGTTTAAAAACACATTTTATAAAGTAGGGCAATCGGCTTTTCTTCAGCTGAAAAAATGGTATAAATAGAGGATGAAAGTTTGTATGGGAAACAAGGTCGCGGTTATGACGAATACTAGCGATAGGACTTTTATGTGTAGGGCTTTGGCTCCGAGACATTTTATAAATGTGTAGCAACTATACCGTATTTTTACTATGATAAAATATAATATATGCATTTTCCACTAAGTAGTATTTCATCTGTCAAGAGCATACCACGAAGGTATTGGTGTCGACCTTTACCTTCATAGGTATGATCTTGACTTTGTATTAATTAATTTAAATAAATCTCAGCCACGAGGTAACTAACATACTCGTAATCTTTGAGTAATAAACCAACTATTCGAAGCTAGTACTTAAGTAATAGCCATAACAGGTCAATATAATATAAATATTTATATGTTTTTGTGTTCTTTTTTTACTTAATTGATCCATTAAACTTATTTAACAAATAATAAAATTGAATCTCACATTTAAATTTAAAAAAAAAATTTAGAACTGATTAATTAATATATTTGTTGGGGGGGTTAAGGGGGGTTTTCAATGTTGAGAATGTACCCTTATTAGGGGGAGTGACTTATTATTACAATATAATTACACAAAGTATTCTTTATGTTGTTATTAAAATATCAAATGTTTAGGTACTTACCTAAAATTATAAATATGAGACATTTCAAAGAATATTTATTATTTATTTTTTAGACGCTGGGTCCTATATGTAATGTAAATTTATACCGGGAAATAAGAGAGTTCTCGCTGGAATAAAAATCTCAATCCACGCGAACGAAGTCGCGGGCATCGACTAGTATTTATTAAAATAATGCTGGAAGATTAGATTTACAGTTCTATTGTAAAGTCTTATCTACTGAGAAACACTTATGTAATACTAATAAGAATTGAAGTGATTTGTACATAGGATGGATCGTTGAACACAATTACAACTTGTGAAATATTGCAAAAAAAATATTTGCATAAACGAGTAGGAGGTTGTAATCTTGTAACCTTAATTATAAGGACAGCTCTTGAATTGTTTAATTATGATTTAATCAAAATGTTATAGTTCTGAGCAAAAAAAATTGTAAGTTAAAAGTTTTAAAATAATATGAGTCTCCTCCAACATTTCTTTATCGGTTAAAACAAACGTTCGGACGTTTAACAATTTTAATTGACCGTTTAAAACGTAGGCACCTAACGTCGGTTTCAATTTCAATTAAATATCCAAAGGTTAGTGTTATAAGGTTTGTTTTATACGTTAATATGGAAGATGAATTCTTCGCATTAGCTACCTCAATTAAAAACCATATTATGTACACCGACCTACACCTTGGCTTTGGCCTTATAATCTAAGTATGTACTAACTACCACCTACAAGTTGTTATACTTGCCATTTTGTAATCCTAAGGCTTCATTTGAACCTATCCTAGTGTAGCAAAGATAAGATTTCCTTCTTAGGTAAATAGGTCGATATTCTCACGAGTTTTATCTCTCTCATAATTGTACTCGTAGGATTCGTAGGACTCGTAGGATCACTACATAGAATGAGTAGGTACTTCCTACAAAAAAAATGAATGAGCTTCCATTCTGCGGGTCATTTTATATAGACCTATCTACCTACCGAACCTACCGATATTTATTTGTTTCTAATAATAATAACCCCAAGTTGGGGTCCCAAGGTGCTGAAGTGGCGACCTCACACCGGGAAACGCAATGTTGGCAGACTCCCCACAAGGGGGACCGACGACATCAAACGAATCACAGGGAGCAAGGAGCAGGGAGAGTATGCAGGCAAGGCCGAGGTTTGTGGAAATCCATGCAAGAGCCTTTCCACCAGCTACCTTTGTTCAACATTTCGGCACCCTTGATATATAGTGGTTAGCATCTATAACTGCGGGTGACGAGTTCCGGAGTTTAGGTCGGGCCAAAATTAGCGAGGTATTAACTAGGTTTTTCTTTCAAAACATTTCTCAGTACCAGATAGACCGGATTTAGGAAATTAACAGCCACGTGCCTCGGACAGCACGTAAACTCGACAATCCCATCATCCCTCGTAGATGGAGTATCTCCTGATTAGTCGCCGTGACCAAATCTATATATATAAAATTCAAAGTCCTGACTGACTGACTGAGATATCAACGCACAGCCTAAACTACTGAAGTTAGAAACTTGAAATCTTTACAGTTGGTTTCTTTTATAACGTAGGCGCACACTAAGGAAGGATTTTTGAAAATTCAACCCCTAAGGGGGTAAATTAGGGGTTTAAAAAATCGAATTTAACGTGAGCAAAGCCGCGAGCAAAAGCTAGTTAGAGATAAGATTCATTGAACATAATTATTTTTAAAGTATCTAATTATAATACCTATAATATTACATGTATGGTATATTAAAGTTTTACATTGTAAAGCAAAATAATATAACGAATATTACAAAAGCTATAAACAAATCGTTGAACTCTTTTGTATGGAAATGTATTTAAAAACGCCACAATTCGTCAACGCTACGAGCTTTCTGATTTGATATTAAAATAACGTCGCTTTTCCAGGCCGTCATACGTGATACTTTTGTAATGAAATACGATTGGCGGGTAGCGGATCTTAACTCGCAATTTCACGCGTATTAAATATTCGTTTTAATGTAGCTCGAAGATTTACCGTCGGTTCCATCAACGGTAACAATCTCATCAGGGAGGAGTGAAATTCGCGCATTTCCCTCTGGTTGAATATCCGATTGAATCGCAGCGGTACAGCGAAGTGACGGATGAAGCCGTGCTAATGTCGGCAGTCGCAGAAAGGCGCCCGCATTGGCAGCACGTCGCGCCTCGCCTCCTCGCGCCCGCCACGCGCTCCACTGCCGACCGCGGCTGTCCGCACAGACACTTCGTCCGGTACGATGACTGTCCACTGCGTTGGACCGCCACTCCGCGCTTTCTACGCTCCAACGGTACAGGGCGACCGCGATCCGAGCCGTTACACTAAACTTGTTTACATCCCGACTGTTTACTAGACGTTTTATAAAGTTTTCCCGGCCGTCGACATTTACTGAATCGTGCGAATGCGTACAGGCTGAAACATTGCGAAACTTAGAAGTGAAGTTTAAAAATAAATTTGCGTTAGTGCTGAGTGACGTCCGATCGAGATGTGCGCGTGCAGCAAGTTCTATGACTTTTGGAAAAACTCATGTGGCGCAGGTGAGCAACTTTCTAATTCCCGACCTTCGAACTAATGTTGCCCTCGTATCCTCTCAAATTGATACGATTGTTTCAATCTCTGTCAAAATTGATGAAAACTTAGTTTTTTAGGAATATGCCTATTAAATATAATATAGATTATGATTTATTAGTTATATTATAGCGCATATTTACCGATATTGAAATAATGATAAATGAAGGTAGGTACCTATAACAATTTAAGGAAATTCTTACTTATTGAAACAAAGTAAAAAGTGATCGCGACGACATTAAGAACTTATTGAGAGGAGAGAATGTAGTTCCGCGTCGCCCCAGGGTCGCCAGCATCATGAATGGTCATGTTCAGTGTGCGGCGTGGTTCGGTTCTTGGCAAGCTAATTTTTTTTTATCGTGCAATTATTAATATTCTGTTTTCTGCCAAATATGCCAATGCCACTGACCAAGAGAATATAATCACTGGCCACTGATGCCGAGCAATTTTTTTAATTATTTTATTTAAGATTTGGAGTTCCTAATACAAAAAAGATCGGTAAGACAGAGCCGATTTCACGAAACTTTCTTTTTCTTCTCTTCATACATATTTGCTTCTGGGCAATAGTAGTGATTTGATCGAGATTAGCAATTTTAATCTCAGATTAGGCTACAGTAAATAATTCACTATGGAACAAGACTTAATTTGATGAAATTGGACCTAAGTAAGTAATAGAACATCAAACATCAAACCCCAAAATTCAATGCATAGCTTTACTTGCAGTCCCGTACCTTGACACTCTTACAACACCGCAAGGCGGTAATCCAATATGAATTGCAATATCTGTTTCTCACAATGGCTTGAGACATGTTGGTGCTCTTTTGCAATGTGAACGGCACAATGAGATATTCAAAGCTCACAAAGAAGATCACGACAAATCTCTCCATTAATCATAATGGAATTCAAGTAACTTATTTTAAAGCGGCAGAACCAGTTGATGTGGCCATTTACTCAGTTGTTTTCGATATCTCGCTCCGCCGAATGTCGTCTCGTTGGCCTCGGCGGCAAGCGGCACGTCCTTCACCATTTCTCATTTCGTTTCAACTCGAATTCACAAACCCAGCTGATCATCTGAATCGCTGAGATTCAAGAGCACGCCGCTTTGTGGAAGGATGCCAAATCTGACCAAATAATGGCGCATTCTCCGACGGGATTGATGTCCGTATATTTTATTGCATGTCTATTGACCATTTACAAGTAAATAAAATGGTGAAAAATCGTGAATGATCTGCAATAATTTATGCCGTTAAATTAACTACTATAGACACGGACTATAGCTATTCCAATTTTGTAAGCTTCATAGTTTACGTACGAAACGTTGTCAATACGTGTATTATCAACTTCAATAATTATTATAACAGGTATCTACCTGTCATCAGGCATCTACAAAAAGTAGTAGTTAAATGAATCTTATCATTTGAACGATTACAATGTGTGAAGTAACTGGCCCTAACAATGTCGTGCGTTGGACGTGCTTTGGATAAAATATTGCGACAAACAATCGACCAACGTTGGATTAGCAGACATGCCTTTAATAATGTTATTCTTTATACGTTAATCAAATTCTTTAAGCTAAGGGAGCACCCCGAAATATTAATAAATAATATTATTAATTTACGATAATCTAAATATAAATCTATATTTGTCACATTACGGAGTTTTTAATAGGTAACCATTAAAAATAATTGTATTTGCGAAATATTCACACTTTATGATATAATTTTGTTTTTATATATTTATAGCTAATTAAATACTTTTGCATTTAATTCGCTATCAAAATAAAATTACAGCTGACCCTCCTCTTATAACAATAATTATTACGTTCCCCCTTTGAGTGAGACACCGTTGTGAGGATTCCATATCAGTTTTTCGAATAAAACTATCGTGTACGTAATAAACAGTCTTAGTATAATTCTTCAGATAATTCTTATAGGTATATGAGACGTCCTCCTCTGTAACTGTAACATTTACTTATAACTATTAAATTAAAAAAACAGAAATTTTTAACCCCTATCTTATGCCTGTTCTGATACTGATAATCATTTAACAACAATTTCATAGTAAATCACTTTCATTCAGGTTTAAGATTGTTGTTAGAATTACCTAATAACTACCTAATAGAAATCACTACTATGTTCTGAATTTTATAACATGTCTCTAATATGATAAAACCAGTTTCAGAACAGTCAATTGGCGGTAGGTAACCGTAATTGCTTAAATAATTAATGTCACTCAATATTACAAATGCGTCTCCTTCCAGTTCGCCTTATTGGCTTGTTACGAGATAAGTGACAATTTGCCTGATTTAATTATTCACGAACATGTCTGAGAGGCATCAAAGAAATTGTCGCTTTGTTCTGAACAAGGCGTTAGTAACAAGGCCTCAGTCAAGGACTCTAGAAATCATAGAGCACATATGACAAGGTCTTAAGCGAGTCTTTTGCTATCAGAGGTATTAAAATTTTGCGCCAAATTATCTAGTAGCACAATTAATATAAATATTATTTATTTATACAAAAATATCATTATCATACAAATGGATTTAGACAACAGCTAAGCTAAAATCGTAGGATTTTATGATTTAGCAGCTAGGATCTCTTCGTGATCGATTGAAAATGAATTTATTTAATTCTTCTACTAAAATAAATAGAAACTTTTATACCCATTTATAAACTTCAAGTGAACGATTCAGGACCTTTGAGATCCCTTTCAAATTGTCGATCGTCGTTAAATTTTAAGCCGATTTATAATTCACCGTTGTATATTATGGGTTCGCAACCTTAAATTAAGTCTATGGGCCATAATAAATTCTTAAAAGAAGTTGGTTAATAAACTTTAATTAAAAAACAATATTACCTAATCTTGTGCTATGCTCACAATTTTATTGCAATTTGCACCTCGCTGTTAACGAGACATAAAAACTTAGGCCAAGGCTAAGCACAGAGGCACAGACCGAGTTTTTATTCACAATGCAGCAATTGAATAACAAGATTAGCGAACTGAACTGTTCTTATATTTTTTTCCTTTATTAGTATTTACTTGCTAATGGCCACGACTTCAATCGCACGTACCATTTTGGTCTTATAATAGGTGGTATTAAAAAAAATCCCTCCTTATTGCTTCATGGGAGTAAAAAAGGAACATCTCTAGGGTACTCACTCCATCTTCTCCATACATTTCCAGCTCGCTACTGGATACGGCTCTTCTTCCAAAATGGGAAAGGTTTAGGCCAAGTACAGACGGCAGACTTCACACACCTTTGGCAATACTATGGAGAACGCACATAACGCCATGTTAGAAGAGGTAGGTTGTTACTGCTGTCAACTAACTTACCAAAGAATGCTTCCTCTAATTTACCAATCTCTAGTGTCACTGGTTCAGATGGTGTTATCCTGAAATAAACTTTAATAAGGTAACACTAAACTTCTAAAACTAGTCAGTCTCGTAGGTAGATTATTATTTATTGCGCCGTAGAACTAATCCTTAATATTGAAGTTCATCTACGCCTGTAGCGTAGCCCTGTACTCCTGTGTTGTTAAGTAAATATACAAATCGCTTTAGTACTTTGTGACGCAATGAATCCCTGCAATTTCCTCAATGATGTGTGCTAGCAATGGGGATTTAGAAACTCCTATTTTCTAGAACTCTTACTAGGTATTACGTACCACTAGAATTGTGTACTTACCGTGTTTTGTAAACATTCTCTGTATTCCGTAATCCAGACTATATCGTAGCAGATAATGAAGGTGGTAATGAGTACGTAATTATTATTTTATCATTTGATGATATTTTGAATGCTATAAACTATAATGATATTTATATCAAACAGATCTATTAGGTATGTAGATAAGATTGTATTTATACTATATGTGAAGAACGTTTATTTTACTCGAATCTTCTCTGGGTTTATACCTAATAGTTGAATGTTTGTTTATCGGCATTGAACAATAATCACATTTGGTGGTCATTCGGTCATTAGAAACTGCTTCAAAGGTTAATGGTACACTTTCTTGATTAGGTGTTTAAAATTTTATGACACAAAGTAGAAATAACAAAGCACTGGTAGGAGGGATACCAACTGGACACAAATAAATGGGCATCTCAGAATCTTGTCCAGAGTGTCGTATGGAGGAGACCAACTTCCACTTCATAGCTGAGTGCCAGTCAATACTCGTTGGAAGATTCGCTCCTTAAATACAATACAATAAATACAATGAGTATATACAGATGCCCAGAGCTGTAATGTGTTTAATAATAGTAATGGTTTACATTCTTTTGTTATTTCTAGAGTTTCAAGCCAATTCGCTATGTTTAAATCGTTATAAATAATATTCTTTATCAATGTCGTCAGCGACATTTCATATCGTGTTCGGTCACAGTTGATCGCGCCATTCGAAATCGTCAGGCAAATCCATTCGATTCACTTGAACCGCTCGTGACTGTAGTACAGTAGGGAAAATATGTACCTATTGTACTTCGCCATTTATTGACAGAGTATTATTTCTTTCACTTATCCTATGTAACAAAACAGTCACGTTGAGAAAATAAGCCGCAATTCCCCATTCAAAATGGAAATCCATAGTTTGGCTCACGTGTCGCAAAGCTTTGGTCGCAGTGAGCTAAGTAGCTTAGTTACCGGGCTCATGAACACCCTACATCACTGATCTCTATATTTAATCTATGATTAACACTGGATTGGCTGACAAATGAAAGCTTAATTATATGGATGAATTTGACGCGCCTCATTTGACAAATATTGAAAATGGCTCACCGACCTCTAGCTATAAATAAAATTAATCTATGACTTCATATGAAATAACAGATTAAATAAAGAGGTTTGGTTATGAAATCATAGATAAATTAAAGAGGTTGGTGGCTGGTGCACCATTTGTAATATGATTAGTTCCAGAGACACTCATATCTATCGAGACAACGTGAAGACTTGTTGACAGTAGGTATTAAATGAAAATACTTTTCCAATTTGTATCTCTTACTAGAACGCGGTCTTTGATAGGTCTTTGAATAGGCTAGTCGAATTTCTCGAACAAATACGATTTTTCGCTACGAATTCTCGAGATGTTTTGTCGGAAGAGATTGTACAAAGCTTCGCTTCGCTGCTCTCTTATGTGCTACCTTGGAGCCTGGACGATCATCTATCTATATTAAAGACTAATTGTCCTGACAGACTGATTAATTGACTGACTGACTGTAGCTACAGAAAGGATTTTTTGAAATTCCAACACCGAGGTTAAATATAGAGCGAAAGTTCGCATGAAACTCCATCATTTTTCATGTTATATCCGTAAAAGTTGGTATTTGTGCTATCAATTAAAAATGAAGAAATAGGTGTTTCACATTTTTCAAAGAGTCCGTCATTGAAAAATGAATGAACTAATTACGTAAAACTTGCTATTTTACCTTTCGATTCAAAATAAAGAAGTACGTCCACCCCGAAACCTAATTCCGTGTTGAAGGCACGTCTAGCCTTCAATTTGAAGGCAGCCTTAAAGTTACCGCTCAGTAAAGAGATACCTTATAATGCTGACATAGTCATATGACAGTAATATGAATGAGTATTCTTTAAGGTCACGGCCACAGAACGATTACATGAATTAGTATTTATTAACATAACTAGCTGATTCCCGCGATCTCGTCCGCGTGGAAAAAGTTTAGAGTGACTTGCTACTATCCGCGAGAAGATATGTCCTCTATCTCCAATACTATTCAGTAGATCTTCACCAAAATTAGACAAAATATTTCTAATAGTACACAATTTATTGAAAAAAAGGATTATCAAATTCGGTTTAGATTTGACGAAGTTATGGAGATATGACGGAGTTATGAAGATATGGTCAATAAAAACTTTCATCCTCTATCCCGGATAAACCTTATTGTTGATCAGGATAAAAAGTATCCTGTATATTGACCCGGAGTATTAGCTTCAACTATACCAAATTTCATTCAAATCCGTTCTGTAGATTTAGCGTGATGCGTGGACAGACAGACAGACAAAATATAAAAAAAAATTGTTTTGGGCTCAGTATCGATAGTAAAGCATCCTCCGATTAAAATTTTCAAAATATATTAAATGTACAGAATGTACAGAATTCGTCCCATTACAGTTTTATTAAAAGTATAGATAAGTATCTAATTAACATAATAAGTATCTAATTAGATAATAATTTATGCATTTAAATAAAATATTAAATTATGCCTAATAAAAACCAGTATTTTAAAGTTTTTAGTAGCGTACTTTGAAATTTTTTAAAAATGATAGAAATAAAACATGGAGATTAGTAATTTTATGTTTCACATACTTTTTATTTTACAAAGTAATAAAGTATGTACTACAATGAAATCGTTTCCCGCTGTCACGACAACAGATAATATTTAAGGCTAATAAAGAAATAGATTGTAACACATTTGATTTACGTTAGTCACGATGGCATATAGTGATTTTAATTGAAAATAGGAAACCCACACACTTGCAACAAAAGACAATTTTAAGCCGATAAAATAACCTTTTTTTTATTCGATGACAAGATAGTCCTTGACTACCTGATGGTAAGTGACGATGTAGTATATGATGGTAGTGGGCTAACTTGAAAGGGATATGGAAGTGTACATACCCCTAATCTGTTTCTACGCGCCATCATGCCGGAACGCCAAATCGCTTAGTGACAGGTCTTTACTAGCTACGGCCAAAGCCTTCCACCAGACAAGACCAGAGACAATGTAACAATTATTTATTCCCAAAAATTAATCAATAATGCCCCTGCCGTGAATCGAACCCGAGATCTCCCAGTTATAAGACTACAGCGCTCGCCACTGCGCAGGGAGGTCGTCAGAGGAGCTCTACTGTAAGTTTTACGAAAACCAATATCGTTTAATAAATAAATGTCATCTCATTTTTGTACAAAATGTGAAGATCATGGATGATTTATACATAGATAGGTAGTTCATTAAATAAGGCAAACTGATGACTTGCCCCTCTTATTCATGGTAAAATGGCAATGTCGGAAGCTTAATTGAAGTGATGTTTGCCTTGGCAAATAAGACGTTTAATGTCACATAAGTGTAATTAATGTAGCTCAATGTCTTTTCTCGTGTGATAATATAAGTATCCTTATTTTAGAAAATGATTTATACTTTATGTTCATCCAACGATTAATTTTTATTTTAATACTAGCGGACGCCCGCGACTTCGTCCGCGTCAATTTCTATTATTATGATCGCGATTAAGAAGTTTTTAAAAGATTTTAAATATGGATAATTTTCCCCGTTTTTGCGACATTTTTCACCGATGCTTCGCTTTTTGTTTGACTGATGTAATGACGTGGAAACTGATGCATTTTATCTCGCGTGCCGAAACTAATACAAAAGAAACGCGAGTTTCGGAACGCGACATTAAACTCCTCCAACTATGTATTCTGTGCTCCAACGCACACACGCACATTGTTTTGATAGATATGATCTTTGACGTTAGGAACACACCTACATTGCTTAGACAACAGTGAGTGCTTGTAATTTAATATGAACTTTATACCATAGCAATAAAGCTCAAATTGACTACGTTTTAGTTTCAAATCATTTGTATGGGAAAAAGAAAAGGGCTATTTTTAGGGTTTTTCAAGCAATAATTCTAATTTTTCTCGCCGTAAAAACCATCCTTGAACTTCAACGAACATTTTAAAAAAAGATTTGGCCAAATTGGTCCAGGCGTTGTTGAGTTATGCGCTTACCAACACATTTTGCGATTCATTTTTATATTATAGATAATAAAACTCGTAACGGAGATAAACTTTATTAAAATATATACTTAATGTATATATTTTTCATTATTGGTCCTTGAATTTTGCAATATTTCCGGGTTCAATAACAACGCATTTATATGCGTCGAGCTCTTTGTTATTTGCCGATCGGTTTAACTTGACGTTTAAATAAAACAAATTGATCCATGCGCATACCTACTAGCTGTGTGACTAGTTTTACAAGGTTTTATGGAAAAAACAAGTTAAACTCGTAGTAGATTTGTATAAACCTACTTAACTGCGTAAAAAAACTGCTTAAAAATTCTAGTTTATTATTATTATCGACAGCTTAACTTAAATTCACCTTACTATCTGCATTTGTACTTATCTGATATTGTTTTAACGCAAGGTACTTTCTGCGTCAAAAAATACCAACTAATAAAAATTATTCAAATAGTTCGATACTTTTGGTGTACGCCCACGCCATATTTCAATTTAATGTTAGTTTCGATCGTAATTTTTTTCAAATATTAAAATAATGTCACTCTCACAATTAAGAGAAATCTAGTGACGTCTCGTTCGTTAAAACCCATCCGATCGATTCGTGCCTAAAGAAATAATATACATAAGAAATATTAGAATTAATATATACGCTCATAAATGACTAAAATTGGGTAATTTTTAAAGTCCTTAGGCCGCTGAAAATATACTGCATACCTACATTTACATGAAAACTTACCTACTTTCCCATAGAAGGAAGCCCCGCCACGCTCTTTATGCAGAGGGAATAATCAATATTTATATTAAGGTAATGTGTACTTACTGTAAAGAGCCTATAAATTAAATGGATTAATTTATTATACCTACCTATCTACTGCGTTTATCTTCGACAAATCAATAGTGATATACCTACCCTTTCAACATTATTAGGTTAAGTTTATCTAGTAGGAATATTATTTTCTTCATACTCGTAGTAACATCACATGATTTTCCTGCTCTTCATAAATTGTTGTTATTAATTTATTCCATTGACTGTGAATGTTGATAAAAGTCACATGTGTGTTAGTTATAAGCTAAATATAATAAAGTGCTATGTTTTAACTATTTCGGATTTATTTATCGATACGATGTATCGACATTATATTTTTATATTTAATTCTTACCCAAACGCAGTGGGTCTACGGGGAAATACGAATTCCCCTTGAACCCACTGGTGGGAAAAGTCGGTGGGTACAGGGGCCTCGGCCAATAATAATATCCTTCCGACCAAAAGGGGCGACCAAATCCATTCTCCACAGATTAGAGATCTTTTAGTGCATGAGTATAGAGAGGTATAGGTAGGTGCCCTAGGTACACTCTCTGTTTCCTCATTCTCATTCCGATGAGACCGATCCGAACCAAGCGGAGAACAGGATGGAGTTCAGGACTGACAGCTTTTTCCTGCTTTCCGAAACACGTAGATGACATACCGCCAATTTGAACTCCGGGCTAGAAGCTACAAAGTATTATTTACTACAACATAGTATATTTGTTACGTTATGGTAGCTAATGTATAATTTCTTGATAAAAATGAAATACATAGCTGTTTTTAACGCAGTCTGGGAATTTAACTCTATACGTCGCCATCAGTCGAACATGGTACTTAATCATAGTCATAAATTATGACTATGGTTAAGTACCATTATGACTCATAATCCACAATCCAAAACTCTCTTACCTAAGCAACGATCATATTAACCACCTCAATAATGCATTTGACTTTTGTCCCAATTAAGGCAATAATTTTAAATTGCGGTAAATTAGCTCAATAGAAGAAACGTTCTCTTCAACTTACTTATGAAAGTCTCATGAAGGAACGCCAAATGTCTAATTGACGGCCGAGTCACGTTTATACCTACTGTAAACAAAAATAAAAGTTTTGACACAGTTCCAACGGATGTTGATTATATTAACAAAATAAACATTTACCGTTATCCAAAATTGTTGTATTTTGGTATATAATATTATGCTAAAAGTTTTCTTACCCTGCCTATCAATAGGTAGAACCATCGAACTATAACGCAAGAGAATCTAGAAGCGCAATAGTCGACGTGGTGATGAACAATTTTTAGTAAGCCTTTAAAGGCCAACTAAGCAGTTTCAAAAACAGACATAATCAATAGAGTAAATGGTTTCAATTGCATGAGTAGAATACCCGAAATTCATTCAATTTTTATATTTTAAATCTATGACAATCAAAGTCACCACATAAAATGGCACATTGTAGACGTGTATATTCGCTATTACTACCTTTAGTACTATTAGCTATTCTGTGCTATCACATCACATAGAAAATATTGCCCTTTAATAAATAAATGCCCTTTGCGGAGTTAATTTCCATCCATTTTGAAATTACTTATTCACTTTTTACCGTATGTACACAATATCGACCTCTATAATAATAATTTGACCTTTCTACAATCGTCTTTTGGCTATAGAAACAGCTGTTCAATCGCTAAGTTGATTAACATCAACGACAGTAAAGAAGGGGCTCTTTAGATAAAGACTTGAAAACCCGTTTAAAAACTATTGAATACTAATTGTATGGCGATTTTGATTTTTTTTTTAAGTTTTTTTAAAATATTAACTGATTCTAGTCAGACATAGGTCTAAGTAAAAATTCTGAATTAGGTTTTGCATGAAATTATAACCGTGTATATTTTCATGCGTGCAAATAGGGTAGTGAATACTTTATATGATTCAGTAATACATACATAGGGTTTTTTGTTTAAAACACAGGGTTAGGACCATTACTAGCAGGGGTTGGCCTCCACTAATAAATCGTACACGCATCGCCATGATTTATGAGGTCTTAATTAACACGAAAACGTTAATCCAACGCTACTAAGGTTATAATTTTTTAAATAAAAGATAATTTTAGCTTAGAAGTAATAGAAATAAAAATAAAAATGTGTAAAGGAAAATTATTTTTTTATAATATTATTTGTTTTAATCACAATTTTTCCACGATTTACTTCATTTCATATATTGTAAGTACAAATAATTAATGTACAGATTTTTGGTATCACATCAATGATAAAAATAAATAAAGGAAATGATTTATTGGGCTGTTAGCTATTTATTGTATTGCAATTATTTAATATGAATTGATGTGTCTGGGGAAATGTTATCTTTTAACCAAATTCTTGATGGCAGTCCAGTACTACTAAACTATCTTCCAAAGCTGCTGGACGTTATTATTAAATTTTATATTATACATAAAAGCCACAGATTTTCAGTAGGTCATAAACAAATTGATAACAACAAGATTCCCTGCGTTGGGTTAATTGCCCGTCGTAACATTTCAGGGCGCAGGGCGGGCGTGGGGCGAGAAAATAGCTGTAAAGAAAGCCATTGTAAAGTAAAGCAGTAAGGTTAGGTTAGCACGAGTTTGCACATTTCGACAACGTTGATAGTTTTCGAGTTTTAAATATTACGCTGTCAAACTAAAATACACTTAAGCCGCCTTGTTTTAGGCTAGAGCTCGTCCATACATCTACAGCCAATGCTCCAAAATGTCTAAAGGTGCGGAAAACTACAAGACCCACGGTTCGATCCCCCTGTTGCATTATTGTCCTACCACTCCTATCACAATATTTCCGCTTATTTCGAGAGGAGAGGAGAATATTAGTCAAGTTCAGCTTAGTGAATATTCTTAATAAAGCTTTGTTGTATAGAAAGAAATTGGCGTAAGTGATCGATATGTTATTTGATTGCACTAACACTCTCTCCTGCTATTAGGTGAAGTGCATTGCTGCAGCAAGAATTATGTTAATTTCAGCGAAGCTCTACAATAAAGGCTGTAAGAATTGTTGATGTAGTTTTTGAGCGATCGACCAGCTGAATGACCGACTGTCAAATAAAATCTATGAGCTTATTCGAGACATTCAAACTCGTACTAACCCTGCAGAATAAGGGCGGCAAGGTTGTCGTTCTCGATAGTAGGTATTTTAGTTCGTTCTCACGTGAGGGGGCGAGTGAGTAAAGTGACCTGAATAAATTACGACCATTTGTTACTTTTAAACGCTGTTGATGACTACAATACATCTACCTGCTTGAATCGTTATTTTTTCTACACGCTTATTTTATTACTTGATTATAAATATTGTTGAACCTAGTTTAAATAGCTTACGTGTATAATATTGGTCAAATCGTAGATGACAGGTTTTTTAAAGTTCAAATGTATGATAGTAATGTAGATTGATATGTATTACACCGGATATGTAGATTGTAAGTAGATATTTGTTTGCATGTACATATTTGTAAGTATCGTTAATAAATGGTGTAGATGAAACTTACCCAATAAAATTATAAAACGCTTTTTACGAACTTTTAGGGTCAATTTAATTTAATTGTATAATACTAACTGTTCGCTATAAATCAATTAATGTAATGTACCTACTAAATAATAGAAAAAGGACGTAATTCTTTTATTACGATTTTAGCTGAGAGCAGCTCTTACAGCCTTAAATTAAGTAACTCATTTCATAAATAATAATAAAAATATACAATATGTATATGAGATATATCGTACCCTTATTGCAAAAACCGATTATCTGCACCAAAATTTGAGCGAAAAGTTTTTGAGTTATAAGCATTTGAAACTTTAACGACTTAAAAATTAGTTATAATGATGTCCATTTTTAAACAATAATAATTTTTATAAACAAGAAACTATTCAAGAAATGTTAAGTAGGTTAATAATTGAAAAAAACTTACTATTTTTTCAACAAAAAGAAGAAAATAACCGGTAAGGAGCTCACTTAGTTAGTTTTTCCTGAATGTAGAAAAACTACCATATTTTCAAATTTACCGTTCTGGTAGCTCTAATGGCATTTTTTATTTAATCACTTGTTTTGAATAGTAATAATCATCAAGACAAAAATCGTTTTAGTTCAACTTTAGCCAGTACAGGTGTAAAATAAATATCTTTAGTCGCTTTTGGCTGAAGGTAAAGTAGATTTCATTTAACTTTGTACGTACTAACTGCAGCGCCCTATGGTTTTACCCGAGGAGTTCCCGTTCCCGTGGGAAATGGGCAAGCCTACATTACTTCTTATAATCTCAGCTATCTTTAAAAGAAAGTTTCGTTGAAATCGGTCCAGCCGTTCTAGAGATTAGCTCATTTAAATTATTTCGTTTTATTATATTAGAATAACTAGCTGTGCCTTGCGGTTTCACCTACATTTGTCCCGTTCCCGTAGGAATTTAGGGAAACACTATAACTGTAAACTTTCCTCTCGAATCCCTCTATCTACTGATGAAAACTGAATTAAAATCCGTTGCGTAGTTTAAAAGATCTACGCGTACATAAAGAGGGCCAGACAGCGGGAATCGATTTTGTTTTATACTATGTAAAGATAACATATACAGCAGAGCTAAGTTTGCCCGCAAGCGTTGCTATATGGGTGCCCCGTTGTAGCTTTGAATCCAGGGTTAATCCCAAGAACACTTTGGAGTCCTCAGTTTTCAAAGGTTCATTATTTATCTTTAAATTTTTACTGACAGTTCTCGGGTTAGGTAATAAAAACTCAACACACTTTGTTTTTTTAGTATTTAAAAGTAGATTATTTGCCGTAAACCATTCAGAAACTTGAGATAATGCATTATTTACATCGTCAAAATTGTCTTTTATCCTATCGACTTTAAAATTCAAAGACGTATCATCAGCAAATAGTACAATATCGCAAGTATTGTGGACAAAATGTGGTAAATCATTTATGTAGACCAAAAACATAAATGGACCTAGAATAGAACCCTGGGGTACACCCATTACTGAGGCTGATCCGGATGATTTTACATCATTGACACATACTCTTTGGACTCGTTCACTGAGATAAGACGCAATGAGACTAAGTGCAAAATCTTTAATGCCATAGTGGCTCAGTTTAAGCAAAAGTGTCTCGTGATCAACGCAGTCGAATGCCTTTGACGACAAATCACAGAAAATACCAATGGCACTCTGTGAGTTCTCCCATGCATCGAATATGTGTTGTAACAGCCTTGCGGCTGCATCGGTTGTTGATCGACCCTTTGTAAAACCATACTGCTCAGTGTGTAGGATTTTATTTAAATTAAAGTGTAAAAGCAGTTGGTTGAGCATTATTTTTCCGAATATCTTGCTGAGAGTTGGCAAAATTGAAATTGGCCTGTAGTTATTCGGGTCACTCTTGCTTCCCGATTTAAAAAGCGGTATTAGCTTACTACATTTCATAAGGTCTGGAAAAGATCCAGAATCTACTGATTTATTAAAAATTAAAGCAAGATATGGCGCAATAATATCAATTATGTTATGAATTATTTTAACTGATATCCCCCATAGATCTGCTGTTTTCTTATTTTGTAAAGATTTAAATGTTTTGACTATGTCATATGGGGTAACGTGTTCAAACCTAAATAACTTATTGCACTCAGAGACATTGCTCCTTAGAAGACGATAGACTTCTGCTGGCGAGGAATTCAGAGAACTGGTTGTAGTAATTGGAATATTTTTGAAAAAGTTCTCAAATGTATTTACAATTACTGTATCGGAGTTAATTACATGATTATCACTTTTAAGCTCCAATTTATTATTATTATGTACCTTATGTTTACTCATTTCATCGCCGATGATGTCCCATGCTGTTTTAATTTTATTATCAGAATTGGCAATTTTTTGTTTTATGTGAAGTGACTTTGCTTGTATGCACACATTTTCAAACAATTTAGAATAGTTTCTTACATATTCAATAAACGCGGGGGAATAATTATATTTTTTTCTGCATATAAGTCAAACAGCTTATTTCTACTTTTATAGATTCCGGCAGTTGGCCAGTTACTAAACTTAAGATCTTTAGACAGTCTTTTCTCTATCACCTTAAAGATAGAGTTATATTGTGAGCTTAACAAATCAAAAGACTTTTGATTTGTGAAGATGTTCAAAAACCCTCGTAGCCCAGTTATACAGTAAAAGTGAACTTAAGTTCTTTTACCTGCAATAATTTTAACAAAATATTGAGTTCATTATTCTGCAAAAAGCAACTAATGTTGTTTAGTTCGTTTTTCTTTTTAGATACATCAGCAATTTCTAGTATATTAATAAAAGCTGAAACCTGTTAACGCAGGTTAACATGTATTAACAGAATAATATTGACATAATGATAAATCAAGCAACTACATCTGAAAAGTATTATAATACAATACATTGTTTTTGTGGTATAGATTTATAAATCTAAATTATTTAAATGAGTTTAGTTCTTTTTTTAAGAAGGTAATTAAATCATACCTGTAGGTAGTTGCTTTTAACTCTAGCTATCTCCGTAAAAAAGCGTCGTAGCCGACAATGGGTTTTACCTACAGCTTCGCCGTGAGTTGAGGAGTCGATTGATATATTTAACCTAATTTTGGTACAAAAATGCAGATAATCGGTTTTTGCAATAAGGGTACGATATGAGAAATACAGATAATTATATAAACAAATGTTTTAATATTTATACAATAATTTATATACCCTATATTAAAAACTAATCAAAGATAGTAATGCGTTAATTAAATTAAATGGCTATTTAGGAATATTGGAAACGTTTCGCCTGCATAAAATTTTATGGTACCAAATATAATAGGTGTTTGCTTTCATAACTAATAATGACCTTCTTTTATTCTGCGGAATTGGAGCGCATCATGTGACGCTATTCCTTTCAGAACTGTGCTGTATTCGTATTGTGAAGATTAGATATGGCATCACTAAAAAACAATAACTATGTTCATTTTAAGCAATTTAATATCACTTAAAAACATCGTGAGGATCTGCATGCATGTCTGAGCCGTTTTGGTCTCTCTCGTGTAAAAGGTTGTTAATTTCTATCTCCGGGATAAACCATTTCTGTGTAAAATTTCATCAAATTCGATTCAGCTTGAGTAATAAGGGTTTACTGTCCGGACAGGCCGGGTCAGGTATTTGGGTCATCTTCTTCTTCTTCTTCAACTAATGGACGTCCACTGCTGGACATAAGTCTCCTGCATGGACCTCCACAAGCCTCGGTCTTGCGCCGCCTGAATCCAGCGGCTCCCTGCGACTCGCTTGATGTCGTCTGTCCACCTAGTGGGGGGTCTGCCAACACTGCGCTTCCCGGTGCGAGGTCGCCACTCCAGCACCTTGGGACCCCATCGACCATCAGCTCTTCGAACTATGTGCCCCGCCCATTTCCACTTCAGTTTCGCAACCCGCAGAGCTATGTCGGTGACTTTGGTTCTCCTACGGATCTCCTCATTTCTGATTTGATCTTGCAGGGATACTCCGAGCATAGCTCTCTCCATCGCCCGCTGAGTGATCCTGAGCCTTCTTATGAGGCCCATAGTTAGCGACCATGTTTCGGATCCGTAAGTAATCACTGGCAACACGCACTGTTCGAAGACTTTAGTCTTCAGGCACTGAGGAATTTTGGACGAAAAGACATCTCTAAGCTTCCCGAACGCTGCCCAGCCGAGTTGGATTCGGCGGTTGATCTCTTTCTCGAAATTGGACCTACCTAGCTGGACTGTGTGTCCCAGGTATATATACTCGTCTACAATTTCGAGTGCAGAGTTCTCCACGATTACTGGGTGGAGCGGAGCATGAGCATTAGACATGATTTTCGTCTTGCTCATGTTCATTTTAAGGCCCACCTGTTGAGAAACCCTGCTGAGGTCATTGAGCATTGTATTGAGGTCTCCCAGAGTCTCTGCCATAATGACTATGTCATCGGCAAATCGAAGGTGAGTGATGTACTCGCCGTTTATGTTGATGCCAAGTCCGTTCCAATCCAGAAGCTTAAAGACGTCCTCCAACGCAGCGGTAAAGAGCTTCGGGGAGATTACGTCTCCCTGCCGCACTCCACGCTGCAATTGGATTGGCCTTGTAGTCTGGTCCTGTAAACGTACTGACATAGTGGCGTTTTCGTACAAACACTTCAACACTTGAATGTACCGGTAGTCAATACGGCATCTCTGCAGCGACCTCAATACAGCCCAGGTTTCCACCGAATCGAAGGCTTTCTCATAGTCCACAAACGCTAAGCAAAGTGGCCTGTTATACTCTTCCGTCTTCTGTATAACCTGCCGCAGCGTATGAATGTGGTCTATGGTGCTAAAGCCTTTTCGGAAACCGGCTTGTTCGGGAGGCTGGAAGTCGTCGAACCTACGGGCGAGACGATTCGTAATGACTCTCGAGAACAACTTATAAACATGACTCAGCAGCGAGATGGGTCTATAATTCTTCAACAAGGTGTTATCACCTTTTTTGAAGAACAGAACCACCACGCTCCTGTGCCATGCTTCCGGCGTTGTACCCTCGTGAATGACGGAATTGAACAATCGCTGAAAGATCTTTAAAACCGGTTTTCCACCCGCTTTCAGGAGTTCCGCCGTGATTCCGTCATCACCTGGCGCCTTGTTGTTCTTGTGTTGTTTGAGAGCCATACTAATCTCGTATAGGCTGACGTCCGGGATATCTTCGGTATAGTGTCGGGTCAGTTTGGCTCTAGGGTCTTTGGCCAAATCTTCAACAGGTTTCTGTGTCGTGGTATATAACTGTCCATAGAACTTCTCGACCACTCCCAAAACCTCAGGACGAGAAGAAACGAGACGACCGTCGTCAGTTTTCAGCCGCGTCAGCTGGCTCTGTCCGATAGACAGATCTCTCGCGAACACTTTGGAGCCTCGGTTCCGCTCGATGGTATCTTTAATACACTCGGTATTAAAGATACGAAGGTCGCGGGTTTGAGCCTTAGAGATCTGCCTATTAATTTGCCGATAGGCATCCGCGTCTGCCGACGACTGAAGTCTCATCTCTTGTCTCTCTTCGATTAGTTTGAGTGTGTGGTCAGAGAACTTTTTGGTTCTTTTCCTGCAATGGGTCTTAAAGAACTTAGACCCCACAGTATGGACAGTTTCCACAAACCTGTTGTTAAGATCGTCCACAGAAACGCAATCTGCTAGGCAATCGAATCGGTTCTGCAGTTCGAGTTGGAAGTTTTCGGGGTTTTGGATATGAGCACGAGTAGGTCGGAGAGTTGACTTCACCAGTCTGGCCCGTTCCAGCTTCACGTTGATATTCAATGTGCCTCTTACCATACGGTGATCGCTGCCGGTTTTTACCCTATTGATCACAGAGACATCATTGAATATATGCCGCTTGGTCGACATGATGAAGTCTATCTCATTTCTCGTGGAACCATCGGGACTCATCCATGTCCATTTTCTGTGTGGCCGCTTCTTGAAGAAGGAGTTCATCATAAAGAGGCCCTCCTTCTCCATGAAGTCGGCCAACATTTGGCCCCTATGGTTCCTTCGCCCATGCCCAAATTGCCCCAACCTCGTCTCTGCACCGCTTCGTTCACCTAACCTTGCGTTGAAATCCCCCATCACAACATTGTAGTGAGTAGTGGAGGCGTGTATGGCTTTTGATATATCCTCATACAAAACCTCCACCTCCTCGTCAGTGTGTGCAGTTGTCGGTGCGTAAACCTGTATAACCTTCAGCGAATACCGTTTGGTTATTCTGAGTATAAGGTACGCTACCCTGCTCGACACACTTGTGACTTCGACAATGTTGTTAACGAGGGACTTGTGGACGATAAACCCAACACCACCCTGGGACTGCTGGTCGCCCTCCCGGTAGTAAAACAAGTTGCCGGAATTGAGGATTATCGAGTCCTCCCCCTCTCTTCGGACTTCAGACAAACCTATAACATTCCAGCGCAACTTGTTCACTGCTTCTTCCAGCTCGATGATCTTCTCGTCGGTCCTCAAAGTGCGTGCGTTGTATGTCGCCAGGTCCAGTCGTCGGGGTTGGCAGCGGAATCCCATCCGGAGATTCTTAGCACCCCCTGCCCCGCCATTACCACGACCGCTGCCAGGGTCGGGAATAACGGGGCCGCCGGGAACTAGGGGCCTTGGCCTTGTGTTGTGCACCATACAAGGTTTTGCCCGTAATGACCGCGCTGGGCAGGCGTGTTGGTCATCGCAGGGCTAGACTGATCGCACCGGTGTCGCTGCTGCCCGACACCGGCCTGTGTCATTTGTTCAGTCTAGCCAGTGCGAAATGGTTATACCGCCATTTGTCGGTCGTCAGAGCCTCGTTAGTAGACCAGCAGGAGGCACCACGGGCAGGTGAGGTTGACAGTTGGAGCGCTAGATGGAAGTGCGCTCCCTTACCCCCCATTTGGGTCATGCTATCGTTCAATTAATCATATATGAGCTCAATCACTTAAATCAGAGAATGTTATTTCGTCACTGACACGCTTGACACGCTTCTGACACGCTTCAATCTTATTTACTTTTATGTATGTGCTAGATCCATGTTTAAAATTTTTTTTTTTGTTTATTGAAGGTAGTTTGATTTAAATTAAAATAATTTTACTAGTCTGCGTTGTGAAGGAGTTTTCCACAGCGAACTAGGTTATTTTTCCGCCAAATGTATATATGTATATTTTTCCGATCGAGGATAAATCAAAATAACCATTTTACATGATCCATTCCTTGGTTTATGAATAACGACCCAATACAATCATTATCAGGCTTACAGTTTTATTTCGAAACTGAACCATTGAATTACGAGCATGGAGGAACAAAATATCAGCAAACCATGTCAGTCAAAAATAATAAAAATAAGGGGAGGGTTCTTTTAATGCCCCATGGCCATGAATGATTTTCTGTTACGTTGAAAAGAGTTGATATAATGATAAAATTGTAAATAAATACTCACACATGTACACATTTCGACAGTTACCATTTATGCTTGAACGTGTCCTATTTTGATGTTCAGATTTTACATTGTGAATGTAAGTAATAATTACACTACTCAACACTAAAAAAATATCTGAATTCACTCATATGGCTTCATATTGAGGTTGACTAATAATAAATATCTGTAGGCATTTTATTTTGATATCACGTCTAGAAGCGGAGAAATATCACTTTTAATTTTTTCACCTATTTTCGAGTTTTAAAATGCGGGTAGTTCAAAAATACGATTGTTTTGCAAACAAAACATAGCTTACAAGTTACTTTGATTGATAATCTTTAAAATATCATAGGGTGTGTGTTAACAATTTTAATTAGTTTTGTTGTATTTGTGAAGAATTTGCGCCAAAATAGAAAAAAAAGTCATGTTATGGCCTATTTAAACAGTATTATTTAGCTAATTTTAATCAAAATGTGAGAAATCTAGATAAGACGTGGGTTTCTAATGTGTGCTGGATAATATCTAATACGAATCTCAAAGGTTGTTAGGATGCAAGTATAAAAAAAATGCCATTTGGTACGCCGGGAAGGACTGAACCAACGAATCATACAGTGAATTTCTATTTTTGTTTAACACAATTAAAGGAGTTTTCTGAGAAATCTAAACAAAATATTAAGTATGCCGATAGGTTATCAGTTAGAAAACCTTAGCCACATTCCGAAAATTTGCCTATTCTTGAGGGCCCAGTTAAATTTTAATGAAAACAGAAACTTAGAAAAGTTTAGTTTATGAGACAGCGAAAATCGTGATTATCAAAAATCAAAGTGGGCGTATTCGTAGGTCTAGATATAAAAAACTGATTTAAAATTTATCTTTTACATCTACCCATAACAATATTATTGAAAATCAAGCTTTTAAATTTTTTTTTTGACGTGAAAAAATATTCAACAAAACCGCTCACTTTTGGGAAAGAATAAAACTGATGTTGGACTGCTACCATAAAATGGGATGCAAAATCTTATTAAAATTTCCTTCATTTCATTTCCTCCATTCCCATTTGGACTTTCTTCTCGAAAATATGATTAATTTAGCAATGAACATGGGGATAACTTTCATCAAAATGTAGCTGCAATCGAAAACCGTTTTCAAGGAAGATGGGAATCTGCTATGCTTGCAGATTACTGTTGGAGCCATGTCAGAGGTACTCCTGGCTACCATTACTACAAGAGGAATCAGCTTTACTAATAAAACTTCACCTTTTCCATCAAAACATCAATAAAAGTTAATGTAGATGCTTCATTTTCTAAGAAAATTGAATTTTTGACTTGACCGTTTTATCTCGAAAATGAGATGTGATGGAAAAACTTCATTTATGCAATTTTCTTAGATCAATAGCAAGGAACAATTATCACATAGTAGGAACTCAGATAAAAAAAAAAGTTCGAAATTTGTTGAGTAGTGTTATTGATATGGGTTGAAATTGAGTAGTTACGTCATGACTCAAGGCATTCTAGGAGTAACCATGCCCAGCCTTACAGTGGCTGAGATCATGCTCGATGAAAGTTCGACAGTTCAAACCATTGCTTGCACAATTACCAAGTCTGGTGCTATGATGTCACAAGTTTCAAGTTGAATTTGAAGGGCAAAAAAAATATTTATCATGGCCAATTATTTAAAAGAAGAAAACATTATTTATTTAAGTACAAAAGAAATAAAAACCTTTTCAAGTAAATATAATATGTTAATTTTATTCTGGTCATATTTCACTAAATGCTGCGTCATTTGCATAATATCTTCAGGTCAAACGCCAATTCAAATCATTCAATAACAAAAAGCACGACAATTGAATTTGCACACCAGTCAATTTTGTGGGACATTGATGCTCTAGTAATATGACGTCTCTTTGCCCTGAACTATACCCATAGTAACGTACTTTATTTAGTTTAATTTGGGTCAGAACACGGTACATATACTCGGATTCATCTGCATCGTATAAAACGATTCACACGCCAACGGAACTCTTGTATTTGTAACGCTACTAAATCACAACCTACATTCTCGTCACGCTGTTAAATGCCGTTGTTGACTGTTCTCAATTATCGTAAAAACTCTAAGCAGTTTCGGTTTTTCTTTTAACTTTTAAGGCTCTTACCCCATACCTACAAAGATCGGTCACACTAACGATCGATGTAGTACTATCCACAATAGTATCTATGTGTGTTCAATTCAAATAGACAGACAAAGCTTTTGAAAATAGTCCTATTGACACTTTGGTACACTCCCTAAGTCCCTACATCACCCACAGTCAGTTTTTTTTAAATATTTATGTATAAACACGAAGTAAGTTAGGAGTATAGATAAATAACTATAATATGTACTCGTAATATTTAGGCTTCAACTCACAATTTTTTTTAAACATTACTTGCTTTTGTCCGCAGCTTCATGCGTGTTTTTAAAAATACCGCGGAAATCCTTGTTTTCCCGGTAAAGGTGTTTCCCAGTCAGTTTATATGAGTTCAAACAACCTTATATAGGATTTTGGTACATTTACAATAGAGTTTTATTGAACTAGACTGGTAATAAACAATAGACTAGGTATTACCTAATTCTATCAAAAATCTAAAGATCCATCAAAGAATTTAATCGTTCACTGTTGTTTAGCAGGGTTATGTAAAGGAAGCTATTTTCGTAATGTGTGAAGGTCGATCCCAAGATTCTGTTTTCATTGGTGCTGTATTTACGAACCCTCAGCAAGAATGTTCGCTATACTTCACGGTCTGGTGCTCCCATTATAATTTCACTTCTCTAATTGATTCCCTCGAGACAGTCTTTATACGACGTCTTTGCGTGCTCGAGTGCCTTTCCTTTTTTGCCAACATTTTACCACGCTCATTATTCAGTGTTTCCAATCATAGTTAAATAGATATCATGCATGTTATTTTATTAATGAGATTTTAAAACCAAACTTTTCAAAATACAGAACAAAAATGTTTAAAAAGTGTAACCCTTTTGGTTATTCGATGGAAAGATAGTCCATGACTGCGATCTCACCTGATGTTAAGTGACGATGCAGTCTAAGATGGTAGCGGGCTAACTTGGAAGGGGTATGGCAGTGTACATTCATCCCATACCCCTAATCGGTTTCTACACGCCATCGTGCCGGAACGCTAAATTGCTTGGCGGCACGTCTTTGACGGTAGGGTGGTAACTAGCCACGGCCAAAGTCTTCCACCAGACCACACCAGAGACAATTCAGAAATTATAATTTCCAAATTGCCGAGACCTCCCAGTTATAAGACCACAGCGCTCACCACTGCGCCAGGGAGGCCGTCAAAAAAAGTTTCGTTCGTATGAAATGTGTGTGACACGGACTATAGTAACGAAACAAAATCAGCTTTGTGGAATATACCTACATACAAATATACATACATAGACTGCTAAAATCATAACTAAGATAAGTAGGTATATTAATAATTTTGGAGATTCAAGGAAAACAAAATTTTTAACAAGAAAAAATTGTAATGTACAGTAAAAATAACACAATAAGAAAAACATGTTTATGAATGTAAATCGTACAACAAACAGGTAAGTTCATCTTTAAGAAAATGTTTTAAGTGCAGATATAAGATTTTCTTTGATTATTTTATGCTCGATGCGGTAACATATATAATATGTATATACCTACTTTTAGTGTCGTTAGGTATATCGTCTACGTGAGTAAGCCGGCATATCATGTTGATTTTATGTTATGTTGATCAATGTATGATCTTCTTAGGTATAATTTACCTGTTGACGTAAAAATGAATTTATGCGAATATGCAGCAGATACGTGAGCAAATATACATATAAGAACATTTTACGTGACTCAATTCGGGAAGGTTATTGCAGATATTGTTTTAAGAACTCGTATGAGGGGGAAAACGTCACGTCATAACAGAAAATGATCGGTAATTTTTACGAACGTCCGTCTTAATAACTGATGCATAAAGCATTAATATTATTTTTCATTTGAGTTCAAATGAAAAAAGCTTCAAGTGAAAATTAAATTATATAGGTAGCTAATGAATAATATGATATATTTGATATAATATAATGTTTTAGGTAGGTACTTATAACATACTTTATATTCGACAAGTTATTTTGTTTGTTTTAACTAGATATAGGTACATATTTCATTAAATAGGTAGTAATGTTACTTTTTACATATAATCTAATGAAAAACAAAATCGGAAATGTACCGGTAGTTCTACTACGTACCTCTACGGGTGTTCGTAAGCTGTTGAGACTCGTTACTGAATAAATCATGTTATTGTGATTAGTCCAGTTAGGTTGTACATTTTTTATAGAAAACGTTATTGATTGACCCGATGCTTCTATGTCGCGACTGATATGACCTCCATAATTATCAACTGACATAGTTCGTAGTGGATATTTTATTCAACACCAACATAATTTATTGATAAGTTAAGTAGATACTAACCAATGTGCACTTAAATGAAAACAAAACAGGTAGATAGATAGTATGTATATATATTAGATAGATTGCAACAACTAGAAATCAACAAATTCACATAAACACATTGCTGGAGCGAATTATCCACGCTTTTTTCTCATTTTTATAATCTTCAAATTGTATAACAGCTATGCTTTTTCATGAGAATACTTTTAATTTTAGTAAACATAAATTATATTAGTATATACCTAAAGTTAATAAAATAACTCGTTAGAAAAATAAGAAAAACAACGGTTTTTCAAGACTTCAAAACCTGATATTATGTAGCGAAAACATATTACCTAACTAAAACCTTATTATTTCTAGAATCATAATTGAAATCAAGTTATGTCATGTTGATTCAACTAGGTAGGTAAATACCGGGTTAGATGCATCACCTGATTTACTTGTCTTTTAAGGTTGATAAAGGATTTAAAGTTTCTCGAAAAGAACTCATCAGTTCCGGTTGTTATCGCAGCTCATCTCACATTAGGTACTTTTGAATATCTCTGCAACAGATTTAGGACATTGCCCGATTCCAAGCCAATGTTATCGTCAATATCATTGTAATCAATTGTAATCAGACAAAGGCTCGTAAAATATATGAATTTTTCAATATTATGCTTTTCGCATTATACAGTATCTAGCTATCGAATACTAAATATATAGAATTCATAAGATAATGTGCCAACTTTTTGCGGGCACTGAACTAATCTTTAAAAGAATTAGGGAATTGTGAATAATGCGTAGGTAGGTAGGTAATAGGTACTAAACTTCGCTTTCTTATATTTTATCTATAACTAATTGATGGCCGCGACTTCAGCCTATTTAGGTTTTTTATAACCATGGAACCCATAGAAACTCTTTGCTTGTCCTGAATAAAAAATATTCAATGTGCGACTGTGTATGTATAGTGTGTAACTATGTCTAAGATCAGTTTAACAGACAAAAAAATATACAGCTGCTACCTGTACAGAGATAGGTACTTTCACATTTATATTAATAGTATGGATAAGCGTCAATGTCTCCCAAATATATCGATATACGTCAGTGACCATAATAGAATGACCTAAATGTCAACTTGCGATATAGGTACATATATCTATATACCATCTGAAGTCATTAACACCGGACCAAAATAGATTTCAGCTCTAGGAGTCTGAAGATATACATACGTGTCTCTCGTGTTCTGTCTCATATGATGGTAGGTATTCTATTTTCTACCTACACGGAAGCGTATTAATATTAGTAAAGCGCAACACTGATTGCAAATCTCAGAATGCAGATTTATTTAGGTATTTGTTGTTTCATTGCCGACATAACTTGTTGAATAAATATTTGCTGGGCTTAAAAATTTGAAAACCACTACTTTAAATTACTTATCTTGTAAAAGTTACTAAAGGGGTCGATATCCATTGTTAAGTTATTTCCGTCACATTTTTATCGCTTGGATTCTCGTAGCCTATGATAAACGGACCGAAAAGGCAAATTATAATAATCCCCATTTAGGATTTTCCATTTCGTAATTTCTGCCTTTAAGGCTCCATATTGTACAATAATTTTCCTTTGAAGATTTTTAGCCATCAAATATTTGTATTACGTCTTTGATTTTATGAGTAGATTTTCCCAGATATCTTTATAACAAGGTCTTATGTTTATGAAGGATGATATACCTGATTAATTTTTATAATCCCTTTATATACTTGCTTACCTCGATAAAAATAAGTACCTAATACTAATCATAACAAGATTATCATAGACTCTAATTAGGTTATTATTAAAGTTCGACTTATAGATACTGTTGATAAGGTCTAAGCTTGACTAAGGATCGATATCCCAATCTTTTACCCCATGGTGGCATTTTGAATATTACGCAAGAGGGAATAATCTCGAGCGAGTAGATAGGGAACTATTACCTGAAGAAAGTTACATTTTCACTTTATTGCCTTTTATTTGTATTTGCATACTCAGATAAAGGCGAGGACGTATGGGACCATTATAGAACATATGCTAAAAACTTTCAGCTTTTAACCTATAGGTACACCATATAAGTATTATATCATAGCTTTTAACAAGTTTTAAGGTATTTTGCTTTTGACTAGCGTTAATCCGTCAGGTCTCTTGCCAACTATCAACTAATCCCTGCTAGCTCGATGAGCGCAGAAATATCAATGGTGGCAAGAACCCTTTCGAACTGTATCGGTAAGGGAAATTAATATAATAAAAAGTTCCGTTCAGAAGTTCATATTAAATAATTGAAGTAGGGGAAAATTATAATATTCCGGCACACCTGGTACCTAATGGCGAACATTTGCCTGAGATCAATATTGAACAAATTTATTTTCAGCCGTGTATCGTATCTAAATAAGCCTGTATCAATAGAAGGATATTTGGAGCGCTGAGCTGTAATTGAATTAGCGACCAGTCAGGTGAATTGTAGGTACGTACTATAGGATCAAGTGTGTACATAATAAGAGACGTACTACCTTATAATGTGTCAGCAAGTACCTACGTGACAATACACGCATGAAAATAAATTGATACTAATCATTATATTTTTCTTGTTGTTCATTATATATTATGTCAATCTAGATGATGCCCGCGATTTCGTCCGCGTGGTTTAAGGTTATTTGATTCCCAAGGAAACTCTTTAATTTTTCGGGGTGAACGGGTCTATTTGTTATTCCTGAGTATGAGCTATCTCCATTCCAATTTTCAGTCAAATCGGTTCATTCTTTGTAGCCTGAAGGAATAACAAACACACGCACACACACAAGCACGCACGCCCCGTCAATTTGGCCAAATTGACGAATCGAGGCATGTGACGTCACGTGACCATTTTCCCGTTCGCCAAGTGAAGCGCTTTAAAAGCTTTAATAAATTATTTATTGTTTCACTGTTGTGTGCGATTTTGCTTACACATTTTTTAATCGACATAAAACTATTGAACTCTTAGAGTTAATTTATTATTTCTTTTACTATTGCTTTTATTGGGCGTGTATTTTAATGTAAATACCAAAAAAAATTTTGACTTCTCTATTGCAAAAACTTATTTTTAAAAAGTTGCGCAATGCTCTTGATATATCTGCGTAATTATTACACAATATAATGTGAAATTGCTTAATAGGTACTTCATAAATATATATCTAAGTACCTAGATACGAGCAGATATCTAATGTTATTGTATGAGGATATCGTAAATTAATTTCCCTTACATGCCTAGATTATGAATGCTACCAAGTTAACTATGCTATGAAACTCTTGATAAAAATCACATTTTAATTTGAAACCAGAAAAGCACTTAGTCGGTCTATATGAAAGTCCTACTTAAAAAAAATTATAAAAAGAAAATATACGAAATAGATCTAGTTACGCGAATGGAATATGTAATAATCACTTGTCACTTTTAAGGTTACAATTTACATCAATGAGGGTTCATTAACCGTTATTTGTAGAGGAATGTTACTAAGGCGCTACGCACACTTAGATGCCTGTTGCTGCAATCGGCAACTCTCAAGTAGCTGCTTTTACGATTTTCATACAATTTTGAGAAACTGCGCAGACGTTCCAACTCTAGTTACGAGTTTCGGTCAACTTATGGAAACTTTAAAAAGTTGACCGTTTCGGTCATTGAAGTTAGTTGATACAATTCTTTTATGTTTGTAGTTGTAGTGTTTACACATTGATTACAGAAATTTCAAAGAAAGAAATATTCTAAACACTCAATTACAGGCAGGTAAATCGGCATCGGCAATACATATAGTATATAAAAGTGCGGTGTTGAAAAAAACACATTCAAATCGGTCCATCTGTTTGAGAGCTACGATGATACATTAGATATAGACAAACCAAGCGGTGAAATCTTTCTTTTTCGGTCAGAGGTTTAAAATAAGCCGGTTGTGTGTCATTCAACTGTCTCAATTAACTGATATGTATATTGGATAGTGAATAGAGCACTTGAATAACTCACTTTTAGTGTTTCGGTTAAATACCTAGTTTAATTCCCTTCAAGTATTTATCGTCGCTTATCGAAAAACACCGCGCAAGTCGAAAATTGGCGGTCGAAAGTCATTGGATAAAGCTACTTTTCCCGTGTGTTAAAATTAAAAAGTTAGCATTTAATATTACTTATGATGATAAGTAATATTAAATGCTAACTTTTTAATCTATCAAAATGACTTGAACGGTGTTGTTTGAGCGACGTTATAGTACTTTACCTAAGTATAACTATTATAAATTAGATTTTTATAAAATTCTTTATATTGCCATGTAAAATGACTAACCTTAGATTGACTAACATAATTTTCTGGGTATTTAGTTGGGAATTTGGACAACGTTAAAATGAGAACTTGGAAAAAAAGAAGATAAAAACATTGGCTGGCTATCTGTAGGTTTTTTCATATTCATTCGTCATTTTGCACGTGGACTAGATTTTAAAATTTTCACAATCTACATATATTCTATACCGTCCCCTTTTCAATTATCTTATGAGATGGAATTTCGAAACAGCCTTCCTTAGTGCACCTCTAGAGAACTCGAGGAATATTCCTTCCTGAATTAGGTAACCATTGAATTTTAAATTTCTAAGTCCACAGGTGGTCTGTGCGGTGTCCGGTGTCAGTCAGTCAATAACGTAATTTATTACCCGAATACGGCAAAGTCAATCGATTCGTTATGATGATCCGGCTTACATCCAATTTTCCCTTATCGGATTGCAGTTTTTAAATTTTTATCCTTGTTTCTACGTAAAGCTTCTTGCATAATATGGTTTAGGCAGAATAATTATGTACCTACGAGTACGTTAGACAGAAGGGGCGGCAAGGCTTGGTCGCGTAGCGCCGGCCTACGTCACAACTGGAGTTACGACTTTTTGCCGAATAATTATTATAAGCCGGCTGACGGAGCCATTGCCACCACACGTATACTAACCAGCTCCGCCGTCGGACGTAGTGTGAAACTTATCAGTACAATTAACTGATAACATTCGATTTGAGTGCTTCTATTTGACGTCATCGCGAAACTAATTAATTTGCCTTATATACCTGTGATAGTTAACGTAGCACATACTTATAAGTTATTGTTGTGGTGTTTGTGATTTGTGCCAGCTTTCATTTGGATTTACAGCACAGTCAAAACTTGGCAGGTAGGTCGATTAGCTATTGTCACCCATTGTAGAGTTACTAGAAAACAAACACACATAAACACACATAATCGTAATACATATAAGCAGTATCTACGTCTATTTTTTTCAATACATTTCTTTAATCTGTAACTTAACATTTAAAGAGTGCGATATTACTAAACTTAGTATTCACCTCTTGAATTTTCACTTAATGCTGTTTGTTTCTAACCAATACGCTTATTTATAAATACGTTGTATTTTATAGTTACGAACCTATAAAAAAAAAAAAAAAAAAAATTGTAAACTTTTTCTACGAGCTAGCCCTAGGCTGCGGTCTCGCTTGTAGAGTTAAAATGCGCGCTACGAGAAAATTTTGTCTACCCATTTCTCGGGATTTCTCTTAGATGAAAAAACAATACGAGAAAAAAATCTAAATTTTGTCACACTTGTGTCAGCCCTACTTGTTTGAAGTTACAATGCAATCTAAGATGGAAGTGGTCTAACCTGGCAGGTATATGATAGTTTTATTTAACCCCACTTCATATGGTACTGGAATACTAAATCGCATGGCGGCAAGGCTTTGTTAGTAGGATGCTTGAAGCCTCCTATCAGACAAAATGGCTGACAAAAAGACATTAGGTATATTTAGTAGAGTATGATAATGACATAGGTATAATATAATATTACTAATATTATAAATGCGAAGATGTGTTTGTTTGTTGGTTTGTCCTCCAATCACGTTGCAATAGAGCTAAGGCTCGTCGTACGTTACTTTTTGCATGTGTATAGTTGAAGACCTCGAGAGTGACATATAGACTACTTTTTATCTCGGAAAATCAAAGACTTCCCACGGGGTTTTAAAAACTGAATCCACGCAGACGAACTTGCGGGCATCACCTACCTAGTTATCGAATAAGTTATTCAACTACTCTCAAACATCTGAAAATACCCACAATCTATTGCCGAGATTGAAGTAATTAATGGCGATTGGTTTTCAGCATAATCGGAAACACCGGTTTTTAGAGATCCCACATCGTGCTCATATCTTACGAGAAACCTCATGACTCATTTATCCTCCTTGCTAATATAAATATACCTACATGTAGGTACATTATACATCATATTCTAGCTGTGAAGGAAAATCATTCAATAGGTAAGCACCTAATAATTACTACTATAGTCAATGTAGGTACGAGGAAAGGTCTTTGTCAGTAATATGCGTCTTATAATTACTATCAGGTACTTCAATAATATAATTAACAGCTATTGTACGTGAAAACTTGAACGTGTTTGTTATGGTTTTTTTTTCACATTTATTTGCGTCTGTACCCCGATGCGCGGCAGCTACTTCTTTTAATTATTGTAAATCGTTGTTTATTAAAAACATACAGTTAACACGTATCTAAAGCCTAAAGTAAATTATTGTATAATGATTACTGTGTTGTAGGAGACGTAGATATCCCTATACCTACTCATATCTAGGAACAAAATATTTTATTTATGGAAACAAAATAGGTATTAAAAATAACATGGGTATATCTTACACCAAAACAGTTTTCTAAGTTAAACTGATACATAAAGTATAAAGCATTAATTTCTATTCATGAATTCATTTCGTTTTTAATAACTTTTATAATTTGATATAAATAAAAAAGATGCATGCAAAGCATATAACCAAGAAGGTTATATTGCAAACGCGACCTGTTCCTTTCTAGAGATCATTGTCCAAATACTGATTCGACATAATAGTACGAAAAGCAATGTATTTTTATTGTTAAAAATGTACCGTTAACAATGAAATATCAAAACAAAAGACGGTAGTGTGTTACGCAATTTTCCGTTTGTTGTTAGTGCAACGGTCGGTGCCAGCTGATAAAGCACGGAACTAGTATGTAGTACCACACTAATACGGTATAGTGTACCTAGTGCGTGCTGGAACGTCATAATCCTTTCATTCACTAAATCCACTACGTGTCGCTTATCTGTTTTCCCGGAAATCTGCGTCCGTATCTGAAGAATAATGCTGACCTCACGTAGAAGCAAGACCCAGCCGATATTTACCATAATAAATTCGAAAGGACGTACGGTAAACTCGTAGAGTACTGGACATTACGATTTAAAACTTAAAAATTTAGTCTGATTTCTATACCTAGGTATCTGAAGTTTAACTACCTACGTGATATTTTTAATTATATTTAATCAACAAACAAAGAACATCTTATTCACAATTAATAACTCTTCTGTTGCGAATATTTAAAAACAGCTGTGAAAATGATAAATTGATAAAAAAGAAAGATCCAGTCTGTGTGATCTGTCTTCAAATTACAAGATTTACAATTCACGAGTTTTATAAGTACATATTGATCAGTCAGGTTAGCTCTATCAGCTCCTGTAACACTATAGGCTTGAAAAAAAGATTCCAGCCGAATTGAGAACCTCCTTCTTTTTTGGAAATCGTAAAAAAAATTCGAGAATCGATAATTATGATCAAATTAAAAACCTCCATCTCTATTTGTTTTCTGAAATATCATTTGTCTACGCTTTTCTTATAATAACTCGACTAGTTCGTATCGTAAGTATATCTAGGTCTATGTAGCACCTTACAAAATTTGCAACACAATGCAAACAATATATTTTTTTTAAATATTAAAATAATATGTACGAGTATGTATACCCCAAGCATTAGTCATAATCTTGGGTCGTTGGTCGTTTTACTCGTATGGTAGAGTCACTTCGAACTTTCTCCTTCGTTACTCAGCACGGTACCCATACCAGTCTGTAGGCCGCTTTCGTTTGCCGATTTAATACGATGATTGGTATTAGGTAGGTATATATGTAGTTATAAGTTCCGTTAGAATTAAGACAATAGATTTATTCTCACTTTCAAGAATGCTTACGTATAGTGTAGCTTGCAATTGAATAAGCAATATCGAAAAGGTCACAATATGTCGTATATTTTGGCGGCACCGTTCATTCTCATAAATGATTAACATGATCCACAAATGATCCACAAAAATAGAGCGTTGAATTTTTCGAAACTATTGCTGTATTATATGCACATGCCAGCACATATCATAATACTGGTAGCAATTGAGTATTTGACTGGCATTGTCAAAATGTGGATATTCATTAATTACAATCGAAAATATAACATGTAACTATAACATTTGTAAAAACAGAAAATAAATCGGTCAAAAAAATAATAAGCTATAAACCATTTTACTGCGCCTGTATCAGTTTCTTTCTAAAACGATGTATGAAGAGTGTATGGAGCTTCTGAATCATGACGTCATGTTGTAATAACGCTCTCTTTTTCTAACAGGAAACTTAAAAGCTCTTTATTTTGGAGACTAGTTAAGATATTAAAAAAAGAAAAATGTATATAAAAAAAAATCGTCAAATACCCAATAATTATACAAGGTTATGTATTTTAATTAAATAAAAACGTATGTAGATTGCATCGCCACCTACCACCTGAGATTGTTGTCAAAGAGTATCTTGTAGCATGCTTGAACAAGAACAAAAACAAATTAACTTACTCCGAAGTCAAACCAACTCGTGTAACAATGTAAATTTTTCAATGTAATTAACATTTTAGAATACAGATTAATTTCTTACTCTTGATTGATTCTTTGTCCATATGAAACAAGCACTTGAAATATGGAGTGCACTCAATGCATTAGTTGCTTCACGATATTGAGCCAAAGCCGCCGAGCTACCCGGCAACTATTTCCGGCACTACGCTATTGACTTTCAGTATAACGAGACTCACTACCTGCTGATTTACACCTCTATTTTTACCTGAACAGCTAGTGGAAATATTTAAAAATAACTTATATATAATTTAAGATATTTACATAAACAATTACGATGGTTGATGGAAGCGTGATCAGTTCTTTAACAAGCTTCTAGAACTAACGATATTTTCAAACAAATTTTAATTTTTTTATAAATACATATATGTATATCTAATTGAGATGCCAGTAGTCAAATGTCGTCGACCTAGCTTATGTACAGGTCTGAATCACAGTTTTAACCATCGTTTATCTACTTAATTATATTGTGTCATTCACCCTTTTTGGCTTAGGTCTTTGGCTTAGGTATATGTAACTTATTGAAATCATTAAATGAATGGAACATTTTGTGAATTAAACATTCAGCGTGTAGACGAATTAGAAAAATGTCAGTCTGAAAAATGAAAATTACTATTTGTAAAACTTGTCTATCACGTAAAAGGAATAATATAACCCTTGAAACCTATTTTAGAAGGTGCAAAATGAAGTCCTTTCAAACATATAATGTGAATAATAATATTCATCAATGATTTTTTTAATGTGCGAGAATGGAGACGATCAAAATTGAAAATCTGATTGTAGCAAGCGATTTTGATATCATTTTATTAAATTATTGCAAAAACATCAATTTAAAGATAGGATTGTTCAAGAACAATTCTGTATCTGTACCTTGGTACAGATACAGAATTCTTTTTCTTTATCAATGCATAATGAAAAGAAATGTGCTGACATACTCAATGACTCATCAACTTGAGGCATCAATGCTGTCTGGTTTTTTGGCAAAAAATCCCGGACAAGCCGCGAGGCATGAGCGAGCGCGTTATCATGGTGCAATTCCAATTGGAATGAATTGTTGTTCTACAATCCTGTTTGTTTTTGCGGATGGCCTCACGGCGTAAAACTTCTAGGTAATACTCCTTGTGAAACGTGCAAGCTGATTTAATTTTGTGTTTAGCAACAAAATTTAATAATACATTTTTCTTTGTCACTCAGGAACAATCTTGAAAAATCGCCAATCACAATAATCGCGTCTCAATCTACCAATAACCAACTAAACTAAATATTTGTTGGACCCAAAAAAAATGGTATCCTACAATGCATCCTAAAATGGCTAACTACTATTCGAAATTCAAATATTCCGGGTTATTTTTTGATCAGCCTACTTAAGTCGCTCAAACGCTAAAAAGCAGCCTTCAAATAGATTTTTTGTCGTTTGAGCAATCAGTTGGTCCATACAAAAAGATGTATTTATTGCTTTCGTCATATTCCATCGAACAGGGCCGATGTTTCTACGAAGTGCGCGGCTTTATTTTATTTTTTTAATAATAACTTCCATAATGTACGTACATAAACATAACTGAACATATAGGTATTGTTTTATTTATATTGTAGGGATGACGAGAAGTAATATGAGTCATATACTATTAAATAATATATGTAATTAATATCAAGCAGTGTCAAGCGTATGTTTATTCGACAGTGACGACTTTGTTGCAGATTAAAATCCTTTTAAAACCTTTTTCATCTAATTTAATTTTTGTTTAAGTTTAGATGTACCTATAGGTATGATAATCGCACATAAGGCTGTCATGAGTTTTAAGTTCTACTAGTCTATTAAAGTACTACAACTGAAATAAAAGGGGAGGCATATAAAAGATTATATAACATTGCGCATAAAACAGTTTAGGGAGAAGGAAGAACATCTTCAAAGTCTGTCGGTGCATTGGGAGAGAATTAATGAAGAGAAAGTCCACTTATAAGGTGGGCGAGAGCAAGTGGGCGGCAACCATTATGTGTATGTCATTAATATTCTGCACAGAGATTGAAAGTGTGCTCCTTACAATGCTACTATTGTGTAATAATAACTCTTTTTTTACCCAACTAGTAATGCTGGGGACTACGTGGTAGATAGCAGATATTTCAACAAGTAAAAAACCGGATCAATTTAAATACATATAAATAGTTATTAGTTGTATGAGAATTATCGAAAACCTGTTCGGTTCTTTACTCTGTCAACTTTTGATATTGATGAATTTTAACATAATATTTTGCAACTAAAAAAATCTTTGAAGTTTACTTATTTATGTATACTTTATTGCACCACAAAAACACAAAAATAAAGTAAAATTAACATAATATAAATGTAAATACAATAAGGCGGTCTTATCGCTAAAAAGCGATCTCTTCCAGACAACTTTTGCGCCTCGCACGCGTTAAACTCTTTTGAAACTCTCATTTTGAAGTCGGTTAAACAGCGATCGTTTCTTTGTGGGAAAACCTCTTCAGCGGAAAAGAGAGATATCGACGTATGACGACCGACGAACAAAGCAAGCAACGTAATTATTATCGTTTCCTGGTAGGAAATTGGGTACTTGTGATATATTGGTTTACGAGTGTTTGTTTCATTTCGTCGTTGTAAAAATTTTGGCAATAAAAGTATTATTTACATGTGCATCACGTTAATGTCAGAACGTTTTCAGTTCAGCAGTAGGATTATTTAAAAACATCGCTACAGTGTAATGTCCGCAATCACCTTTGGTTCACACCTAAATCGCTGAACTGATTTCGACAAAAGGCAAGGGGATTTAAAGGACTTGGTTTGTTGAATCCTGAAATAAATAAATAATACAGGACAGGTACGCTCTATCGCAGAATATCAGGGAGCTCCCATGCAATTTTTAAATACCTAAATCCAGGCAGATTTATAGTCGCGGAATCTAGACAGCAAATAAATTTTACTTTATTAAAGCAATTAGGTATAATGAATGTCCTTCATTCGTTTCACATTATAAATTCACACAGTCTGATGTTTTTTTGTTCTTAGGATATACGCTTTACAAATCGAGAAGGTTACGCGTAGGAACATTGTAACTTGTAACATCAATATTCCCACATAAATGAAGCGCTACCTACCTCATGTTAAATTATTATTTATTCGCGATATTTTAGTCTACTTTACGAACGTATTTGTAGGCCTTACTCTTGCTTTATTATCTTTGGCATAGATAAATGAATATATTCATTTATCTATGTCTCAAACAACAAATGCCAATCGCTCATTATAATGCCGTTTACGCATCACTGATGTTAACTCGAGTAAATTCAACTAAGTATGTTTATTTATTTCATGTAGGCCAAGTTGTAGCTCTTATATTATACTAGCTTTAACCCGCGGCTTCGCTCACGTTAGGTTCGATTTTTTAACCCCTTATTTAACCCTCTTGGGGTTGAAATTTTCCAAAATCCTTTCTTAGCGGATGTCTACGTCCTAACAGCTACTTGTATGCCAAATTTCAGCTCGATCGGTCCAGTGGTTAGAGCTGTGCGTTGATAGATCAGTCAGTCAGTCAGTCAGTCACCTTTGCCTTTTATATATTTAGATTTTGTAGCTCTTATGATAGCTTTTTGTAGATAAATTGATGTCCTAGGTACAGCAACGTACCCGAAAGATATACTGAATTCATTATTCTGTAAACTGCGATCCTCACTATAGTAATAAGCTAATACGACTAACAAATCCTAACAAATCAATTGTGTATTTGACTGAATCAAAATGTGGATATTCATTAATTACAATCGAAAATATGATAAGAATAACATTTGTAAAAACAGAAAATAAAGCGGTCAAAAACAAATAAGTTATAAGCTGTTTTAATACGACTATAACCGTCTCTTTCTAAAACGTGGAGAGTGTATAGAGCTACTGAATCGTGACGTCCTGTTGCAAGAGCGCTCCTTTTTTCTAAAAGGAAACTTAAAACCTCTATATTTTCGAGACTAGTTAAGATATTAAACAATGACATTGTGATCATTGTGACAACATTAAAAATGACATTAAAAACTTTTGCATGCAGGTTTCCTCACGATGTTTTCCTTCACCATTAAAGCAAGTGGTACTTAATCGCTTAAAACGCACATACTAAGTCAGAAACACATACTAAGTCAGTGATGTGTGGCTGGGATCGAACCCCTATGTGACATCTAAATATTGCATCGCACTATCTGCAGCACATATTATTCCCATTTGCAGATTTGCATCAAATTTAAATAAAATAAGAATATAGGTACTTTGTGGCACATTGAACCCTGTTCCCCCATCAACATGGTCACGGAGTCCGAGCACGCGGTACCGGTACGTTTTCCCGGTTTACTTTATTGTCTGCTGTCGGTCTACTTACCTCAAGTAATTGCCCAAGCAATCGCCATTGTTCTAAACAAGCAGCCGTATCTGTAGACAATATAATAGCTTTCAAAAATTGCCTGGGTTTGATGAAACTACAAATCTTTGAATACTTAGATAGACTTCGAAGACACAATCTGTTACATGAATTGTTCGCCGTAGAGTTTATCCGGGCATCACTCCTAAATTACGAAACATACCCGCCTTTGTTGGTACCTATCTATATATTAGATAGGTACTAAGGTATATTACGTTACCGACCTACTTTATTCGCCTTTTCGATCCGTGTATTATTTCAATGAGATGTGGGCGAAATGGCCGACTGTAACGTGTACCTATCTGTACCTATTTGTGTGCTAGTTAACATATTAACGTCAATATGGTATGGCCTTCCAGCGTACCTCAATGGTGTAGAGGTTAGATTCGGATGGGATTCATAACATCCTATGAGAAGCTTCATGTGAAAGTTATTGTGGTTTTCTGTCAAGAAATTCAACTAAGAGTTTGGAAGTTGGCAGTATTGCACCGCCGTGCCTCGGAGAATACATAGAAGCTGTCAGTCAAGTGCCTGCTCTTCCACCAGTCATGTAGCATTACGTACTACCATCACATCAATTTATCAGAGAGAATAGACATTGTGTTTGCTGTATTTGTGCACTGTAATGAATTATTCTGCTCTTCAACTCAGCGCATTTGACATTGGTAGGTACATAACAAAACGCATCCAACACTAATATTTTATTGCTATGCAGTTATTTTCTCTTAATATTTTCCTAGTAGCTAATAGCGAGTAGGCGGAAGCCCGCATCCTGCTTCGACCGTCACACCGTCACGCACGAAATATCAATAAAACGGCACAGTAATGTAATAGTTTTAAATTAATTGAAATATCGAGGAATTAGCTCTTTGATTCGGTACACTCATCTCTTGATGGATTTTAAAGTCACACTCCGCTATTAATATAATGCAGATAATATCAAGAATGCGCTTAGAATAAACAAACCTGGGGAGGAAATAAAGTTGAATAATAGAGATGTGATACACACAACACAATTGATTTACCTACTGTTGAAGTTGTTACTACTGTACTGTACTATAAAACGTCAACATTTTGTCTTCACTCTTTATCAACCGAAAGATATCCAATACTGTGCATGGATCTCTTGTATGGACTTCCACATATCTCCATCTTACGCCACCTGTATCAAGCGATAACCTGTAACTCGTCTGATGTCGTGGCTCCACCTAGTGAGGGGTCTGCCAACACTGTGCTTTCTGGTGCGAGGTCGCCTCTTCGACATCTTGGGACAGCAACGACCATCGGTTCTTTGAATTGTGTACTTGAAACTCTGTATGGTTAAAAGCACATCAAGACAGTTCATCATGGTCATCGATAAATATAGGTAAAGAAATCCTTTGTAGGCTTAAATAGATATACATTCAAACTTGATTCTACAAGAATTTTACCATTAGGTATATACAAAAAAATGTGTTAAGAACTTGGATTAATAAACGTATCTACTAAATATTATGTCCCTACAAACTCTAATTCAAATAGTGTCAGACTCTATTTTTTGTTGACTTTTCTCAGTAGAACTTTTCGCACCGATCGACGTTAATAATTACCTAGGTGTAGTTTTATATTATTAGCTGTAGCATCCATATAATATTATTACATCCCCTTGTCAGACCACCTGGCGAGAATTTCAAACACGTGATATTCTATACGCGTGATAGGAAATGCACTGTCTGCAATATGTATAATTGAATACGTGTATTTTCTACATACACCTGCCTACTAAGTACTGTACTATTTACATTTTTACTTGCAGTTGTATATTAATAGGTACATTGACTGCCAATCGATTAGAAACACTTTTTTTTATATTTCAAATATTTACCTATAAAAATTCAGCACTAAATAATTTAATAGCCGAGTTTTTCATTTTATACCTACACTGTTAACACAGCACGTGTAACAAAAACGTGCACGGATTTTTTTAACATTTTCATGCCATATTTTCGCCTGTCAGCAATAAGTAAAATAGAAAGCAGAGCAAAAAAATTATAACTAACGGGATAACTATTTCATTGGTTTAAACTTTAAACTATCAGAAGAATGGATTTACCAACCATAGGTATTGTTTGTCATGGATATTACAGCTGCGTAAATAGTAAGTTGGTAAACTATGTACAATTTGATATACTTAGTAATATTATTGATATTGTTATAATTATTTAACATACAATATTCTTAAGTTTAAAACTGAGTAAAATCAAGTATAAAATATCTTGCCCGTACCACTTGGCCGTAGTCCTTATGGTAATTGGTAACCATATCAGGCCGAGATGGTGTCATTAATATTATGAAATCCAAATTAGGTACAATGTGGTATGTAACAACATCAGAGAAATACAGTTGCCGTAGCTTTTTAGACCCTAAAAAAATAGCGCTAAGCGGCTAAACTTAATTGTTCCCAACAAAGTAACTGGCTGAAATAATCTACTCTTCGCGCGTGTAGAGACAATTTTCACGTCCATTAATTTCTTACTAACGACCAAAGGCTCTTAAGAGTATGAACGAACTTTCTAGTCAACTTTGAAAGGTAAAAGAAAAGTTAAATATTAATTATTACGTGGCCTGAAACTCAAATTCTTGCATTACGGTTAATCTTTGCCAGTCTCTGAATACCCTAATTATAATAATACTAGCTTAGGCCCGCGACTTCGTACGCGTGGAATGAGGTTTTTTAACTCTCTTATTTTAGGGGATAATAAGATTTGCATGTTGTGTTTACTTTAAAACGATTTTGCACACACTGTGCATGTATATAATGTATTAGATTATAAGCCTTTGCAAAAATCACTAGTAAACCTAATAAATAAAATAAAAATAAAATAATAAGTGTGCTATTGCAGACTGTAATCCAAATTGCCTTTCAGATAAATCAGTTCAGTGGTTGCGGCGTGATTGAGTAATAAACATACATCCAAACTTTCGCATTTATAATCCTTACTAATATCCTTACTAACCCTTACTAATCCTTACTAATATTATAAATGCGAACGTGTGTTTGTTTGTTGGTTTTTCCTTCAATCTCGCGGCAACAAAGCAACGGATCGACCTGATGCTTTGTTACCTGACCTGATAGTTGAAGACCGATATAGACTACTTTTTATCCCGGAAAAACAATGAAATCCCGCGGGGTTTTTAAATTATTTTTTTTTAATTTTTAAAAAAGCCGCGGGCATCAACTATTCACATAAAAGTAGATTCATACCTGAGTAAAAATTATTTAAGTAAAAACGTTTCTATTCTATTCTACAGTACCGCAATATACCTAATATATAAACACGCTGATCACTGAGCTCACACAGGTAAATAGAATCCTATTACAGATGCTATCGCATTAGCGGTCTGGCATGGTCAGTGGGCGCAGGGTGGAAACCCTACTCGGTGCATACGTGGCTGGATAGCCAGTACCTCATTTACGTAGTCGGTATAACCAGTGTTGAGCAATCATTAGATAACAATTACTGGCAGTCAGTGTGCCGGCTGTATTTATTTATAAACAGTGATGTATGCTCGTAAGCAGCAGATATAACTAATCAGTAATCACTACGTGAATTTGATGAATGATTGATTGTTAATTTTATCATATTGTGCTCGCTGCTTAGACTGACTACTGACTAACTACTGACAAACTACCAACGGCGATGTCGCTTTCTAATGACTTTTATTTTTATTATGGGCCAGTTGTATATTATTGTAATTTAAAGTAAAATTAGATCAATAAATAAAAAAGGTAGAGGGTTGCACAAGTTAGTATTCGTAAGTCTATGATCCCTATGGTTAAATGCCCTTTTAACAAACTTTGATTTTTACAAGCAATTTTTTTAGTTTTATTTGTTTAACATAAACGGCGTTGATTTTTCACAGCCTACGGCTACTAGCCTACTTTATAATACCTTCTAAGTTCATAAAATTTAGTAATTTTATTAACTACCCAAAATATGTAATCTGATATTAATTCGTATTATTTTTATTAGTCTATTGTAGGTATTGTAGTATACTTTATCTATCATACCTACCTATAGAATGAAAAGTATCTTTTGGGAAAACCATAGACAAAGAAAATTACAGAAACTTGTCTCAAGAGCTTAGGGACGAGATCATTACCCTATTGAGCGCAAATAGTAAGAACGAAGCCTTGCGATACGGAATTTTCACCAAAACATACGTAGATAAGTCCACATTCTCAATACTTTCGATTAGATAACAGATGTATTTTTATTGGAATTATTGATACCGATCTAGTTTTTTAACAACTACCATGTAATAGAGGCGAATGTCCGTAAACAAAAATATAACTAAAGTGTATTTAATTCTTGAAATTAAAATGTGGTTTCTTAAAAGTACATAAGCGATAATAGGTTGAAAGCGATAACAAACATTTAATTTTAAGATGGTTTGGACCGTGTATCAGTTTTTTGATAATAATCAACCCGCACGTAATATTGCGTGTAGTAAGTACCTACCTAATTACTTCATGACTTACTTATTTAAAACTTTGTTTCATACTTCCAGCCGTTTAAGAGGTATCCGGAAAATACTATTTTAGGACACTTTTGCCTTCTTTTTTGCAAACGTTGCCGGTGGTTCAGCGGCCTGAATTTTTGAACTGTAGTTGTGAAAGACTTACGCATCGCGTTGGTTTTAGCTTCCCACCTCAAAATGGTAAAGTTAAGGCTCTATTGACTAGACTTTATAGGCATTAATAACTATTATATCATAATATAGGTACTAGCGTATACTTATACCACATATGTCACAATTAAATAACCAATCTTTGATCTTTTATGCAAATAAAATATTGTTTTCAGTGAAAATATGCGGATGTTTTTCGATTGTTTTATCATGTTTTTTATACTGAAACCTTATTGCTGATAACTTCTGATAGTGACATAAAAATGTGTAAGTATACCTGTAGGTCATAGTAAATAATAAATGTTTATGATAATATATAGGTACCTTGCTATAGCTCCATGATAGGTACCTATACGTGTTTAATCCTTAGCATTAGCATGTCTCGCTGATGCGTGACTAATTCACCGTCACTCAGTTGTACGTTTCGAACTTGACCCACATCTTATGAGAACCTATTGTTTTCACGCCTGACCTCGATTTGCGATGTCAACCGTCGTCTTGACTTGAAAATACTTGCATTTCCTTAAGCGTCCTTCCAAAAACAATGGTAAAGTATCGTTCTTTTCGAGAGTCCTCAGTCTTGAGTTTCCTTCCCATTATAATTAATTCGCATCATTTATTTATTCATACTTACCTTTTCTTTTTTATTTCATTTTTGTATTGTCCAAGTGCCTTGTATTGTTTTGTAAGATTTGTAAGTTAATGAGGCCTAATTGACCGCCGAGATTAATAAGAAAGAGGCTTTTAAACGTCATTTTTCGAAGTGAGGTATTTTATGATTTTTTTTTGTAGGTTATGTTAATAATATGAAGGTTTTTTATTGTGGATGTAACATGTACCTAGATGGGATATATCCAAGACCACAAATCTTTCTACTTAGAATTTTCTTTGTCTATTCCAATTAGGGTCCTACTTTACATTTTGCACCTGCCTACTTTACTTTGCATTTTATACCTACCTACACTTATACCTTCCACAAAGCTTCATCAGGTTTAAGATCATAAAACGCAAATCGTGTTAATACCATCTACGCAGTCAACCAAAACTTTCCCAACTTTCATTACCCCACTGGCAATTGAAACGAAATCCCGTTATAATAATATACCATTACCCTAGTCTGCTGCATGGCACGCGCTTTCCACGACTTTAATGAGCTATACCACAAAAATAGCTTTAGGTACACGTTTATTAAGCCACTTACAACTTTAAAGGTGTACAATTCTACCGTTATTACAAAAAATTCTATTACCATGCCTAATTGTTATATACATGATAACAATGTTTATTTTTTGTCTAAAGATGTATTTTTACTTATTTCACAAGGTCAGAACTTATTATTTTTCACGGATATATTTTCAATTCGATTTTGCATCTTGCATATCTTGCTCGTAGATCTGACATCATCAGGTGTGTGTAACCCGAGCCGTACTGACGGCCTGCCCTTTAAGCACGAGATACATTCGTATCTAATGAGCAATAATGACCTTACTGTGTACCACCACCGTTTCATTACCACTCCCACAAACGACTTGGGTCAACATTTCTTACGCAAGGCACTCGTTACATAGGTGGTCGTTTTTCTATCTATGAACAATGAACATGAACAACATCGTTAAAATAACACGACTATCAAACGTTAATTTGGCTGTAATGTACTTGGCCTCAACTTGGTTCTTTGAAACACAAAGCACATGTGAACTAGTAGATGGTACCCGTGACTTGGACTAAAGTTTATTAAATCCCGCGGGAACTCTTTAATTTTATGGGATTAAAAATGTAGCCTATTCAATCCTGGGTATGGGCTTTCTATTTATTTCAGCTAAATCGTTTTGGCGTGTAGGAGTAACAGATAACAAGATGGGTATCCACACACTTTCGGATCCCTACAATCGTACACATAATAATACTATGTTCAAATGAATCTGAAGAAAAAAATATTAAAATTCAGGGTAAAAAACAAAGGCAGTCATGGGGACTGTCGACAGAAGTGAAAACCTTTGAGTATAATATAACCAACGTGAAAACACGTCATTCTCGTGGCTTCAGACACACTGTTAACATTGTCGATAACGCGATCTCATAAGTTTTTCACTATCAAAAATCACTCAGCGTTTAGCCTAAAGAAGTTTTCACTTCAAAAACTAATGTTCGGTTGTTGTTGTTTCAGGCATGTCCCTAGACGAGGGTAGACAGTCGCAGCGGCCCTACCGCTACGGCATGGTGCTGCTGTGCGCCGGCGCGCTCATCAACTGGCTGGGGCTGGCGGAGGACTACGCCGAGCCCGTGCGCTACGTGGGCGTGGCCTGCATCGTGGCCGGCGCGCTGCTCATCTGCGCCGCCATGTGCTGCTGGCTGCAGTCCCCGGCGCGCCAGCCGCAGGCCGACCGCGCTTCGCCAGACACACACCAAGTGAGTTCTACTCGTCGACTTGTCCACCTGACACCGGCTTCCCACGATGCGTGAAGGTGGCTTCCCATGGGGCGTGATACTGCGGATAATAAGCTCGTTCGTCCTATCCACTATACATAGTAGCCGAACAAGAAAACTCTGTGCGCGTGCACGGCTTTCAAGTATCAGCAAAATGGACAGGTTTTGATATGGCTGTTTATCTTTGGATGCATCGCACGAGCTCGTACCACACCTTTGTAGTCACCCACTCGCGGCGGATTGGCCATCGACTATGGCAATGCCAAAATGAAGGGCAAAGATTAAGGGTGTGAATGTTCCATCGAAGCGAATAAATACTGAGCCGATTTTGAAGTGTCAATCGATTCGTTATGATGATCGGAGTGACACATAGGCTGCATTTTATGCGAACCAAATCAATATTATGGATATTACATCCAATTTTCCTATAACTAACATAACTTTTTTTTATTTTCAAGTTTACCTAGATTGTTTAAAAAATAACAAATAATTAAAAAATCTTGTAATGATAAGGAAAATAATACGGCGCACTGTGGAAAACACGGCTGAGGGATTACTCAGTACTCACGTTATTGTCTTTTCGTAATTTACTTAATACCGTCAACAATATAATTTGCAGAGTAGGTACCTGCCTTGGCACATTCGTACCTATAGATTTCATTTTTAACCGACTACGGCAAGAGTTATAATTTTAGATAATCTTAGCAGTATTGTACTCGTAATGTATGTGTAATAATGTATGTAGGAACTTAACTAAATAAACTACTGGACCGGTTTTGATAATGCACCTCATTATTAACTCATTATCAAAACCGGTCCAGTAGTTTAGGCGCGGTCCGGTCCAATCAATTCGTTATTATGATGGTGGCATTCAAATTTTATACGAACAATTCAATATGACGGATGTTCTAACTTAAATCTAATTTTTCGTAGTCGAGCAACAATTTTTAAACTTTGTTCTTGTTAGAATAATATTATATACTTATTTACAACAATGTTCTATGATATAGATATGGTCATAAATAATTAGGAGTTTCCCGTTTACATAACATTGTTAAGTATAATATTGTATCGTTACAGATTGACGATCCCATCCACGTAATATCGATGCCAGATGAGGAAACGATGCAGCAGAAGCCGCCAGACTACGACACGGTGGCGGGCGCGCCGCCCACCTACGACGACGCCATCAAGTTGAACCCGGCGCGCCTGCTGCCCGCCACCAGCAGCACGCGCAGCCCCGCCGAGAGCGAGGTCACCATCATCCCAGGCCAGCTGGACGACGCGCCAGCCCCCGCGCCCGCCGTGCCCCCCGTGCCCGTGCACGCGGCGCACGCGCAGCCCCAGGTGCCCAAAACCCCGCCGCCCCCCTACAGACCGCCCCAAGCGATCAGATGAAAGCTCGGCCGGAAAGCTGTGTTACTTTAATCGACTGCTGTTTCATGTGATGTGACTTGTGAGTGACGCTGCGAGCGGTCGACCGCGCAGCGCGTCGAAATGTTGCGGTATTATTTCGATTGTAAGTACTTATCGAGTTATCATACATATCCACGCATGAAACGATTTTACTTTAACTTATTTTTATTAGGATGTCGAGCGTAGGAACGATGCGTACCTACTTATGTGATATTAAAAGGTTAAACGTTAAATATTAGGTAATTAGTTACTTAATTTACCTACCTGCTGTATATAATTATTGTAAAAAAAGAACTTTTATAAATTAGTTTGTTGAGTAGTGAGCAAATATAATGTGTACCTAAGTAATAAAATTTCTTCCAGATGGCATAAACTCCTATTTTGATTATTTATTAAGAAGACCTAGGCAGCTTAATTCAATGATGTCTTCAGATTACTTGAATAAAAAAAATGTTTATGTAGCATTTAAAACCAATGGAAACACTGTGCCATTTAAAAAATAACTAGAGCTGTAATATTAAAAAATATATTTGGTACAGTACCGTTACATTTAACCTTATTTAATATAACTCAGTTCCACTATTTGAAGATAGCGCTTCACTTGCTCAATTGAATAAACACGTGTTCATAATGTTGTATACTTTAATAAAAATACCTGATAATACCTAATAAGTATAAAAGTACTGACGAACAGTTATTATTTAAAAATACTGAAGAATATCTCTTTTTGAATAGTACCTAAAGAGGGTTTAAATAAGACTAAGTAGCTGACTAACTTAACTTATGCAAATTACTCAAGTAAAAAATTTAACAAAATTTCTGTCTTCAATAATCTTTAGTTAGGTACGTTAGTTATTATCAAAATATCAATCAGTTTGTTTATATTCTAGTCTTAATTTATTGACTACGACAAATGAACTTTTTGTTAAATAACTTGCATAATAAATCTGTACACGTTTATTTTGCACAACTTGGAATTGATATAAATATAATTAATCTCAATGTAAAAAAAATTAAATTTTTATAAATTGCAGCATTTGCATAACCTATGTTTAGTAGAAAACTATGTATTACCTACAGTACTCGTATACGCTAGTGCTGTCTATGTACCTGTTTTTTTTTTTCAAATTCTTTGTTTAAAAAATTAACGGCATCAGAAGCAAGTGATGTAAAAGTTTCCATACTGAAACAGGCGTACCTAAGAAATAAATGTCTACTTATAATAATTATTAATGTAATTAAGTCTTGTCTTAATATAAAATCAACTGTATCATTCTACTTATCACCATATCAAAAACATTTGTTATATAAAGCGTATACGTATACCTATACCTGTATCAATCGTATCTGTAAATAACTTTCAATAATAACATGATATCACCAACAATGGACTGAGTCAGTCACTGACATGTGACTGCAGTTGATTGGAAGTAAAATTCAATAGAAAATTTTGCTACACTCACCTACCTACTTACCTACTCAGGTATTACTTACCGAAAAAATCTAGGTTTTCTAATCAGTACCTACCTATTTCGTTTGATTTCGCGCCTATATCCTGTATTCATATTCCAACCGCTATCAAAAAGTATTTGCGAAAGACTTAGAAACCTAAGTAAGCTATTTATAAAATTGTACATCTACTTCGACTGTTAGTTTAGGTGTAGGAGTGTGCACACAGTTTTATCACTTAGACTTATCTAGTTCTTAAACTAGATCTTGTTTTAATGGCAATTACTGCACCTACCTACTGTAACGTTTTCGAATTGTGCATTTTGCAAGTGAAAACTTCCAATCCATGTTCCCAATGTCATTGATTACTTTAAATGTAAATGTTTATAGACAACCAATGATTAGAATAAATACCTAAGTGTTTGTGTTCATTTCGCCTTATCTTGTAAATTAAAATACTTATAGGTAGGTACCGACCGCCACTTCAACTTAATCGTTAAACCCATCTGAGCTTGCAATAAATTGGGACCAATAACTAATACTTTATTGTAACTTTGATATTATAACATCATCGTAAGTTGCCAGTTTTGTGTTAAGATTTACAATGCTGAAGTTGTGCATTTATCTATTATTTGTACATTTTACAAAGATACAAAATTCGAGTGTACGTACATACAAAATAAATGTTGTTGCGAATATAACCTTGTCATTTTATTGGCTTCCTCGTTAACATTTTTATCCTATATGTAATTTTAATAGCAAATAATTACACTACCTACTTCCTTAACAGAATGCATACGATATGCATAAGTATATTCACTATGGCATCTCTATTTCATTTTATGAGTATCGAAGTCGTCGTCGTAACATCGTATTCACTATTCATAAGAGTCGCAGATTCGAATATATTAAAAACATAAGTAATAGCAGCAGCAGTTTGTAGTAGTAAGTATCGGTACTACCATCAGGTGAGATCGCAGTCAAGGGCTATCTTGTCATCGAATAAAAAAAAAAGTATCCTATGGAACTATTATAGGTAGGTACTAGTAGCAAAGCTTTAGTGGAGAGGGGTCCCAAGTTGCTGAAATCGCGTCCTCGTTATGGAAAGCACAGAGTCCATTTACAGCAGACGGGCAGACGACATTGAACGAGTCACAGGGAGCCTCTAGATACAAACGGCGCAAGACCGACATGTTTCGGAGGCCCCACAAGAGAACGATGTCTATCGGATTCATGTAGGCCAACTTGTAGCTCTTATGACACATCGACACAATAGTCTGCTGAGATGTTACAAAAGTTAATTTCCGTATGAGTCAGTGTTTAAGTTAATGACAGATTAAATCTAGTCACCGTTAATTGTAATATGTCCAGTTCCAGTAACGTAGACTATAGTCATGAATTTATATACCTACTGCAATAAGGCTTTCAAAATAAAACGTAGTAGTAGCGAAACAACTTATAAATAAGTACAAGCTACGAATAAATAGACTTATTATTTATTCGTAGCCTACAAGTCATTTTATTATCAATTTCTAAATTATGTTTTATAAATACCTAGGTTTTTAACATAAGGTATTTGTTAGTACGATAAAGAAACCTGTTTGTATCGGTATGAAAGTGACCTTCACTCGCCTCATACTTACGTGCTCAAAATAACTTTAAATAATAGGATTCGTTTAACAGGCTTATCTAACGATTACAGTTCTGACGCCTATGCAAGGTTTCTGAGAAAGGAAAAAGAGTTAAAACGTTGCAGTGTGTTTGAGGTTTATAGCGTGTTTATAGCAAATTCAAAACTACCAAGTTTACCAATTTTCGCATTTTTGGTCGGTATGGAATAAGAATAATAATTTATTTACCAAAATAAAATTAAACACTATTTTATAACAATTTTATCAGGGCGGGGCATCTGCTTTTTTATCTCATCCCGAGGAATTAAAAAACTCCTGAAATAGTTATTATTTATTATAATCAAAAGCTTCAAAAACCCAACGGTTAAAGATGCGGACTGAAAACTGAAAGGTTGCAGGTTCCATTCCCATCCATTGCATAACGTCGTATCTACTCCTACTACATTCCACTTATTTGGAGAACCAAAAGAATATAATCACTTCGTGTTGGAGGGGAGAAGAGAATAAGACATAAGTTCAGCTTAGCTGATATTCTCTAAAAAAATCCTACCTACTTGCCATGCTTTAGTCATTCTTCCATGTCTGTGTTTTACTTATTATCATTGTACCTAATTACTACCGTTTACGGTAGCTTACAAACACTGTTCCTACATGTGGTCCAGACTGTCGCTATGTGGTCGCTATGAGCACTCCGTAAAAATGTACCTATTCACTGTTCCAGTATATGCGTTTTATTCTATTACATACCTACTCTATCGCTATCGCGTGTCTATTTAGTCTATGGCGGCACAAACATAATACCTATAAGAGTAAGGTTTACGGGCACAGTTTACGCGTGGTTTGCGGGTAGCTAGTGTTCTGTGGTTTACGGTAAGTGCCTCCAAAGACGAGGGACAGGTAGGTACTTCATCGATGCCCAATCTATACCATAAAGCGCGTGATACACATACATGCTAGTAGATGGCATGCTAGGTTCTGGTTAGCTACTGGCATACCAGATACTGGCAGAATGTCAGCGCGTGATGTACATGCTAGTGAATCGTATGCTAGTTTCTAAACTTCTACGTACAACGTTTCTAAAAGTTCACAAAATGAATAGGTATTTATGAAGAAATAAATAGTGTTGCAATACAACTACAACAGCAAGTATATTAGGCAAAAAATAACAAAAACAAGCACAAAAATTAGAAATGAAACAATGAAGTACTGTCCTCTGGCGGGGCACGGACTTTAGTCCACTTTAGCTTTAGCTCCGCGTCTGTGAAGGTCTTTATATACCACAGAGTAGGTACTTAGATAAAAAGTAAGCAATTTGCACAAACCGTAGAGAGAGAAGACATAGAGCCAGTGACGATTTCTTTCTCACTCACACTAAAAAGAGAGCAGAAATAAAGTTACTAATGTGATAAACAGAGACGCAGCTACCCAATTTTTTGTCCCTCATCGTGTAACCAGTTTTTTTCAAGGTCGACACACTTTTGTGCGAAACAAACTGACAGTTAATAAGAAAATTTAGTATCTATGTGTGTTGCCAGCTTTAGGTACCTATACAATGTCCCGATTTTCCCTATCCTACTAATATTATAAATGTGAAAGTTTGAATGTATGTATGGCCATCCATACATACATCCAAATTTCTAAATTTGGCACGGAGATAGGTTTTTTTTTAGTAATGTCCTCTGACATACCGTAACGGCGGGTTACTTTGGCTACTTTTTCAATTTTTTTTTTAATTTTTGTTGAAACAAAATAAGGTCGTGATGGAAGAAATGAATATTATGAGAAAAGAAAAGAAAGATGATGGATACTAGAATATAATATATGTCGGCGATGATTAAAGTGTATTCAGTTAGATAGTGTCGGTTACTGTTCTGAATCATCCTGAAGTTTCGTTCGAATGTCCAACGACCAGTCGAGAACTGTTGGCGATCTTAAGAATTATTTTATTTGCAAAGTTCTTAATTTTTAAAGCCATTTTTAAATAGCTAGAGGCAGACTTTTTATGTTTTTTTTTTATAATTATTAACTTAAACTATGAAGAGTTGCAGTTTTATACGACTGCCTGAAAAAAAGGAATATACTGTTTATTTCATTAATGATGATTTTGATGACTAAATATATATATTTTTTTGCTTTTAATTCAATAGCATTACTCGATCGAAGGAAAATTTTAACTGTTCTTTACAAATTATTTTGTGTAACATTCTTACTAATTTGATAACGAAAAAAAATTTTCCTTTGTGTTACATACATCTTTTTTCAAAATGACTCACATATGCTAAATTTCTATTCGGCATTTCAATATTTTTTTTAAGGAGCAAATAATTATCTAGTGAATTGGTCCTATGAAACTACATTAAAAAACTTTGATATAAAAAAAAATATTTTTAAAAAACCGACTTACGCGTACAAACTAAAATTATTTTATACTTTTAAGTGGTGGTTGAAGTTAATATTGTGTGCAATAAAGAATAATAAATTCTTTATTGCACACAATATTAAGATATATGTAAAAAATAGAAGCTTACCCTAATAGGTATGTCTCTCCCAGACAACCTTATATGTGTAGGTATGTTATTTAAAAAATAAAACAGTTCAGCATCTGTCCTTTTGTCGTTTTATTTAAAAATCCTGGGAAGAATTTTCCATCTAATTTGGGGTAACAGGGAAGTGCAGTTATTGTGGCAACATTAAACTCACACTTGTCATGTGACGTCATCGTTACGTCATGTTATCTCTATTTCAGTCGCGGTTACACAGTACCTTGGTCTATTGCCTTCTCTGTCTACGGCACAAACATATAAGTTTGATCACAGACTAAAATGGTAATTTTAATTTTGTAAAGAGTAAACTTAAAACTTGTAATGTAAACAAATTTGTAAAATCGCAAGGAGTAATTCGCTACGGAAAGTCGGTCTAAAATGTAAAATGCTTTAACAAATTTAACCAGAAATTATACACTAATTATCGTATTTATGAAGAAGATGCCCGTTGAATTAAATAGCCTAACAGAGGGGTGGTTAGAACTAGAGAGCGATCCAGGATTGTTTACTTTACTACTAGAGGATTTCGGAGTTAAAGGAGTTCAAGTGGAAGAAATATACGATTTACATAAACCCCTGGAGAGTCCAGTCTACGGGTTTATCTTCCTATTCCGTTGGATTGAAGAAAGACGTTCGCGTCGTAAGTTTGTGGAACAAATTGAAAGTTTTGTTCGCGATGAAGAAACAATTAATAACATATTCTTCGCGCAACAAATGGTACCCAACAGTTGCGCGACACATGCACTGCTATCAATATTGTTGAATTGCCCAAACCTTCATTTAGGGGAAACGCTTAGCAGGTTGAAGGTATGACATTTTGCCAAGCACTATAGATTGAAAATATTATAAGACAATCTAATAAGAAAAAACTGAATACTATATATTATTTGACAGCTGTATTTCAGAATTCCTGGTTATTAAATTTGTGACTTGTGTGTATAATAAGCTCAATTCATCATTGCTTTACACTCTGCGAGTGTTTAATGCTGTGGTTCTGTACCTGACCTCTGATCTTATTGGATTACCAGCAACATTGTGCTGTGTGAGAAAGAGTGCACCTGTGTTACATCTGTATTATTTCTAATCTACATAATACAGTTATTCCCCCGCGTTTATTGAATATGTAAGAAATTATTCTAAATTGTTTAAAAATGTGTGCATACAAGCAAAGTCACTTCACATAAAACAAAAAATTGTCAATTCTGATAATAAAATTAAAACAACATGGGACATCATCGGCGATGAAATGAGTAACCATAAGGTGCATAATAATAATAAATTGGAGCTTAAAATTGATAATCATGTAATTAACTCCGATATAGAAGTTGTAAATACATTTGAGAACTTTTTCAAAAATATTCCAATTACCACAACCAGTTCTCTAAATTCCTCGCCGGCAGAAGCCTATCGTCTTCTAAGTAGCAATGTCTCTGAGTGCAATAAGTTATTTAAGTTTGAACACGTTACCCCATATGACATAGTCAAAACATTTAAATCTTTACAAAATAAGAAAACAGCAGATCTATGGGGGATATCAGTTAAAATAATTCATAATGTAATTGATATTATTGCGCCGTATCTTGCTTTAATTTTTAATAAATCAGTAGATTCTGGATCTTTTCCAGATCTTATGAAATGTAGTAAGCTAATACCGCTTTTTAAATCGGGCAGCAAAAGTGACCCGAATAACTACAGGCCAATTTCAATTTTGCCAACTCTCAGCAAGATATTCGAAAAAATAATGCTCAACCAACTGCTTTTACACTTTAATTTAAATAAACTCCTACACACTGAGCAGTATGGCTTTACAAAGGGTCGATCAACAACCGATGCAGCCGCAAGGTTATTACAACACATATTCGATGCGTGGGAGAACTCACAGAATGCCATTGGTATTTTCTGTGATTTGTCAAAGGCATTCGACTGCGTTGATCACGAGACTCTTTTGCTTAAATTGAGCCACTATGGCATTAAAGATTTTGCACTTAGTCTCATTGCGTCTTATCTCAGCAACCGAGTCCAAAGAGTATGTGTCAATGATGTAAAATCATCCGGATCAGCCTCAGTAATGGGTGTACCCTAGGGTTCTATTCTAGGTCCATTCATGTTTTTGGTCTACATAAATGATTTACCACATTTTGTCCAAAATACTTGCGATATTGTACTATTTGCTGATGATACGTCCTTAATTTTTAAAGTCAATAGGATGAAAGACAATTTTGACGATGTAAATAATGCATTATCTCAAGTTTCTGAATGGTTTACGGCAAATAATCTCCTTTTAAATGCTAAAAAAACAAAGTGTGTTGAGTTTTTATTACCTAACATGAGAATTGTCAGTAAAAATTTAAAGATAAATAATGAACCTTTGAAAACTGAGGACTCCACAGTGTTTTTGGGGTTAACCCTGGATTCAAAGCTACAATGGGGCACCCATATAGCAACGCTTGCTGGCAAACTTAGCTCTGCTGCTTACGCTGTTAGGAAGATTCGACAGTTGACTGACATGGAAACTGCAAAAATTGTTTATTTTGCATATTTCCATAGTATTATGTCATACGGAATCTTACTATGGGGTAAGGCAGCCGATATTGGAAAAATTTTTGTTTTGCAGAAGAGGGCAATCCGCGCAATCTATAATTTGAGGCCGCGGGATTCCCTTCGAGAAAGATTTAAAGAGATAGGCATTCTTACAGTAGCTTCACAATATATTTATAACAACATAATATTTGTCAGACAAAACATTTTGAGTTACAAAAAAAAGAGTGATTTGTCCGATAGACCAAGTAGAAATCCAAATAGGCTCATGTTTCCTGGGCTGCGCCTCAAGAGGGTCCAAAAGACATTTGTGAGAATGGGCGTGACGTTTTACAATAAAATTCCACAGTCAATCTTAGACTTGCCTCTACACAAGTTTAAGAAATCAATTAAATCTACTCTCATGAAAAAAGCATATTATACAATTGAAGACTATGTAAATGATAAAAAAGCGTGGATATAATTCGCTCCAGTGATTCATAAGACAGTAATAACTATCCTGTGTTCAATAACAATTGTAAATTTTTTTATTTTTTTGAAAAGAGCAACCGCCGAGTTTCTTGCTGGCTCTTCTCGGCAGGAAAGGCATTCCGAACCAGTGGTAGATTCATTGACGATTCAAAAGTGCTTGTAAAAGTTTATTTGAATAAAAAATATTTCTATTTCTATTTCTATTTCTAGTTATTAAATAAATGGGTTTAAGAAGCACACCTCATCTGCAAACCAATGTACATAATTGAATAATTAATTACAATTTTAGCATCATACACTTTGTATGAATCCTGAGAACAAAGGCTGGGCAATAGGGAATACTCCAGAACTGGCCTGTGCTCATAATTCACATGCTATACCACAAGCTCGCAAAAAGACAGACAAAAATGCTGGTGTTTCTACTGGTCGCTTCACAGGTAAACTTTATACTATTTTACAATGTGTTTGATCAATGAATTAGACTGACATACAAAGTTGTACGTGGGGTCACGTCTGATAATCCAAATGATTTATCAAGCTTGTGGAGACTACATGGATGAGACAAGCACAACATTGTAAAGAATTCATGAGGAGGCCTATATTCAACAGGGGACATTTTTAAAACTAATTCCATGCGGACCAAGTCGTGGGCATCAGCTAGATATTTATAACTCATTGCAATAAATCCTGCAATTGAGTATTTGACTACAGTAAAAGCTCTTTATTCGCGGGGGATACGTTCCGCAAATATGCCGCGAATACCGAAACCGTGAATATGGAATGGTAATTTATATGGGATTATAGGGGATACGTTCCTAGGTGACAAAATAAAAAACATTAACTTAAGTTTTTGACCATATTTGATTAATTATTATTTTCAGGTTTAGGCAATGGTTAAAAGAATTTTGTAATTTTTTCTTGCTTGACGCTTTTTAAAATCTCCTTCAATTCAGACTGATATTCAGCAGTCGCATTAGCATTTTGCCTCTTAATAACCTCCTCCTTTTTGAAAGTCGGTTAAAAATAAGATTTTGTTCTATAGACGGATCAGTTTTCATAAAAAAATCACAAAGCTCATTTGCCATTCTTAAACCTTCACTGAGATTTTACAAATATTAGTTCATTTGACGACGCGTTTACAGACGATATTGGGCTTGATGCCTATTGGAATCCTTTTTATGTTTACCGATGTACCGATTAGATCCGCGAATAGAGAAATCTAGCCGCGAATATAGGAATTGGGTCGCATTTTTTTAATCCGCGAATAGTGAAAACGCGAATAAAGGAAGCGCGAATAAGGAGCTTTTACTGTATTATCAAAATGTTAATTAATTACCATTGAAAATGTAACATGTAAGAATAACATTTGTAAAAACTGAAAAAAAAAATTTAAAAAAGTCAAAAAACAAGTTATAAGCTGTTTTACTGTGACTGTGTCCATCTCTCTTAAACAAAATTTTCTATGGGACTACTCGCTCATAATGTCATAATTTAGTACAGCTCTCTTTGTCTAACAGGAAACTTAAAAGCTATACTTTTGGAACTAGTTAAATAATTTAAAAAAAAGGCATTGTACTATAATACTGAAAACCCAATTCCAGGTGAAGCCTACCACTTTGTGAGCTTTGTGCCAATTAATGGCTCTCTGTTTGAGTTGGATGGACTGAAACCCTATCCCACTGACCATGGGCCCTGGGCCTCTGATGAGGATTGGACGGACAAGTTCAGGAGGATGATGGCTGAGAGACTAGGACGCGATGCTGGGGAGCAGGTGCACGACATCAGGTATCCAGAAAATGTTCTGCTTGCATTGAAGAATATTTACTTGCCAACTATAAGAGTGGTCCTGAAAAAACTATTAAGGTGATCTGTAGGAAAACCCAAGTTACCACCATAGCCCAGCCAGTCATGAAGCTGAAGTAGAAAAGGGTAGGACACATAGTTCGAAGAATTTATGATCATTCTGTGTTCCAAAGTGCTGGAGTAGTGACCCCACACTGGAAAGCACAGTGTGGGCAGACCCTCCATTAGGTGGACTAAAGACCCCAGATGAGTCAGAGGAAGCCACTGGATGCTGGAAGCGCAAAAACATGACCTGTGGAAGAGACATTCCACGTGGACATCTATTGGTTGATAACGAAGGTAAACAAATATATTCCCATAACCCCGCAGTTGTATCCACATTATGATAATGTTTGAAGCTGTTCATTCCAAATTGCACTACCTATTCTGATCATTGGTGATAATATACAATGATATTGCTATTCCAGATTTAATCTCATGGCAGTGGTGCCCGACAGGAGGATTGCACTGACACAAAGGTTAAGTGCATTGGAAATAAATCAAAAGAGAGTCAAAGAGGCAATATCAAAGATTGGAAAACATTTACGACATCTTATTAATAAAAATAGGGAGTTTGGTGGTAAGAAAATTCAATTTCTTGTAATGTTAAAAGAAGTATCATGAATTCATGATTTAATTATTTTGTGTGAAATCTTTAAACCTAAACTTTTTTCTGTCGCTGTACATACTGTAAAGATGATTTTCCCAGAGTGAAAAAAAAAATAAGAAAGAAAACATTTACTCAGTAATGTCACAAACAAATGTACAAACCTAAAATTAATCACCTGTGACACCACCCAGTAATGACTTTATACTGAAAACCAAAAGGTTGATTCTTCAATCCCTATGCTGTTGCAATGTAGTTGTTGTATACACTCCAAAACAAGCTTTACGCTTATTTTGTGGAGAAAGGGAGAGAATACACATTAGTCATATTCAAAAAGACAAATAAATAAATCTGAAATCATTACTGGGACTAAGGTACTGTAGCATATTATTATTCCATTTTATTCTTAAAACAATAGACAGCCTTGTTCAATACACAAATAGAATAAATGGCTTTCTGGCACTGGAAAATAATTGCATGCAAAATTGTCTAAGTGTGGAAACTAATATTTGCATATGAGGTCAAGGGTTTCTTTCATTTTCTTTATTGTTTAATAGATTTGCCAACCTTCAGAAGCCATGGCAGTTCATGTAACTGTTCTTAGCTGTCTCTGGTCTAGTGGTTAGCATGTCCTACAGATAACGAGGCCCCGGGTTTGATACCAGTTGGGCCAAAAAAGGAAAGCATGTAAAAGTCGATTATGTAAAAAATGCATCAATCATTGCTACAGTCTAAATTGGCTGAATTTATTGGGTTTTTTCTGCATGAATACATTTTAGCCAATAGCGAGTGAGTATCCACCAATCAGAGGCGATTGCAATTGTCACACTAGCAGTCATTTTTAGAGAATCGGACTACTATGAAAGTGCACTCATTTTCGTTTAGTTTGCACACACACTTGTGCACTATAATATCTGCTAACCTCTGGAGGTTGGCCACTGTGGTTGGATTCAGTAGGGAGGACATTATTATTTATTTTGTATTCATTCTGTATTGGGGTCTAGACTTCATTTGGACCTGCACTGCAAGCAAACTGCTAAATAGGGAATGGGGAATGTACATATTTATGCAATATATAATGTACTTTAATTTCACAGAAGATTCAATATCCCAAAGTAATCACAACGACGCGGGGAACGACAGCTGTATTCAAATATCGGAAGATGCAATCCTAAATGCTCTCGATGCGTCGGAAGTGTCATCTCTGGACATGGACTTTACACAGGGCATCACTATAGAGATCGGCGCGATGGACCGAGCGCACTATGACGAAAGCCTCACACTAGGTATTTATATTATTTACATTCAATGGCTAGTTAGCTCTTTACTGCAGTATCTCCCTGATGGTGAGTGAAGATACAGGCTAACGTGGAAGGGGTATGGCAGTGTAAATTAGAGCCAAATTCCTAATCGGTTTCTACACACCATCTATGGACTGCTAATCGCCTGGCAGCGTGACTCTGAAGGTAGGGTGGTAACTACACAGCCAAAGCCTCCCACCAGATTCAACCAGAGACATTACAGAAATTAAGAAATCCTAAATGAACGCCGCTGGGAATCTAATCTCTCACCCATAAGACAGCACCAGGGAGATCAATATCACATTAAAATAAAAACAGCATAGAAATAGAGTACCATCTCTCTATTGCATATTTCTTATTGAAACATGAGAAAATTCATTTTGTTTTCAGCTGATCCTGTGGAGTCAGGTACAGCTGTAAAATTTGTCTGTATAAATGGAGAGAATCAAATACTTTCTGATGTAAGTTTGCTCGTTCTTTTTATTTAATCTGTTTGACTTTAGTTTGCTTAAGTATGACATAGGTTACATTTTATCCCGGAAAATTAAAGAGTTACCACGGGAACGAATAATGGTTTCCTTAATCCACGCGGACGAAGTCGCGAGCCTCGTCTTGTAAAACCAAAATCAAAAAAATCAAAATCAAAATTTATTTATTTCATATAGGCCAACTTGTAGCTCTTACACGTCATAAATCTACCACCGGTTCGGAATGCAGATTCTGCTGAGAAGAACCGGCAAGAAACTCAGCAGTTGCTATTTTCAAAAAAAAAAAAATTTGACAATAGGTAACAAAACTATGTTATGCATATGTTGTTGTTGTACAGTGTTTCCACAGACTTTATTTTGTATTTATATTTTGTGCTATTTTTAGTTTGAACCTGTTTTGTGTGCCTCTTTAATAAATAAATAAATAAAAGAAGTTTCAAAAATGCACACCTACCACAACCTAACACATGTTAAGATGGGTAAACACAAAGCAGACCCATACCCGTTGGTGGCACCCGTTCACGAGCACGACGCATGATCCAGCCGTTGCTTCGCTCATAAATAAAAAACAATTACAGATTTACCCTACATCAACAACGGCTCTAGTGAAGAGCAACGAGTTGCCCGTCGTGCTGTGCTGCGAGGCGGCGCCGGAGCAGCCGCACCGCATGAGGAAGCTGCTGTTGTCGCACTCGGAGCTCGCTTCGCTCATGAGCGCCATCGTGGCCGAGGTGCAGTCGTGCCAGCAGGCGCTGAACGATGAAAACGATAAGCGAGACATGTACAAGGTGAATTTACGGGCTCTGTTTGAAGAACTGATTCATTGTTTTCGCAGACTTTCGAAATAATTAAATCTCTGCGGCTAGAACAAGTAGTTAAAAAGCTGTGTAACAAAGTTTAAGTCACGATGGAACTTCTGCAATTTGGCTATTTTTATTTAGTTGCAAAAGTCCGCTACAAGCCGTTATGTCTGTCTACTCACGTATAATTTTTGGGCGTTGGATAAGAGCTGAAAGTCAAACTTATAGTTGTAATTTTTTTTAGTAAGAATCTTATGTACGATTGGGATGTACATGAAATTTTTAATGTACCTATATCGTCGTGGTACAAAGTTTAAAAAAATTTTGTAAAAGTAAAAATCTTTTTATTTTTCACTAACTGATGCTCGCGACTTCGTTCACGTGGAATTAGTTTTCAAGATCCCGCGGGAACTATAATTTTTTCGGGATAAAAAGTAGCCTATGTTTTAATCCAAGGTATAATCTATCTCCATTTTTAGCCAAATCGGTCCAGTAGTTTTTGAGTTTATTCATTACAAAAATACAAATCTTTCCTCTTTATAATAGTAGTGTAGACTATTATATTTTTATGACATCAAAATGTCACGAAAATTTATTAAGGTTTTCTGGTGTCACAGGTGGACGACTGTCGGCGCACGCACAACTACGACGAGTTCATCTGCACGTTTCTGTCGATGCTGACGGAGCGCGGCGTGCTCGCGGAGCTCATGGCCGCTCAGCTGGAGCGCGGCCGCTCGGCGCGCGCGCGTCGCCGCCGCCCGCGACCCCGCCCCCGCGCGCGGCCCCGGCCCCGCCCCCGCGCGAGGAAGTAGGACGGACATACCGAGCGTATCGTGCTTTTACCCATGTTATATTCCTTTGCGGAACCCATTATTTATTTAATAATAAATTCTCTTTATGTTGTATTCAGTCATTTTTATTTTCTATCCCAAAAACATGGAACCACTACTATATAATTAGTAATTTAAAATGGACTCCCACCTGAAATAACGTATCTCAATAAAAATGTGGACACTTAGTTGGCTCCTGTAATAGCATACTGAATTAGCTTTGTTTTCCTAATAAATAAAAATAATTAATAATTATGTAATTGTATGTATAAGTTACTATAAAATAAAACAAGGTTTATTTAAAAACGAATTATATTAGTATACTACGAACAGCGCCGTATTTACATGATAGTCATATTGTTAGAGAAATGTAACAACAACATCATTATAGTATGCTTAGGCACGTACTTCATAGAACAATTTCCTTATAATTCAATTAACATTGAGAGTAATGATGCCCCAATTTTCGCACACACTAAAATTAGCAAACAACGATACAATTCAACATTGGCTTGACGGGAAGCTAAACACCTACGCAATGTATTCTTATTTTTCTACCGACTAATTGCTTTTTTTAGACCCCAAATCATTATAATAACATACTTTTACAAATTAATATATTGCAAGAGAGTGAGAGAGAAAAAAAGGGTTCTCGCGGGTCAAAAAAATCCAAGTGGAAGCGAATGAAAGCTAGTGTACATTTAAATAAAAATGTAATGATAAAAAGAGCAACTGTTGAGTTTCTTGCCAACTCTTGTCAGCAGAATCAGCTTTCCGAACCGATGCAGGATTCTCGACTAATAAGAGCCATAATTTTGAATTGAATTACAAAATAGCAAATACGATGCGTTGGCTATTTTTGCGGCTCTGTTAATGTATCAAGTGATCTAAACCTTAGTGGGCATTGCTATTTCATACAAAAGTGTTTCGAGCAGTATTTTAACCAATAATCATCAAAGAGCAAATTGCATAATATCTTAAAATTAATGGGTACATTTTCATACTATACCTTAGTAATATATTTCACCGCATAATATGCGAACTCGTATATAACACGATAACGGTTACATGATTGTAATAATAAACGTCACAGGAGAATTTATATGAATATATTTTATACAATTTTAATGTAATGGACGATAAAAAGATATTTTTTTGTTAACTATCATAATATGTATGCGATCAAACAATATAAAACTCCCTTCTGAACTCATTTTGCTCACAATAATTTCCACCTGCTTTGCGCTAACATATCTTAAGAGTGGGTCCAGACAGAGTAGGTATATTTTTTTGAGTTTCACACAACTTTCTAACTACAAGAAAGTCAAAATGAGTTTGACTCATTTGAGTCATCACGTAGCACATTCCGTTTTGAAAGCAAAGTATTTTGTGTCTATGATTAGCTATTTACATTTAAAAAAAAAATGACGTTCATAATACTATTCATAAGCAAAGCCTACGAAATGGCAATATTATGTTGATTTTTCGTTAAATATCTATTTATTACTTTAAATTATGTTATACAATTTTTTTAAATAAATATTGAAAGTCATTATTTCTTATCGATAGTATAGTTAAACGCGGTTCAATTACTGCACTAGGCAAGTGCCAACATTTTTAAAGATTCCTCACTCAGAACTCAAAAAATCACTCTTGTCTGACTCCACACTTACCACTTGAAATCATACTACATATTCGCGACTTATTGTGAAAGTTGTTTAGGCTACTTTCTGATCTTAAGCTGTATCATTCATTATCATTATACAGAAATTGAAAACAGATAATCGTCTAGGGGTTTATGTATTTATTCTTCTGTCAAATGTACATAAGGCTTTCAAACTATGTTATTACAAGTACGTGTTACCTAGGATCTGAAGTGGGCTAGATACCGCAAGTCGTGTGTTCAAAAATGTTCGAAAGGAGGTGCTAATGGTGCTAACTAGGAGGTAACTAAGAAGCACGGCATGGGGGTGCATACCCCCATGCCATGCTTCTTAATTACTTTAGTTTGCGTTCAACAGGCCCGTTGAAATACGTACATCATAGTTGAAAATGTACCTACTTGATAGTATTGATCTGTTTATGTTGGGTATCATAAGAATTTCAGCATATTCCTAGGGTTGCCAACATTTTTTCGGCGGATTATTGTATTTTTCAAAATTACTTATTCTTTGTAAAAAAAATAGACAAAGATCTTAATAAATTATAAATTATTTTAAAAAGTGAGGAATTTGTTTATTACTAGTTTTAATGCGGGAAAATAAAAAATCTATTTCATTGAATCACCTACTACGGTTACGTGGCGCAGATGTACTGACAGCTGACACGTCATCGAAGGTAGGAAAAAAGGACACGATCAATTTTCGAAGTAAGTGGTATCTAGTCTACTTCATATCCGTGGATATGACTATTTTATTTATGATCATTTTAATTGTTAAAGTAAAACTTTCACAGAATTTGTTAGCATAGACATAGACAAGGCAAGTAGCTCGAAGATAAACACAGTATATCACAGACTAACAGAATTGTTTTATAATTATTATAAAAACAACTTAATTTTACTACGTATATGGCACTAACAATACTAAAATCAGAATTAAGAAAAATATATTCCAAGGCAGTTTTCAAAGTTATTTAAAATCGAGCTCCCCGCTCCTCCTCGTACCCTACGGTCAATCTGGATTATGATCTGCTATCAAAAGTAAAGATTACAATATAATCTGTCCCAGAACAAATTGCTCTGTAAGAGTCTGGCCTACTATTCTTTGGCCATATCTAAGCTAAGTTTTAGGGCCGATTAAGCCTTGTGTATCCTGTGAATTAGATTGTGGATTACAATCCAGACTGACTGTGCACCGGCTGCCGCACATAAAACAAACGATCCCATCGAATCGGTAAAAAATAATCTGTCATATTTTCTTGTTACATTTCAATCGCAATATAATCGGTAATTCAACAATATAATCCCGCAATATTACAAAAAAAAATCATTAAAATAATACTCGGCAACAACAAATAATTCATGAAACCATTACACAAGGAAAGGAAAGATGGCAGTAGCACCAGTACCATAATCCAGCGACGCGTGTGTGTCGGGCTCACAACCAAAACTTATTGCTACTATCACTACAAAATTGCACTACTCTGGGTCCGCGCCGCGCCCGATGCGGCCGGGCCGGCGGCGCGACGGGGCCGGCGTCGCACCGGTGCCGTCCTGAAACGCGACTACGCGACCTTTGCACGGAGAAACGAAAACTACACTGCCGTCCACAAGCTATAATGCCGTTAACGACCAAGACCATATTTCCTAATATAAACCCTAAATCAAATGTTTTTAGGTTTATATTAGGAAATATGGTTTGGAAATATTTGGTATGGAAAAATATAAATTGGTATGGAAATATGGTGGACGGCAGTACACTTGTGCGTTATCAACTTGCGAATATGAGTCATGAATGTTGCCGAAGCAATTCATGCAATGCATGCGTCCTGGGTGACAACATGAGCTATTGCCAACGAACATGAGGCACGCGCACAAGTATACGTCTGGGTAATTAGCATGTGTCTAACGCAAGTTGAAAGCGTACCCATGAGTTGTAACTACACACCATGTTCGCTGGTAACAGTTCATGTTGGCTGGCAAAACTCAACGCATGGATGGACGCATGCTATCGCACGCATTGCGTCGGCAAGCTTACATGACGCATAGATCAACGCAATTTGAAAGCGCACCAGTGTAATTAGACCTAGCCGACAGCTGTATGTTTTGACTATATCAACGCGTTTCACATGTTTCTAAGGACAAAATTCGCACGAACTTGCGATGATCGCGCAGTCTGTTCAAAAAGAGAAACGTCGTGAGGATGGAGGGCGCAGCTGTGCTCAATTACCTTTTTTGTTTGGCGGGCAATACAACAGCGCAATAAATAGCGGCAGTTCACTGTTTCGCCACGATGGTTCTCTATTTGAACAGACAACTGGCGTTTTATAGGACGTTTCCGGATCGGCGTTGCGACGGGGCCGACGACGCCGACCAATGCACGCGCACGAAACTATTGCACATCGTGATTCATAAAATAACTCTTAATAGATATTTGATCGAAATAATATTTTCAAAAATTTGACTAACAAAAAATCTACATCAAACCTTAGCACACTATTCACTACGGCATACCTCGATAATAAGGAACAATATGATCGATCGACAGTAATCGTAACCGATGTGACCGGTCCGGGGCGGCCGGCGCGTTTCAACTCTCGGCGCCGTTGAGCGTGTCCTTGAGCTCCTTGACGCCGGGCGCGGTCTCGTCTCCGCTCGTGCTCTCCTTTCTCTCCGCCACGCTCGCCTCCGCCAAGCCCGGTATAGGTAAGTCTTTCAACTGTCTCTTTTCTATTTCCGCTTTAAACTGCTCTATGTCCTGGGGGCTGTGAACATTTAAAAAAAATATTTATCGATACACTAGCAAACCCGGCGAACTCCGTTTCGCCACCAGATTACATGCTATGTATCAGAGATGGCGCTGTATGTGAAAAAAGATTTTCCCGCTTTTCTGTTGAAATTTTTCCTGAATTTTCTTTGCTATAAACCTCACGGAGCCCGAGACCTTTCCAACGAATGCAAAACCGTGGAAATCGGTTCGTGCGTTCTGGAGTTATAGCGTCAGGAAGGAAAACCCGACTTATTTTTATATAGTAGATGTTATTTGTCAATCGATATCTCTGTAATTTCTAAACCGATTTGCGTGAATCCTTTTTAATCGATACAAAAACTTTCCGAGATGCTCCCATTAAAACTTCGGGTTCCAACTCTTCAATCCTTATGCTGAAGAGTTTCTGCTTACCTAAACTGTAGGTATTTAGGAACTGTCGATTGTGAATTGAAGAAGCGGACGAAGTCGCGGGCGTTCGCTAGCCCTACTATCCTATTTTCCTATTATCCTACTAATATCCTACTTAATATTATAAATGTGAAAGTGTGGATGTTTGTTACTAAATCACGTCGCAACGACTGAACCGATTTGGCTGAAATTTGATACACATGTAATGAAGTCCCATCGTTCTTCATTAAGCTGAATACTATCTATGTTCCTTATCTATGGCTCCGTAGGTTGTCATTTAATTTGCCGCGCTTTGAGCAGTCAAACGTTCAAACGTCACTTGTCATTTGTCACTTAAAAACTTCTTTGGTAAATGTAACGTAAATTATAATTTTATTTTTATTATAAAACATTGTGATATTGCCTTAAAGAGTGAAATAATAGCTTCTATTGTACACATAGATTATAGTCTGGAATAGCACTTTTTATCCCGGAAAATTAAAGAGTTCCCGCGGGAATAAAAAAACCCTCTATCCACGCGAACGAAGTCCCCGGTATCAGCTAGTAGAAAATATATACGGTAGATGTACGCACCTGATCTGCACGAACAGGATGCCGTTGATGAGGTTGAGCATGTCGATGACGGAGGCCATGGCGGGCGGCTGGATGTGCAGCGGCGCGGGGTGCGGGTGTCCGCGCGCGTACGCCTCGCTCAGCCGCTTCTGCAGCACCACGGCCTGCTGCGTCAGGTGGCGCAGGCACTCCGACGACTCGCGCGTCTTCTCGTGCTTCTCGCCCAACTGCGGGGAACGCGCTGGCGTCAATGTGGGCCGCTAATATAACCTAACTAAAATCTAAATATACAGGGTGTCCCACGGCGATGCCACATGGAGGGGAAGTACCTTAAATATTGTAGATGGAACATTTTACTGAAAGAAGACTTCATTTTAATTTAAAAAACAATTTAAACTGCATTCATAGATTTTTAAATAATTGCCTGGTTGAACCGGGACTCGAACCCGCTATACGAGAAAAAAATTAACCTGTATCTTTATCATACCGATCGGAAGGCTTCATCGTAAGGATTATTTTTTATTAAATAACATAGCATGAGAAATAAAAGGAAGACCATGAATTTTAGCCTTTGATGTAAAATTTTCTTCAGAAAACAACTCCCAAACTTCAATCCCGCTGCAACAGAGCTTTGCAGCGGGATTGAAGGACAAACCAATAAATCAACAAACAAACACACTTTCGCATTTATAGGTAATATAAGTAAGGATTAGTAAGGATCGGGAAATGATGCGCACTTCTCAAGTGGGTACTCATCAGTAATAGTTCATGTCAGTTGTATGTCGATACGCCAATGTCAGCTTTTCATTTTTCTGAACAAAATTTTACATCAAAGGCTAAAATTCATGGTCTGCCTTTTATTTCTCATGCTATGTTATTTAACAAAAAATAATCCTTATGATGAAGCCTTCCGATCGGTATGATAAAGATACAGGTTAATTTTTTTCTCGTATAGCGGGTTCGAGTCCCGGTTCAACCAGGCAATTATTTAAAAATCTATGAATGCAGTTTAAATTGTTTTTTAAATTAAAATGAAGTCTTCTTTCAGTAAAATGTTCCATCTACAATATTTAAGGTACTTCCCCTCCATGTGGCATAGCCGTGGGACGCCCTGTATATAAGGCAAAGGTGACTGACTGACTGATCTATCAACGCACAGCTCTAACCACTGGGCCGATCGAGCTGAAATTTGGCATACAGGTAGCTGTTAGGACGTAGAGATCCGCTAAGAAAGGATTTTGGAAAATTTCAACCCCGAGAGGGTTAAATAGGGGGTTAAAAAATCGAACCTAACGTAAGCGAAGCCGCGGGTTAAAGCTAGTCTAAATTAAAACTAAATCCTAAATATCGAAAATAACAGCTAAATACAAAAATAATCACATAAAAAACTGGATCGAGGAAACGTGCCCAGAACACTGGTCGCATTATCGCGGGATTGACCAAGGAACTTCCAGCCCTCGGTCACCCGTGGACTGTATGAGATGGGATGATGGACGGTTGCTTCACTCACCAGCTGCTTGTATATGGAGTAGGTCTCCTTCTCGTGCTGCAGCGCGGCGCGGAAATCGCCGAGGCAGGAGAGCGTGCGCGCCAGCAGGTGCCGCGCCACGGCCGCCTTGAGCGAGCGCGCGCCGTGCGTGGCGCCCGTCACGCCGAGGGCGCGCTCCGCGAACCGCAGCGACAGCTCGTACTCGCCCACCGCGTGCAGGATCAGCGCGATGTTGCTCTGTGCACACACGTCACACGTCACACGTCACCATGCTGACATTCATAAACACACCTCACATAATAATATGTCAACTCAATAGACGGAAGGACGAATAGGGAGACCAATGCCATGTCTCACCACTCGCGAATTCGTACATTGGCTTTTCATCGATCACTTCGGTATTTCGTCGCCGCAGATATAGAATAGTTAAATATATTATATATATAGTCTGATTTTTAATTCGGTGGAATTCTGACAGATGTCATTTTATAAATAGAGCGAGCTATTTGTATGAAAAACAGTATTACCACCTGTAGTTCGATTTTACCCAAATTTTACCCCAAACTATCTGTCAAGCATTTGTCATATATCTGTGTGCGGCCATTGATTTTTATTTGTATAAGTTTCAATTTATTATCTTTTTTGTGGGATTTTTTAAATCTCTGGTAACATTAAGATACGTCAGAATTCCACGGAATTAAAAATCAGACTATAGTCTGTTCCAATGGAGTTGAGCTAAAAGGTAAATAAATATGGCCGTACTGATCACGTGACTTCATTTTGACATGACTTCTAGTGATGGATAATTCCCAAACTAAATCGGAAATGAACTATTGAACGAATTAACTCTTGACGCAAAAAAAATCATTTAATATACTATTATATTTAAAAAATAATTAAGATTAAAAAAAAACTACAAAGAGGAAGGTAGTGTTTAACCGTCGATAATCAATTTTGTATAACTTAATGGAATTATGGGTATTTTATTCGGAGTAAAACATAGGTCTACGTCTATTATCGCAAGTGGCAACACTGTTCTGTCTAATAATATCTATGGAACATAGAACAATGTTATATCACTTTAAAAAATGGCGATTTTTTTTCTGTCAAAACAATTAGCTTTGTAAAGTACAGTAGATACCTATGTAACTAATGTGCATTTAACTCACGTCTAACAGCGCCATCTCGGGGTGGTGTTCGCCGCACACGAGCAGCGCCAGGTACCGCGCGCGGTACAGCAGCTTCAGCGCGGTGCTCACCTGCCCGTTCGCGAAGCAGTACAGCGCCAGGTGAGACTGCAACACATACAACCAATTATTTATTTATATTTTCAATACATTATTTTGGTACGTCATGGCGTCGCGGCGCTCGCCGGTGACGCAGCACAAGCGCGCCATCATACGGAGCACTGACGTCTATAAATAATATAAGTTGTTAATTAGACTGGCTGTATACAAATGACAGTTTAAATTATGGATCAATTTGAAGCGCCATATTTGACATACGAATGTCTCTACTAATTCCATATTGGGATTCAGGAAGTGTATGAGTACAGACTATGAGTTGTCAACTAGTGCCCTCACTAATTTTAGTTCCTTAAACACTCGTAATTGTTTACAGCACAAAATGGACAGCAGCCTGTCCAGTTAATCATAGATTAATTATAGAGATCAGAGACGCAGAGGCACTGCGCGATCTCGCCGTACCCGTCGTCGAGCACAGTAAATAAATAATAATACGGCGGCCAATCTTCACAGAGATCAGCCATCTGCGCGGGAGATACTATAGTGCACAAGTGTGTGCGCAAACACAGGTGCACTCTCTATTGCCTCACTCTCATATCCCGATGGGACGGAAAATCCGACACGACCGGAGAGAGATCAGGCGCAGGACCGACAGCTTTACGTGCTCTCCAAGGCACGGGGGTGACTCACCACCGACTTCCTAACTCCGGGCTAGTACTGAAAATTTCTTAACAGAAAACACAATACATTTTTGGCCCGACCCAGGAATCGAACCCGGGACCTTGTCATCCGTAGTCGAACTTGCTAACCACTAGACCAACGAGGCAGCTAAGTCGAGCACAGTACTCACATATTCCGTGATGGTGTAGGGGTGGTCGATGCCGTTGACCCGCTCGGACATGAGCACGGCCTTCTGCTGGTACGCCATGGCGTCGCGGTGCTCGCCGGTGACGTAGCACAGGCGCGCCACCATGCGGAGGCACTGCGCGATCTCGCCGTACCCGTCGTCGAGCACAGTACTCACATATTCCGTGATGGTGTAGGGGTGGTCGATGCCGTTGACCCGCTCGGACATGAGCACGGCCTTCTGCTGGTACGCCATGGCGTCGCGGTGCTCGCCGGTGACGTAGCACAGGCGCGCCACCATGCGGAGGCACTGCGCGATCTCGCCGTACCCGTCGTCGAGCACAGTACTCACATATTCCGTGATGGTGTAGGGGTGGTCGATGCCGTTGACCCGCTCGGACATGAGCACGGCCTTCTGCTGGTACGCCATGGCGTCGCGGTGCTCGCCGGTGACGTAGCACAGGCGCGCCCCCATGCGGAGGCACTGCGCGATCTCGCCGTACCCGTCGTCGAGCACAGTACTCACATATTCCGTGATGGTGTAGGGGTGGTCGATGCCGTTGACCCGCTCGGACATGAGCACGGCCTTCTGCTGGTACGCCATGGCGTCGCGGTGCTCGCCGGTGACGTAGCACAGGCGCGCCACCATGCGGAGGCACTGCGCGATCTCGCCGTACCCGTCGTCGAGCACAGTACTCACATATTCCGTGATGGTGTAGGGGTGGTCGATGCCGTTGACCCGCTCGGACATGAGCACGGCCTTCTGCTGGTACGCCATGGCGTCGCGGTGCTCGCCGGTGACGTAGCACAGGCGCGCCACCATGCGGAGGCACTGCGCGATCTCGCCGTACCCGTCGTCGAGCACAGTACTCACATATTCCGTGATGGTGTAGGGGTGGTCGATGCCGTTGACCCGCTCGGACATGAGCACGGCCTTCTGCTGGTACGCCATGGCGTCGCGGTGCTCGCCGGTGACGTAGCACAGGCGCGCCACCATGCGGAGGCACTGCGCGATCTCGCCGTACCCGTCGTCGAGCACAGTACTCACATATTCCGTGATGGTGTAGGGGTGGTCGATGCCGTTGACCCGCTCGGACATGAGCACGGCCTTCTGCTGGTACGCCATGGCGTCGCGGTGCTCGCCGGTGACGTAGCACAGGCGCGCCACCATGCGGAGGCACTGCGCGATCTCGCCGTGCATGGCGCCGTACACGTTGTTGAGGAGATTCAACGCCTCCGCTATCAGCTCGTGGCCCTCGGACACTGCGCCCGCTTGAATTTTGTTTTGGCCGGTTGTGTAGAAATTGTAGGCGTCCGATGCCTAGAAAGGTTTTTAGAAACAAGAATTATCGTTAAGCCTTTTAGTTAAATATCCTTTAAAAAAATTATTATAAATGTGAAAAACTGTGTTTGTAGATTTGTCCTTCAATCAACAACGCAACACTGAATTGATTTTTACATAGTTGAGGACTTGAGAGTTATATAGGTTGCTTTTTACTCTGGACAAACAGAGGTTCTCTGAGAGAACCTACCTATAGATTCCTATGTTGAATACCATATAGACGAAGTCGAGGACAAAAGCTAGTAAGTTATACGCATACTTATAATTTTTGAGTGGATAATAATATTTAACTTACTCTTGGATTGATATGTTTAACAACAGGGAAAATGTTCATGATGTCTGTAGATGAGAACGTCGTCTTATTCTTATTATCAAAGTCGTACTCCCTCAGCAACACTTGCAAGCCTACTTTTAGTGAAAATGACCTGAAGAAACGTGATTAGAATTAGGATTTTGTGTAGACCACTATTACACTAATATAATAAAAGTGATTTTGTATGTGTGTGTGTCTGTCTGTGTGTGTAACACACTTCTTTCACGCCACAATGAATGAACCGATTTGGCTGAAATTGGGAATGCTCATGGGGGAGCTCATACCCAGGCTTAACACATAGGCTACAATATATCCCGGAAAATTAAAGAGTTCCTGGTAGAATTAAAAAACTTTAATCCACGCAGACAAAGTCGCGGGTATCATCTAGTAGTTATAATCCACCAAACCAGAAGTTTCGTAAGACATAATATATATATAACTATACATAATAACAGATTTTTGTAGAACTTACCTAAGCAATGATATTTTTTGTAGATTATGTTTCTCTATAACTACGTCCATACTTTCAACGTTAAGTTCATAGCCCCAGTAAGCCTGTAAAATGCAAAAAAGGCGGTTTTTACTTTCAAATTTGTTATTGAATAAAGTTACTTCTTCCGCGCGTTACCTATCATCCATAATAAGTACATATTTAACTTTTTTAAAAAGAAAAGAATATTATAATATTTTTTTAGAAAAGAATATTATAGATTATAATTTGAAGTTGACTTATATTCTCCTATCCCCTCCAAATAAGCGGAAAGCTTGTGCTAGGAGTGGGTACGACACGGTGATGTTCGATAAGCGAAGATAGTGACCTTGAGCTCGTGTTTGATCTGCGCGAAGAGCGCCCTGGGCGTGAGGTTCTGCCAGTCGGGCGAGGGCGGCGGCGAGGCGGGCGCGGCGTGGTGCGTCTTCTTGGCGCGGCGGCCGCGGGCGCGCGGCGCGCGGGCGGGCGCCTCGGCCGCGCCGGGCGCCGGCGACGCGCACGCGCCCAGGAAGCAGTTCAGGAAGTGCGACACCGCCGCGCTCGTGCACATCGCCTCGCAGCCCTGACGATAACGGTATACTTCATCATTACAAAAGACAAATACAATCGGTCAAACGTCGTTTATGCGAAACAGTATTTCTTTTGAATTTCCAAAAATTTGGTAGCTTTGACATCATAATTTTAATGGATTTTCATGTTATTAAGCAATTTCAAAAGGGCTAGAAATTATAAAATTTCTCCAGCAGGTTAGAAAAAAATACTTAAATCTTTACTCAAATTCTATAGATCTACAAGATTTCTCCAATTAATCTAATGAAAGGTCGTAAAATACTTTCAGTAGTTTAGACTTTTAGAATAATTAAACGTAGTCAACATTTTTACAAAACATTTTTTTAAGTAGTGTAAGGAACAGTGGTAACGGTGGTGAATTTACGACAGCTGAAATCTAAAGCTCTACTAAAGCTCAGAGTAGAGCAAAACGGTAGAGCTACCTGCAGGTAGGTGGTGTAGACGTGCTTGGCGGCGCGCAGCAGCAGCTCGGCCACGGCGATGCTGTGCAGGTAGGACAGGCTGGCGTGCGGCTTGAGCGCGGCGCACACGCGGCCCAGGTAGCGCACGTTGATGCCGCGCGCGTGCAGCGCCTCCGTCAGCCCCGCGCCGTCCATCGGCGCCGACGTGTGCTCCAGACATTCCCGAACCTGGAAAGTGTATGTAGACTTTAGGGATGGCCTCTCACGCTAGGCTCTGGTGCGGCGTGAACGGACTGTCTAATTAGTAGAGACCGCATTATATGCAACATAAAAAGCTTGTTATATGCATGCAAATATGCATGAAAAATGCTTGAAATATGCACGAAAACTGGCAGAATATGCGAAATTAAATGATAAATTTTAGGAATCCCTAAAAAAATAGAAAAGTAAGTATTCATTTTTTTTATTTCAAAATCAGCATACAATTTGTAAATTATTTTTTGATAGGCAATAATAGGTACAGTAAGTAACATTTTTAAAATTATTTAGAATTTGTGTAAACGTAAGCATTCAAATATTTTTGTAAATTTTCAGTGGTAAGATTGTGTCTTTGAGTGTGATTGAGGTTCGCTCCACATCCATTGAGGTAACTGGGCAGAATTTGAACTTGGGTGCTATGGCACTTATAGTTTCCGGCAAAATTTCTGCCATCCCATTAATAAAACTATCAATTTGACACAAGCTTTGAAAACCTGGGTTATTGCTCAATATGTTTTCAAACTTTTCTTTAAGTTTATGCGGCGGCGGCGGAACGCAGAGTGAGTGAAAAATATTGTAAATGTACCGATAATATGCATCATAACTAGATCGTAGGTAAAATATGCTATTACCGCTGAGAATGACTAAAATATGCAAATGCATATGCGAATATGCAAATGCATATAATCCGGTCTCTACTAATTAGTATACTATCCCCCGGAAATTGTTTTTTTTTTTTTACACTTCTGAGCTGTACTGTTATTTGGAGGAGAAAAGAGGATATTAGTCAAGTAAGGCATAGCTAATTTTTAAAAAATAAGTAGTCAACGTGTTACTCAAATCACGTCGCGCGTCGATGCGTTGTTCCGTTGCTGCGAGATTGAAGAACAAATAAGCAAACAAATTGTAATATAGGTATCACGAAATAGCGATGCTTGAATTTTACGCATTATCCAAGGCCACTACTTGTCAAACTTGATACCCACCGAATTCACGTAGGGGTTGAAGCGCATGGCGAACGCCGACTCTATTTAATTGATGATAAGGTATAAATTAGCTCGAAGGTATACTCACGAAGGCAGGGATCTGCGTGGTGAGCAGGAAGGCGGCGGCCTCCTTCACCAGATGGCGCTGCTTGGCGAGCTGCTCGGGCGTGGCCGCGTGCTTGATGCCCGCCGAGTACACGTCGGGATTGAAGCGCACGTCGAACTCCGACTCCTTGAGCGACGCGACCGCGCGCGCTGCGGCCGCGACCACGGCTCGAGAACGCTCTCCAGCTGAAAAAAAATACAAGTTCGATCACGTATTTGTTTTTTTGGTTTGTTTGTTTGTCCATCAATAACGCTGCAACAGAGGTACGGATCGAAGTGATTTTTTTGTATGGGTATAGTTGAGGACCCGGAGAGTAACATAGGCTACTTTTTATCCCGGAAAATCAAAGTTTCCGCGAGATTTTAAAAACTGAATCCACGCGGACGAATTTGCGGGCATCAGCTAATAAGGGATAAAACATGTCAAGATTTGAATTTGTTTTTGTTGTGAAGTATAAAACATGAAAAAATAGAGCGATAATAGTAGAAACATTGAAGTAACTGTTTTATATTTTACAACAAATACCAATTTCAAACCTGGATATGTCTCACTCCATTTTTTCGGCAAAGTTTGATGTTAGTAGTTTCAAAAATAAAGCAAAACTACGTTTGTATAGACTTCAGAGTATGATTATTAAATATCAAAATTAAAAATTACTCACAGTCATTTTCTTGTTTGTCTCCGCTACATATCGAATCTGTAATGCTTTCAACAATTTTCTTGGCAACGTCTGTATCGATTTCCGAATAGTTTTCATTGAGCAACATCTCATCATCTTTCTCCTTAAATTCTACCTTCTCTATTTTCTCCGCGTCTTTCGATTCGTCCTTTTTGGCAGTGTCTAGCTTTTCTTTCCTTTCCTCTTTCTTTTGCTTCTTATCCTGACTCTTGCTATCTCCCTTAGTTTCCTTCTCCTGACTCTTGTTATCTCTTTTAGTTTCCTTCTCCTGACTTTTGTTATCTCTCTTAATTTCCTTATCTTGACTCTTGCTATCTCTCTTAATCTCCTTGTCCTGACTCTTACTTTCTCTCTTAGGTTCCTTTTCAGTCTCCTTTGCAGCCTCCTTTTTATCACTATCTTTACTGACTTCAATCGACTTCTGTTCGGACGTCTTTCGCTGACGCTTCGCACTTAGCTGTTGTAAGTGGAACGCAGCATAGCGTATAAACATAAAGTAACGTGCCCTAAAAACATATTATACCCACTGAGTCATATTGTTAATTTAATAGAAAAATAAAAGGTGGTTAGAGAATACTTACTCAACAAAACTATCAACTAATTCTTGTCTAAGGCAACACAATTTGTGCTTATGTATAATTGGGAAGCCCATTGATTTTATATCCTCTCTTAAATCATCATCTTCCACTGGAAACAATAAATATATAACCTATATTAACTATAACAAAAAAAAAGTAGCAGCAATGATAGTGGTTAGGATTGCAGTCTCCCTTTCAGGTATGCTGCGAATTGTGTATGTTTAGGTAATCAATAAATATGCTATACTTAACAATTATTCGTCGTATAACCTCCATAATACTAATTTGATGTAATAAAGGTGGTGCGGGTTGTTACGTTCCCTCAAATATGGTTGAGCGAAGCAATGGCTGGATCATGTGTCATGCTCGTGAACGGGTGCCGCCAACGGGAATGGGTCTGCTTTGTGTCTACCCATGTTAACATGTGTTAGGTTGTGGTAGGTGTGCATTTTTGAAACTTCTGTGTGGAAACATTGTATGCATAGCCTAGTTTTTTTAACAATTGTAAAAAAAATAATTTTTTTTTGAAAAGAGCAACTGCTGAGTTTCTTGCCGGCTTTTCTCAGCAGAATCTGCATTCCGAACCGGTGGTAGAATTGTAACCTTTCATAAGAGCTACAAGTTGGCCTACATGAAATAAATAAATTTTGATTTTTTTTTAAATTTAAAGTTGGCAACTCTAACTTTATAAATACATAAAAAACTATGCTACTATATTTATGCTACGTATACACGTGTATATATGTATAATATGCTTTGTTACGTAGTGTATGTACAAAGCGTACTCACGCTGCAGGAAGTTGACGTCGGGCGGGAAGGTGCGCAGCAGGTCGAGGATGTAATGGCGGCCGTCGTTGCCTATGATGCCCTTGCACTCCACGCTGGAGCACAACTCGACCGTCTCGCCGTTCGCACTGATCACCGAGTGTGGCATTATCTTGAGCTGTTGGCCGGCTTTGCTCAACTGAAAACAAAATGGAAATCTGTCTCTTTCTCTCTCTCTCTCTGTCAAACAACATGGCGTCTAGCGGACGCCATATTGTTTTTTATATTTTAATGTCTTCAGTGACATTTGCAAGATGAATCAAAATCTAATAACGCAAGAATAATCAAAATGTGTCTATGCTTCTAGTCTCTAGAGCGCCATTATGAAACAAATAAACACATAACTCATATTATGAAATAAAACTTGAGCACAATGGATTGGCAACAATCAAGATCAACGTGCTACAGGGACTCTGGGACCTGTACAGCCGCAACAAGAAAGAAAGAAAATAAAACTATCTTTATCTTTAAAAAGGAGTTTAATAAAAACTCACCAGCTCCATATACTTGGGATGCGAGAGCACAGTGGTCCCAAAGTCGATGCTTCCATACACGACGCTCTGTTCCTGCTCCTTCTCGAGGATGCCGGGTATGATGGACTGCGCGGTGACGCGGTACCCGCGGTAGTCCACCACCACCGTGCCCAGCGTGTGCAGCCCCGGCGTGTCCACCGCGCTGTACACGCGCACCCCTTGCAAGTCATTGCGCTGCGGAATCCCATTACAACAATAAAAAAACTTGAGAGGTGTCAAGGGACACCCGGATGGAACGAAGTTCAATGCGAAATAGAAATGAAAATATCTGGCTTGCTTTCTATAAGAGAGAGAGAGACAGACAGAGAAACATGCGACGCCGCACAGCTTACAATAGCTTACTATAGCAATAAGTGTCGTGACAACTTTTCGTAAGATTTTTTTCCGTCTAGCCCCCTTTCACAACGCGCGATAAGGAACTTCGTTCCAATATATCAAGTTCAAATATAATAAGTGCATCCTCTTAAATCTGGATTGAAATAAAATGCAAACTTATCTCATCGATAGGATCAGTACGAGCACATCTAGATGACCATGATTTTGAGTATTGAAACACTGTTATGGTCGGAATCTTTGCAAAATAAAAATCAGAATACTCATTCATGATCAAAATATCACAATCGTTGCTGGGCTGAGGTCTCCTCTCGAGCACATTAAGACACTCAGGCTGAAATCTATAGATCGCACTCTCACTCAGCTCCCGCAGCAAAACTCAGCAACTCTCAGCAGCCCGCTCTATAGATCTCGGCATATGACTATGTTTTCCTCGATATCTATCAAAGTTGTCGAAAATTTCTACAGTCTAAACTCTAATACCACTTTTTTGTCCACTTACCGGCGCAACGAAAGCCGCAGCGTCACCGCCGAGGTCTTTGTAATGGTCGCGCACGTCGAAGCCGAGCGAGAAGAATATGTTGTTCCATATGAACATCTGCATCTTAGGCTCCTCGCCCGGGTTGATGGCCATCACGTTGCCGTCCACCACGGCCATGGCGCCGCGGGTCGCCGCCGCCACGAAGTCACTGTGCACCTGAAACAGAATTTTGGCCTCAGTTTCCCGGTGTGTATATCGTTGATCACCTTTTTGTTAGAGATGTCAACAACAGTTTTCTGTGCAGTCTGATTTTTAGACTTACAGCGCACCCACCGCAAGCCCTCAACGTAGTGGTTTTTAACTGTGAAATCGCAGTATTAATTTTTTTGAAAAAATTGATATGCTTCACTGCTACGTGTGTCTGCGCTCTAATGCGTAAGGCTCAACAACAGAATCACGCCAAGGCTAGGCGCAGCCTTTTAGTAGGAATCCGGTCGCATGTCTGTCTCGGGATGTGTTTGTCGTAGCCAGCTTGAAGGTCAACGCTGCATGCGATCAGCACCAAACAGAATAGATACCTTGAATATGGCCCGCTCCCTCAGCAGCCGCTCGGGCAGCGTGGCGCGCGGCAGCTCGCGCGTGGTCTGCAGCTCCTCGTTCCAGTCGCGCGTCTGCCCCGGGATGTGCTCCTCGTAGCCCAGCTTGGAGGAGAACGCTGCATGCGAACAGCACCAATCAGAATAACTACATTGGTTTACTATAACGGGGTTACCGTTTTTAGGCCCACCAGAAGACGTTAGCAGTCAAAAGTTATTATGTATACACACAGAACAAAGTTTATACTTCGGGTTTATGATTTTGCACACTAATAAAAATAGAAAAAATTCTTCCCGCCTCAACGTTATGCACTTCCATTACCCCTCATCTTACCCCTCTTCTCCATTGACTTGATCTCTTGCTTTGAAACGTATATTCTCATATTTCACCATTAATTGTATCAAAATCATAATCCGTTTTAAATACCTGATCCTACATATTATACAAGAACAGTCTAGTGGTGAATACCAGCACGGCAGCCCTCATTAAATTATGTTATCCATTAAACATATCAATCCATTTGATATTCTTTTCATCATTGTTAGTTTGAAAGATTTACTTTGAAACAAAATTATAAAAAAAAAAATTGATAGAAGAATATCTCAGTTATTTATTATAGTTTAATTCATTTAAAATCAAACTACATACATGCATTCACAGTTAGTGTAGTGTTTTGTCAACTTACTATCTTCCGCCCGAATAGCATCGACCGTATGATCCAGCATCGGCGACGCCCACTGATAGACTTGATAGGGCGTGGCGACTCTTTCAAACGGATGCTTTTGCATGCGTCTCTTTTGCACCAGAGCGAAGTTTCGCTTAAAAGCAGGAGACACGACACTCAAAAGCTCGATTAATGAATGACAAAGCAGGGATGGGTTAAATGGACGTGGATTGAACACTTCTTCGGTGGATCTGTAAAGAAGTAAACCCTCTAAATTATCAAAATTCTTAAATTCAATCATTATTTATGGGCTGTAGGTTGGCTAAAAATATATGTTAGCCAAGATGATCTTGACTTATATTCTCCTCAGCCCTCCAAATAAGCAAAAAGCTTGTGTACGACAACAGTGCAACAGGTGGGGTTCGAACCTACGACCTTTCAGTTTTCAGTCCGCACCTTTAACTGTTGGGGTATTGTCATACTGTTGCAATCATTTTTAGACAATCTTACAGCCGTACGAGTGGTTTTAACCAGAAAGGGCACTCACTGATTGAGGTAGAAACCGCGCGGACACGCCGTTATGTGGAAATGGCGGTCTTCGAGAGTGACGACATGCAGGTACAACAGATCACCGCACATTTTACGCGGGCCTGGCGGCGGATTCCAGCCAGACGTGGTTAGTACCTTTTAACAAAGTGACATGCAACTTTAAATCAACATGATAAATCTCAGAAAGGAGTATCGCTTTGCGCTTTAAAAAGGTTTTACCTTGAGACATTGTGGAGCTTTGTTTTCCTTAGTGAGACCCGGATGCAGAGCTAGCAAAGGTCTTTCTGTACTTCCAGGCATTATGAAATCGGGTGGAGTACAGTCTACGCTTTCTGGCCGCGACTTCTTCTTTTCTGAAAAGTTTAAAAAATATTATAATTAGAATCCGTCCTTTCCATCTTTTGCCAAAGAATGGAAAGCAACCTACAAAGCATCGGAAAAATTGAAAAAATCAAAACTTCAGATATAAAAACGACAATTTATTCCTAATTGTTGTTGTGGCCCCAAAGTAAATTGGATCACTATTATTTTTTATTGGATCACAATTATAGTCTCGCTCCGTCGTCCGTCTGTCTGTCCGTGTGTTCAGGTCTTTTTCCTCAGAAACGGTTTGAGGTACTAAGTTGAAATTCATACTGAATATCAATATCTAGTTTAACTAAGTGAAAAATTACAGCTTACAAAGCGTATTTGTAGGGTAGCGCCATCTAGCGTAATTTAGGAGACAGTTTTGATAAAATCGACGTCAGAGCACGGATTCAAACCCGAGGTTTGAGGCTTTTAGCTAAATATTAAAAACTTAGTTTTTAATATTTAGCTAAGAAACTCTCAGTGCACGAGTACGAGTCGCACTTGGCCAGTTATTGAAGGCTGACAGCATATACCAATATAGTACATTAACAGTCGTAAAAAAGAAATGTATACGCACCTAATATGTCTCCCTGTGTGACAACATTGAGAAAAGCAAGGGAACTGCACTCTTGGCCGGCGTAAGCGTCCACGTAGTCTATAGACTTGAGCAGGTCACGGACATGCCGCACGTGAATTCGTGCTTCGCGCATTGTGTACGGCTCCTCTACGACCTGCATCAAACATATGCGAGTGTCAAAAATATTTACTTAGTACATTGGTACATCTTGCCTAGTGTCTTTTGCACTTGTTAACTTGTCTAATTTAACCAGTGGTTTCTCACATAAGGCACTAAGCACAACACAGGACTGACAATGAAACTGTGCTACAAGTGACGACGCAAACAGAATAAAACAAGTAACAGTTGCTTTTTGAACAGACATCAAAAAGGTTGAAGGTGTTATATGAAATATATATGTAATGACTATACCTTAATAACAGAACCTTCTTTAAGACCTTCAATATTTTTTAATTCCGCAAAATTATCTAAAGTCACACCACCTAGCTGAAGAGAAAAGCATGTTCTGTAGCATGTATCCTCACGATCCATAAGTACTTGATGTATTTCTTGTACAAGTTCCATACTCGAAACCTGCAAAAATATTGATTATGAAATAATTATGTTCACTTTTTAAATCTACAAGTTTCAACCGATAAACGGGCACTGTTGGTCAAAGGTCTCTTGTATGAACTTCCACAAATCTCGGTCTTGCATCCAGCGACTCTCTGCGATTTGTTTAATGTCAATACGACCTGAATAACTTTAATACAAATAAATAAAAAATGCAATTACCTGAATATCTAGAGGTTCAGCCCTGGGGCTCACAATTTTTACGGTGAACCCCAAATCCTGAATAAAAACAACTTCAGCATCTCTCTTCTTCTCGTCTCCGTCTTCACTTGGAGACGATTCCCTTTCTTTTTCACCATTGACAACCTTGGCAACTTCATTGTTATCGCTATCATTTTCCGTTTGTTTACAAGCTTCCTCTTCTTTGTTGTCCTCTGCATTAATTTCGGATAAAGGATCCTTCTTTTCAGATTCTTTAGACTTTTCCAGCTGGATGTTTTTTTTACTTTCTTTCTTTTTGCTACCAACTGATTTAGGCTCAGAAACTTTAAAAGGTAAATCTTCAGTTAAAACTAAATTTTCATTTCCATCATTCGACTGATTTGATTTCGTATCATCTGAATCACTGTTAATTCCATTAGAAACTATTTTAGTATTATCACTACTGCTAATATCACATTCTGAAATATTTTTTAGATCACCATTGACAACATTTGCGTTTGTATTGTCGGTGCCGTTCATGACTGATTCTTTGGTACTTAATTTATCTTTGCTGTCATCTGTTAGTGATCTCTCTCCATTTAATTTGGTAGCTGAAGTACTGAGTTTGGTTTGCAACGATTTTTCATTGATCAATTTATTTTTTGGACATTCTAGAAATCAAAAACACAATAAGTTAAATCTTCGAAACCGTAGATAACCTCACCTTACTGGTACAGTGCTGACCGGTGTGGTCTGATACTTTCTGAATTTTCTCTGGTCTGGTCTGGCGAGAGGGTTTGGCTACGGCTACTTACCACCCTACCGCCAAAGACGTGCCATCAAGGGAATTAGCATTCCGGCACGATGACGTGTAGAAACCGATTAGGGATAGGATAAATTACACTTCCATACCCTTTCTACGCTAGCCCGCAACCATCTTAGACTACAACATCGCTTACCGTTTGTTATCTAATAAAAAAAAGATCAATCAAACGTTTAGAATACTTTAATGTAATGTGCAAAACAACAACAAACCTGTGTTCAGTGGAAATGGCGGGGGCGTATTATTTATTTGTGGTGACGGCGCTTTGCGCGCCGCGGCGGCGTAAGAGACACGCGGTATGGCGACGCTTCCACCGCCTTCGTCATCCGCCCGCCCGTTCGGCGTGCTTGCGTGACCATTACTGCAGCTCACCTTAACGGCTGTGGCTGATTCTTTCTTCATCTTAACCGCCTTCTCGGGCTTAGAGCCTGATGTAATAAGAAATTCTCATTTAAATTGACTGGTTGTACGAACCGACGAACGAATAGTTTCGGAGTAGCGAAGCAATGGCTGGATCATGCGTCATGCTCGTGAACGGGTGCCACCAACGGGAATGGGTCTGCTTTTGCCTGCCTGTGTTAACATGTATTGAATTGTATTTATTTGTATTTGTATTGTATTTATTTTTACTTGTATTGTACTCAGGAAAATTCATCGTGGAAGCACTGAATACATAGCATAGTTTCAATAACAATTGTAAGATTTTTATTTTTTTGAAAAGAGCAACCGCCGAGTTTCTTACTGGCTCTTCTCGGCAGGAAAGGCATTCCGAACCAGTGGTAGATTCATTGACCATTCAAAAGTGCTTGTAAAAGTTTATTTGAATAAAAAATATTTCTATTTCTATTTCTATTTCTATGATCCGACACTATTCGTTCGTATATTTTAATATTAGGTCCAGTAAACAAAATGACAAAAACATGTCGACTATGTTTACTTTTCGGCTCTACGTCGTTTAAAATTCAAATAGCAGGAATAATATCAGTTAAGGATACAATTTTGACCACATAAGGAAAAAAAATATTGAAACCTTACTAAATAATGGCAACAAAAGTAATAAGCATTCATGTGAATTCACGAGATTGGACAGTTGGGAATCGTAGTTTAACGCAATGCTTTCGATAAGACAAAAATCGAGCACGCATGTCCCGTCCCGTGACTGCTGAACACGTGGTCTGAGCTGGCAGCCTGCCAAATATCTCCAGTGGCGAGTCAATAATAGATGGCTACGGGATGCCGCCAACAATAGACGCCATCGACGCCGCCGATTGTTCACTCTCTAACTCTGAACTCATTGAACTAAGCCTTTAAGTAAGACGCTCTCTATTTCATTTCATCATTAACATCAACGTATATTATGCTAAGTAGGTACATAAATAGTCACATAATAGGTGGAAATGTATCGAAACAGGGAGGGAAGCTTAAGAATTTTATTTGCTTAGTTAATAATGTAAATCTTAATACCAATGTATTCATATTACCCTAGAAAGCGAAGTTGATATTTGTTGACCCATTTTTTAGTCATTAATCAAGAGGCATAATCGCACATTTAGACGTAGATGTGAGCGATATGAAAAACAACAACTATGGTGATAACTGATAAGCCGACAATAAAGTTCCTTTGAAAGAACATCGCAGAAATGAATATTATGAAATGATAAATTATAGACAACAAGCAGAGTCGTGCGGGAATGAAGGAAGATATCATGTGCAATGTTGATTTTATACTCGTAGCGTTAACAAGATAACAAAAGCAAGACGCCATGCCTCTAGATACTAAATCAAAATTTCTGATAAACAGACGTTGACACGATTTCTTTCCTTCGCGTGTGAACGATATCGTCCAACGAACGCACACAGCAACGTGAACTACTTAGCGCTAGTAGAGATTCAATAATATTGTCTAATTTTAGCGTAGCAAGGAGTAGTGGTAAAATGGGTATTACTTTGTACTTCATTTTCTTTTTTTAGACTGTAAGTAAGTCATGTAAGTATCGCTTTCTTTCCGCTGCTACGAGTCGTGGATTGGTGATAAAAGCTTTTTTACATAATGATAAAATGGCCGGATTTAGAGTTTGTGGAAATGGTTTAAGTCCATACAAGAGAGTTTGTCCATCGGTTGATAAAATGGAGAATAGAGGAGTTAGAACATAGATGGTTACTGAACAATTCCAATAGTCTCTACTTTTTGCCTTACTTACTTATATTATTGTATATTTCACCGGTCTCTGTTTTGCGCCCAAATAATTTACTATGCATAACTTCTGACGTCATGATATACAATCGGGTATAATGATTTAGAATTCAGATAAACAGCATTTGCTGGCGAGACACCGAATAGTGACGATCCAAATCAATGAATTATGCAAAGAGAACGCTCGTCGCACCGATCACTGAATATTTAACCTGTAACTCCCGGATTATTATGTTCTTCCCTTGACCTTAGGCTATTTAGGCTTGCTTTAAATAAAACTATAACTTTATACATATAATTAATCTTTGTAACTTGTACTCCAGTTCAAATTTTGACATGTTTTCATTACCTGTTGACAACTGTTTACCATCTTGTTTTTAAATCCATTATTTTTTAAAAACGAAAGAAGTAGTTTTAAATAAAAGTATCTAGTTATTTATACTTGTTGATACCAGGTTCATACATCTAAAAATAAATAATTAAATATATATTAGTTATTTTTTTTATTTCGTAAGTTATTCTACTACATATATTGTTTACCAATTACATATATACATTTTTCTAGGATCATAGAAGTGGTTTTGCTACTTTAAAATTTCGTCCCTTTTACATTAAAATAAAAATATTTTTAAACTCTTTGAAAGGCAAAAACAAGACAAGATTCATGTAAGGACATATTTGTGTTTTGTTTTAGCTCTGTCGCAAGTCCGAGCCAACATAGAGGACGCTCTATAGGTTTTAGCCTCATACATATTGCAAATACCTACGTTTTGAAGGGTCGTATGATGTACAGAAGAAGATACGATCCCATATAGGCTTTAGCATTCGATATCCGTTGTGATTTGAAGCTGTTACCAAAAAGAGCCTTACAGACAGACAATTGACAAACAAGTAATTCGACTATAAGGGTTCCTTTTGCATTACAATCAGGTATGAAACTAATAATTTATTTATTTATTTATTTACTAAAATACGCTTACAATATACATATATGACATTCACAAAAACATTTACAAAAATTTTAATATTCACTGATATGTATATCAGTTACAAGTGTACATAATATTCGCCGATTGTCATGCAAACAATAATGATAATAATAGATAAGGTCAACCGGGGCTAATGCGCCACAATACTTTGAACGACATTTTTATCTGATTATAACAAACATATATTCTATCTCATCATAAGATTTAACTTATGACACAAGTTAGGAAATGTTTTCTTATTTCATATTTTAATACCATTTAAGGACATTTTGAATAACTTCTACGTGTAAATGACGTTTTTATGAAATCTGGGATTTTTAGACGCAATAACCCTCGGTGGGGCGAAAGCGTCTTTCACCGGTATAACGTAATTGGACGAGCTGATAGTAATTGAAATCGAGGTAAATGGAACAGTACCAGTGATATAGTTTATCATTATCTTGTATCTTAAATTCTAGGCTTAGTTTAGGGTTATTAGTGTAAAACAAATGTTTGGGGCTATGGCGTCTTATTGTACTTGTTTCTTGTAGTCGCATTCACCCCATCGTAGATTTCAGGGGAGCTAAACTTTTTTACATTTGGTTCGCGTATTTAATTATTAAGAATGGAATCAAATCACAACTAAGAAATAACGAATAATTTATTGGAACAAAAGAGTCTAACGTAACATCTATCTTGTCTAACAATCATTACAAATAATAACAAAATATAAAGTGTACCACAAAATGCGCGAATCTTGTATTTAGTTAAACTTCTCTTTATTTCAACTTTAATTAACCTCGTAATATGTTTAACAACATTAACATTGATATTAAGTACATGAAAATAATCAATTAATCAGTCTTTTTACAATATTAAATTGGTAGGACTTATTTTCCCTCGTTCATTGCTTTAAGGGTGACGCTGGTGCAAACGAACCATATAAAATAGACACGAATTCTCAATACTGTAGATTTAGATTGTGTAGTATAGCGATCAACATTTTATAAAAATAATACAATTTAAGTACATATTTTGCATTATTCCTGCATTAAAATATATAAATAGATTTACTACTATAATCCTAAAATCAAAAAGTTTAGGACCTCTGACAATGGGGCTATTGCGTTACAATAGACGCAATCACCCCATCAGGATGGACGCAATAGCCCCAAAGCAAAAAACATAAGTTAAAATTTAAAATTGCAATTTGACTACAAATCTTAAGGTAATTACATGAAATAATTAAAACAACATGTATTGCAATAAAACAGCAAAAGTACTTACAGTTAAGAAGCATAGATATTCTCAAAGAACTGAGATTTATGCCGATTTAAATTCACCTGCTGGCGCACAAGAAGAATCCAAACGAAATGACAGATTTAAGTTGGCGGATTATTTACAGAAAATAGCTCTGTCACACCATCTATTGATCAAATTTTGTAGTTTTAGTGCCAAAGACGTAAAAAAGATGGCGTGAGTAGTTCTAAAATACGCATTTCGTACGGTAATTGAAAAAGACGCCTAAGCCCCATAGACGAAATAGCCCCGGTTGACCTTACTAAGTATTAATAAGAATGATAAAAAAAATGAAAGCTAACGCAACTAATATATAGAAAATATTAACAAACAAAAAATAATGGAAAAAGAAAGTTTTACAATTAATAAAGTCAAATTATAACGAATATTTCATTATCTACAATACGCATTACATAGTACATAATTAGTTTTAAATTCTCCTAAAGATAATGCTAGCCAATGAGGAAAATTTAAAATAAGTTTGTTATACTTTCAATCAGATATGAAGGTCCTATGTTAAAGAAGAACTCACCAAAACATGATCGGTGAGTTTTTTCTTTAGTGATGAAAGAGTTATGAAAAATGTCCAAGCCAGGTATTTTTTTAGCAAGTTCGTTATACTTATTACTTATACGCGCCATAGGCGCTTGCTTTCCTAGATTCGTTTTCGCGGGAGGGATATGAAATGTTTTCGGAGTGCGACCACGAGGATACCGACGAGGCACGAATAACGAAATCCGATTTAGAAGGTTGCTACACTTTACCTTGTTATTAACTATTTTATGCAAAAAGCACAGATCAAGAATTTCCCGCCTGTTTCGAAGACATATCATGACCCAGTCGCTGATTGTATGGCTGTCTGTGCGAGATACCACTAGCATGAAATGCGAGATGGCGAGTAAAGGCACGCTGTATGCTCTCAATGCGTTGAGAATTAACGCTATAAGTGGGGTTCCATATGACACTAGCGAACTCAAGGTGACTTTTTACAAAAGCATTAAATAAAAGAATTTTAGTTCTGCAAGAAAAACCCTTAGTATTGCGTCTAATGAAACCTAGAAACTTCGCAGCTTTATTAACAATATTATTTATATGTGGTAGGTATAATAATTAATAAGAAAAAAGTTTAAACACTGTAATAACACGACTACGAAAAATTGGATTCATAAGGATTGGATTTCATAACAAAATCAATAGATTTTGTTCGTATAAAACTTCAGCTATGTCACCCAGACCATAATAGCTAATCGATTGACACCTCATTATCAAAATTGGCTCAATAGTTTAGCTTATTAACATACGTAAATAGAATCATACACAAATACAAGCGCACATACGTAAATATACTACATATATACTGCTAAAATCATATCCCATATCGTACCCTTATTGCAAAAACCGATTATCTGCACCAAAATTTGAGCGAAAAGTTTTTGAGTTATAAGCATTTGAAACTTTAACGACTTAAAAATTAGTTATAATGATGTCCATTTTTAAACAATAATAATTTTTATAAACAAGAAACTATTCAAGAAATGTTAAGTAGGTTAATAATTGAAAAAAACTTACTATTTTTTCAACAAAAAGAAGAAAATAACCGGTAAGGAGCTCACTTAGTTAGTTTTTCCTGAATGTAGAAAAACTACCAAATTTTCAAATTTACCGTTCTGGTAGCTCTAATGGCATTTTTTATTTAATCACTTGTTTTGAATAGTAATAATCGGCAAGACAAAAATCGTTTTAGTTCAACTTTAGCCAGTACAGGTGTAAAATAAATATCTTTAGTCGCTTTTGGCTGAAGGTAAAGTAGATTTCATTTAACTTTGTACGTACTAACTGCAGCGCCCTATGGTTTTACCCGAGGAGTTCCCGTTCCCGTGGGAAATGGGCAAGCCTACATTATTTCTTATAATCTCAGCTATCTTTAAAAGAAAGTTTCGTTGAAATTGGTCCAGCCGTTCTAGAGATTAGCTCATTTAAATTATTTCGTTTTATTATATTAGAATAACTAGCTGTGCCTTGCGGTTTCACCTACATTTGTCCCGTTCGCGTAGGAATTTAGGGAAACACTATAACTGTAAACTTTCCTCTCGAATCCCTCTATCTACTGATGAAAACTGAATTAAAATCCGTTGCGTAGTTTAAAAGATCTACGCGTACATAAAGAGGGCCAGACAGCGGGAATCGATTTTGTTTTATACTATGTAAAGATAACATATACAGCAGAGCTAAGTTTGCCCGCAAGCGTTGCTATATGGGTGCCCCATTATAGCTTTGAATCCAGGGTTAATCCCAAGAACACTTTGGAGTCCTCAGTTTTCAAAGGTTCATTATTTATCTTTAAATTTTTACTGACAGTTCTCGGGTTAGGTAATAAAAACTCAACACACTTTGTTTTTTTAGTATTTAAAAGTAGATTATTTGCCGTAAACCATTCAGAAACTTGAGATAATGCATTATTTACATCGTCAAAATTGTCTTTTATCCTATCGACTTTAAAATTCAAAGACGTATCATCAGCAAATAGTACAATATCGCAAGTATTGTGGACAAAATGTGGTAAATCATTTATGTAGACATGAATGGACCTAGAATAGAACCCTGGGGTACACCCATTACTGAGGCTGATCCGGATGATTTTACATCATTGACACATACTCTTTGGACTCGTTCACTGAGATAAGACGCAATGAGACTAAGTGCAAAATCTTTAATGCCATAGTGGCTCAGTTTAAGCAAAAGTGTCTCGTGATCAACGCAGTCGAATGCCTTTGACGACAAATCACAGAAAATACCAATGGCACTCTGTGAGTTCTCCCATGCATCGAATATGTGTTGTAACAGCCTTGCGGCTGCATCGGTTGTTGATCGACCCTTTGTAAAACCATACTGCTCAGTGTGTAGGATTTTATTTAAATTAAAGTGTAAAAGCAGTTGGTTGAGCATTATTTTTCCGAATATCTTGCTGAGAGTTGGCAAAATTGAAATTGGCCTGTAGTTATTCGGGTCACTCTTGCTTCCCGATTTAAAAAGCGGTATTAGCTTACTACATTTCATAAGGTCTGGAAAAGATCCAGAATCTACTGATTTATTAAAAATTAAAGCAAGATATGGCGCAATAATATCAATTATGTTATGAATTATTTTAACTGATATCCCCCATAGATCTGCTGTTTTCTTATTTTGTAAAGATTTAAATGTTTTGACTATGTCATATGGGGTAACGTGTTCAAACCTAAATAACTTATTGCACTCAGAGACATTGCTCCTTAGAAGACGATAGACTTCTGCTGGCGAGGAATTCAGAGAACTGGTTGTAGTAATTGGAATATTTTTGAAAAAGTTCTCAAATGTATTTACAATTACTGTATCGGAGTTAATTACATGATTATCACTTTTAAGCTCCAATTTATTATTATTATGTACCTTATGTTTACTCATTTCATCGCCGATGATGTCCCATGCTGTTTTAATTTTATTATCAGAATTGGCAATTTTTTGTTTTATGTGAAGTGACTTTGCTTGTATGCACTCATTTTCAAACAATTTAGAATAGTTTCTTACATATTCAATAAACGCGGGGGAATAATTATATTTTTTTCTGCATATACCTAAGTCAAACAGCTTATTTCTACTTTTATAGATTCCGGCAGTTGGCCAGTTACTAAACTTAAGATCTTTAGACAGTCTTTTCTCTATCACCTTAAAGATAGAGTTATATTGTGAGCTTAACAAATCAAAAAACTTTTGATTTGTGAAGATGTTCAAAAACCCTCGTAGCCCAGTTATACAGTAAAAGTGAACTTAAGTTCTTTTACCTGCAATAATTTTAACAAAATATTGAGTTCATTATTCTGCAAAAAGCAACTAATGTTGTTTAGTTCGTTTTTCTTTTTAGATACATCAGCAATTTCTAGTATATTAATAAAAGCTGAAACCTGTTAACGCAGGTTAACATGTATTAACAGAATAATATTGACATAATGATAAATCAAGCAACTACATCTGAAAAGTATTATAATACAATACATTGTTTTTGTGGTATAGATTTATAAATCTAAATTATTTAAATGAGTTTAGTTCTTTTTTTAAGAAGGTAATTAAATCATACCTGTAGGTAGTTACTTTTAACTCTAGCTATCTCCGTAAAAAAGCGTCGTAGCAGATAATGGGTTTTACCTACAGCTTCGCCGTGAGTTGAGGAGTCGATTGATATATTTAACCTAATTTTGGTACAAAAATGCAGATAATCGGTTTTTGCAATAAGGGTACGATATATCATATTTTCGCTTTGCTGTAATCGGATTAAAAAAATAGTACGAACATGTACCTACTATTGCAGTGAGCTATTTTCGACGTCATAATTTAACCTTCTTATAAAAATAGCACACGTATCAATGAAGAGAGAAAAACTGACGATAAAGAACCAATCGCATGAAATTACGAGGCGGATGTATGAAATCAGATTAGTTTTTTTATGCAATTTATTAAACACAATACGTATTGCATCATCGATGCATTTTTTTTCAGCAGCTTCTTGCTATTCTCTCATCGATAAAACATCGACAACAAATACTGTAACCTAGAGGTAGAGGACAGAGGTATAACTGACATAGGGTCGAACTGATACCCAAAAGGTCGGCCCAGGGTTCTGCTGCTGATTGGAAAACAATTTTTATACTCCAAAAAAGATCCGTGCAATCTATAAAATGAAACTCAGAGATTCTCCAAGAGCCTTTTCTAAAGATATCAGTATATTGACTATGCCATCACTTTATATCTTTGAAAATATTATGTATGCTAGAAAACATCTTCCATCTCTAATAAAGAACACCGTCTGTCATAGTTATAATTTGCGACATACACATGTTCAGTTGGCCGTGCAGAAATGCAGGCTATCGAAAACAAGTAAGTCTCATAATTTATAGGAAACTCTATACGCTTTTACAACAAAATTCCAAAAGACATTACAGATCTTTCTGACATGCAATTTAAAGCTAAAATAAAACATATTGTAATAAAAAAGGCATATTATAAAATAAATGAAGACATAAACACCTGGAAAATCTAAGTTTGCACAAGCCATTGTGAGGATAAGAAAAAATTCAATTATGTACTATTGTATATATCGTACCCTTATTGCAAAAACCGATTATCTGCACCAAAATTTGAGCGAAAAGTTTTTGAGTTATAAGCATTTGAAACTTTAACGACTTAAAAATTAGTTATAATGATGTCCATTTTTAAACAATAATAATTTTTATAAACAAGAAACTATTCAAGAAATGTTAAGTAGGTTAATAATTGAAAAAAACTTACTATTTTTTCAACAAAAAGAAGAAAATAACCGGTAAGGAGCTCACTTAGTTAGTTTTTCCTGAATGTAGAAAAACTACCAAATTTTCAAATTTACCGTTCTGGTAGCTCTAATGGCATTTTTTATTTAATCACTTGTTTTGAATAGTAATAATCATCAAGACAAAAATCGTTTTAGTTCAACTTTAGCCAGTACAGGTGTAAAATAAATATCTTTAGTCGCTTTTGGCTGAAGGTAAAGTAGATTTCATTTAACTTTGTACGTACTAACTGCAGCGCCCTCTGGTTTTACCCGAGGAGTTCCCGTTCCCGTGGGAAATGGGCAAGCCTACATTATTTCTTATAATCTCAGCTATCTTTAAAAGAAAGTTTCGTTGAAATCGGTCCAGCCGTTCTAGAGATTAGCTCATTTAAATTATTTCGTTTTATTATATTAGAATAACTAGCTGTGCCTTGCGGTTTCACCTACATTTGTCCCGTTCCCGTAGGAATTTAGGGAAACACTATAACTGTAAACTTTCCTCTCGAATCCCTCTATCTACTGATGAAAACTGAATTAAAATCCGTTGCGTAGTTTAAAAGATCTACGCGTACATAAAGAGGGCCAGACAGCGGGAATCGATTTTGTTTTATACTATGTAAAGATAACATATACAGCAGAGCTAAGTTTGCCCGCAAGCGTTGCTATATGGGTGCCCCATTGTAGCTTTGAATCCAGGGTTAATCCCAAGAACACTTTGGAGTCCTCAGTTTTCAAAGGTTCATTATTTATCTTTAAATTTTTACTGACAGTTCTCGGGTTAGGTAATAAAAACTCAACACACTTTGTTTTTTTAGTATTTAAAAGTAGATTATTTGCCGTAAACCATTCAGAAACTTGAGATAATGCATTATTTACATCGTCAAAATTGTCTTTCATCCTATCGACTTTAAAAATTAAAGACGTATCATCAGCAAATAGTACAATATCGCAAGTATTTTGGACAAAATGTGGTAAATCATTTATGTAGACCAAAAACATGAATGGACCTAGAATAGAACCCTGGGGTACACCCATTACTGAGGCTGATCCGGATGATTTACATCATTGACACATACTCTTTGGACTCGTTCACTGAGATAAGACGCAATGAGACTAAGTGCAAAATCTTTAATGCCATAGTGGCTCAGTTTAAGCAAAAGTGTCTCGTGATCAACGCAGTCGAATGCCTTTGACGACAAATCACAGAAAATACCAATGGCACTCTGTGAGTTCTCCCATGCATCGAATATGTGTTGTAACAGCCTTGCGGCTGCATCGGTTGTTGATCGACCCTTTGTAAAACCATACTGCTCAGTGTGTAGGATTTTATTTTTATTCGGGTCACTCTTGCTTCCCGATTTAAAAAGCGGTATTAGCTTACTACATTTCATAAGGTCTGGAAAAGATCCAGAATCTACTGATTTATTAAAAATTAAAGCAAGATATGGCGCAATAATATCAATTATGTTATGAATTATTTTAACTGATATCCCCCATAGATCTGCTGTTTTCTTATTTTGTAAAGATTTAAATGTTTTGACTATGTCATATGGGGTAACGTGTTCAAACCTAAATAACTTATTGCACTCAGAGACATTGCTCCTTAGAAGACGATAGACTTCTGCTGGCGAGGAATTCAGAGAACTGGTTGTAGTAATTGGAATATTTTTGAAAAAGTTCTCAAATGTATTTACAATTACTGTATCGGAGTTAATTACATGATTATCACTTTTAAGCTCCAATTTATTATTATTATGTACCTTATGTTTACTCATTTCATCGCCGATGATGTCCCATGCTGTTTTAATTTTATTATCAGAATTGGCAATTTTTTGTTTTATGTGAAGTGACTTTGCTTGTATGCACACATTTTCAAACAATTTAGAATAGTTTCTTACATATTCAATAAACGCGGGGGAATAATTATATTTTTTTCTGCATATAAGTCAAACAGCTTATTTCTACTTTTATAGATTCCGGCAGTTGGCCAGTTACTAAACTTAAGATCTTTAGACAGTCTTTTCTCTATCACCTTAAAGATAGAGTTATATTGTGAGCTTAACAAATCAAAAAACTTTTGATTTGTGAAGATGTTCAAAAACCCTCGTAGCCCAGTTATACAGTAAAAGTGAACTTAAGTTCTTTTACCTGCAATAATTTTAACAAAATATTGAGTTCATTATTCTGCAAAAAGCAACTAATGTTGTTTAGTTCGTTTTTCTTTTTAGATACATCAGCAATTTCTAGTATATTAATAAAAGCTGAAACCTGTTAACGCAGGTTAACATGTATTAACAGAATAATATTGACATAATGATAAATCAAGCAACTACATCTGAAAAGTATTATAATACAATACATTGTTTTTGTGGTATAGATTTATAAATCTAAATTATTTAAATGAGTTTAGTTCTTTTTTTAAGAAGGTAATTAAATCATACCTGTAGGTAGTTGCTTTTAACTCTAGCTATCTCCGTAAAAAAGCGTCGTAGCAGATAATGGGTTTTACCTACAGCTTCGCCGTGAGTTGAGGAGTCGATTGATATATTTAACCTAATTTTGGTACAAAAATGCAGATAATCGGTTTTTGCAATAAGGGTACGATATCTTTTCTTTGTTTTTTACAAAAACAAAGAGAGTCCTTGAGTAAGGACCTATTTCTTTTTTAATCATATTTGTTATGCTTAATTACATCGCATTATTATTATATTTTGATCCTTGACATAAGTAGTACATAATTTTTTCTTTTGACATTAAATTAATTTTTTTTTTAATTAATTTTTTTTATTAATTTATAATAAATACATGGAGGAAAAGAGATAATTAATGTGTGTGTGTGTGTGTGTGTGTGTGTGTGTGTGTGTGTGTGTGTGTGTGTGTGTGTGTGTGTGTGTGTGTGTGTGTGTGTGTGTGTGTGTGTGTGTGTGTGTGTGTGTGTGTGTGTGTGTGTGTGTGTGTGTGTGTGTCGAAATGTGCTCTGAATTCACGAGTCGATGATGTCGAGGTCGAGTTCCTGTGATCACCTTAGTACTCCATCATCCGAACCAGGTCGCGACATGAGTTAACTGGAGATCAAGTCCAAGTTAATTAGTCCAAACACGATAAATCTGCCGTAAGTAGGTAGTCGAGGATTGAGTGTCCCTATAGCAGCATCAGGTCAAGGTTACCATATTAATAACTGCAGTGTCGCCGGGTTTACTTACTATATCAAAGGACAATGGGCACATTTGTATGAGTTGCGTCCCCAGACTGTATCAAGTTGTGATATATGTCATTTTAAAGGTCATGATAATAGCTTCATTTTATTGTATGAGACCAACTATGAGACACGTGCAGGGAAAGAACTATGATTTTTTTAATTTTTTTATAATAGAACGTATTTATTTTTGTTTTTTTATTTATTTTTTAATACAGAATGTATGCGTTATTTTAGGGGTTTCATTTATTCAGTATAAACTCAAAAAAACGCTTAAACCCTACCTAAAGCCGTCTCCAACCGCCCCTATAACGGCCCCTGACCTCACATCTAATCTATTATACGCGCGTCCGTTGTACAGGCCGTAGTTGGTAACTATTAACTATACGCGCCGCGCACATATCTTTTGCTCTTTAGGATCGGTACTATTTTGAGTTTTTGACCTCTGTCCTCTGCACGTTTAACGGACTTGATTTTTCTGTTTTTGCTTTGATTGTGGCTAGTTGGTACGACGGTAATTAGTTTTATTTTATATAGTGCGGTGTGGCTGCTTATCTGTGTTGCACCTTCACCTCCGTGCTTGCATATCTACGCAGTACCCCTGCCTGCCTGGGAGAAACGACGCTGTACCACCTGTGCAAGAAACTCACCGGAACCGACTCACTCGTCTACGCTGTACTAGACAGCCAGGGTAGGCAAAAATACTCCGTCCAGGATCGTGCTGAGATCATGGCGGAGTATATGGAGATACAATTTACTCCAAACCCACCGGCCAGTGACAATGCGTACAGGCACCACGAAGAGATCGACCAACAAGTGCGGGAATTCCTGTCGGCCCCGACTCCCCAGCTCCGGGGAGGCGAGTTCATCTGCCCGTCTGAGCTGAGGAAGGCCGTATTCCGACTCCCCAAACGGAAGGCGCCAGGCTACGACGGAATTCCGATCGCCACACTTCAGCAGTTGCCCAGAAGAGGTCTCGTTGCCCTAACGAGACTCTTCAGTGAGGTGTGAGGTGTGGTGAAGTCCTCTCGACGACGCTCGAGAGGACTTCACCACATCGCCAGTGAGAAGAACAGGGGGTACTGCACCGTCGGTGTCTTTCTCGATATCGAGAAGGCCTTCGATCACGTGTGGCATACCGGCGACCTCTCGACCGACCTACCACCAACGATCGTGCGGCTGGTGGCTTCTTTCCTGGAAAGCAGATCCATCCACGTCTCCGTGGAGGGCGCGGACTCCCAGCCGCACCCCATACGTGCAGGAGTACCCCAGGGCCGCTGCCTATCGCCGTGCCTGTACGCATTGTACACTAACAACATCCCTACCCTCGCCGGACATCTACGCGAGGGGGAGGAAGGCGTGCTGTTGTCGCTCTACGCCGACGACAGCGCGTATCTCGCTTCGTCGTACCACCAGAGCGTCGTCTGCAACAAGATGCAGCGCCTGCTGGACCTGCTTCCGGAATGGATGGTCAAATGGAGGATGGCCGTCAACGTGTGCTACTTGGGGTGTCGCATCGACCTCAGCCTAAACCTGATTCCGTTGGTCAACCAAGTTGTGAACCAGGCCAAGGCGACAGGGTCGATGCTTCACCAAGTCTTCAATTCAAGCCTATCACCGAAGACCAAGCTCCTCATCTACGGAGCCTATATCCGCTCCAGACTGACGTAAGCGGCACCTGCCTGGTATGCGCTCTACTCGGCAAGTCAGAGGAGCCGCCTACAGGTCCTCTAGAATAAGTGCCTCCGTCTGATCGTTGGAGCTCCAAGGTACGTGAGGAACGACGTCATCCATCGCGACCTCAAGATGCCCACCGCGGAAGAGTACGTCCGCTCAGTTGCGCGGCGCATATTAGCGCGCCGATTGCGGACCGTACCAGCACCTCAACGGCATCGCACCGCTAACCAGCCGACCCACGACCGGACGTCCCTTACCTCGAGAGCTCCTGCGATCGCCAACACCAAGGAGGCACGCAAGTGACTCCAGCGACGACGAAAACGATGCGAGATCCACCGGACGATTCACTCGCCCATAGTGCGGAGCCACCCACCGGATTTGACATCGCTCCGCACACGGCGGCGGAGTATCCGCCCGCGGTGCGGAGCCCCACGGATACGACGGACCACAGGCTCCTAACCAACGCCAGTGAGCCTCGGCCATAAGGCCGAAACTCAACACCGGGGAAATGCTCTTCCCCGTGCCCCGCCCGGGTAGGTGAGGCCATGCCTCGAAGCGCGTACCCCCTCAGGACTCACGGACAGAGGAGACGACCCTGCTGTATGTTGTAACTAGACAATAGATTAAGCAGGTATTAAGGACCTTAATACAGCCGCTTGCTAGTCAAGGGTAAAAGATCTCCCCACAAACTACACGTACGAACTAGCCACAAATTGTGGCACGGGGAAGAGCATTTCCCCGGTGTCACAATCAAAGCAAAAACAGAAAAATCAAGTCCGTTAAACGTGCAGAGGACAGAGGTCAAAAACTCAAAATAGTACCGATCCTAAAGAGCAAAAGATATGTGCGCGCCGCGCAGTTAATAGTTACCAACTACGGCCTGTACAACGGACGCGCGTATAATAGATTAGATGTGAGGTCAGGGGCCGTTATAGGGGCGGTTGGAGACGGCTTTAGGTAGGATTTAAGCGTTTTTTTGAGTTTATACTAAATAAATGAAACCCCTAAAATAACGCATACATTCTGTTTTAAAAAAAATAATAAAAAAACAAAAATAAATACGTTCTATTATAAAAAAATTAAAAAAATCATAGCTCTTTCCCTGCACGTGTCTCATAGTTGGTGTCATACAATAAAATGAAGCTATTATCATGACCTTTAAAATGACATATATCACAACTTGATACACTCTGGGGACGAAACCGCCCATTCTCCTTTCCAGTCGATTAGACTAATGGAAGTAATATGTAAACAGTAATTTTAGTTTTATGACTACACTAGCGGACCCGACAGACGTTGTCCTGTCTTAACTATGAATATTGAAACTCCCCTTTTTACCCCCTTGGGGAGAGAATTTTCAAAAAATGTAAAATACGTAATTCTTTATTTTTGATCAAGAGCCAAAATATCAAGTTTCATAAACATAACTTGAAAAATAACTTGAAGAACGAAGGACTATCATACAAACATTCAACCCCTATTTAATCCCTTAGGGGGTAGAATTTTTAAAAACTGTGAAACACCTACTTTTTTGTTTTCAATTTAAAGCCTAAATACCGAATTTTATGGGTATAGCTTGAAAAATGACGGAGTTTCATACAAACTTTAACCCCCCTTTTTACCCCCTTGGGGGGAGAATTTAAAAAAAATGTAAAATACGTAATTCTTTATTTTTAATCAAGAGCCAAAATATCAAGTTTCATAAACGTAACTTGAAAAATAACTTGAAGAACGAAGGACTATTATACAAACATTCAACCCCTATTTAACCCCTTAGGGGGTAGAATTTTTAAAAACTGTGAAACACGTACTTTTTTGTTTTCAATTTAAAGCCTAAATACCGAATTTCATGAGTATAACTCGAAAAATGACGGAGTTTCATACAAACTTTAACCCCCCTTTTTACCCCCTTGGGGGGCGAATTTCGAAAAATCCTTTCTTAGTGCTCGCCTACGTCATAAAAGGAACCTACTGTCAAAATTTCAAGTTTCTAACTTCAGTGGTTTAGGCTGTGCGTTGATCGTCAGTCAGTCAGTCAGTCAGTCAGTCAGGACAAGCCTTTTTATATAATTATATAGATTAGCTGTGAATAGAGGTGATGATTAGGGGTATAATCATTCAAATCGCTCTATTTGTTTTAGACAGAGCCACGGTGGTCTAACTTATAAACATCCCTGTTTTTGCATCCAGTATTAATGAGATATCAAACGTGAAGCTTTCCGTACCTCACTGGTAGCATGGACGGGAGAAATTTTATCCCCGGGAAAAGGATAAAATGTTTATCCCCTTATCCACCCGTCGTGCATGGGCTCAGCGGTGGAAGAATATTGACAGTGGATAAAATGGGAGAAAATTTATCCCCGCAATTATTGCCATTATAAGAAACATTACAAAAAAGTCATTATTTTTATCTATACTCGTGATTTTGACAGTTAATAGGTGATTCGTAGGTGGTTTTTGTCTGTGGTTTTTGTTTTCGTTTGACCCTTCCTTTCAAAAGTCAAAAAAGGATAAGTTTATCTCTTTTATTTGTTCCCATGCTCTAGCCGGGGGAAGTTGCTCCATTTGTAATGTCGAATAGGGATATACTTCTCCTTTCCCCTGTCGCCATGCTTTAGCATAGGGAAAAGGCAATTGTATCCCCTGTCAGTGGATAAAATCGGGGGATAAAATGTTTATCTCCTGCTCATGCTGGTTTAAGTTTTTTAACAAATATTTTCGAATTTAGATTTTTTATAGTGTAGAGCCCCATTTAAAAAAACCTAATAGAAAATAACTCATTTTTTTATACTAAATCATTACGAAATCTTGTAATGTCGTCTTGGCCAATCAATGGACCTACCTGCTACGGAGAATCAATAAATAATAAACGATCAATATCACTTTAATCGTTAATAAACGCGTACAACGGTTCAGCATGTAGGTAGCTGGGTGGACTTAGATCGTCAGAATATTACTGCAATGGAGCAAGAAAAATATAAGCCACGCTGAAATTGACTAATATCCTATCACCTCCAAATAAGCAGAAAGCTTATGCTAGGAGTGAGTACGACAATAGTGCAACGGGTGGGGTTTGAACCTGCGACCTTTCAGTTTTCAGTCCGCACCTTTTAATTGTTGGGCTATTGAGATTTATACGTTCGATGTGCGTTCGAGGTACGTACGATGTACCTAACTACCCACATACCTTACCGCGTGCATGGCAACCACACTAAAATGGTATTACATTAGTCTGAGCCAGAATTTGGTCGTTTGGCCACACGCCGGTGCTGGCACTTGGCTTAGATTTACCTATATTACAAAGATATATTATTTTACTAGATTTTTCCCGCGGCTTTGTTCACGTTAAGTTTAGTTTTGAATTTTCAAAAATCCTTTCATAGCCGATGCCTACGTCATAATAGCTATCAGTATGCCCAGCCCGTCCAGGCAGTTAGAGCTGTGCGCTGATAGATCAGTCAGGCAGTCATCTTTGTATGTTACATACATATTACATAATTTAGATATTTAGATAAACAACAATAATATTGACTGTGTCTTGATCATTTCTGGCCATTTCGGAAAATCTGCAATAATGTTAATGTTTTTTTTATTCACTTTATTACACAACGTAGAAAAAAAGGCGGACGTAATGCTAAAGCATTTTTTCCCAGTTTCCATGCAATTTACATGCGACGTCACGTGTAAGTGTTAAAAATAAGAACTGGATACCAACTCTCTACAGATTCCATAAATACATATATTATTAACATAGCATATACATTACACACGAAATAGGATTACCCATAGAAATAACTTCTCGATATCTAAGCACTAACCTATAGATAAGTAGATACGAGTTGGTAGGTACTTCACAAACGCATTACAATCGTAACAATTTATTTCATTTACATTTCATTCATTACTTTTATATGGTACCTACTTAAATCATTGATAATAATATTATGTCAGTAGATAAGTAGGTAGGTGTGTGCTCTATAATTTACACTATATCAAATATGCTACGTAGGCAACATACTATAAAATCCTATTAATATTATAAATGCGCAAGTTTGGATGGATGTATGGATGTTTATTATTCAATCACGCTGCGACGTCTAAACCGATTTGGCTGTTTGGTACAGACAAACAGAGTTAGATTATAGACTGCAAGAGAGTTCCCGCGGGACTCCAAAAAAAACCTCAATCCACGCGTACGAAGTCGTGGATATCAGCTAGTTAAATTATAAAATGTTTTGAATCTCGATATGATTTCTTATATTATGACCACTTCATTGAATAGCTTCTTAAATTTTGAAAACAGAATATCCTGCCGCCCTAGCCATAGTACAAACGTGTTGTTTCTTTCTTCGCTAACGCTAAAGCAGGAGTTCCCAAAGTATTTTTTATTACACGTCCTATCCTTTCAGAAGGGAAGAGTGATAAAAAACTTTGTAAACCCCTGGTTTAACGTTAGCGATCAGTTACTTCAGTTATCACTATCAGTTATCCTTATCTTAATATTCCCAAGGGCCTCAGTCAAGTTCACTAACATGAAATAAATCATTTTAGATTTTTATTTAGGTTGGTCATTATTTAAACCGTTGAATATAAATAAATTGTGCACGAAGTTATTGTGTAGGTATTAAGAGAATTTCATGTCCGAAAAATGCAAATAGACCCCAGAACCTCGTTATCCCCGACAGACTTCTTCAAGTCAAAAAAGTCTTGACGTTTCGAAAGCACTTTGTAAAAGTTTATTTGTATAAAAAATAATTCTCTTCTATTCTAAAAAACATTGTTAATACACGATTGTAAATATACGTGGCAGTCTATGAAGTAAACAGTAACCGACCATTGTACTTTAAGCACATGATTTAAACGTATATAAATGTATAAGCAGTATAGAATTTTAGCAAGAAGCCTATACGAAATAAATGAAAAAAATCAATATTTTAATAGCTTCAAAAACATTACAAAAGCTTGGAACGGTTAGGCTATTTCAAAACTTTCATTCACGATTCCCAATTTCTACAGACAGTTACTAATCTGTCGTACAAATTAGTTTCTCACGAGTGCAGAACCGTTACAGCTGACTGGACTGGAAGTAGCGAGCTTTTTTTTTTCCTTCAATTAGAGAGCCTAACATAATATACGAGTACTTATGGTATATTGGTGTACCATTTAGGTGCCCAACTCTTTTCCTTATTACATTGATGCCCATTCACTCTCGCGATAAAGGTACTCAATACATAGCAGGAATCAGACGCCGCGCCGAGAGGGCGTTCCACACTTTATTGGTTTGTATCAGAAACTTTTAACGGAAAGTATTTTTGCGAGTAGATTGAACGTCAAACATTTAAGAATGGACGTTTTCTCGTAGCTCTGTGGTAGCACGGTTCGGTCGACATACTTGACAGAGCCATCTCAAAAGTGGCAGCAACATTGCATGCCAACAGAACTTGATCTTGGTAGATTTATTCTAATTGTACCTATATTGAAATCTCTTTGTAGAATGAATTGGCGAGACTTTAAATGGTTTTCGTGCCAATTTATTATGCTCTGGTTTGAACCTTAATCATAGAGAGCGATAACATTCTTATCATTCAAGCAAAAATCACATCACATAAACTGTTATCGCTCCCGGCATAAACCATGAACTATCAATCTAAGACCTGTCAACACCAACACATTCAAGTTACGTAAATACCACGACGATTGCGAAAATAAACGTCATAATTCTACTTAATGGTAAATACACGGCTTAAAAAAATATTCTGAAGTTATAATAATCATTTATATGGATAATGGATATAGTCGCAACTCGCATGTACGTGGTCACTACGAAAGTTTTGAGATTTTATACCTTCGCTTTACATCTTTTCAAAATATTTTCCATCACAGGCAATACACTTCTCCATGCGTCGAAACCAGTCACTTCTTAATAAAATGCAGCAGTTACGAGTTTTACGAAATCTTAGACAAACACATCTATTTTATTTATTTTTAGCATCCGACAATTTTTATCAAGTAGTAGCAATTTACAGCACATAATTATAGCGTGTTTGAGCTCATTAGAATGGTCTCAATATACTTATTGCACCTACTGGTGCTAAATCGAGGATCGAGAAGTATCTGATGATGGAGCATAAAATTGGGTAACAGGATGTCAGGTATATCGTACTTAGTTCTCTTATCAATTCACATATCGAAGGTGTTTTAAATTTTCAATTTACACTTGTTTAAAAGACTATGAACTTTGTTACTTATGTAATAAGAATATTCCCTTTTTCCTCCAGATTTTAAAGCTTGTGTTAAGAGTGGGTACGATAATAATGCAATGGGTGAAAGCACCGTCGACTTCTGTTTTCTTTCCGCACCATTGACCGTTTCGCTATTCTATTCTATTTTATTATTATTTAATGTTTGTATTCCTAGTTGGTAATGTGCAACTATTAAACAAACTATAGCAACAAGTTTTAATGGTTAAATCTAGATGTTCGTATTACGCAATATCCGGCCAATTTTAGGCTGTAATTAAGTTAATATAAACGATTACGAGTTTTTAAAAATAGACACAACAGTAAATTAAGGGCGATAAACTTTAACGAGTTAACTATGGACCTAACTCATAGCGACCCACTAAGCATCACTATTTACATATTGCGGGCTTCAGAGAACACGATACAACAAAAGAACAACATTGCAAAACAATTGCAGCAATACATATACCAGACAACAAAAGTTTAGACTGGACTTGTTGCTCGTTTAGCCAGTTTCTTAGCTCGTAAATTAGCACTACCTAAGCTGATGTTGTTGATCTCTTACTCTAATGAATTTCTAGACTTTTCTAATATAGACAACTTCTTATCTCTATGTTGTGGAAGTAATCAACAACTAACTAGTTACTCAATATACCTACACAAAAGTAGTTTTCTAAAGTGGCCAATCACCAAAAAGATGATAAATTCGTGTTGCTGAACGATTACAATTAGTCAACCAAATCCGACACGAAGTGGTACTTCGGTCTAAAACCTTAGAGCCCCCGCAGACTTACAATTTGAAGTTGTCCGATTGTCGATCAACTAAATTGCGTACTTTTATAATTTAATTGGTCAACTACTATAAAATATTGGTTGATATTTGATAAGCGATAAATGTAATTGATTTAGTCGGTGACAGTGTTGCTAGCCCGGTGACTTGTGAGTTGTGACCGATGCTGTGCTTAGAAATGAAGAAAAAAAAAAACGCTTTCATAGCTGTATTAATAAAAACAAGACAGAAACGGAAATTAACATTTTGGGTACTTTCTAAACTGAGGTGTTACCCAGATCTATAGTTTTTTTTTTTTTTCATTTTGTAGAATATTTCTTTTTATGATGGCCTATTTCTGGCCTTTTTTGCATCTTATCGATGAGTTGTTCTACTTTATCATTTGCAAAGAGTGATCGGGTGGCCGTCTTCAATGGTCTGGGCGTGGGAAAATCATAAGCGTGAGTGTGGTAGTCATCTTAGCGTGCGACTGACCAACTGGACAACAAGTTGGATAGTCTGCGAGCTTGCAGAGGGTCTCCTCTCCGTACTAATAAGCAGTCAGCAAATAGTTGGCTAAATTTTTAATTGTACATAATCGGAAGAGAATTTCGGTTCTGTTACGATCGGTGTCTAATTAATTATTATTATTGATTTGGACAATTTGGATAAGAAGTGCGCGCAACCATAAGTCACTATGCCTATTAGTATAGTTACTCTGCGATTTAGTTGCCCAACTTATCCTCTTTCTTTTTATACCCTACTATTCATATTCAAGATAATTCTTTTGTTAAAATATGTAAAATACAACCTCTTCAGAATTCTCAAAGCATTTCCACAAACTGATTTATGAACATGCTTAGGTATTGTTGTACGCTTTACATATTATTATTATGTATGTACTATGTTCTAACTTGTTGAATGCAAATTAGGTATATATAAACTGAACTGAAGTGTGCCTACGTTATAAGTTGCAAGTACATAATATCTGCATCTACATAACTTTGCCTATGTCTTAGAATATTGTAGTTTTTAATATTTTATGGCTAAAAATAATGTCAGATTGAATTTCTATGTGCCATCGAAGTCCATCATTTAATGCTAGTTAAGATACTAATATCTACATCTAGAGTTTTTGCTTTTAAACCCAGTAACATTATACGCAATCACGAATTGCATAAATTACTTCCGTAATCCGTTTAAGAGTGCGTTTCCGCATATCGGGTGACTTTCGGTACATATTGTGACTAAGTTAAACCAAATAAGATGGAAATAAAAATTGCTACACATAGATTGGTCCTTAATCTCCAAATCTTGGGAGTTGATTTTGTTCAAAATCTCAATTTTTAGTACTATAAAAATTATTTCCCGTCACCTCTTCACACAAAATTCACGATTTTGGGGCGACTTTAGGTACATTTCTTGTATATAATATACCGGTTTTATGTAATTAAAAAATACTATCTGTTAGCAGATATGTTCAACTCAAAATCTTGGAGAGAAAAATATCAAAAATAGTACAAATAGTATAAAAAAAAAAATATAGCATCGCGTGTAATTTTTTCACATATTTTGGTTTAAACCGAATCTTAAAATAATGTGCAATAAGGCTTATTTTGATTTTACTCGGAAACTGGTTTGATTTCATTTCAAAATTCAAAATTCAAATATCAATCAGTCGGCGTTTGACCGCCTTTCTGAGTGGAAGCTGCGCTGGTTGCAAGCAGATGCTGGTATCGAAAAACATCGCTGTACGAACACGAAATAGTTCATAGCAAACCAAATTGATACTTTATATATTTTGAAAAGAAAGGTAAGAAACTAAGTACTAGGTACCTATGGTACCTTCAATATAATAGCATTATTTTATTATTTGATAGAATTTCGAAATTTCTTGTAAAGTTATATTCCCCGAATGTAGTACTGACCTGCATGTATACCTCGAAAACTTCTATTGGAACTCCTAGATCTTTAGAGTTAGTTGTATCGAGTTTGGGCTCGTTTTGTAAGTTATGATGAGATCTTACCACTGGACTTGTTAGAGTGACCTGATGGTATACTTCGAAGACTACTACTGGATCTTCTAGACGGCTACAGCTAGTTATATCGAGTTTGGGCTCGTTTTGTAAGTAATGATGAGATCTTACCACTGGACTTGTTGGAGTGACTTGGTGGTATACCTCGAAGACTTCTATTGGAACTCCTAGATCTTTACAGCTAGTTATATCGAATTTGGGCTCGTTTTGTAAGTTATGATGAGATCTTACCACTGGACTTGTTGGAGTGACCTGATGGTATACTTCGAAGACTACTACTGGATCTTCTAGACGGCTACAGCTAGTTATATCGAGTTTGGGCTCGTTTTGTAAGTTATGATGAGATCTTACCACTGGACTTGTTGGAGTGACCTGATGGTATACTTCGAAGACTACTACTGGATCTTCTAGACGGCTACAGCTAGTTATATCGAGTTTGGGCTCGTTTTGTAAGTAATGATGAGATCTTACAACTGGACTAGTTGGAGTGACCTGATGGTATACTTCGAAGACTACTACTGGATCTTCTAGACGGCTACAGCTAGTTATATCGAGTTTGGGCTCGTTTTGTAAGTTATGATGAGATCTTACCACTGGACTTGTTGGAGTGACCTGATGGTATACTTTGAAGACTACTACTGGATCTTCCAGACGGCTACAGCTAGTTATATCGAGTTTGGGCTCGTTTTGTAAGTAATGATGAGATCTTACCACTGGACTTGTTGGAGTGACTTGGTGGTATACTGCGAAGACTTCTATTGGAACTCCTAGATCTTTACAGCTAGTTATATCGAGTTTGGGCTCGTTTTGTAAGTTATGATGAGATCTTACCACTGGACTTGTTGGAGTGACCTGATGGTATACTTCGAAGACTACTACTGGATCTTCTAGACGGCTACATCTAGTTATATCGAGTTTGGGCTCGTTTTGTAAGTAATGATAAGATCTTACCGCTGGACTTGTGGGAGTGACCTGATGGTATACTTCGAAGACTACTACTGGATCTTCTAGACGGCTACAGCTAGTTATATCGAATTTGGGCTCGTTTTGTAAGTAACGATGAGATCTTACCACTGGACTTGTTGGAGTGACTTGGTGGTATACCTCGAAGACTTCTATTGGAACTCCTAGATCTTTACAGCTAGTTATATCGAGTTTGGGCTCGTTTTGTAAGTAATGATGATATCTTACCACTGGACTTGTTGGAGTGACTTGGTGGTATACCTCGAAGACTTCTATTGGAACTCCTAAATCTTTAGAGTTAGTTATATCGAGTTTGGGCTCGTTTTGTAAGTTATGATGAGATCTTACCACTGAACTTGTTGGAGTGACCTGATGGTATACTTCGAAGACTACTACTGGATCTTCTAGACGGCTACAGCTAGTTATATCGAGTTTGGGCTCGTTTTGTAAGTAATGATGAGATATTACCACTGGACTTGTTGGAGTGACTTGGTGGTATACCTCGAAGACTTCTATTGGAACTCCTAGATCTTTACAGCTAGTTATATCGAATTTGGGCTCGTTTTGTAAGTTATGATGAGATCTTACCACTGGACTTGTTGGAGTGACCTGATGGTATACTTCGAAGACTACTACTGGATCTTCTAGACGGCTACAGCTAGTTATATCGAGTTTGGGCTCGTTTTGTAAGTAATGATGAGATCTTACCACTGGACTTGTAGGAGTGACCTGATGGTATACTTCGAAGACTATACTACTGGATCTTCTAGACAGCTACAGCTAGTTATATCGAGTTTGGGCTCGTTTTGTAAGTAATGATGAGATCTTACCACTGGACTTGTTGGAGTGACTTGGTGGTATACCTCGAAGACTTCTATTGGAACTCCTAGATCTTTACAGCTAGTTATATCGAGTTTGGGCTCGTTTTGTAAGTTATGATGAGATCTTACCACTGGACTTGTTGGAGTGACCTGATGGTATACCTCGAAGAGTTCTATTGGAACTCCTAGATCTTTAGAGTTAGTTGTATTGAGTTTGGGCTCGTTTTGTAAGTTATGATGATTAGATCTAGGAGTTCCAATAGAAGTCTTCGAGGTATACCATCAGGTCACTCCAACAAGTCCAGTGGTAAGATCTCATCATTACTTACAAAACGAGCCCAAACTCGATATCACTAGCTGTAGCTGTCTAGAAGATCCAGTAGTAGTCTTCGAAGTATACCATCAGGTCACTCCAACAAGTCCAGTGGTAAGATCTCATCATTACTTACAAAACGAGCCCAAACTCGATATAACTAGCTGTAGCCGTCTAGAAGATCCAGTAGTAGTCTTCGAAGTATACCATCAGGTCACTCCAACAAGTCCAGTGGTAAGATCTCATCATTACTTACAAAACGAGCCCAAACTCGATATAACTAGATGTAGCCGTCTAGAAGATCCAGTAGTAGTCTTCGAAGTATACCATCAGGTCACTCCAACAAGTCCAGTGGTAAGATCTCATCATAACTTACAAAACGAGCCCAAACTCGATATAACTAGCTGTAAAGATCTAGGAGTTCCAATAGAAGTCTTCGAGGTATACCACCAAGTCACTCCAACAAGTCCAGTGGTAAGATCTCATCATTACTTACAAAACGAGCCCAAACTCGATATAACTAGCTGTAGCTGTCTAGAAGATCCAGTAGTATAGTCTTCGAAGTATACCATCAGGTCACTCCAACAAGTCCAGTGGTAAGATCTCATCATTACTTACAAAACGAGCCCAAACTCGATATAACTAGCTGTAGCCGTCTAGAAGATCCAGTAGTAGTCTTTGAAGTATACCATCAGGTCACTCCAACAAGTCCAGTGGTAAGATCTCATCATAACTTACAAAACAAGCCCAAACTCGATATAACTAGCTGTAAAGATCTAGGAGTTCCAATAGAAGTCTTCGAGGTATACCACCAAGTCACTCCAACAAGTCCAGTGGTAAGATCTCATCATTACTTACAAAACGAGCCCAAACTCGATATAACTAGCTGTAGCTGTCTAGAAGATCCAGTAGTAGTCTTCGAAGTATACCATCAGGTCACTCCAATAAGGCCAGTGGTAAGATCTCATCATAACTTACAAAACGAGCCCAAACTCAATACAACTTACTCTAAAGATCTAGGAGTTCCAATAGAAGTTTTCGAGGTATACATGCAGGTCAGTACTACATTCGGGGAATGTAACTTTGCAAGAAATTTCGAAATTCTATCAAATAATAAAATAATGCTATTATATTTAAGGTACCATAGGTACCTAGTACTTAGTTTCTTCTTTTCAAAATATATTATCAATTTGGTTTGCTCAACTTAGACTTAGATTTAGAATTAAACTTAGACTTAGACTAAGTCTGAGTTCAAATCTAAGCCTAAGTCTAACACTAAGACTAAGTCTTAGACTAAGACTAAGTCTAAGTCTTAGTCTTAGTCTTAGTGTTAGACTTAGGCTTAGACTTAAAGAGACTTAGTCTTAGTCTAATACATTTCCCAGTGGCTTAAAAAAGTCTAAATCGAAGTCTAAGACTAAGACTAAATCTAAGTCTAACTTAGTGTACAGCAAGTCCGGACGAAAATAAAAAATAAAAAAATAAAACATAAACAATTTATATCCAAGTATCAAAACAAGTTAATTCACTCATTTTTAACGCAGCTTGCCCGCGCCTGTGTGTGCGTGTGAACGGTGCATGTGTAGAAGTGCGTTTTTATACCTACTCTTTGCGAAATCCCGTCCTTAAGAGAATAACCTACCATTAAATGACGAATCGTTTATTTTTTACGAAAACGTTACATAAAGAAAACTTCATTAGTATCATAAATATGTAATTATTTAGGTTAGGTTTCCCTTCAAATCATGTTTTAGTAGTCACTTTAACTTGACAACAAATGCAACAATATAGCCTTACAGCATTTCACCATCATCAGATTATAATCTGATTTGAAGGGAAACCTGTTAGGTTCATTTCACATCGATTCCTATTTTCGTTCAGCATTTTAGACCGCCATTTAATAAGCCACTGGAGCCCTGACTCCAACTTTGATGTTGAGATTTATAGAGCGTGCTCTAACTTAGGTCAGACTTAAGATAGAGTTAAAACGAGACACAAATATGCTCTGACTTGAGTCTGAGCTGAGTGAAAGTGCGGTCTATAGATTTCACTCTAACTCTGACGACTTTTTAGAATGCAGATGTATAGATGGAACAGTAAATTAATCATATTCTCGCCAACATTTTCATCGTATTTTCTTTAAATGCTATTTTGTTGGTAATATTTTATACTGGTACACAATAACAAAATCGCTGGATTGAATGTAAACTTGAACGTTGATTGAACCTGGCCGCATACTATTGTCTATTAGAACATCCGGCAACGTGTTTCAGCTCAGAAAGTGGCAAATTGACAAAATTCTGAAAGCGTGCAAGATATACTCGTACGAGCAGAGTGCCTTCCGGCCCGTGTCCGAATTATGTCAGACAAAAATTTCAGACACCTAATATCAATGAAATGGAGTTATTAAGTAGAAGTTATTACACAGTTAATGAATTTTTTATGACAAAGTTGCATGTGAACAATCGGCTTTGCATTCAGCTGCTCACAAGATAGTATAATAACTTATTATATTTTAATCGCTACTACATAATGATATTGTTACATTTTGTTGTGCAAAGAGCAACTCCAACTGCTGAGCTTGTCGGCTACGCCGTATCAGCTTTCCGAAACAACATGAAATAAACAACTTTGAATTATTTTGATTTTTTTAAAAAAACGGAGTATATCTGCTAGAATTGAATTGAACTGCTTGCTATTACAAAAATTCAATAGGTACACTTAATAAATGATGAGTAGGTTCCGTATCGTACCATATCATTCCAGAGCTACTGAAACTCAATCGGATAATTTTGTTTCAGTTAATAAACATCGACGTCGCAATTTGATCGGTGTCGGTGTTATGTTGCTAAGTGGTTGCTAAGCGGTTAATAATACTAATGGAATAATCGAGACAATTTCTAACTGTGCACTCTCCCAAGAGCGGTGTCAACTCATTCGTCATAATTTTATCTCCAACATATGAGAGACATAATTATGTTCAATTTTTCATTTACATCGAGAAGATTGACGTCTGACATTCTTTACGCTGATCGCTTTTATGTTTCTTAGTTTCTTTAACGTAATTATATTTTAAGTTCCACTCACAAACGAACTGCAAAATGTAGTTATGTTTTCAATTTTCGGATGGATATCTTTTTTATGAAAGAATAATAAATAAAAGAAAGAAATAAGCGGAAAGCTTGTGTCAATAGTGCAACGGTCTTAATCTGCATGGAATTGAGAAGTAACTCCTTACTGAACATTACATGACACACGTAAAATAATAATTAATTACTATCTTCGAGCATATTCCAAAATTTTTTTTCATAAGGTAGGTAATAATTCAAACAATATTTCTATGTTCCATAGACTCGGTGTACGATAGTTTTTTTTTTATCCAAAGGCAACTGAGATGCTTCTTTGCTCAGGAAAAGTTTGCTTTTTACAGGGCATGGTTATTGGTGATTGAGCTTAAAGATAGTGACAGAATCTCAGCCCTATTTAACATAAATATACCGAGTTTGTACTCGTTTGATTGCTTTCGATGACTAGTTGGTAGACAAATTGATTGATGGATGAGCGGTTGTTAGTCGAGTAGACACGAGTTTGTGAAGAAAAATTATTGGATGGGTCTCTCTTTACATCGTGAGTTGGAACGGGTTGGGACTTGGTATGGTTTGGATGGTCGGGTGGTCGTGGGTTGGAGGTCGGACAGTCGTCGAATGAATCGGTCGGAATAGGAGATCGAGGTGTCTTAAGGCTGATGTTCGAGGGTCGCGGAGTCGGGGTTGGAAAGATCAATGGTTCAGAATCGAGGGGACTCGTGGGTTTCAGGGGTCGACGTTTCCGGTAGTTGGGAGTACGAAATTCGTCGCACCGGGGGTTCGGAGGTCAAGATGTCACATCATTCCTAATATTAAATGTGAATGTGTGGTTGTTTGTTGGTTTGTCCTTCAAGCACGCAGCAACGCAACGATGGATTAAAGTGATTTTTTGCATAGGTATAGTTAAAAATCTGGACACTAACATAGGCTTGTATCCTGGAAATCAGAGTTTCTGTGGGAATTATACCTAATTTAATAAAAAATTGAAACTGACTTCAATATAACGAAATAAAGAATAACTGAAAAGGGAAGGGTCAATCTTAAAAACTACTGAACAGATTTTGATGAAATCTTTACTGTTCCCTAAGTTGAACTAACACTACCTAAGTAAAAAAAAAAAAGAATGATCATAATCAAATTAATAGTTTTGGAAATATGTGTGGACAAACATACAATACTATATTTGTTTGGAAGCCCTAATCATAATTATGTGTATATTTTGCTGTTCCAATAATTTTATATACTTACAAATACATGTTTAATTGATAGCCTCCTGTTTATGATGTTGGTAAATAAAATTATAAACAAAATTACTATGACTATGGACATAAATATAGGAAAATCACTAGTCATAGTCAACTAAATTGATTTGTTGTGGTGTTATTTAGTGGAAAATTGAAACTAACACTATAACAGTAACCTAGAGATTATTGTTAAATAATAATTGTGGACCAGTACCACAGTACCGACCCTTCACACAGTCCAACAGTGAAAAATCTTCTAAGTCTAGTCAATGATACAGACAGACAAGACCAGTGGAAAAATATGAGTGGATGTTCTCGATGGAGTGAAAATTTCTTTTCTTCACTTCTCAGCAGTTCCTATGACTGCCCATGTATTGACTTGTTACTGTCTGACTGAATTGTTATTATAAAAATCCTACAATTGCTGTTATTGTTAATTTTAGCCAACAGTAAGAAAGGACCATCAATGTAAAGGACAGCCTATCAGAGATGATTTCAATCATCACATTGTAGCTGTGTAATTACTAATTACGCAAGTGCTTCCTGCAGCGTGATTGGAGTGCAATAGCAGCTATATTGTGACAGTCACATTCAGATCTGATTAGCCACCATTTTTATAGTAAATTTATATAATGTATTATTATAGTAATACCATAAACGATTAAGATTGTAGCAATGATTGATGCAGTTTTTCCAATGTTATCCAATGGTATCTATTGCTTTTACAACATTTTGAATTTTTTACTTGGTTAGGTTAGAAAAATACATATACTGTAAACTTATATTATAATTTATACGAAGCAAACATTGGTTAATTAAGATTGATTATAATATTTGTACATTACACTTCTTATCAGATAGACTGACCTATATTAACAACATAATACCTATAACTTTGAATAAATTAAAATGCATAACTTGTGTTATAAATTGTTTGTGTTTTCATTAAATGTTTTCCTGTATGGTAACTATAATAAGTCTTAATGATAAATGAAAATTTTTAACATAATAATATAATGACCCAAATATGTATAACTCTTGTGATAATATGCTACCTACTTCTTAATAGACCATAATCAGAAGATCAGCAGGCCTATTCTCAAGTGGATCAGTAGGTAATAGTACAGTAATAGTATCTATTACATAGTATTTAACTAAGTAATAAGTTGTAACAATTAAACATGTTGTGTAATGTGGACACAAGTTGAAACCATGTGGGATGACAAGATTTAAATGTACCAATTTATTGTATTCTTTTACATTTTTTGATTTACCTAAATGGAGTGCTAACAAGATCAATAAAATGGTAAATTCCAATTAGAAGTTAGGAAATTATGAGGCACACGTTTGCCTCATAATTTTGAGTGTAGAAATTTGACAAATAAGTAAAAAATAGATCACATGTTTCATGTCACATGATTCGTTTGCAATTGATGAAAATTTAAACGAAATGATGTGTTTTCTTTAGTTGTATGCATTACTTACTCAATGTTACATAACTGTGGGCATGACCATTAAAAACCTTACCTTTGTTAACATTCTCGCTAGCACTTTTTTCGTTTAGGTTGCTGGTCACTGGGCATTTTTTCACTTTTTGTGAAGTTTGTTTCGTACCATTATTATCATCATTCACTTCACTACCGAGAGCCATAACAACACGAGGAATTAGTCCGGCACCGACTGACCGCGACAAGCACGGCCTACACTCAGAACACTCAGCTGCAAGAGCACATGAGGTACAAATAGAGTTCAATTTCCTACAGCCAGCCGAGAGCACAAGCTGAAGTTCGCATATAAACCGACCAAATTAGAAAATCGTATGGGTAGATACCACTGATCTCTATAGTTAATCTAAGATTAACACTGGATTGGCTGTAGGTATAAAATGCTTGCCTAATATTTCTGTGTAATATTTAATAGCCTATTATTAGGATTTCACATAATAATGAAAGAGAACAAGCTGTAAACTTGTTTAGAACTTTAGTTTGGCGTTCTAAATGTAGTCTCAAAAGTCTCATAAAGTCTCGTGTACACCGCCTGAGATATTCAAAGTCAAAGGTCACAAAATTCAGGTTTTCGCAAATATATACATTATATTTTATAACTTATCAGATAAAAACACAATACCTATTAAAACTCCTAGAAAGAAAGAATTCAGTTTAATAGTACATTATGGTACAAGTGTGTAACATTGGTGATTACCGCTGAGGCGCTATTGAGACCCGAGCCGTCAGGCGAGGGTCTTAAGATAGCCGAGGACGGTAATCATCAATACACACGTGTATCATACGACGTTTTTCAACACACTTGTGAAGAAAATAATACTAAAATAGTACATTATGGTAAAAAACAGTGAAAACGAGTTGCGAAATTTTTTTCGCAATGGCGGGAAAAATTAATCAGTTTTCTTGAATGCGCGCACACCTTTAATGGCCATAGACTAAAAGAATGAAGTTTCTTTTTTTGGCTTTTCTCGGATAGCCACGTACACAATGGGGAATTTCAAGTTTTCTTTATTACAGAAAAAACAAAAGTTATATTTGAGTGACAGTTTTATTTATGTTTTATGTACAAGTTGAAATTATCTATTTAAATACGCAGTTGTATGAAATGAGCAAGCAATAGGTATCTTAGCAATAGGTAGGATTTTTTTTGTAATAGAAACTTTTTTAAGAACAAAGCAACTCAACCAATAAAATTAAAAAAAAAAATCTATAACTCACATTGTGAATAATAGTAATAAAAAGTCACAGTTTGAGTTATAGGAGTCATTGTGTGCCTAGTTGCGGTGAGCCGGGAGCCATTTTATGAGCAAGTGTGTTGAAATAGTACATTATGGTACAAGTGTAAAAGTTGGTGATTACCGCTGAGGCGCTATTGAGACCCGAGCCGTTAGGTGAGGGTCTTAAGGTAGCCGAGGACGGTAATCATCAATATACACGTGTATCATACGACGTTTTTCAACACACTTGTGAAGAAAATAATACTAAAATAGTACATTATGGTACAAAACAGTGAAAACTTAATAATATAAACTTTTTTAAGAACAAAGCAACTCAACCAATAAAATTAAAAAAAAAATCTATAACTCACATTGTGAATAATAGTAATAAAAAGTCACAGTTTGAGTTAAAGGTGTCATTGTGTGCCTAATTGCGGTGAACCGAGAGCCATTTTATGAGCAAGTGTGTTGAAAAATAACTAATACTGTTTTTAAAAGTAGGTAGTTCTAATTGTGATTAAAAATGAATAAATAGGTACTAGACTCATATTGATCCTTGTTTTATTTCACGTAAAATTTTGAACTTGATCTTTGAACAATTGGTAATACAGCAATGTCGATAAAACTTAAATATCGATAAGACATATGTACCTATCGATACATTACATTCTTAGTTTTGACAATCCTAAGTTCTACTTTACATTGGTTGGTAGTATTGTTTTATTTATGAGGTTGGCTAAAATAAAGCACAATATGGTTTATATTCTCTTGGGTTTTAAACGTAGAGAGAGAAGACATAGAGCCAGTGACGATTTCTTTCTCACTCACACTAAAAAGAGAGCAGAAATAAAGTTACTAATGTGATAAACAGAGACGCAGCTACCCAATTTTTTGTCCCTCATCGTGTAACCAGTTTTTTTCAAGGTCGCCACACTTTTGTGCGAAACAAACTGGCAGTTATAAGAAAAATTTAGTATCTATGTGTGTTGCCAGCTTTAGGTACCTATACAATGTCCCGATTTTCCCTATCCTACTAATATTATAAATGTGAAAGTTTGGATGTATGTATGGATGGATGTTTGTTACTCAATCACGCCACACTAAACCGATTTGGTTAAAATTTGGCACGGAGATAGGTTTTTTTAGTAATGTCCTCTGACATACCGTAACGGCGGGTTACTTTGGCTACTTTTTCAATATTTTGAGTAAAGAAAAGAAAGATGATGATACATAATATATGTCGGCGATGATTAAAGTGTATTCAGTAAGATAGTGTCGGTTACTGTTCTGAATTATCCTGAAGTTTCGTTCGAATGTCCAACGACCAGTCGAGAACTGTTAGCGATCTTAAGAATTATTTTATTTGCAAAGTTCTTAATTTTTAAAGCCATTTTTAAATAGCTAGAGGCAGACTTTTTATGTTTTTTTTTAAATAATTATTTACTTAAACTATGAAGAGTTGCAGTTTTATACGACTGCCTGAAAAAAGGAATATACTGTTAATTTCATTCATGATGATTTTGATGACTAAATATACAATTTTTGTTGCTTTTAATTCAATAGCATTACTCGATTGAAGGAAAATTACAAACTGTTCTTTACAAATTATTTTGTGTAACATTCTTACTAGTAACTTGTGTAACGAAAAAAAATATTCCTTTGTGTTACATGCATCTTTTTCCAAAATGACTCACATATGCTAAATTTCTATTCGGCATTTCAATATTTTTTTTAAGGATCAAAAAATTATCTAGTGAATTGGTCCTATGAAACTACACTAAAAAACTTTAATATAAAAAAAAATATTTTTAAAAATCTGACTTCAACCGCAATACGTGTACAAACTAAAATTATTTTATACTTTTAAGTGGTGGTTGAAGTCGGTTTTTTAAAAATACTTTTTTTAATATTATTATTCTTTATTGCACACAATATTAAGATATATGTAAAACATAGAAGCTTACCCTAATAGGTATATCTCTCCCAGACAACCTTATATGTGTAGGTATGTTATTTAAAAAATAAAACAATTCAGCATCTGTTTTGTCGTTTTATTTAAAAATCCTGGGAAGAATTTTCCATCTAATTTGGGGTAACAGGGGAGTGCAGTTATTGTGGCAACATTAAACTCAAATTTGTCATGTGACGTCATCGTTACGTCATGTTATCTCTATTTCAGTCGCGGTTACACAGTACCTTCGTCTATTGCCTTCTCTGTCTACGGTTTTAAATCATGTTCGTGATCTGAACACGGTCTGTGGTTTTAATTTATTTTTTGTCTCTTCTCTGCTTCACAAACGGAGTGAGTACATTCTCTTGGACTGACACCATAGTAATCTGTCTGTGGTAATGTGGTGGTAATCACCAGCCTCTAGAAACTCTCTTACAAGAACATTTTATTTCTTTGGGTTCAGCAACATGCCGAAATTAACGGGTGACGTCATATTGCCAACATAATTTATGTCAAAAAGGAGTTTTCTAAAAAGAGTTAATTCTTGGTTCGACTGGCTTCGCATTATGAAAAGTCATTAATCCAAAGAAAGAAAAAAATTGTTGTCATTTTTCAGTCAGTTGTCAGTATAATAAATAAGAGAAAAATATTTGTCAAACGTTTTAAATAAATATTAATTCTATAAATAATTATTCTAGCGGGAATTGTTTATTCGTTAATTCCTCAATTCAATTTGTGAACCATCTTGGAAGATTATAGAAAATGTGAAGTTTGCAGCATGAATATTAAAATTTCTGAGAAGTTCTTGCTTTTTCCAATGGTATCAAACTGGTAAAGTGCCTACCTACCTGTGCTACCTACGATTATTTTTATCTGCTATTCTATCGAATGGGATAAAAAGAAGACTGCAGTGATACTTTGCTTTGCTTAGCAGATAAAAAGATGCTATTGCATTGAAAAAACTTCTAGAAAGAAAGAAAGAATTCAGTTTAAAGTAACTAATTTTGTTTCAACTAGTTGTAATATTGTGAATAAAAATGAATAAATACTAGACTCATATTGATCCTTGTTTTATTTATGCAACTTTTGAACTTGATCTTAGAACAATAGATTTGATAGCACATCCCTGTTTTTGTCGATATCGATAAAATCTAATTATCGATAAGACAAATCTATCGATACATTACATCCTTAGCTTTGACAATTCTTTCTTCATTACATGGGTTGGTAGTATTGTTTTTCTTTTATGAAGTTGGCTAAAATAAAAACAAAGTCTCGAAATTTTTTTCTTTGAAGTTCCGCCTCTTAAAATGGAGTGATTACATTCTCTTTGGTAATCACTAATCTGTGACTGACACTCATTTATTGTTAAAATTGGTACCTTTTATTTATTATTGAGATTTTAGAAGTACCTAATTTTGTTTTCATTGTGGAAGTAGGTCCGTAACTGTATAAACCAAAATCAAGAGATTAATATAATCACATTCACTACGTACTTAAAAAAAAGCCACACTGGCGTCAGAAAACTATCCGAAGGTATAAATAAACCTTTACGCAATTTTCTTCAAAAGTTTTACGTTTTGTTTATTAAAATAGGTATATTTTTTCAATTTGTTTTTAGAAGATGCTTGATGGGTGGTATTGTCGCTCTATAGCGAACATGCAGGCCAATGAAGCAGCCGGCGCCAGTAATAGTGTGAATGCAGATGCACCTCATAGCCGTGACTCGCGAAAAGACTATTCCAGCGACAGCAGCAGCGAGCCAGAACCTGAACCCAATTACAAGGCTCAATATTTAACACTCAAGAAGAAACTCAAGTATCTCATTTATGTATGTTCATATTCGTTATGTTTCGTTCATGGAAACTAAGTACTACCCAGTTACTTCAAGTGCTGTTGTCGACCGTTACAAAACGACGTCCGCATCATACTGGTACAGTCATCGATGTAAATGTACTATGTACGGTACAGTTGGCAAAAAAACAATAATTGTATTTTTTACTGTAACTACAACTGTGATGGAAGCTTTCATTTTTAGCGATGCTCTTCAAGGCAATGACGTCTTGGATGTCGAAGGGCATGATAATTTCTTAAATTGTAATCTAAGTTATTAAAATTTAATGAAAAAATTTAAAATGTAACAACAAAAGTTTGAAAAAAATACAGTAGTGACAATCGGGATAGGTACGTTGCTATCTGTACTAAGTGGGTCTGACCTGAGGTGTGAAGGTGGGGAAGCGCGACGAGTAGTAGAATAGAATAGAGTAATTTTATATTCAAATAAACTTTTACAAAGTATTTCGAACGCAATGTTGCATTGGTAATAGTCAACTTGAAGTGAACGGCTAGTAGATGCTTTACCCACATAACTTGGAAAATTGAACATAAGGTGTTTAATGTCTTATTCATGACTTGCAATTTTGTGTAGTTTTATGTTTAAATAGCTTATTAACATCTTAAAAGCGCCAGTTAAAGAATTTTTAAAATGTGTTCAATAAATCTAGACATATCAAAAAACAGACAATTATTGTGACTAAATTCTGTCATTTATCCAATTATCAAACTAAATTGACAGGTCTAAACCTCATACTATTCCTATCATAATGTGGAAAAGGATAGCACTAGATTTGGGCTTGTCAATTAGAGGTTTGCATCAGAGCGGAATTTCAAGCACAGGTGTTTTTCCATTCTCTGGAGATCTCCCGTGAATTCGAACATCGATTTAGCATCAATTAAAATGTTTTAATTAACTGTTACTGTCCTAGTACAATGCAATGGAATTTTAAGCGCATTTAATATTGTGTGAACTAATTAGATGTATTGTAAAGGTTTTAAATAAAACAACAAGGTTTAAAAAAAAACAATCATTCAGATTTATTAAAAAATTAAAAAACTTATCCTTAATCATCGCCGGAGAATCACCGGTGATTCTCCGGCGATCACTGCTCCGGTGCAAACCACTATTGTCAATTTAGTAAACAGATTATGTATTACAGAATGAGCTATTTTGTTTACTTGTGAATATATTAATTATAGAAATCTGGTCACACTTTTATTCTTTTCAGGAGAATGAGTGTTTTCAAGATGCTTTAAGATGCAGTCAAAAAAGGCTACTTAAGGTTTCTCGGGATCGCAGCTTCCTTTTAGACAGGTTGTTGCAATATGAAAAACATGAGAGCACCACTTCTGACAGTGAAGATACAGAGTCCTCAGATGACACAACTTATAATCATGCTGAAACAATGAAAAGGTATAATAATTTCTGTTTCATATTCTCCATTGGTAAGAGTTTCACCTTCTTCCATTAATCACATTTTTTTGGGATAGTAATGCTATGACCTCCCAGCTTATGACTCTGCTTATGGCCAATTTCAATCCAGTGTCTAATGCCGAAAAATAAGTAATGTAGAAAGTTGTTTTATGACTCATAAATGGCTCAATGGTTTAACCTTCCTCTTCCTCTCACAATAAAGTAGGTAATAGTTTAAAAAGTACAAGTGAACAATTTAAGATATATTAATCTTCTAAATATTTAAACAGAAAAAGTGGCTGACTGCTTAACACACAGCTAAAATCATTGGACAGATTGGGCTGTTTGTCATACAGATTGCTATTATGATGTAGGCATCTGCTAAGGAAATATTTTTGCAAATTTAACCCCTAAGGGGTAAAATAGGGGTTTGAAAAATCAAACCTAATGTGAGCAAAGCTGCAGGCAAAAGCTAGTCTAATATATTTTTAATTAAGTACATTAGAAATGCATAATAGATATATTTTTTTTTAGGAAAAAGATGGACACCAGTGCTGGCCCGCAAGTCTTATCCACACCATCGGCACTCAATAAAGGTCTCAATAATACTATGAAAAGGAAAAGAGCAGTTGTCCCTAAAAAAACACCAAATACTAATAATCCTGTAAGACAAAAGATGGTATCCACATACATAAAAGTAACAAGAAATTTATCCAAAATCTATCTAGTCATTGAAGACTGAGACATGTGATTTCAATTATTATTAAAGATTTAATATTTTGACAATGTCTTTACAATATTATGTATTGTATGAACCTATAAGTTTGAGCAATAACATTCCATGTGGGGACATTTACCCTTTGTAGGTTTTTATCACTAATTGCAGCAGATGTATAAATGTATTTTTTCACAGCATCAAGCTAGTGGTACCATGATGGCGAAGGCTTCGCCAGCGCTAGGACTTGGTCTGTCGACTGGCGACGGTCACATGACTCCCGAAGAGGTGGAGCGCCACCTGCAGTCGCGACAATCTTACCTCGAGCTGTTACCTGAGCGAGCACCCCCCACTGTGCCTACAGAAATGTTTAGCAACGACCCATCACTTGACAGGTGTGATTCATAACTATTATTTTATTTTATTTATTTTGAAAAACCAACAGCTAATTAATTTAATTTAATAATTTATAAGGTGAATTATTAGTCACTAATAATAGGTTTTAACAGATAGAAACTAAAGGAACAGGAGTACCTGAATGCACAGTAAATTTACTGAAAAATCTACAAGTTAAAAATCAAAGATGCATTTGACTGAATTAATAACTTTTATATTAGTATCTGTTCATTCATTTATCTTTTTAGCCTATTTTGTATAATAAATCTATATTTTTATACATTTAGTAGTTTCTGTTTGTATCTTTAAGGGTGAAACAATACCAGTAAGGTATCACTTTGTATGTATTAATTATGTGTGATATATTTTGGGATCATAATAAACCAAAGCACAAATACATATTGTTATTAATTTGTTTATTTATTTATTAAATATGATAAATCTTTATTTTCAGTGAATCAAATGATGTTCTGGAGAATTCACCAAATGTGGAAGAATGGTTTGATTAACAGTATCTGTCAATCACTTCGGTGAAAATCCAGATCACATCTCATCAAAAGTGTTGGACCAGGGGGTCTCATCAAAGATATACCTTTGGTTTTAAGCATAACATTGGCAGTATAAAAATTGTAATAATTAATATTTATATAAGTAAAAATGTTATTTTTAAGTACAGGCATTTTATTCTCAAGTCAAAGTTGAAACGCTTGCTGCAATTATAGTAAGTTTCAAACTTGCAGTTTGCTTTAAAATAGTGCACTTATGTTCTGCGAACATAATACTGTGTCAATTCTAGGTAAATGAAATAACATGTTAATATGTACTGATTAAATATTTATTTTAGACAATTATTATTAAGGTACAACATGATTTGAAGCGCAAGAAACAACTGTATCTTTATGATGAACCATGCTTAAATTTATCATGCTATATTTTACACAGTGTTACCACACAATACATAGTGTATGCATATATAGGCATTAACATTCTATCTAAATCCATAATATACATAAATGTAATGTTTTACCAAATTGTTGTAAATACATTAATAATTAATAAAACACACGTATTTTATTGATCAATCTATTCCTCAAACAATACTAACATGCAAAAAGCTTCACCTACAGATTTTTATAAAATTTAATATTCAGTACCATTACACTACATTGCCTAAACTATCTCTAAATCATGGAAACAATATAAAAAAATAAAATGTCTACTTTGTGAGATTCTATAAACTCATGAGTACATTTAAACAAGTTTTTATATTTGATTATTAAATACGTGAGCTAGAAAGGTACATGGCATTCTTCTGTTACTCTAATCATATCACGTTTATAACTCGTGATATCATTGTATTATATTCCACACATGGAAAAAGTACACTTTTGTGTGATAGATTTGAATGCAATGATTGCAAGTAACTGAAATAACCACAAAAACTGCATTTGATGCTTATACCTACTTACGTTCTCTAATTTCAAGAAGTATTATAGATACATAATTTAGAAAATGGAAAGCTTAGCAGTGTGCACTGGGTTCGTGGGTAGGTACACTAAATTTAGTTTTAAAAGTGTAGACATTACATAATAAAAATAACAAATGAAGGATTTATTCAATTTATTGCAACCTGACTGAAGATAATTTATAGGGATCTTATACTTACCATACCTGTATGGAGTGCACACCACTATATATTGGATACTAAATTCAATATTATATCATTTATGTATATAAATTTTAAGCATATGTAATGTTTTTATTTCCATGATGAATATTGACTTGATAAAAAATATATGTTTTTTTAAAAATAAGTTTCTACTAGGTAGGTACCCACTACATAAACTTCATAGAAAATGAATAACTTAGTATGCAGAAATAATTACCATGCCCTATAATACAATAGGTGAACTTAAATTCAGAATAAAATTCGTATAAAATTAATTAAACTCTCATTAAAAATATAAATAGAATATGTCAAATAGGTGCACATCATGAAAGAAATTTTAAGTAAATGTTGGGTCAATTTTCTATGTAAGAGATTACTTAGTGTAAAGAAATAAATAACATGCAATTTACACTATTTTTGAACTAAGTTCGACTAAATTCATTCATGATTACTTTAAAAAATCGTATGTTTTAAAATTATGATAACAAATACATTTGAAACAATGTCTTACAATTTAACATTAATTTTATCTCAATAATGTTACTTTGCTACCATAACACATCTTGAATATCTAAATGATTGTGTCCCGCAAACCGAACATATAATGACAAAAATATACAGTGAATACAAAACTACTCAAACTTATATACACATTTTTTGGTAATTTTATAATATATACCAAAATTTGGTAAATTTTACTGCTTTGCACTATATATGAAAGTGTTCTATAATATGGTGTACAATTTATGGATACTTTTTAGACTCGTCCATTATCATAATAGTATGCAAAAAAAAATTAAAGAACCTGAAGTGATACAGCATAATAATTGGACAAAAAATTATTATAATTAATAATAGATGAAACATTATATTATAAATGTTAAAAATATTAATTTAGTTGAGACATAACAAAATATATTACTGTTGTCTTTTAACTATCTTATAACATTTATAACAACAAATATATATATTTTTTTAATTTAAGCAGTTTAAATATACATAATTCCTAATGATAAAATAAAAATACACAGGATTTTAACAGCAACTTTAGTGTGTGTCAATTTTTAAACACTTCTGATCTCCTATGGCATTTTATATGGTTGAGTGCCTCATGGTTTGAGATATTTACCAATGTAAAACTAGGAATTAGAACTGATCTGCCAGCAGATTACATATTTCTTGTGAGACAGTTTCCTTACTTGATCTTACAGTAAGTCTAAACATTTGAGCTGGCTTGTTTGGTTCTAATCTCATGAGACAGCCTACTTGCTGCATTCTTGTGTGCACTATGCCTGCACAAACAAAATTGTCAGGATTAGGATCAATCCCATCCAGTAGCTGCATACCAAATCCTGACAGCTTTGTACGTGCAGCTGCTAAATCAATTGAACCCTGAGCTTTGAATATCTTCTGAGCTCGTTGTTGCTCTCCTCCTAAGTTTTTCCATCTAGCAAAGAACGATTCTCCATTCATTTCAGTTGGTTCAAAAAATTTATTGAGTGTCAATGGGAGCTTCATTGATATTTTTTGTGGAACATTATTATAAACAAAAGATACAGACATACTGGGTGCGTCAGTGAAATCTTCAATGCATTCTGCAGTCAACATCTGTTGTATTTGAGCACCAGCTTCTAGTACCGGCTCCATGGGTTTCATTTGTACATTGAGTTTATGCAAATCAGTCCAATGTAGTTCAGGATGGACATTTTGAATTGGTGACTGAGTTTTGTTACCATAGAATAAACCAATACGTCCCAAATTCTGTCTAAATTCACTCTTCACTCCAATTTGTATGAGGTCATTTTCAAAGAGCACTCCATTATTTTTAAACAAAAATTTCTTGATATTATTTTGTTGAACTGTGGTTGGGCTTATTTTAGGAGTTGTATACAGGTCACCAAGAACATCAAATAAACCATTTCCAGTATTAGCATTAGAGCCAGGTGGTGTAGACAAACCAAGGAGGTCAGCACTAGAACTGTTTGTATTTACTGTGTTATTCATTATTGGAGCTGGGGTAACAGTAGGTTGTGGGCTTTTTGAGTCCCTCACCTCATCAGGTATACGTCCTGGTTTTTTCTTTTTCAACACAGCTAGTATAGATGATTCTCTTTCTGGAAATGCTGGCATTTCTTCTAAAACTGTGGCCAAAACATCTGAACTAGCAACTATGCTTAACTGTAAGTATTCTGATGCTCTCTGTTGTAACTCAACATCAGCTGAACGTAAATTAGAGTCTGCTCGAAATACTTCTTGTACTCTATTTTTAATCTCTGGGAACAAATTAACAAGTTTGATGTATGTGGAAAGCAAAAGAGCTCTAGTAGCTGCTGAACAAAGATGATACTTGGAATGAAGTAATTCAAATTGGACTTGAGGTGATGACCGAGTATCACCAGCAATCAAGTTACCAAACTCTCCCAGGATATAGCCTCCCACTTTAACCATATTTTCATGGCATGTTGGTGCTTGTAATGCTTCAAAAACTGTCTTTGCAGCATATCCTTGAACTTCCTCTCTGTTTATTACAATTTGGATCACTCTATACCAGACCTCTTCAGAAACATAATCTCCTGCAATTCTAATCAGATTTAAAATAACATCTACATACCAAGTAAAGTCAGTGGCATACTTCTCTGCTAATATGGCAACTTTCAAGACCATTTCTTCCCTGATGGAGTAATCAGCTGTTTCCAAGTATGCCAACATTTCTTGCACAATTTCTTCGGCATTTGTTTTGTCACACATTGCATACAATAAATCTACAGCTTGCTGACGAACAGACACATCTTTTTCCATTTTCATAGAGAGGATGACAACTTCTTGATGTTTTTTAACAGCTTCATGAGAAAATTCGGATGTAGCAAGATGACACATTGACTCAAGAGCCAAGTATCTCAAGTTGGTTTCACGATTACTTAAAAATTGACCAAGTTGATTGCATGCTCGAACTAACAAATTAGGTTCACTATCATTGTGTATTATTAGACTTATGGCTTCAAAGAGGACAGCATTCTTGGCATTTGAGTGTTGGACCTTCTTGGACTTTGGTGGCTCCTGGGCTTTATTGAAGATTGTCTCCAAGCACTCTGACAAACGGCCCCTTACACCTGGCTCTTCTGAAGGAGGAGTATAATTCTGCAATAACCGCAATAGTTTCACAGATAGCCAAGGTGCAGGAACAAAATAGTAAGTATAATCTTGCAAATCTGTGTAACTGGCTGTCACAATTCTGCTGAGTCTAGCAACAGCCAGAGTGACACACCCCTTGTATTCTTCAGGATTTTTCTTCACAAGTGCATCTATCAATGATGTTGCTGCAGTCACAACACCCATATGTGGGTCATTGAGTAAATGTATTATTCTTGAAGTCCACTCTCCGCCAGGTATTATTTCAGGTGACTTTCGAAACAATCTTAGAAGACAGAGAGCTGCTGACTGCTTGACAACGTCCATGGTATCACCAGATACAAGGAGTTTAGGAATCTCAGTACCAAAGGCCTCAGCCATATCCTTGCTGCCTATATTGGCTATGCATTGCAATGCAAGATTTACATGAATCGGGTTTCGAGACTGCAGATCATTTTTAATGCTCTGAATTATGAGTTTGATGAGATCACTGTTAGTGTTAACCAGTACTGATATGAACAGATAGCCTATTTGTTTCTCGGAATATTTATTAGACGATAACAAGTTTACAGCTTCCATATGACCAAAATCGATATCGTGACCTAATAAGAAGATAAATAGAAGCTTACAAACATACTTCTTTTTCTGGTAGCCATCAAGAGTTTTGTCGCCTTTGAACTTACTTCGTATGTTGGCCAGTTCTTTGTTGATCCTTTTGATTTCTGCTTCTTTACTTTTGCAATTTCTTATATCGGATATGAAAACTGCGAGCCCTCGCATTCCATCTCCCCTGACGGCAGGCATATTGCCAAGAGACTTATCGAACACCAGTTTTATGCCTTTTCTTCAACTTACGGGTATAAGATCGCGAAACCAAACTAAAATGTAACTACAAGAAGTAAAAATTCATGTAGCGGCTTTAATCTCGACTTATTACTTATTATCCGTCAATAATACTATTTCAATTTCGGCCACTGAGCTTTCTTCTACAACGCCTTCCCACATTATCTATGAAATTGAAACGTCAGAATATGTTCTCCTTGTTTAGTTGTTTATGGATCAATATTGTAATAAAGTTACTAGATGTAAAAAATAACAAACTAAGAACTGCCCTGTGGAACTGCCAAACCCGCATTTCTTCATTGAATTTTGCAACATTCAATCACAATGCGCTCAATCGTGCATTTACTGGGCCCCAAGTCTGCTATTTTACATGTCATTGTCATGGATCCGCAATACAATTACAATACAATTATCATTGGTCCAAAATTTCGTAGTCTACTAAATTCACAATGGTCGTTTGATTTCTTATAATTGGATTGTAATTCAATCATACCTCGGTATTGCAATTAGCTTAAAAAGCCTTTGCCGAAATGAGTTTCAAAAAAAACTACATATTAAAAACGTTTATTTAAGCTAGATTCAAAGCTAGATGTGTCAGTGGCAAACCATCGGAAAACAATTGTGACGCCATTGAATTAGTAGACTACCAAAATTGCTAAAAGTAGCAATTGGGATGTCATTGATAGGCAATGTAACTACAATTGCAATAGCAGACTTGGGCCCCTGTTTTGTGATTCATGCCGAAGTGATTAGGTACAGCTATATTCTCTTGACTCCCATGATTCTCCATCAGAGGTAGGTACCTAATTACGATAGTCCCTACCACAAACATATAAGAGTGAGTATTTTTGATTTTGTTTTATTTATCTAATAGATATATCTTTTGGGTAGATTTTGTAAATCATGTTTTGTTTTGATTTTATTAAATATTATTTTGTAACATTATTACTTGTTTGATTACAAAACCGCGAAACTTAGCACATTAGAATCCATTTTCATAATTAAGAATTAATTTATAGAATTAAGTTTACAGAATGTAAAATAAGGGTTTAACCTACAATTTGATGGCAACTTTCCGTAGTTTCCATATTATTTCAAATTACAGATATTAAATACTCTCCAGTCCCTTCAACCTCGCTGAACCTCGCTTTTCGAAGTCCGGCTCTGTTTACTGTCAATGTGTGCGTGAGATTTGTATGTAGGCGTAATTGGAACGCCAATTTTTTCTTATGTTAGGTCTGCTTACTCTTATATGTTTGTGATATAAACGGTTTTTTATTCGGTTCGAATAAACGTCCATATTTACTCTTACTCTTATATGTTTGTGGTCCCTACATATAAATGTACCTACCTAGGTAGGTACCTATTTAATACCTCCAACCACAAACATCACTCCAATCTTGATCTATCTCTTGTTTATGGTGCTGTCTGCGAGTTCTAGATTAATATTCTGTGGTCCGCTAGATAATCTGTGAGAGGTCCTGTCAAAAAGTCACAAGACCAAAATATGATCAAAGTTTTAAATTGTAGTTGTGTGTGTTTTGTGTGCTTGCCTGTAGTACAAACCTAATTAACATCTATTCAGTCTGCAACCAAAATTATAGAATAGATTTTTTCTGATTGCGTTAGTTTATAAATTTCGTTGTGTAATCTCATGGACTTTCAAAATGGACTCATTAATGTGAATGGGGCCTGGTTTCAAAGTACACCACAACTAAATGAATGATGCAGTCTATATTCTGGACAGGTAGAGTGCTATCACGTGCTATTAGAAATGGACTTTCGAGTTTTTCAAATGCTGCTGAATTAAACGTTTCAAATAAGAAACATCCGTATTTAGTATCAGTGGTTTGTGGGTTTCCTAAAGACATTGCCAATGGAAGATCACATAAAGGACAGTTCGGAGACGATGCATGGTTTTCCACAAATTTCAACAATGCAGATGTCATTGGTAAGTTACAATCGCATTATATTTTATATTTTCATTTCAGAATATTGATTAAGTTTACTAACAAATAACAATATTTTCATTCATCATTGATAAAGGATTGCTATAAATATCTCCTACATACATATTGGACATCTTTAAGATGAAAAACATGGATTTGATATCTATAACATTAAACTAATTTATATATGTAGGTACTGCTCATAGAAGTTATTATCAAAAAGATTAAGTAAAGGGATTAACTTGATTTTAATACAAATATTAGTACCACATTTAATTTTAAATCATACACAACACAATCAATTGATTATATTATGATCATATTATGACATTGGGATTTGGATAATGTGTGGTAACATTTGTATTACAAAATATTGGACAACTTGGAATGTTTTGAAATATCCCAATTTATAAATTTTATTAAAGTGTACATAATATTATGGCTACACTTAATAAAATGTGTGCTAGCAGAATAGAGCATACTTTTACTACTAAAATGTAGCTCCATAATATATTAAATAATAATTTTAAAAATGGTGATAATAGAAAAAAAAAATTAATTAAGGGACAAGACTCCAGAGTGGTGAACCTTCTCAGAAGAAAAAAATTTCTATGGGGTACCATAACTTCTTATTTCAGAACTGCTAACACTATCAACTTGAAGGTTGTAATTGTTGTTTTAGTTTTCTGGCTTTATAACAATATATTGATTATATCTAATTGTATTGCAAATGCACACATTCAAAAAATATTTTTATTTTGATAGCAATGGGGTAAGAATGGGGATAAAATATAATAATATTAATAATAATCAAAAATTATTTAATTTTCTTTGAAGCCTATTAATTGCCTATCCTGAAATCCTTTGCAAAGGAAAATCCTTTGGGACTTATGCTATCCCAAAATAAAAGACATTTATTTTTGAGGCAATCAAATAATTTAATAATAATTATAGTTATTTTATTTATTTATTACTTTCTTGATTAACATTTTTTTTATTTTTGGAACCCTGAGTACTGACTGACTCTATCTAACTTGCATGTGACTGGTATAATTTATTTTATATGTACAGGAGTTGCTGATGGAGTGGGAGGCTGGCGTGCTTATGGCATTGATCCTGGGGAATTCTCGTCATATCTTATGAGAACATGTGAGAGGCTTGTCCGTATGGGACACTTCAAGATGTCTGAGCCGGGTGACCTCCTGGCTAAGTCCTACTATGAACTACTAGAACACAAGAAACCTATTTTAGGTAAGTGAACAAATTGAACATAAACTTTCCTTGATTTACAATATAGCAAATATTTTTATGTCCTTTGGTTGTTCTATTATCAAAAAATACCATTTTGTAAAAAAAATGTCAATCTGTGATATTGAAGTAACTGATTCATATTAAGTTTTATGATGTTCTTCATTATTTGAACTATTATTCATATACATGGTGTATATGAACGATAGTTCAAATAATTATAATACATTACTTATTTATATATATATGTATTAAATTAAACAATTATTTCTAAAATTAAAACTTACGTTTTAAAAATGTTTGTCTATCTGTCTGTCTCATTGTCTAGGCAAGTTTACAAAACTAATGAACCAATTGTAATGTGATTTTTCATAACTGTACCAATTTTTATCCAGGCAATATTTACTCTTGTTTCATTTAAAAAAAACTTATGATTTAGAATCGTCTTCTGCATTCTGGGAATCTTTTTAGCAAATGGACATTGTCCATCTGCTTTTCACGAATATTATGGTTAATATACAGGCTAATGTGATGACATTTGCTACCGAGAGCTTGCATCCTAAGAAAAAAAGGCTTATGAGAGAAATCAAAGGATACTTGCAAGATTTTTGGACAACATTGTGGTCATCAGCTTTTATACCTTAATAATGAACATGATCATGGTCTTTGACCTTTGTTATAGGAAGTAGCACAGCATGCGTGATGATCCTCGACCGCAACGAGTCGATAATGCGCGCGGCTAACATTGGTGACAGCGGGTTCATGGTGGTGCGCGGCGGGCGCGTGGTGCACCGCTCGCACGAGCAGCAGCATTACTTCAACACGCCCTACCAGCTCAGCTTGCCACCACCCGGACACGACAGGAATGTTCTAAGTGATAGGTGAGTTGTTAACACCAATAATCACTAAGACATTATGTTGAATGCAAATTAATTGAGTTTATACTCATAATTTATTCACCTCAAAACATCGCACGTTCACTAGTGGGCGCAAGTCTCATCTCGAATCCCAAACTAGCGGTGTACACCGAATTGTGGTTGACTCAAAAGTTGAAGCTGTTGGTCGAGCCGAACTCCCCTAGCCTGTCTTCCGGTGGTTTCAACCCCCACATGAAATATAGAGGGGTGTGTCTTCATTTTTTTCTTCTGTGATCGAAGGTCTTCATGGATTGAGTTGTTCCTTAAACTTCCTCCTTCCTTGCAATGTTCCTTACAGAAAGGACAGCATTGCTTTTTGACCTGTCTACTTAGATTGTGTAGGTACAACCTTAGGTACAACAGATTGGCATCAAAGTCCGCTTTATTACACTTAGGTAAGTGTCAAGGATTTTAGATTTTGCAGTTTTATAATAAAATGTTAAACATTAAAAAGCTAAGCTGACCTGATAATGTGAATTGTTAAAAAAAATCTCATGGATTTTGAAATATAATTATTATTGTTATAGGCAATAACATAGAGTTATACGCAATAAGATAAGAACCTACGTATGTTATCTCTATACATTCGGAGCCTAATATTATGTTAATGTTAAATGGTAGTTTTTTTGAATACTTTCCAGAAAACATATCTTTATTTTGGCACAGTTCCAGATTGTGCGACTGAATGTACAAATTTTTTCAAGAATAGTAGCCACGTTGAACATTAAAATACGTCCCTCAAACAGTAATAATAATAACCATAAAGGTCGTAGCCGATTTACACGACTCCGCTCCCACCCAACCAAAGTATGAGCATTCAAATATGGACTTAATATCGTGCTCTGGAGGTGCACTTTACAGTAACAACACAAAATAGAAAACAGCGCGCGGTACCGTTACCGTACCGCGGTGTTGTTACTGTAAAGTGCACCTCCAGAGCACGATATTAAGTCCATATTTGAATGCTCATATTTTGGTTGGGTGGGAGCGGAGTCGTGTAAATCGGCTACGACCTTAAAGCTTGTTTTCGGAGTGGGTACGACAATAGTGCAACGAGTGGAGATTTTTTATTGTATCGTCGACCTTTCGGTTTTTAAGCCGCGTCTTAATCATATTGCTATTGAGACTTTTTATTGCTTACATTTACAATCGTGTCGTTTACAATAAACCGATCTCTTAAAAATATTGTTAGTATTTTAATAATATTATAGTTGGGAGTTGTTCAGAGATCCTGTCAATTTTATTAATATGTGATTAGCTTGTCCATGAGCATGATAGGTAGGTACCTAGAGGTTTGATGATAATGTAAGCAAGCCGGCAATTTCAGTTTTTCTACGTTTTGATAAGATCTACTACGAGTACATTTTCCAGTTTTTTTGTTACCGCTAATCTCGGGAACGGCTGGACCGATTTTGACGGGACTTTCACAGTTAGATGAAAATAAACAAACGAAATGAAAACGAAAAAAAAAAAATTGAACTTCGGAAATAGAGAAATGGTAGATCATTCATTTCTTGTTTGAAAACCATTTTATCAATTGATTACGTCATTAGTACCTAATAAGCATAAGCAAAAGGTTACTTCAATAAAGATAGTGGCATAAATAGCACTCTCAAGGATTTTTAATTACATGTATTGATAAAATAAGTGATGTCAAAAGACTCATTATATTATTTTCTAGTTGATACGTCTGTAAGTTAATTAAAATATTTTTATGTTAAAAAAAATTTACCAGCCTGCTTTAAAATAAGATTTGATTTTTTTTTAAATTAGCGGGATGTAAAATATAGGATAATAGAAGCCAATTAAGCTAATAAAAGAAAATCGTCATTTTTGAGTTTCGATGATTTACGTAGGGGCCGTCGAAGTGTGCACCTGTGTTTGCACACACACGTGCACTATAATATCTCCCGCGCAGATGGCTAATCTCTGCGGAGGTTGACCACTCTCAAATACATTCTGACAAAATATAGAACTCGTACATATAAATAAACATTTAATTTATAGTATCTACTTACCTAGTTTTATCTTACAGATAAGATTAATGTAAGATATTCATTGTTATTAATGTCTAGGACATCTAGACACGACTAAAGTGAGGAATTCAGTAAAAATAGCAAATGGATCTACATACTTATACACATTTATGTATTACGTATCGGTTCTATACTCTCGATCGTACATATTATATACTTGTGACAGTGGCCTATTAAGCTATAAATATATGGGTTACTTCTAGCTTGATATACCAGTAATATATAGGTTACTAAGGCGTAGGGCAAACTGATTATGCAGATTGTGAATTGATGAGATGACCCGCTCCACCCTTAAGCAAAATTGATTTCAATTATTTATAAAATTGTACATACGATAATGGGAACATACGATTAACATTACTAATTACATATAATATAGAAACTTTTATTTTTATTATTATGGTAGAGTTTTATAAACAAATAGGACATTGCAAATAACCTTAATTTAAATTTGAGGTCATGGAATTGTTACATTTAGGTATAGCGGAAAGTTCATTTATTTGTCTTGTTTATTTGTAAATATTAGCGACGCAACAAAAGCGTTCTTTGTAATTTTGTCGTCACTGTCATTATGGATATTATCGTCCATCCCATAAGACTCAGTCATAAGACTAGAGGTGACAGATAAGTCTACTGTCTCCATTTGAATTATTATATTTATCAATAGGGCTGTTAATACTGTTATGAGTACTTAAGTTAAGAATATTTTTTTTATGTTTTATTAACGGAAATCTTGATTCTAGTAAATCAAAAATATATCATAAATAGACCGTCTCACATTTAGAATTGGTTTCACATGTTGGTTGGTGATAAAAAATTTCATTTTGTCACACGCTTGTCAGCCAATGCATAATTCTGTTTCAACATTTTAAAAGCTTTTTACCCTAGCCTGAATTTGGTCTTCCTAAATGGTTCAATTATTTAAATCAGACTAGTGGAACGCATTTAGCCAGTATGTACTTATCCTAAAACGCTACGATATCTAAGTACCTACTAGAACGTATTTTAATTAGAAATGAAGTATTCTCGCTATTGTGTACTAAATGAATCAGCAACCTAAATATTCATTTTCGAAGAGCATTAATTTTTTTTTTTTTTGAAATATTTCATTATTTAATGACTTTATTGTAAATGTACTAGCTTTTGCCAGCGATTTCGGTTTTTAAAAATCCCGCGGGAACTCTCGTAAAAAAAAGAAGGTTGAGTATAACACTCTTTGACTCCTCAACTATGAGCCCATGCAAAAAATCTCATCGATACAAAGCTTCGTTGCTGCGTAATTGAAGGAAAAAGCAACAAATAAACACATCTTTGGAAGGTCAGTAGTATGGATTAAATGTGTTAGGTACGAGTACGTAATGCATCGAAATATCGACAGTTCCAACTAAAACATTTACCGTGGTAGATACTGCGATACGATAAAACATCATGATTAGGCCTTTAAACCAAGAAGTTTAAATTCTTTATTCTAGGACAGTCTTAGTTCGCCTCTGTGCGGTCCTGAACCGTAAAAAGGCGAACCAAAAAGTTCGATACTGTGTCAACCCTGGCGGTTACCGGTCATGTGCTCTCAACCCACAAAAAGTGTTTGTTGTATTTCTGCTTGCACTAATATTAGAGGGAAATTTTAGTCCGTTGGATATTTGCCAGCTCTTAGCACTCACGTGCAGTTAATTTGTAATAATGGAATATCTTGTTTATTTACGTGCGTGCCCCGTTTTTTTTGTGTTGTTATTTAAAAAAAAATTTAAATATAAACTTTGACCCAGCGGAATTTTATCAGAGTGTAATTCAAATCCATGTCTGGCAGCCTTCCAATTGCAAACGACCTTTTGTCTTTGACCTCTATATTATTATGAATACAACTAGTTTATGTCCGCGCCTTCGTCCGCATGATTTTATATTTAGAAAAATGCCTTGGAAACACTTTGATTAAGCAACAAATTGGCTGTTACAATATCGACATCGGTCAATGAGACTCAAGTTTAATTAACTATTTGAAATATAGAAAAGTTTGAGTGACCATGCATGGCGCCGCTTTCTAAATTCGGATCGGAAAGAAAAACCTAATTAAATTATTTTTGAAATTCTGTAAAAATATGTATAGTTATGAATGGTAATAGAATACAATCCACGTTAAGGGAATTACTTGAACGTGCGTGTATGTTTGTTACTCTTTCACGCCACAACTAATGAACCGACTTGACTGTTTGGAATGGAGATAGTTCATACTCAGGATTAACACATAGACTATATTTTATCCCGGAAAATTAGAGTTCCCGCGGGAATTAAAAAATTTTAATCCACGTGGATAAAGTCGCGGGCAACAAGTTCCAACATAACATGTGAAGTGGACCAGCCGCTCGCCGTTCGCAGCACTACCGTCAAAGACGTGCCGCCAAGCGATTTAGCGTTCCGGCACGATGGCGTGTAGAAACCGATTAGGGGTATGGGTTGAATTTACACTGCTATATCCCTTCCAAGTTATCCCGCTACCATCTTAGACTGCATCGTCACTTACCATCAGGTGAGATCGCAGTCAAGGGCTATCTTGTCATCGAATAAAAAAAAACTAGTTCGGAGGAAGATCTTACGGTTCGAGCCCTGATACTCGCTCCCGTGCAAGTGTAATATCAGTGATAAATGAAAAACTTGTTTTGTATAAATAATAAAGAAAAACTGTATTAATTAAAATATAAAAAGCGAACACAAGAGGATTTTTCTACGTAACGTTTAGCAGTTTAAAAGTGATTACTCATCACAGACAACAGACATAGATACATAGACAAATGTCAGTGCCAGGAGTGTTGCCACAATAATTTTATATTTCAATAATCAGCTATGCTAAAGCATCACGTGGTGTCGCAGGCCGGAGTCGGCGGAGACGGCGGAGTTCAAGGTGGAGTGCGGCGACGTGATCCTCGTGGCGACGGACGGCGTGTTCGACAACGTGCCCGAGCCCGTGCTGGCGGCGGAGATGCGGCGCGCGCAGGGCGAGGGCGCGCCCGACGCGCAGCGCCTGCAGGCCGTGGCCAACTCCATCGCGTGGATGGCGCGCAACCTGTCCTTCGACGGCTGCTACATGTCGCCCTTCGCGAAGAGCGCGCGCCAGAACGGCATCGACGCTATAGGTAACTACTACATATCAATTTGTATTATGATATTCTACTAGGGATGTGTTATACAACGTGTATTGAAACTCCGAAATAGTAATGAAGGAGGTGAATGTGCTCATAAAACTAAACAACTTTCCCCAAGGAACCTAGGTCGAAATATGAAAAAAAAATTTTACCTCCCATAGTAAATCAATCAGCTGATCGTCAATTTTGTATGGGCGGTCCAAATTTTTTTTTCACACATTCGCCTCCTTCAGTGTTATTTCGGAGTTTCAATACACGTTGTATACTCACAAAACAAGCGAAAAAATTGTTCCGAACGACGAGGTGTATAATAGGGTACTTCATTGTTAAATGACAAATTACGGCAAATATCGGCCATTACGCGCTTCATTTACTGCACGCTTGTTACATATCCACCTCTTTTTATACTATATCATAGTATTTGTAGGGTTCCAATGGGGACCGGAAGGGTAACCAATGGGGACCCTATTATTAAGCCTCCGCTTTCCGTCCGTCCTGTTGTCTGTCAACGGGCATGTCATATCCTATGATCCGTAATAGGTAGAAGTTAAAATTTTTCAGAGAATGTGTATTTCTATTGCCGCTATAACAAAAAATAATAAAAACCAAAATAAATTTAAAATTAAAGGGGCTTCCCTACTAGTCTCCTCTCAGTGAAGGGTTATACTAACGCCATACTTCACCATCCGGGCGCAATTAGTTTCCATTTCAAGACTTCACACACTTACATATGTGTGTGTTCAATATTATGTACTTTTTAAAATATTATTTTGTACATTTTCAGGAGGAAAACCAGATGACATAACGGTGCTACTCGCAATCGTAGCGCTATGAAGATGTTATCCTATTGTGATCAATTAGATTATATTATTAGGAACAGGTTTTTATAAAAAACCGTGCGCATACATTAGCTTAAACAACGACACCAAAAATTTAAAATATTGGTCCTTTTTGAATTTAGTCTTAATTTCAGTCGTCAATTAATTCATCTAGCAATAATATGGTACTAACAAATGTTGTACAAGTATGGTAAGATCTGATTCGTGATATTTATCTGATAGCAGTCTTAGCATTTATAACGCGTCACACAAAAAAAAACACGTTAATTTACATGTTGTGCACATGTGCTTTTAACAGTACAGGCTTATTGCGTTTAATAAAGTCAATTAATTGTAATTTATAATGGCATTGTCAGAACTAAAGTGGTCTAATACTAAATACAACGAATTTGGTAACAACTGATTTTTGGACACTTACTTCACTGTCTCAGTGAACCAGATAGGAAATTGTCCTCTAACACTAGAAGCTGTCACCCAGGTCTGACATGCTCCCTTTAACGCCGATCGGCTCTTCCTAGGGCTTACAGGTGATTCTAAGCATTATCCATCCAGCGATGAAACAACCCAGCCTAGAGCGTTCAACAGATTGTTCTACTGGTCGATCTAGTGATTTTTATATGTAATTTTCAAGTAGAAATTTGATTATTTTGGTTAGACCACTTTAGAATTGCAAGGAAGATTGTTTGTTCACGATTAATTATTATTACTTATTTATTGTTTTTAGCTGAAATAGTGCCAATTTCACCAACGCCGAGTAACGTTTAACCGTGGAATAAATTGGAATTCCTGACAGTTTTTGTATTGAAAATCTGCCAAAACATTTCTATCCCTCGGTTAAATGTAATTCGGCGATGATGAAATTAGCACTTAGGTCCACTTGCACCAACCCCGTAAATATATTTAAGTTAAATTTTCTAAACCTGTACTTTTCTTGTTCACACTGAACTAAACTTGCTAAAAAGTGACAGCATTACAAAATCTAACTAAACATGATTAAGCAGATTGGTGCAAGACGACTTTAGTGTGTGAGTGAAATATGCCTTACCATCTCTAGTTATTAATTTGTATAGTTGTATACATCTAGAGCTGAGGACAAAGTCCAAAGGTAAGGGATAGTGCTACCAGCTTGTTACATTAATAGAAACATGTCAGTGGTAATTATCTAGCGTGGAGGATAGATGAGTCGTGTTTGTATTTACATTAATTAAATAAAAATTGGTTAAAGGACAGTAAAAAACCTATTATGATACAGGTTTTTTAAATGTATGGTTGTAATAGTCGAACGAAAACTTTTTTTTTTAACTTTTAACAAAAATTCAATAAATAATTGTTTAAATGACTGAACACGTGATTTGTAACAAGCACTTAGCGTAATTTTGCTGTGAGATCGTGTCCCGTAAATGCACCAAAGTTATGATAGTGCATTGCGACTATCGTAATTGTTGTTATTGGCTGAAAATTCAGATACATTTTATCAAAATATTATAAATATTACAGATTTCAGTCCAAATTTTCCAAAATTTGTAGGTCCGTTCTACATCTATTTAATGCCAGTTAGTTTTAAAAATATTATGGATGTGGCTTAATGGTGATAATTTATTATTTAGTAAAATAAAGCTACGAGGGTTTCGAATAAAGCCTGGTCTGACATTTATAATAAACTCTAACTGGTTTATTTTCGTATTACTGTTGAACTATAGCTATTGAAGCAAATCAATTAGAATGGTTTTTATACAATCTTAAATGTGTTAATTTTGCCAGATTTGTATATAGCTTTGAACTAGCCAATCAAGTGATTACGGTGGTCAAATTGTATTGCATTGTCAACGCTGTTTTGGTGCTTATGTAGGTACACAAAGAATTCACTAAACTGATAAAATAAATTGAGCTAGTGAACAAAGTTAGTCTTTTGCACACGTGTCGATTAAAATGATCTTATTGGTGTATTTGAGGTCTGTAACAATGGGGAAGAAAACTGCAAAGTTTTTACTACAGGTGTCGCATGTAACGCTTGACCAATAAAAACTCAAATAGTTACTTAGAAAATTCTGAGCACGAACTTTTAGGAATGAGAAAATATAATTTTTCTACTGCTGACAAATCGCTTTTCTGCGCTTTTTAAAGAATCATCTACTTAATTCAGTTAAATTCTTTGCAATTAACGAACGTAAATGCACGCAACAATACGATATTTTGTTATGAGTCAAAGCGTACGCAGCGCCATCTACTATGAACGGCTTTGAGTTTTCATCCCCATTTTCAATTTTATTCCAATTATGCCGAACTTGAATATTTATTATAGCCGTCGGAATATTGTATTATTGGTATTTGACTTTTTGATATTAAAATTTGGGTTTTTTTTTATTAAGGATCAATATTTCGAGATCGTGAGTTTGCCTTGTTCTGGCTCGCAGACGAAGTCACGGGTATCTGTTTGTTGTACTGTAATCAATGTGTGATTCGGTGTTTGAATGAAGACTGATTTTTATTTAAATTTTCATGTTGATTGTGGAATTGAGATTTTAATAAGCCCTGTTATAACTAAGGCGCAAGGCTCACTGACGAAGTGGAGTCGCGCCGAGGCGCATTTCCTTATCATGATAACAACTTGGGCTTTATATACTTTAACATAAGGTTGAAAACAAAACATGTGATTACTTTTATTATAGATACGAGTTTTAATCTTATGTCAAAGTAAATGTCAAGTTGTTATTATTAAAGTACGAAAGAAAGCACCTAAGCACCACGTACTTGCGTTTGTCCTAACGGTTTTGCTTAGGTAATGATACAGATTCTCTTTTTTATTCGTTTTTCTACTTTTTCGATATCAAGTAAGTAGTTATTTTGACTAAATGTCTTGAAAGAACAGATTTTCCATTAACTTGTGTATTTTTTTCTGGCGTACGTAAAGTTAATGTGTCATTATATATAATTACTATTTGAACGACTATATGTAGGTATATTGAATGTATGCGATTGCTGACTATCTATCATCTGAGATTGCAGCTAGGCTTTGAGGCTGAAATCTATAGACCGCACTGTCACTCAGCTCAGACTCAAGACACAGTTAAAACGAGACAGATTTATGTCTGAGCATATTTGTGTCTCGCTTTAACTCTATCTTAAGTCCCAAGCTAAGTCAGAGCACGCTCTATAGACCTCAGCATGATTCTCACCAGGTGAATTTATTTTCAATTATTCTGACGCATTTCAATAAGAAATAAATTATCTTTAATTATGTCGACATGTTTTTGCGAGGCTTATAAGTGATTTTACCTATATGAATAAAGAATTTTACTGGAATAGTCGGGTGCAAAGAGGTAACCCATACATGCTATTTACTACTCATAAAATACAAACAAATTGAAAGCAAGAACATACAGCCGTGTGCGATATAAGTTATTGTATCATTGTAGTAAGATGAACCGACATTATGTAATGTTCTGTTGTAATGTGTAAAAACTGAATTTTTTAAGCTAAGCAATTTATAAAATTTTGTGCTGTCTTTTCGGATTAAAACTCGCGCAATTCTCTACCTGAACAAATGGTTATCTGTAAAATTTTTGTTTGTATGGTTATTTGATTTTTCTTTTCTTCAAATGGTAAATAGCTGTGTGATTATTAAGTGTCTACAGAGTCCGAAAGTTTAACTTTGAGGCTGAAATCTATAGTGTGCTCTAACTTAAAGCTCAGTTTAGACAAAGATACCCTGACATGTCTCCTTTTTAGTTTTTCAGGCTGAAATCTAGCGATAAACATAGTACCTACTACCTACGTATTACTTACTAGTGACAACACCATAAAACTCTCATTCTGCTGCTGAGACAGATTTATGTCAGGAAATATTTGTGTCGCATTTTAACACTGCTTTAGTCCGACCCAAGTCAGAAGACGCCCTATAGATTTAAGGCTCAAAAATATTTTATTGTCTAAACTAAAACTTTTCAAATTGTGTAAATTCATGCGCTACAAATAAATTATGTACGTAGAAAAATAAATAATTTGATTCAAATTCATGTTTTTTTTTCTTTTCATTTTAAGACATTTATCTAAATTGTAGTTTAGATATTTATCTTTGTTAAATAAAATCGTTGTTGGAAGTATACTGAACTGAACATTTTTTTTTTTTTGGATGAAACACACACACACACATAAATTATTTTCGAATTAATATTTACACTTGGAAAGGTAAATGAGTACTTAAAATTAAAACAGCTTTTATGTTTATCATTTAATAAATAAATATTCACAATAACAGACTCGTGTGTATGGTAGTCACGTCAGTATATATTTATTTATCTTCAAAACCCTTTTTAACATAGTCAATTTTTGTGCTAATCAAACAAAAACAGGTCTGAATGTATGTTATATACTTACATGATTTTTTAATTTCATTTTTAAATACCCATTTTGAGGGTCTCCCCATATTTATTAACGCGGAATTGATTTAAGCTCCGAGTGATGATACTACACGGCCGATGGGCGGTTATCAAATTAAAAGACAAGCAAGCATGCTAACGTCACGGGTTACGAACTGCTGTGGGATTGTCTAAAAATTATGGCTAATGAGACAATCGCAATCATCTCTAATTGGATGGCATTCTCTAGCTCTTGTTAAAATATTTTTGATGACCCTGTCGCAGCGATGAGCGCTGTGGTCACCGATAACTGTGAGGTTTCGGGTTCGATTCGAATTTATAATTTCTGAATTGTCTCTGGTCTGGTGGCAGCTATGAGTATATAGGTAACCAACAGTCGGAAGCTTTGACCTTGCTGAGGCTAGTTAACACCCTTCCGTTAGTCGTTGCTACCAAGCGATTTAGCGTTCCGGTACGATGGCGTGTAGAAACAGATTAGGGGGAATGTACACTGCCATACCCCTTCCCAGTTAGTCTGCTACCATATTAGACTGCATCGTCACTTACCATCAGGTGAGATCGCAATCAATCTTCTATCTTGTGATTGCAATACGCGATCGTTATACCGTAGCAAACCAGTTTTGGACAATCCCGCAGCTGTAACTACCTAATTTGAACCAAATGTGGAAGGTCCTTGGAAGCTTCGCTTTTATTATTTACTAGATGCCCGCGACTTCGTTAGCGTGGTTTGAGGTTTTTTGGATTCCCGCGAGAACTCTCTGATTTTTCGGGATAAAAGGTAGGCTATGTGCTATTCCAGTCTATAATCTCTGTGCCAAATTTCAGCCAAATCGGTTTAGTCGTTGCCGCGTGATTGAGTAACAAATATCCATATCCAAACTTTCGCATTTGTAATATTAAATAGGATAATAAATAATAGGACTTATGTGGTTCTATCGCGTCATCCGAGCCGAGCCAAATGACGTCATTTTCGCCTTTTATACTGTAAACACAAAGCTTTCAGGGCGGCTCAAGCCGATTCCACGTCTTTCGATATAGGGAGACCCTAAAGGAACTCATGATTATGTATAAGTATATATATTTGGCTTAATGTTTAAGAACATACATTGTACATATTTTATCTATTTTCATGGGCATTGTTGTTGGGTCGATGTGCGAAAGCATTTGGATCTTGCCAGTTGAAGCCTCCAGGCCGGACGTTGGCGAGCTCTGGTAGTGGGACGTAATCATCATCATTGGCTGGATCAAATAACTTTTTACTGGAAAGGCAAAATAGATTAATTAATAAATATTTATAAATATGAAAATAGAAGCAGTATAATAATAATATATCCTAGTCTTCTTCTATCTATAAAAGACTAGGAAAATGCAAAAGTGGGTGTTCAAACACAGATTGCACACTGTTTTCTCACTCTTATATTCTAATCTGTCATCATAAGGAAAAAGACGTATCTGACATATTTTTTTAAGCTGTGATAAGTTTAAACAAAATTTAAAAATACTGGTAGATGCGTCTTTATGTTCTGATGCTGAATTTCTATCTAACTCAATTTCGAAAGTATCTCAGATACATCTTTTTCCTTATGTCGTAACAAATTGGCCTACATGAAATAAATAATTTTGAATTTGAATTTAGTATCAGACACAACAAGAGAGATCAGGGGCCCTACGACCAACACTTAAACTAGTATAAACTTACAGAAATCTTGGTGTCTTCAGTAACTTTTGACCACCTCTGTGTCTTGGTAGAACATCCTCAATGAAGAAATATACATGCCCAATGGCCATTCCAACCAAATCAACTGATATTGCATTACCAAGTAAGACAGAAAATCCCAACAAAACCCAGGGCAGGTATGGTGCCTGTAACACAACAATCATTTCCTTAGTATTCATTTATAATTTCAAAACAAAAAATTTTTTTAAAAAAAAGTAGGTACCTGAAAATTCATTAGTCCAAAAAAGTTCATCCGCACAAAGACATTACGTCTTGACCATATATAAACTATCATAATTGTAAAAGCTTGACCTAAAAACAACAGATTAACAAAGAAAGCACATAACTGTATATTAGTTAAGAATTATTTTTATATATCAAACACATAAAAAGTTAATTAAGTTAAGCAGGTTTAGCAAGTGATGGAGTAACCTTACCTTGCTGTAATCTTACTTATTGTGATTGACTGAATTTTCAGAAAAAGTAAAATACATTTTAGCCAGAGTTTTATATTAGACTAGCTTTTGCTCGCGGCTTTGCTCACGTTAAGTTCGATTTTTCAAGCCCCTATTTTACCCCCTTTGGGGTTGAATTTTCAAAAATCCTTCCTTAGTGTGCGCCTACGTCATTAAAGGAACCAACTGTAAAAATTTCAAGTTTCTAACTTCAGTGGTTTAGGCTGTGCGTTGATATCTCAGTCAGTCAGTCAGGACTTTGAATTTTATATATATAGATCATAATTGTAAAAACCTGATTGTGTGCTATCAATTCAAATCAAATTACAATGTAACTTGTAATAAAAAATTTGACTACAATAAAGTAAAAATAGTTTTAAAAGGATACAATCATTAGAACTCCACCAAAGATAAACATAACAACAAAATCAGCTGTCCTCCCTCTAAATGATCCCTCCTCCAACATCCTACAATATCTATATGTAAATATCATGTTGAAGAAGAAATTGAACCCTAAGTTGCCAAAGAAAAGGAATGTAGTAACTAGTCTCCATAGCTGATACTTCCTCAGTATTAATATGGGGTTGAAATAAAGCTGGAATGGAGACACAAGATCCAATTGCTGAAACAAATAATTGTTATAACAGTCTTAGTCTTTTAAATATACAGTACAATAAGTGTACCCTGTAATCCAAAACACTATATCTGCAGATATTCATTATGTATAATTATTACACTTATATAAAACATAGTGGGCTTGATAACTCAAAACCTGTCCTTTAAATTGATACCAAACATAAATAGTTTCTATAGAAAATTTTGGAGTACTGTTTGTGTAAAGCTGAAAGAAAATATTCGATAATTTTCTCATAATTATTTTTTTGTAGTTAGTGTATTAGATTAACAGGGTATAAGAGTGCTTGCCTGGTAATAGCTTGCTAGTTGAAAAAACTTTAGCATTTCAAATCCTTGTATTATTAGGAATAAAGAAGCAAAGTGCATAAATAATGTTTTTAAATAATCACATATTATTGCAGTTCCAAGTAATGCCTTTGATGGTAGATGGTTGTCTGGGGAACTAAGTAAAATAATTCTTGAAGACACCATGTGAAATTTATCTTGTAAAGTACAGACAGGCAAGGAAAGGAAAGAAGTTCATTCAATGTTTATTTAATTTGCAGGAGATATTTTTAAACTTATTTATTTACGTATTACTTACCACAGCCAATGTAGTTATCACACATGCAGTAGTATACACTCTAGTTACAGGCGGCACTAGCATATATTCTTGCAATAGTGTTTGATATGCCATTTTTAAAACCAACAAGTGTTATTATTTCCACTAAACGATATTTACTGTAACTGCATATTAAAAGTATGATGTAAAGCCTGCTGTTGATAGGCAATTCAGACACTCTTTAACTCAATACGATTGGGCCACATCAGGATTAAAATATCTCTAGTGTTTTATAATAAAATAGAATTTCACAATTCAAAAACACGATAAGTTTGTTAATTGTACGTTGTAGAAGATGACTTTGGTAATTTAATTATTCTCTTTGAATGTAATTACCACAAAAATACACCTACTTATTATAGTTTTTGCGGAATAATAAAAATACGAAAAATACAATCAAAGCCGCCAAAGAAAGATGGATTAGATGCAGATGACAGAAATGTCAAATTGTGTCAGATGCAATGTACAGATTACTATAGAATCCTCAGATTAAATACACCAATCTATAGCGCGTGAAACACAATAGATAGGTAGGTACTACTATCTACGTGCCAGATGTGTGTCTACCACAGAACACTATTACCTACATTACTCGTGCCTACACAGGATTACCTATATGAACTTTTATCTTCTATCCTATCGAATGGGATAAAAAGAAGAGTGCAGTGTGATACTTTCACAAACATATAAGAGTAAGCAGACCTAACATAAGAAAAAATTGGCGTTCCAATTACGCCTACATACAAATCTCACGCACACATTGACAGTAAACAGAGCCGGACTTCGAAAAGCGAGGTTCAGCGAGGTTGAAGGGACTGGAGAGTATTTAATATCTGTAATTTGAAATAATATGGAAACTACGGAAAGTTGCCATCAAATTGTAGGTTAAACCCTTATTTTACATTCTGTAAACTTAATTCTATAAATTAATTCTTAATTATGAAAATGGATTCTAATGTGCTAAGTTTCGCGGTTTTGTAATCAAACAAGTAATAATGTTACAAAATAATATTTAATAAAATCAAAACAAAACATGATTTACAAAATCTACCCAAAAGATATATCTATTAGATAAATAAAACAAAATCAAAAAGCAACTTTTTCTCTAATATCTTTTAGAAATACAAACATTGACAATACGATAACATCAACAGTAGTTTAATTAACTCTTACATTCTATTCAGCCTGTATCACTCATTTCAATAACCTTATTAGAATAGTATTACACATTTTAAACTTATAAAAATAACAAAATAAACCATATGTCTCAGTCTTTTCAATAACGTAATAAGGAATAGTATTACTCTATACTCTTTATTAATAGTATTACTAGGCTGTAAATTTTGCAAGTCCATCAAAACTTGATCTCCAGCAGCTTTTTTTTCTACTGGACCTTTTACTGATGATGTAGACATATGCTGAAAACAAGAGTAATAAATTATCAGTTGTCTAGTATTAACAATTTAATAGGTAATACAAATAGGTACACAGCTATATATATATATGGGTATAGCTGTCAATATTTACGTTTAAATGGCAAGATGTTTTGGGTTGGTACCTAAATATAAGAACAACTAGAAACTTACTTGTAATGATGAATCAAAAATCATTGGGATTGCATTAGAAGTAAGGACGGTACGAAAACCACTGCAATCCACTAAATGTGCTTCAAAATGTTCAGAACATAGCACACTCGATGTTTTGTGCTGCCAATTTTTTTTATTCGTCTGCATCAACCAGGCATTTTTTATATTTTCATCCTTTGGAAAGCTAAAAAATGATTTAATTTTATAATTTATCCTTACTTTTATAGAAATAGAAATAGAAATATTTTATTTCAAATAAACTTTCACAAGCACTTTTGAATCGTCAATGAATCTACCACTGGTTCGGAATGCCTTTCCCGCCGAGAAGAGCCAGCAAGAAACTCGGCGGTCGCTCTTTTCAAAAAAAAGTAAAAATTTTACAATATTTAATGAAACTATGCTATGTATTGCTTCCACGATTAATTTTCCTAAGTCCAATACAATACAAATAAAAATTAATACAATCCAATACATCTTAAAACAGGCAGGCAAAAACAGACTAATTATTTAATCAAAATATACCCACTAAACAAAACTTGCGCCTGAATACGGCCCTGTCAAATTGTACAAGTATATGAAACGACAAACAAGATCCTGATATTAATTAATTGATAAATATTGCAACAGGAATATACTAGAACCAAAATTACTATAACTGTCTACGAGTTTTGCGTATATAATAATTAGGGACTGCTTCTAAAATGCCGAGTAAGCATATAACCAAATTACGAGTCTATAGCACATCAAAACTTACCGATGAAAAGTAATTGCAGGTGTTTTCCTATACGGAGAATTGCCACACAGAGGTGCACAACACTTCACCATTTTATTTCAGAATTTTTGATTCTTTAGACTCGATTTTAAAGCAAATTTAAAAGAATAAACAACTCGCAGGTTATGTTGTTGTTTTTGACAAATTGACATATTCCACCATACTTCTCTTATTTGTAGCTTACGAATTGCCTCAAGCTCAATTATGTCTATGAGTGCGTAAGTGTTGCAACAACAGAAGTAAAAGAGATAGAATCATATATTTTTTGTTGGAGAGAAGCAAGCGAAGATATTATTTATTCGTTTAGATGTAGTTGTGAAAATTATGTTAGGTCTGCTTACTCTTATATGTTTGTGGATACTTTACTTTGCTTAGCAGATAAAAATACACTATTGCATTGAAAAATTATAGGAAGAAAGAATTCAGTTTAAAATAACTAATTTTGTTTTAATAACTTCCTACTTGTAATTAAAAATGAATAAATACTAGACTCATATTGATCCTTGTTTTATTTAGGTACCTACGCTTTTGAACTTGACCTTTGAACAATACATTTGGTAGCACATCCGTATTTTGTCGATATCAATATAATCTAAATATCGATAAGACGTATCTATCGATACATGCATCCTTAGCTTCTTTCTTTCTTCTTTACATTGGTTGGTAGTATTGCTTTTTTTATGAAGTTGGCTAAAATAAGTTATGGCTCGAAAAAGCCTCTTAAATCGAAGTGATTATATTCTCTTGGTAAATTCCTTGTTGTGAATTTCAGTGAATGGATGTCAGATGCAAACTAATACTTATAATCTGTGGTCAGACGTGATAATATGGATTTTTTTGGTGTAATTTTGTAGAAAATATATAATTGAAAACAACCATTTAACTACGAGATAATAAATTGTTGAACTTGAAAAGTTGGAAAAAAGTATTTTTATTTTATTGATTCTGTAAACTGAATAACTATTGAATTCGGTTCAAAAACCTTAAAATTTAATGAATGTGATACAAAGCTCAGGAATTGGATTTTTGATCATTGTAACTTTTAGAAAAGTGGAATATACATAAATTAATTAAGAAATGGATGGAAAAGAAGTCGTTGAACACTTAGTGGCTCTAAAAGTAATGAGGCTGACCAAACCAGCATTGATTAGTCCGAAAATTGTCACTTGCGACTTTAAGGATTTACCAGGAAATATTTTAAACAACTTTTTAAAAGATGATGCCACATCGGTCGTTCAAATGGAGACACTGGCTGCAGGGCAGTTTCTATTGCTACCCCAGAGTTTTGGCAACATATACTTGGGAGAGACATTTTCATGCTATGTTTGTGTTCATAATGAAACAAACCAACCTGTTCAGAGTGTATCCATCAAGGCAGACTTGCAAACAAGTTCATATAGAATACCACTAACAACTCAGCAGAATTCAGCTCCACTTATGCTTGACGTAGATGAAACTCTCAGTGATGTAATACACCATGAAGTCAAGGATCTAGGTACTCATATTTTAGTTTGTGAAGTTACTTACATGTCTAATTACAATACATTAGCTTCATTTCGCAAATTCTTCAAGTTTGAAGTTATGAAACCGTTAGATGTCAAAACTAAGTTTTACAATGCTGAATCAGATGATGTATTTGTTGAAGCACAAGTGCAAAACATTACTTCAGGGCCCATCATACTTGAACAAGTTTCATTAGAAAGCTCTCCGCAGTTTACTGTGAAGTCACTAAATGAAGATAGTGATGGGTCATCAGTATTTGGAGATGTTACTCTACTACAGTCACAAGAGAGTTGCCAGTATTTATATTGCCTCACCCCTAAGGACAATATTTCAAAAGATATTAAATTAATTGCTGCAGCGAAAAATATTGGGAAATTGGACATCGTTTGGAGATCTAACTTGGGAGAGAAAGGCAGATTACAAACAAGTCAGCTTAAGAGGATGACCACTGATTATGGAGATATTCGAGTAACATATGAGAACTTACAAAGCAAAGTACCTGTTGATGAACCCTTCAACTTTGAATGTAAGATAGTTAATGCCAGTGATAGAACTCTGGATTTAATACTGAAACTTCGTTCACTGCCAGACTCTAGTCTGCTCTGGTGTGGTATCTCAAATAGAAAGTTGGGCCCACTAGGACCAGGACAAGTCACATTTATTAATTTGACTGCTCTCCCAATAAACTCTGGCCTCCATAATATAAGAGGAGTATCATTAGTAGATTTATTCTTGAAGAGGACTTATGATTATGATGACTTAGCTTCCATTTATGTGTACTAAATATAGTATTATTGATCATTGGCATATAACTCATCTTTTTACTATTTTGTTATTGTAGCTATAGTTGTATAATATCATTTAAAATAGTATTTAAATAATTATGTTATTTGTAGATTATGTGTATTTTCTAGGTAATTAAAATGTTAAGTGTTTTATGCTTGTTCAATGCCGCCTCGTCATTCTTCCTTACTAATCTAGAAGAATCTGTATCAAGTCTAAGCTTAGAAGGAAGAGTAATTACATTCACAGCAAATAGATGTGAATACCTACCTAGCATCAGAATATTGTGCGACTGGAGTTGACTGGACTCCCTTAATTACCTACTTCCTGATTCTATGTAACCCAGACAAAATAAGACAGGACGGAGGTACCTACCTCATACATGGGTTATGTACACACATGTTATGTACCTATCTATGTCTGTGCTCATTTGTCAACTGTCAAACATAGACCAAATATTAAATCTGTCAAAAGAGTCAAACTAAATTAAAAACGTAAAAAATAAAATCTGTGAATTGTGATTTGTGATTAAAGTTGAATTGAATTTGAGAAAACTTTTTTCGTGTTTTTTTAAATTCGCATAACTTTATCCTTGTAACGAGGCGCAAAAAAATATTTTTTAATTACCTACCTACCTAAACTCTGTTGAAAGTTTCTGAAACACAAAATCTTTACGTGTGTAAATCTTTACAATGGTGCTCACAAAAGAATATAGAATTTGCATGCCAATGACTGTTGAAGAGGTACGAATCACTTCTTTACTATGTTACCTACATTATCATGTATTTTATAACAAATTGGGTAGGTACCTAATGCTCAAATTCTGCATTTTTTTAGTATCGTATTGGGCAGTTGTATATGATTGCTCGTCATAGTTTCGAGCAATCAAGCAATGGGGAAGGTGTGGAAGTAATAGCTAATGAGCAAGTCAATGATGAAATAAATGGAGTTGGGCAATTTACAGAGAAGAGAATACATTTGTCCAGGTATATTTCATGTGTTTATGTTCTCTCTTTTCTTTAGAATGTATGTAATTGTAGAATGTTGAGTTGAATGCAGTTTTATTCCAAAAGTATTGAGATATATTCTATTGAGATTCATTATAAATAATGTGTTTTTGTGCTAATTGATAAACCTTTTCAGCCACTTGCCTTACTGGATCCAAAGTATAACACCAAAGATATTCTATGTCACTGAAAAAGCATGGAATTACTACCCATATACTATTACTGGTAACTATGAATTGAATACTAGAAATAAAAAAGGGTCTAAGTGCCAAAAATTTCGTTTCGGTTTTTATTACGTTATTATTTAGTATGTTCCCTCGCCAATAACCTAAAATAAGGACTAACCGACTAGCGTTGTAAAGAATTTTATTGTAGTAATAACCATGTGAAGTTTAAAATAAAAGAAGTATGTTTAAATGATTTATTAATTATTTGAAACAAAAATTCTGCTCTTTTTTGTTTTGGTACTTAGAGCCTTTTTTATTTCTGGTATTCAATTATCTATCCTACTAATATTATAAATGCGAAAGTTTAGATGGTTGTTACTTAATCATGCAGCAATGACTGGACCAGAGGCGTAACTATAGGGTGGCATGACGGCAAAATGCCACGGGCCCCAGCTGGAAGGGGCCCCCGATCAGAGAGGGCCAGAAGCACAAGATGATCCTAACATTTATAGCCATTCCTGTGATTACGGCTAGTGCCGAGCGATCATTTTCAAAATTAAAATTCATATAAACTAAATTCTTTTGGACAAGTAAGGTTTCGCACAGTGTCGGATTTACCAAAAGGCTGAGTTGACTGGAGCCTAGGGCAGCAGATTTTAGGGGCGGTAAATTTGGGGCCAAAATTTTTATTTATGAAATTAAAAAGACATATTTGTATAAGTATGTACCTAAATGTCATTAGGTCCATAAATACATATTTTAAAATTTTATAAAATATCTAATTAATTACTGAATATAGGTACCCCAAACAATAACTAAATAGTTGGTAGAGCCGACTTTACCTACGATGCCAAGTGTGCGGCGCATACAAGCCTAGGGTCTCAAGCGTCAAAAGTACAGGACTAAATATGGCGTAGTGCAAAATAAAAAATTTCGCACTCGCTTTGCTCGTGAAAATATCACTTTTACGTTGCTATTGTAGGTACCAAGTATGGACTACTAAGTGCCGTAATGCAATCATAAAAAATTTTGCGCCCACTTCGCTCTCGAAAATGTCGCTTTTATGTTTCTATTGTAGGTACCAAGTGTGGACTACTAAGTGCCGTAATGTAATCATAAAAATTTTAGTGCTCGCTTCGCTCGCGAAAATGTCGTTTTTAAGTTGCTATTGTAGATGCCAAGAATGGACTACTAAGTGCCGTAATGCAATTATAAAAAATTTCGCGTTCGCTTCGCTCGCGAAAATGTCACTTTTTCATTTCTAGTGTAGATGTCAAGTATGGACTACCAAGTGCCATAATGCAATTATAAAAAAATTTCGCGCTCACTTCGCTCGTGAAAATGTCACTTTTGCATTTCTATTGTAGGTGCTAAGTATGAACTATTAAGTGCCGTAATGCAATCATAAAAAATTTCGCGCTCGCTTCGCTCGCGAAAATGTCGCTTTTACGTTGCTATTGTAGGTGCCAAGAATGGACTACTAAGTGCCGTAATGCAATCATAAATTTCGCGCTCGCTTTGCTCGCGAAATTGTCGCTTTTACGTTGCTATTGTAGGTGCAAGGAATAGACTACTAAATGCCGTAATGCAATCATAAATTTTGCGCTCGCTTCGCTCGCGAAAATGTCGCTTTTACGTTGCTATTGTAGGTGCCAAGAATGGACTACTAAGTGCCGTAATGCAATCATAAATTTCGCGCTCGCTTTGCTCGCGAAAATGTCGCTTTTACGTTGCTATTGTAGGTGCAAGGAATAGACTACTAAGTGCCGTAATGCAATCATAAATTTTGCGCTCGCTTCGCTCGCGAAAATGTCGCTTTTACGTGGCTGTTGTAGGTGCCAAGAATGGACTACTAAGTGCCGTAATGCAATCATAAAAATTTACGCGCTCGCTTCGCTCGCAACATTTTCTGAGGAACAAGTATGGAATACATAACTGCGCGGTGCAGCCGTTAATACTGGGCTACATCATTGAACTTCAGGTACCAACTCCTCAATCCTGATGCTGCTTGGTAAGGCCCACCTAAATTGTGACGATTTAGAAACCATCGGTTGTGGATTGGTATTGCAGGTAGTTAAGCATCAAGTATATGGACTAGTGGAGTAGTGGCAGAATAAAATCGTAAAAAATTTCGCGCTCGCTTCGCTCGCGATAGTGACATTTTTGGTTCTTATGTCATTAACAGTTTTGCTGAACAAAAAGCTCGAAAAAAGGATGTTTAATCTTTCAAATTTGTTACTAATACAAAAATTGTGACATACAGTTCAATACGCTCTGAATTAAAGGTTATTAGAAAATCAAGTAATTGTATTCGAGTTTGTATGTACCTACTTCACCTAGTGATTTATTATAAAGCAAAAAAATATTATCTCATTGGTTGAGCTTCTTTATATTGGGGGAGAAAGGGCCCCGTCCGATGAATTTGCCACGGGCCTCAAACGGTATAGTTACGCCTCTGGACTGGACCAATTTGGCTGAAAATTGGCACAGAAATAGATTATAGTCTGGAATAACACAAAGGTTACTTTTTATCCTGGAAAGGAGAGAGAGTTCCAATGGGAACTAGAAAACCTCAATCCACATTTACAAAGTAGAGGGCATCAGCTAGTATTAAATAAATACCAAATACATATACATATAAATGGAAAATGGTCTCTGTCGGTCAGTCAACTTTTTCATGGCTCATCCACTGAACCAATGTAGGTGAAAGCATAGAGACTCCTAGGGAAAGATGTAGTGTGTGTTATACCCTGTAAAATCGAAGATTTCCCACATGATTTTTGAAAACCTAAATCCATGCACGCAAAAGGCATTGGCCGGTTATAATAATTATGTATTATGTATAATTTTATTTATTAATATTGTGTAAATTATTTTTTTCATGACACCCTTAAACTTCATAGAATATACAGTAAGTATACACTTCTATTGTTATTGGTTGATATATTTTTAATTTTTATTTATCTCTGTTCCTACTTAACCAATTGATTTCTTTCAGTGTTCCTTCATACCAAAATTTACAATATCTATTCAGACTCGATATGAGGATAACAATGGTACTACTGAAAACGTGAGTTCCATAGTTTAATTCTAATAAATATATAATTTTAATAAAACTAGCACTGGAGGAAACAAGTAAATTATTCCAATCTATAAGGAAAAAACTATGTCCCATTTGTCTTCAAAACAAAGCATAAAGCTTGCATCAGTCAGACATATGGACGTAGGATACTTTTTATCTTAAAAAACCTATAGTTCCTCAGGAATACTTGGAAATTTAATTGAATGAATCTATAGCCATGTGATAATAATAATATTATTATTATTTGAAATTTATATAGAAGTTATGGTTAAATTACAGCATAAAAACTAGTTACGAAAGCTGACTTTAAATTAAATTTATTAAATTTAAATTAAATTTATTTAATTAATTAATAATTAAATTTTCTGTTAAAAATTAACAAATTTTAGTGTTTGGGTCTAACACCGGAAGAACAAGAATTAAGAGAAGTGGATTTCATGGACATAGCCTTTGATGAAATCAAATCACATCACTACAAAGAGTCTGAGGACCCCAAATTGTTCAAATCGGAGAAGTCTGGCCGAGGACCTCTCACTGAGGGTTGGAGAGATACTCAGACACCTATTATGTGCTGCTATAAAGTTGTTCATGCTAAATTTGAGGTTTGGGGTCTGCAGACAAAAGTTGAAGATTACGTTCAGTCAGTATGTATATCTTTATTGCATGTAATTTTTTTTTATATTTTTAGCGAGCAAATGAGCTGGCGTCTGGTCATCTGATGTTAAGTGATTACCGCAGCCCATGAACATTTGTAGCACCTGAGGTGGCACCAATGCGTTGCTGGCTTTTTAGGAATTTGTTGGTCCGCCCCTTGAATAACCCCAAATGTTATAGTTTAGTGGGAACACTGTCGCAGGAAGTAGGTTCCACAGTTTCAAAGTACGTGGAAAAAAAGATCTGGCGCATCGGATTATTATTATTCAGATTGGATTATTCATTCAAGATTTCTATGTATGGGCAAAATAAGTGCTAAATTGTATTTTTTTCCTTGTATGGATTGTCTGAAAATGAATGCTTCGAAAATACAAGAGACATAAATACATTGCTGGTTCCTTTACTTTTAGTTATTAAAGCCTCTTTTTTGGACAGGCGATTCGAGAAATCTTACTTCTCGGTCATCGGCAAGCATTTACATGGATGGATGAGTGGTTCAACATGACAATAGAAGATGTTAGAAATTATGAGCTGGAGATGCAAGCTAAAACTAACATAAAGGTTTGTTTAAAAGAAAAATATTCAATTTCCACCATTTGACAGGAAATGTTTTTGGTTGATTGGAAACATATTTAAAAATTTATTCATAAATTAAAATAAAATAATTGATTGTAAGCAGTGGTGTTGATACTGATCCAATTTTAGAGGATGAAGTCTGTTATCCTCTATAGCAGGGGCGACCAACTTGATTAGAGCTAAGGTCGACTATTTACTGACGAAACCCTGAGATCTACCAATTTCATACCTTTTGATAAATGAAACAGTATAACTTACTTAGGAAGTATTTTTTATTTGATTAAAGCGGAAAACATAATTTTTTTTTTTTAAATTTAATTCATAGTAACTAGTTACTAACTACTTGTTCATAATATTAGTGTGAGCGATGCGCCTGAGCATTTTCCGCTAGATTTGCAAAGTCATGCCGCGATCGACTCTACTACTAGGCGCAAACGACCGGTTGGCCACCAGTGCAGTCTATAGCATAACATACAGGCTCTAACCTTGTGCACTCCACATTTTGATTTGACTAGTTTCTTGCTGGCTCTTCTCGGCAGGAAAGGCATTCCGAACCAGTGGTAGATTCATTGACAATTTCAAAAGTGCTTGTAAAAGTTTATTTGAATAAAAAATATTTCTATTTCTATTTCACTATTTCTGTACCTACTAATAGGTACTCAAACTTTAAGCCTCAGTAGCCCAACGGTTAAAGGTGCGGACTGAAAACTGAAAGGTTGCAGGTTCAAACCCCACCCGTTGCACAATTGTCGTACCCACTCCTAGCACAAGCTTACCGCTTATTTGGAGGGGATAGGAGGATATTAGTCAACTTCAGCTTGGCTAATATTCTTTACATAAAAAAAACTTGAGGAAAAACTCTCCCCTCAACCAAGCTCTAGCAACATGAATAACAAGCCTCAAATAAATGTAATGTTTTTAAAATCAGGTTACATAGTGCAGTCATGTTTATTTTAGTAGTAGCTTTTACTAGAAAAGATTTTCAGATTCAAATTCACTTTTTTTTAAATTTAGTTTTATGCATATTGTCATGGTATAATAAATAAATTCATTTTCAGGTTAAAAGTGCATTAGAAGAAGCGGCAGATAAAGAAGGACAAGATAGCAGGAAGTCTTCACAGCCAGCGACCCCGAAGTCTTCGCAACCCGCAACGCCGAAGTCTCCTAAAAGCCCATCCACACCCTCTACAGAAACCAAATCATGGTTTTCATGGTCATAATTTGGTTCGATAGAAACATAGTTTGATCTCACCTCTGTATTGACGGGGTTTAGTTAAGAGGGTACTCTAGTGGGCCTTTCTCCATACAAACGTATTCTGCTGTTTTCTTCGTGGATAATGCCTCTAGAGCAATGATTTTTTTCCAAAAAATCTAGGTCTAATTAATACGTGCCTCTATGTTTTTCTTTTTTCCAAAACATTATCATTAAAAAAAATATGACAATCCAAAAACCCGAAAAAAACCCTCGATTTTACCGCCATGTTCAAACGACTATCAGACAAATTTGATAAGTTTTTAACAAAAAAGAAAAACATAGAAGCATAGATATACTCTTCCTCTAAATTTTGATATAAGAATATTTGAGATTTGTCCAGTTTTGAAGAAGGAAACAGCAGAATACGAAACGTCTTTTGGTCAAGGTTTTTGTAGGTAAAAATCAGCCCGAGCTGCAGTTGTCCCTTTCGTACTTTACGGGGGTAGGGTGGAGGTGAGGGAGGGTAAGGCTTACATGTACACTAATAGGGAAGTGACAATTGTCGATATTTTTATCGATACTCTAGTGATGTACTCTGATGTCGATATTTACACTATACAATGATTATTTTATTTATTACTAGCGGACACCCGTGACTTCATCCGCGTTCCTAAATCACCACAGTTTAGGTTGGCAGAACCCTTCAGCATCAGGATTAAGGAGTTGGATCCTGGAATTTAACGATGTCTTTACTTGGTCCCTACAATAACTATTCATAATTATTAATCAACAATTCCTAAATCCCCACAGTTTAGGGAAGCAGTACCCCTGCGGCATCAGGATTGAAAAATTGGAACCCGAAGTTCTTATGGGACCATCTCGCAAAGTTTTTGTGTCGATTAAAAAAAGGTTCACGCAAATCGGTTAAGAAATCACGGAGATATCGATATACAGAGGTAGAAAAACACAACTCCTCCTCCTTTTTCGAAAGTCGGTTAAAAAAGTAGCCTATACGATGCCCGATAATATCAGCTATCTACCAGTGAAAGTCCCGTCAAAATCGGTTCAGCCAGTCCCGAGATTAGTGGCAACAAACAGACAACAATTTTAAAAATGGTTGTCTTGGTATAAGTACCGTATTTACTTTCGTATGCAGTTAGTAAAAAGCGGCCAAGTACGAGTCGGACTCGCCCATGAAGGGTTCCGTAGCAGCAATTGCGGTTTACGATTTATGACGTTTTAAAAAAAACTACTTACTAGATCTCGTTCAAACTACGAGTAATTTTCGGTGGAAGTTTGCATGGTAATGTACATCATATATTTTTTTTACTTTTATCATTCTCTTATTTTAGAAGTTACAGGGGGGGACACACATTTTACCACTTTGGAAGTGTCTCTCGCGCAAACTATTCAGTTCAGAAAAAAATTATATCACCCTACAGGATTGAGGAGGATGACCTGGAGCTCTATGATCTAGTAGCAAGCATACCAATTCATAAACGACAGTTCCTAAAGCTTTTAGGGAGAAAGTACCCCTGCAGCATCAGGTTTGAGGAGTTGAAGGTTAAAATTTTTAAGGGCCCATTAAAAAAAATCGCGTGAATCGGTCCAGAAACCCCGGAGTAATCGGTGGACATACCTACATAGAAAAAAAAAGATACCGACCGAACTGATAACCTCCTCCTTTTTGAAGGTCGGTTCAAAATAGGGCTATCCATTATGGTTTACGATAGTGTGTTATGCCAGCTTAAAATGAGTCGTACATTCAAAGTTTCCTGTACGTAACGGGGTTCAAGTTATTTGGACCTATTACTGAGCATTGTGAAGTCTATAATTTCTGAACTACTAAACTGACGACCTTGAAATAATTACAGAACAATTATTGCAGTATGTTCTTTCTAATAAAAAATGAATGAATGAAATCGGAGTACACGTTAATGAATTACAATGAAAAACACATTTTCACTTTCATCCCCTCTCCCAAGGGAACCGTGCTGAATTTCGGGATAAAAAGTATCCTATATTTTACCTCGTAGTATGAACTTAAATCATGTTACGTTTCATTTAAATCCGTCCAGTAGTTTCAGTGTGATGCGCGGCCAAGATACAGACAGACGAAAAATTAAAAAAAAAATGTTTTGGGCTCAGTATCAATAGTAAAGCATCATCCGATTCAAAGTTTCAAAATATATTTATTCACCCGCAGGCGGCCGGCGGGTGAATGTTACGGGCATGGGAGGGGCGAGGGCTCGCGCACACAAATACACTACTCGTACACATGGATAACTCCTGTTGATCGGGCGCAGCGCGACGGCGATATTTTCTTCAAATACCTATTTTTCAAATTCCTTGGGACTAGAGTACCGTCTTAATTTTGTCAACTCAATGTGTTCATCTGTTGCCTTCCTCTCATATCAAAACTTTAAACCCATTTGTAAATCATCAATCTGACAATTAAAGGTTATCACTCACATCGTTCCCACACTGTAAAATAATGCAAATGCGTTAAAGTCGTGCTCCATACAAAAACTTGTAATGTTTATTGATACATTAAATAGCGAACAGCGCGCGGCAAGTGAGCTTGCCGCGACTGAACCACTGGATGGTTAAAGTCTTGCTTACCGCGTGCTTAAAGTAAGTGACAGCGAATAGTTACAAATGCCGAGATCTATAGAGCGTGCTCTGACTCAGTTAGAATAGAATAGAAATAGAATAGAATTTTTTTTTATTCAAATAAACTTTTACAAGCACTTTTGAATCGTCAATGAATCTACCACTGGTTCGGAATGCCTTTCCTGCCGAGAAGAGCCAGTAAGAAACTCGGCGGTTGCTCTTTTCAAAAAAATAAAAATTTTACAATTGTTATTGAAACTATGCTATGTATTCAGTGCTTCCGCGATGAATTTTCCTGAGTACAATACAAGTAAAAATAAATACGAGGGTGGATTGAAAAGTACTCGGCCTGATACAGATCCATTCAGTTCATAAAATCAAAACTCCCCACATTATTTAGTTCAGTTCAGACTAGTTAACTGTGCAAAGTTTGAAACGTGTGCGATAATTAGTTTTAATTTTATAAATTTATTTAGCAAGCAATCCACCATCATTTCCGCAAATGAAGAAAATTGAGTAGCGTTCTGTGATTAAGTACCTCCAAAAGAAGGGTTTATCGCCAAAGGCTATTCATGATGATTTTGTGCGTACATTAGTGGATTCTGCTCTATCATATTCAAGTATCAAATAATGGATAGCATGATTTAAGCGTGGTAGAGAGAGTGTGAAAGACGAACCCCGCACTCGAAGGCCTTTATCGTCCACTATTGACAAAAATATTGAAAAAGTACTTGATTTAGTTATGTAAGACCGCAGATTAAAAATTAGAGAGATAGCCGAGATTATAGGCATCTCTTATGAACAAATACAAAACATTATAGTCAACGAATTGGGTTTCCACAAGGTGTCTACGAGGTGGGTCCCGCGGCTGTTTTGAGTCGAACAAAAAAGAACGCGATTGACTACTTCGCGCGACTGTTTGGAGTTATTTGAAGCTGATCCAGCTGATTTTTTAAATCGCTTTGTTACTATGGATAAAACATGGGTTCATCACAACATACCAGAAACAAAACAACATTCAAAACAGTGGAGAAGACCCAGTTCACCACCCCCTAAAAAGACTAAGTCGATTTGTCGGCAAATAAGGAGATGGCTTCAGTATTCTGGGACTCGAAGGGCGTGACAATGAATGATTACCTTGAAAAAGGTCAGAATATAAACTCTGATTACTATTGCACCTTACAACGTCATTTACGTGAGGAAATAAAAGAAACACGTTCAGAAAAAAAATTCTGTTTCATTAAGATAATGCCCGTGTTCACACATCAGCGCGATCAATGGCTGAAATCATAGCTGTGGCTTTGAACTGTTACCGCATCCGCCTTATTCACCTGATCTGGCATCATCCGACTTCTTTCTGTTCCCTAACCTAAAAAAGTACTTAGGAGGTCAGAAATTTTCGACAAAAGACGAGGTCAAAGCAGCAGTAGACGCGAATTTGCCTCTCAGGACGAATTATTTTTTTTCAACGGTATTACGCTTTGAAGGGGAGGTGGCAGAAGTGCATTCAACTTGATGATGATTACGTAGAAAAGTAAAAATATAATTAATTTTGTATGTGTTTATTTTCTTAGTTAGGCCGAGTACTTTTCAATCCACCCTCGTACAATACAAATACAAATAAATATAATTCAATACATGTTAACACAGGCAGGCAAAAGCAGGCCCATTCCCTTTGGTGGCACCCAACGGGAATGGGTCTGTTTTTGCCTGCCTGTGTTCTGACTTAAGTTAAAGTTAAAACGAAACAAAATTTGCTCTGGAATAAATCTGTCTCGTTTTAACTCTGTCTTCAGTCTGAGCAGAGTGAGAGTGCGATCTATAGATTTCAGTCGTAAACCCTTGTTGTTGGTTGCCCAGAAATCTTTTTCATCTCGCGTCCCTTTTTTTCTTTCACTTATTCGTTCACTTCAACCTTGCATGGTGTATTGTTCCTTATTTCGTAATCTTAGACCAAGAGTAACATAATCATAAATTGATTCCTTCATAACAAAATTACATTGCCTTTGCCTTTAGCACAAAACTAAAAACTTTTATCATAACATTGAACACGTTTTGTGGATTTTGAGTTTCGTTAGCATTTTTATTTTTATTGAAAAAAAAAAGCAGAGACCAAATCTATATTCTATACGATAGTAGTTCTAGAAAACAAGTAAGTTACCAGGTAAGTGAAACGTAATGATATTAAAAAGATTAGATAAAGATAGACATACCCATTCAAGCTAATTTATCCCACATGGTGTCATTTTTTTAAGTTAAGTATGAGTGGTATTCCACTATGATGAGATATTTGAAGAGAGTGATATTTTTTATTACACCTAACTTATGTCAGAGCATATTTGTATCTCGTTTTAACTTCTATCTTGAGCATGAGCTGAGTCAAAGCACACTCTATAGATCTCAGCATAAGATTGGCAATCATACTAATTTTAAATCTATGATTAACACACTCATTGACGTCGTTGGTCGAATTACTAAACACGAGTTTAATTAGATCGTATTTTGTTAAATTATTCTTCTTTTTAACTTTATAGATCATCATAATTAGATTGTAATGTTCGGATTATTACGGAGAATGTTCCTAAGATCCTACGATTTATTTTAATATTTCGTGTCTCGAAAAATGATATAAATGTTCTTAATTCTTAGGTTATATTATTATTATTTGTCAGATGATCAATTAATTGAAATGGGATACTCACTCAAATTTTTATATTTACTTATAAAATATTATGTAATACTAACTAATCTTATGTCCTTTATTTAGCGCAAATAAATAATAATAAAATTTCTGTTTTGAAAATATGTGCAAGTACAAATTTATTTACAAAGTCAGTAGTTGTTGATGATATAATTTAGATTTAGTTACAACAATTAATAGTAATGGCCTAAAATTATACGTAGAATGTGGTATTACAAAGAAATATTTTTTATATTTTATACATACCTACTATATTATGCAATAACCAGTATCGAATTTACATTCCGTAATTTTTGTTAATGATTATTTCGAAATAATTTACTCTTTAATATTCTTTTAACAATAGCTGCAATAATACCTGACGCCCAGGATTTCGTCCTCGTAGATTGAGATTGTTTAAAAATTCCGTGGAAACTTCCGGGAAAGAAAGTCGTCTAACCTAACCAAATTTTCTTGATATTGATTTAGCGCATTATGTGTGAAAAGGTAACAGACAAAACAAATTACTTTCGCATTTACAATATTAGTACATAAATATAAATGATTTTATTGTAATAGTGCAAGTGTAGTTAAATCAATATGTATCTACGCATTTCTTTAATAATGATTGAATATTATAAAATTTGTTAGTTGTTACTCGTTTGAATGTATTGGTGTAGAAATGTGAAATAAATAAATTATATACAAAACAGTTCTTTTATTACGTTAACACTACATTGATAGCTACGCCTTGATTGGTTGGTTGCGGTGCACTACACTCTACAATCCTAAGCCTGGAAATACACGTCCGATTTTGTTTCCGATTGTCTGATCAGGCTACCGGATCGTATTTACTCGATACACATCCGATTTTTCCGTCAGGCTTTTTCTGAACTCAGTCGTTCCCGAGCTATCATCCCGAGTGCTTGCGTTTGGAGCAAAGCAAAAGAAAAGAAGATGGATGACGAGTTAATAGAAATAGAAATATTTTTTATTCAAATAAACTTTTACAAGTACTTTTGAATCGTCAATGAATCTACCACTGGTTCGGAATGCCGTTCCTGCCGAGAAGAGCCAGCAATAAACTCGGCGGTCGCTCTTTTCAAAAAAAATTTTTTTTATATACAATAGGTAACAATGCTATGCTATGTATACAGTGTTTCCACAATAAAGTTTCAAAAATGCAAAACAATCCAATGCATGTTAAGACAGGCAGGCAAAAGCAGACCCATTCCCGTTGGTGGCACCCGTTCACGAGCATGACGCAGGATCCAGCCATTGCTTCGCTCAACCATATTCGAGGGAACGTAACAACCCGCACCACACGACACCACCACAGAAATTTTAAAGAGAGGAAAGAGAAAGAAGAAAAAACGTCGCTATTGGATTCATCCAATCAATTTGACAAGACTTACCGAGAGTCATTTCTATTTAAAACATCCAAAATAATTCATAATAATAATAATTTTATTATTATGAATTTTTTTTTTTTTCATAATTTTCGCCCATTATTCGAACCACAACGATGCGTCCACACAGTGTCAGCGCTAGATTTTTTGGGCCCTAAAAAATCCCAATAAGCAAAATTCCGCCCTAAATTTGGGGCTAAAAGCCCTGAGTTGGGAACCCTGACTGGCAAAATCGGAAGGAGTAACCGGATGTCTATTTTGTCTCATACTAGAAGTATGTAGACCGCGCCTTCAGACAATCGGACCGACAGTAAAATCGGAAACGCCTCGCGCCCGTTTCCGACTCGGACGTCCGATCCGGCCACCGGATCGGACGTGTATTGGCTGTTCATACAAAGTAATGGCTTCAACGCCTTCCGGCAGCCTGATCAGGCTACCGGATCAGACAATCGGATGAAAAAACCTGACGTGTATTGCCTGGCTAAGTCTCAATAGCACAGCGGTCAGCACGCGGACTGAAAACGGAAAAGTCGGAGGCTCGAACCCTTCGATCATAAAAAATACGTCATCGAAGTCGAACCCCACCCTTTTCACCATTGTCGTACCTATTTATAGCGTAAACTACTAATATATGATTAGTTCGTAAAGGGGTTAACATTCTTAAATAAATAAAAAATGAAGATTTTAGACTTTTTCGTGGTTTAATTAATGACAATGTAATAAAGTATATGAGTACGTACCACGATAATTTTTTTTAGTTGGAATTGTCGATACTTTTAAATGAAGTTCCTTCAAAAGGGCGGGTAGATAGATTCTACTCCTGCGATTCCATCACAAAAATCGCAGTAGTCTGACAAAACGTAATCTTGTGGCTTTATGATAACTTTACACTACGGCGTCGAGCCGCACGCACCGATCATAATTGCTTTCAGTACTAAATAGGTAGGTAAAGCGAATAATTTTTGTGGACTATTCGGGGTGACTATATCCATTATCTACTGCCAGTGTCAGCCTTCATTTGGCTTGCACTTCAATACATAACTATCTACCCCAAGAAGTTTCGTCCGGCGCATGCAGCGCAATGATCAAGCTGCAATTGATGGCCATGAACTAGAGAAATTGATCTGACTAAAACATTAATGATTATATACTCAGTGATCTCATACGGCATTCGCAGACACTCACCACCAGGTGAGATCATAGTCAAGGGCTATCTTGTCATTAATAAAAAATAATAGGTACATATGCTGCTGGCGCGCAGTAGGTACCTATTGATTTTTTTGCCGACTTATGGCTTTTCATACAAACATCAAAAGATTTTTCGAGCTACATAAAGTACCGTTTAGTCTTACTGTCTGGTACTTGTAAGTCACAGTACATATTGGCGCATCACAATAATAGTTGGCATTGCGCCAATGTGTACCTGGAGCCATTACATGTGATCCTAGCAAGGAATACAAAAACAAGGTATATAAAATGAACTATTATGTATGTATTTGGTTTAGGTAGGTACAGTTTGTAGATCTTCCAACAGTCCCCGAAGCCAATGTAAGTTAGGTCCAATGCTGGTGTACACTCCTGGCAGCCCGGGCACCCCGCAGCTGACACCATAACTAGCTATACCTTCGACTTTACCTGCGCATATGAGTGGTCCTCCAGAATCACCCTGTCGAGTTGAAACTACTATCAGACACAAAATCTGAACATAGGTATACGAAGCGATTGACACCTCATTCATCACAATCGGCTTAGTAATTTAGACGTTTTGGTGGAACATACGTAAATACACCTACATTCATATATAGACTTAGACTACTATAATCACAAGACTTTTGGTTTTGTTGTATCGAGTTAAGATTGTTAACTCGTGGTATTCAAAGTTTCAGTCAGACCTTTAATTTTATGGTTTATACCTGTGGTTTATACCTACCTCACATGCGTCCACTCCGTCGCCCAAAGCGCATATCATCCCGTTATCATGTTCCGGGGCCACGTATCGCCCCAGTGATTTAGTGCATTCATCTAGCGATATTATTTTAACATTTGCCGCGACCAGAGTCTTGGAAACCTCTTTTGTATTTACATCTCTATAGCCGTAACCGTAAATTATGCAGTCACCTGTAAAACGCATAGGTAAGTTTTGAAAATCGTCTTTAAGGGCTAAAGTGTGGGACGTGGGTACTTGTTCATCTAAAAATTGGAGGAAAGGGTGCGAGCTACTCGTAGGCGGCACAATCTATAATAACGGCTAATAATTAGAATTTATAATTTAAGAAAAATTGAACCGACTTCAATACCGAAATAAAGAAAAACTATATATATATCTTGAAAGCTACTGAACTGATTTTGGTGAAATCTTTACTGTTCCCTAAGTTGAAATAAATATAAGCAAATAAAGAAAGACCGATTTTTATTTTATGTACCTACCTATGTTTGTCCACCTTTGTCCACGCATTAACTCATTACCTATAATAATTATTATAGGTAACGGTACGGTATATAACGGTACGTACGCATATGTATCAATTGAAAACTTCCTTTTTTTCAATTAAGATGTTAAAAGTAGGATAGGTACTCGTACAAAAGGAGGCTTTACCTTATCAGTTAGTAGTGATCTCTACCTTAACTCTTTAGCGTGTTAGGTAGGTAATTGCTTAGACAGCCGTAGACAAATATTCTCACAAACCAGAAATGAATTGCCTACATCATTAGAAAAATTCTCTTAATAAATAATTGACTTGAGACTTGCGCTCTTGCGACGGGTCTTGCGCCTATTTAACTTTCGTGTTAAATAACTTTCATATAATTAAAGCGTTTGGCAGACGCACAACAACGTAATAGCCCATTGGCTGCGACAGCTGCGATTGTTCTAATGCGAGCTTGTTAACAGTTCATTCACAGTTACCTGATACACCAAACGAGGAGTTGGGTAATACACTCTCATTCAGTCGAGTTATGTCACTGGCCAGTCGCAACCGCAATACTGCAATGTCATGAGCTCGCGTGAATCTGAAACCGTACAAGTTACAGCGTGTAAGTCGTTAATAAGGAGTCTAGGGATATAATTGTATTATGCATATATTTAGGAGGCGTGTAACTTTTATGTTAATGCGTCTATAGGTACCTACTTAGGTATATAGCTCCCCCTCAACATGCCTCAAACCGAAATTAGACATTGATAAACAAATACCTCCTGTAGATATTAGGTAGGTAGATAGAGTATACAAATTCCAATTAGAAGAAGGCAAGCTGTTTCCTTTCTATGTCTCCGACAAACAGATTTGTTTTTGATACGCTATTGATAAGGTATTTTCAGAGGAAAATAAGCATGGTGGGCGGTCCATCAATTTTCATGTCGTCTACCGAGTAGGTAAGTAATAAAATAAGTTTACTACTTAATTAAAATCAAATGCATATATATCCTTTTGTTAAGAGAGTTGAGCCTTTATCCTCGCACCTATTTAGGTATCTATCCTTACTGATATTATGAATGCGATAGTTTTTGTTTGTTGGTTTGTCCTTACGGATTCATGACGTGAATTTTTGCATGGCTATTGTGAGGGACTTGGAGTCCCCGAAAGGTTTCCGTGGGATTAAAAACTTAACTCCACGCGGACGAAACTGTAGGAAAAAACTAGTATCTTGATAATGTCTACTAAGCTTAGATGCGAGTTAGCCTAATGTAGATAGATACATTACTACTAACCGATTGTACAGAGGATGTCTAATGACTTCCAAAACTTGAGTGTGCGGCGTTGTTTCGTTATCTTTATGACAATAGTTATTGAGATAGACGGAATATTCTTCCGGGCAGTGTTGTGCGCAATGCGCTGCCGTTATGGCTACATGTGGAGTCAGGATAACGGCGCCGCAAAGATGGCGGCTGTCACTTGCATTTCTTAAAGAGGCCACTCCGATTTGAACACCTTTAATTATTAATTAATTTCTTGTAATAGTACCTAGGAGAACTAGGCAAATTTAACACTGTCGAAAAATTGTGAACGGGTAAACATATATTTTACTTTTTTTTAATTAAGTGCATACAGAAATAGGTATGTAGGTATATCAGCGACATACAAACTAGTAAAAAAGGTCATATGTAACTTAGTAGTAGTAGTTTTCACATATTTACAACTAAAATGTGCGAATTTGGAGTAATATTACCAATACAATAATACTATACTAGAGTATTTCCAAGAACTTTAATGCATATTTCTGACCGTATATGCCGCATCATGGTTTTTTAAAATAAATTTTGAGCAAAGGAAGATTTTTGCTTGGTTAGGTTTTCGCAGTAAAATCACAGAATACCTAATAGGGCCTAAAGATAATAAAACGTAGGTAAAGCCGTAACGCCCGAAAGTAGTTGGATCTCCGGTGGGTCTCAAAATTTGAATTTCAAGTGCTACATGCGTAGCTCGCTACGTCGTAGCTCCTGATTTATAAAAGTACGCCTTTCTAGGGCTTTGTACCCAAAGGATGCCAACAGGACCCCTATTACTAAGCATCCGCTGACCGTCCGTCCGTCCATCCGTTTGTCTGTTAGCTGGCTGTATGAACCGTAACAGGTAGATACTTGAAATTTTCACAGATAGTGTAATATCTATGCCACTATAATAACAAATAAAAATAAAGGGGCTCCCGATACAAGAAACGTGATTTTTCTTCGTTTTTTGTTCGACCTCAACAATGACTGTTACGATGGTACGGAACCCTTCGTGTGCAAGTCCAACTGGCACTTGGCCGGTTTTTAAATATTTTTATTTTAAATGGGATAAAAGTTAGCACCACCTTACTAATTCTTGTGCTAAAATAATATTATGATGATTAAATAAGTACTAATAGACTGCAGCTATTTTTTTTAGTGAAAAATAATGTTTGCCCAGACGGTACATACCAATAAACAGCAATAACAAAATGACAAAATAATTAAAGCGAAATAGCACAAACCACAAGGCACCTCTGCTCCACCGATTACTCTTTTAACCCTTTTGCATTCAACGAAATAAGAAAATACTATGAAAAACACTACACAAATAACTTTTAAGTGGAGCGACATTATTTTACCCTTGTAACAATTATCAGTTACGATGGTTACTATTAAAATACATGCTTATAATAATTCAGTTTACGAGGTAATTACCTTCGCTCTACATAGATAGGTATATTAAAGAAATCGTGACGAAACATAAAATTACAATTGTTTAAATACAAGTGTTTTGTTACAGCGTTTACTGTAGCGTCTTAGGCTGGGCGTCTATTGGCCAATGTCGCCTATACATATTTTCTTTTCAGCGGCTGAAGCGGTTTTGCAGCAGTTTCGGTTTCTGCAGCGCTGGTCATGGCTGCCGGTTGTATTCCGTCTCCGTTTTCCCGGTTCCCGGTTCCTGGTTCCTGGTTGATTTCCGCTCTTTTTTCTTTACGATTATTACAGTGAATTACGAAGGCTCAAGAAGAAAATTAAATAAACTAAAATTGTCTAAAAATGTGAAATCATTATCCAAAGTTGTAAAAAAAAAGACGTGTGGCACTCGGGGACTGCCGCGGTAAAGCTGCAAAGCATTTTTTATCAACGCCATCTAGCGGCTCACCGTAGAGGAGTCCCGTGTCAGGTTATTTTCGTTACGGAATTTCTGGATTCGGTCCCCACGCTGGCCCGCGATAGAAGCTATGCAATAGCTTAAAAATGTGAAATGCATTGGACTATACCGCTACTCACTTAAAATGCAGCCATAGAAAAGCTATGAGCATTTTCTTTAGATGCCGCGGCTGCTGATATAGTTGTAGATGCTTAGCCTTCAACACGTCATGTCTGCTAGTTCTAAGCATATTAAGTGTATTTGTCTATAGATACACATACATAAATAAATAAAATTGTCTGTTTGTAACGTCAAAATAAAAGCTTTTTACGAAAGTGAATACGGTATTTTATAACAACAATTTTAAAACTTTTGTCTGTCTTCCTGGCTGTTGGTTCCAGCTATTTTTGAGAATGGCTGGACTGATTTTGATGGGACTTTTTGGGCAATAAGACAATTATAAATAGTAGGCACACAAAAATTTTCCAAAAAAAAAAATAAAATTTGTTTTCTCCTTAGATTATTTATTAGTTCAGAGTACCTAATTGTGTGAAATCGGTATGGGTCGGCTAGTAGAATAAAGAAATCATATATGTTCAAGCAGTAAGGTACGAGTAGGAATGTAAAATCTCCACCGCGCACAGAGTGCTGACTTTAAGCGAAGAGCGGTTAGTGCATGTTGTATCTATCCAGTATCCATTAAAAATCGCTTTCGGATTTCACTGAAAGGCATTTTTCCAGTGGAAAGCGTTTTCATCTTATGTAATACTACCTACTGGAATTCCATTTTTGTTGTTCGTTACGTAATTTTGTCGGCCCTCCGTGAAAGGTTTTATTTTTTGTTAGTGCAAAGAGATATAATTATTTCGTTTAACAAAGTTGGTTTGTTCACAAAATAGGTACCTAGACCGCAGGAAGGCAGGTACATTTTTAGTCCGCGATGTATTAAGTTTTATTGATTTATGATGATTTATTGATATATTTTTATTCGACGACAAGGTAGCCATTGACTCTCACTTTTCTCCCTTTTTTTTATTAGATAGTCCTGGACTGCGATCTCACCTGATGGTAAGTGACGATGCACTCTAAGATGGTAGAGGGCTAATTCCGGTATGGCAGTGTAAATTAAACCTATAGCCCTAATCGGTTTCTACACGCCATGAACCGGAACGCTAAATCGCTTGGCGGGACGTCTTTGACGGTAGGGTGGTAATTAGCCACGGCCAAAGTCTTCCAACAGACCAGATCAGAGACAATTTAAAAATTATGAATTTCCAAATTGCCCCCGCTGGGAATCGAATGCGAGACGTCCTAGTCATAAAAACACAGCACTCCACACACACACACCACTGCGCCAGGGAGGTCGTCAAAATTACTTGATGGTAATGAATAATGATGCAGTCTAATTTAGTCTTAATTCGGTTTTTCAAAGAACGGTAATTTCCAAACTTAAATTAGCTTATAATAGCTCTGTACAAATACAAACCTCATGACTTCAAACTCTAGGCCCTGAAAATGTACTTTCTACCTCTCTCTACGCCAGTGTATTCCTGCCCTATCCTCATTGTCGAGGGTCGTAGACCCTGCATATTAAGCATTATAAATACCTAGTAAAGATTTCCTTTAGATATAATACAGTATACTTAATACTTGCTATTACTTGTTTTTCAACCTAACAGGTTCAGACTTGTGAAAAGAAAACACTATTAATGTAGAGCCGATGATTAATAGATGCCCTTTACAGTTGTTGCTCTACCGTGAACTTTATATGTATAAAAGATCTTATTTATAGTTCCTCGACTTGACTAATAACATTGGGCATGTACCTACTCGAAACGCGTGCCAAACACCACACTGGTACCTACAGTAATTTGTAGCGGGTAAGTAGTAAAGATAAAATGTATAAAATTAGTAACAGTCGTAGAAGTGTTGAGGGGTTAAGCATGTCTATAATTATTTATTGTTGTTGTTTTGGGTAGCACGTAATGCCAAGACGCCGTGACAGCCGACAGGTGGAGCGGCAGCGGATGGGCAGCGGGCAGCGGGCAGCGGGCTCGGCCGCGGCGCGCGGCGTCGTACGCGGACGTAGCGAGCCGCGTTTATGTAACGCGTTCCGCCGGCGGCGGCACGCGGCCCGCGGCGCGGCGGCAGTGCTCCGACGACCGCCGGGGCACAGCGCGCCATGGACCGCTCGAGCGGCCGCGGCTCCCCGCCGCCAACTCCCGCCGCGCAATCCGGCTTCGGTGCCTTCTGCAACGCGATCTCTGAAACTTTCTCGGTACGTACGTACCCATTCGAAACGCTCCCGCCACCCGCCCCACAGTTTTTGTCACAGATTCGTCGGCCAAAAGTTTTATAACAGTATCATCGCCAAAAACGGATTTTGGCGCCGACACACGCTACCATTCAATTCACCGTCAAATCTGTACCCGACGCCAATTTACCTAATTGAAGTGTCGCGTCGTAATCTATTTCGAGACGCACGTGCTCCGCGAGGTCGCGCAGCGAGGTCCCCGATAGCAGGATTCTGGAGGCAGGAGGCGGCACAGAATCGAAACTGTAATCACGGGAATAAAAAATATAAACAAGTTTATTATTAGAGTGCTCATTCGTGCCGGGTCGCACGGCCGTGATTTGTCCGATGGCTGTGATATACCGAAATACCCGCGCAATAAACGAACGACGTTCACAGCACGGGCGCGACACCGGCGGCGGCCACTCGCGCGATCCCTGCACGCCGCTCAGCACGGCCAGCGACTCTGTCCCGCAGCCGCGACACCGCGACACCGCGACACCCGCGACACCCTCGGTACTCGCCGCGCAGTGCCGACCTCGTGAAAGCCAGTTAATCTACTCCAATAGGTACAATAAAAATCCTAAGTTGCATTCAATTTTAATTATGCATTTTCAATACTTCCTAAACTTCTTCTTTTTGTTACTTTCTTCGTTTTGCTCATTTAAAGTTTTGTGAAATACTGTTGGCCCGAGGTAAACAGAATGCGAAGTAATATACTACCATTTCATTAACAATCAAGTCAACTTACAAAAGTCAATTGCATGCTGCGAGTGTCCAAAATGTGAGTGAGTTTTACTGTTACGTGTTTGAAATTAAATTGTTGAACGTTCATTATTATTTAAACTTCTCGTTGAGCTCCCACGTGTTCTCAATTAAATTCGCAGTTAAATTCACTTGTGCAATTTTCGTATTAATAAACTGCTGACGGCTACGTAAAAATGTACCTATGGATACTGATATACTTATTACATATAGTGTTCTCGCGTTGAGTATGTTTGGTCTATAACTCTTTAGCTCTATAGTCATTAAAGAACTTCAACACTTTAGGTACACGAGTGATGTTAGATATACCTATGCCTTCATCACCATGTTCACTTACGATATTATATCGAGGATTTCAATAAGAATAACTAATTATTCACACCATCGACATGTGTTGATTAAAACGGAATACTGTGTGATCTGTTTACTTAGATATATCTACATAATGTGTTTGTAATGTATACCAATGCAGATGTTAATATGTGAAACATTTAAAGCAAACAAATCATAATATGCATGGTACAAAATATTTATTGTACACTCACATGTATGCCCATTTTTAACCCCCGACAGAAAAAGAGGGGTGTTATAAGTTTGAAGTGTGTGTGTTTGTCTGTTCCTCCTGATAAGTTGATGTTACAGCATATTAAGTAGTCTGCGGGATACCCAAGTCCTCATGAACTTACAGCAGATATAGTGTATTTCGGGCTCATTAGATTGGTCTCAATGAATAGGTATTAGATAGATGACGATCGAGGAACGAGTAGGAGGATCTGATGATGTAAAATAATAACAAGGTACCAACTACCAATGTAACTACCTAAATCAATATTAACATCTAAAAGCTCTGCGTGAACTATGTCCTTATGCTTACTTACAACTACTCTACAATTAAATTATAACCCAGACCTAATTGTTTTACTACTGGAACTTTGGTTGTACTCGTAATAGCATTTAACACTTAGGTACGGTAGGTTAGGTAGATTAGAAATGTTCCGATAATACATACATATTACATATCACATATTACATATTACATATTACACATACATACATATCACATATACATTATCACATATACATACATATTACATATTACATATTCGCACGCTTAGTACGAATTAAAAAAAACTGTTTTTTGGTAAATCACAAAAAACTAATAATTTTTTTATAAAATTAAATGACTCTACTTAATTCACTCTTTGAAAACTTAAACTCTACTACTAACAACTTGTAATATACCTGTAAGTATAGAAATAAACAGCTGAACTCCTTAAAGATATAACTATTCTTTAATTTTTCAATGATGGTCTATTTTTTCTTTCAATGCTTTTGTAAAAGTGTGATTGTGTAGAATAAATAGGTAAGTAGGTGTGTAGTAAGTGGGTAGTAGGTACATAAATAAATGAGGTCGCAGCCATTAGATGTTTTTGATTTGATCCGAAAGAATATAAATATTTTTCCTTTAAAGACATATACAATCTCAACCCAAAATCAATAGCCATAAATGATATCATTGATAACATAAGTTAATAATACATTTTAACACAAATTAGAATGCAAATAGGTATCTACAATTACTTAAATGTTTCACAGCTAGCGTGAAGAAAACCTAGGATAGATTAGCGTTGGCATTTTTTTCCAAAAGGTAATAATTATGCTAAGCGGCGTGAATTAACTCGGCCAATTTGTCAAGTTGTGACTACGTCCTAGCAGGCTAGACTGATTTATAGGTTAGGCATTCATTCATCTAGCTAGGTGAGCCTCATGTGCCCTAATAATGCCTTCGATAAAAATAAAATTCAACTAAAACTGCATGTAAATATGTAAGTCTGGCGATTGTTTTAAAACTCTACGTGAAAATAATAGGTACGCGTACGTAAACAGGGTTGTTTATTTTTATACCTACATCAATAATTCAATACTAGCTTTTGCCCCCGCGACTTCGTCCGCGTGGCAGTAGATTTTTGAAAAACTCGCAGCAGGCCCTCGTTTTTCCGGGATACAAAAATAACTTATGTCGCTCTGAAGGTCCGCAATCATGCAAGTATCTAAAAAATACACTAATTAATGTATAAAACATCTACATAGTATAAAAAATAATCTAGTACTGATAAAACAGTGAAAAAAGATGTCATCATTTTCCAATTAAACAGTTCTCGCGGGAATAAAAAAAACTTAATCCACGCGGACGAAGTCGCGTGCGTCATCTAGTTATCATATAGTTAGCTATAATAAGCAATATTAGATTTATAAAAAGTTAATTACAGTGGTAAGTGAAGCGAATTCAGTCGATCTGTTTTCATTGTGACAAGGTCCGACGTTTTAAGGCTAGGCTCTAGCTGTGGAAGTACAGGTACCTACGTATAGAACATGAACCTTCACCTTGCTTATGAAACCGATTGGGACTTTGTAGTTTTAATTTCTTTTTATTGTAATTTTGACTTTGATGTGTAAAAACATTAGGCTTCACCGGCGCGAAGTTTTGCCTAAAAAGCGGGTATTTTTGGTTTTTATTTTTATTAATGTACTACCGATTCTGATAAAAGTTGACGCAGAATCTTTACCTTCTACCTTTATCACCGAAACTTTGTGGATTTATGGAATAATCTGTCGGTATTTTTTAAACAAAATAAACACATGTAGATTTTGTATGTACACTACAGGTACATTTTATACTTTTTGATTAATTAATAAAATTATACCTACTCTACTTTCCAGAGTTTGCGTTTAAGCAATTAAATATTACATGCTTCATCGTTATCACCGTTCGGTGAGTAAACATCACGAGGAAATCTGCATGTCTGAGAATTTTCCATAACCTCAAAGTTGTGGGAAAAAGTCTACCAATCCGCACTTGGCCTGAGCGTGGTAGACTACGGCCTAAAACTTTCTCATTCTGAGAGGATGGTTCAAATGATGATACCTTAGCTATACTATTGTATAAAGCCTTAAAATTGGAGCTTTAGAATTGATTTAAATTATTCCACCTATATTGAGATAACATTGAAAGTGAAGTATTTATTGGAGGGGTTTAAGTACTTTTCAATCGTCTGTTACGATAATGATGTCATGGCTAAAATAGGTATACGTGTTGTGTTAGTAGATTTAACAATAAATCAAAACAAATATTGCGCGTTGTAATTACTCTGTATCGTGTGGCAAAAGCTACGGAACCATTAGGTCACACCAATATAAACTATACAAGTACAGTGCAAGGTTGCCTCCATGATTCCATATTAGGGCTGTCAGCTGTTTATTTCCTCCCAAAATGCTATTATTAAAAAAAATTGTCCCTCGTAGACATAATATTTAAGTCGTAGCACTTAAGCTACGAAGCCTACGTACGTAGCCAAAATGCATAATACTATTTTTTATCAAAATGTTTGGTTTTCAAAATGTTCAGAATTTAGGATTTATTTTCTTAAAGGAACGAAACCTCATATAAACTGAAAAGTAAAGTTAATTTGTCTTCTTTATAAAAGAATATCAGTTAAAATTAAATATTATATAAGAACTGTATCTCAGCTGCAATTTGGTCGACATTCGACTCTTGACGGCCGTTGTCGTGATGCTCGTACTTCCCAATACTAAAACGAATTATATATATATCTACTTGCTGAAAATGAGTGCTGAAAGGGTTTCTACGTTGAAAGAGGGAATATGGAATATTTTTAACAAAAAACCAGTTTACTTAGAAGTAGAACTCATGGTTATATGTATGTATGCTAATGCGTATCTTATTTATATGTAACTTAAATGACGCTAGGAGGTAGCCCTATGCTAACGTATAAAGGTTTGACCGCATCGATCGGTAAACGACGTTAGCATTGCCCTCTTTTTCCTTGCCCGAGATTAAAATTCCATTGTGACGTACCTACATTCCACAAATTTTTATCTATTCATCTTGGATAAGTGTCAGCGACCGCCATTTTTCAACCTATTATGAGTGTCAGAATAATTGGTTGAATTATCGTGATATTCTGATAAATAACTACCTTATTATTATAATATATCAGCTACTCGTCTTCAGGGTCTCCTGATCAGACATTTTTTATGGAACTCTTTTTGAAACTTTGCGTTTGACTAAGCTCAAAGGTGTTCTTTTAAGAAAATTATGTAACATCATAAATATTACTTTACTAGACTACTAAGATTTTCGAAAACTTTAGTTGAAGAAGTATAGTGCCCAGAAACGAAAAATGTTGATCTAATGGATGAACCGTAAAAAATTGTCTCTTAGATAAAATTTACCTCAGTTTCAAGAGGCGCTCCAGAACATTTTTATATGGGACTTTTTCAAACTTTAGTCTTTTTATCAGAAAAAAATATGAATCGTTATGAAGGTAAATTTACTGGAATAACCCCTAGCTAAAAATATTCGGTCCTCAAAAATATTCGGTTGGAAAGCCATGTTCTAGAACTACGGGCCACGTCCGTGCACCCAGGCAAATGCTAGTTTAAATAAATAATAACATAATTAATACCTACCATTAACAGTAAATTGTCCTTCTATTTATAAAAAATGAAAGTCTCTAAATAAAATAGCATTTTATTCGAAACTCATTAGTCTGAAAACGTAATTGAACCCTAAAATGTAAAAGGACCTTTTTTCGCCCCTCAATCATCTCATAAATTAATAGCATACTTTACTTTTTTTTAAAGTCTGTAGCATAAATTGGTTAGAAAAAAGCTACTGGTCAAAAATACAAGAAACCAGAACAATGCATAGGCCGAGGCGTAAAATATTGAGCACTGAACGTTCCTCTTGTACAAACAACTTGTCACAATATTGTTAAAAAGTGTGATGAGTAATTTTAGTCATGACCGTTTGTTTAGCGGGAAATAGCAATCGGACTGTGGTACGTGGCACGCATCAGACGTTCGGTTTAGCGATTATAAATAAAAGATAGGGAACTCGGCCACTGCTCCTGCTATTTCTGATTGGAACCTGCTCCGCAATCAAGAACACGGCCACTGGCCAGGTTAACGCCAGGCCAGGATACCTACATTTGTTTGGAACATGAACTCGAAGTGTCAATGGGGTTATGTAGTTAAGAGCGCATTTGTAAGTTTCCCTGCGTCGAGCTATTTGTAAGTTTTAATTTTATTTGTTCTTTTTGTACTAAAAGAGTAGTAGGTGTCTGTTGCCGCATTGTCTGATTCGGTGAACTCTTTATTGCATTCTGTGATTTGTGTAAAATTGTGGCGTTTTAGAGGTTACACACAGCCATTTTGTTTCCGTTGATTAATGTTGACTCAAGTCGTAGCCCGATATTGCCATTCTCGTAGATAAATAGCTGCTGAAAGGTTCGCTAAAAGGGAGGTAGAGGAAAAATCTGCTCATATAACCCTCAGGTTTGACCTACACATAAATTGCTCTAAAATATTGTGATGCCATATAAGTAGTAGTACCTAAGTAGGTATCATTTTATTCCAAACTACAGCTCCCAAAGTACCTAATCCCCTAATCGCTATATCTTCAAGGTTTCTTAAACCGTAATCCTATGATTTAGTTAGTTTATTGTACCTACCCCAATGCTTCCAGCGAAATTTAAAATATTTTCACTGAGAGACTGGCGAGACGCCAACCGAGACAGTTAGTAGAAATTATGATGTTCAGAAGCTGCAAAATAATATGACAGATGCAGATTGTCCATTATTATAATAGTTAAACTACGATTAACCGGAACATAGAGTAGGTTAATTAATGATGTAATAAAACAAATGATTGTTGGTTAAAGCAATTTTAAACCATTCGTCTAATCTCACTCAACAACTATCAATTTATGGCTAAATGAGTGCTAATACAGCGGCCATAAATGTTCCAATTTAAATAGCCATATTTCGATTTAGGAAATGAAAGCATACTTATTTTAAGTTTAAGATTAGGTACGTAATATTGAACTCAACCTTTTAAAATATTAAGAAGTGTGTTGGGAATTACCTAAGTACCTACTCAGGATTTGATGTGACAAAAAAGTAGAGTTCTTGTTTTTTAAGAAAGAAAGAAAGAAAGAAAGAAAGAAAGAAACGTTTATTTTATGAATTGTGCCACACATCACCCAATAGGTATACCTAGATTAGGTTGTCCCGGCGCCTCCACCGAACAATAAAGACAAACTGGTTATAACTTACTTTTAATGGACAGTAGCTTCCTATATTGAAAGTTTAGCTGCGTATGTGCTTAAATATTATGAATCAAACGTCATTGTTTCAATTAGATATCCATTACATTAATTCAAAACGTAATAGTCCGCTCTCTAGGTTCTCTAGAAACTAATGAGAGATTAACTAGACACGGTTAATTACTGATTAAACCTACCGCAATCCGAATGTCTATGGGACCAGAACGGATAGATAGAGCCATAACGGAAGCTGATTGTCCTTTCAAAGTGATCGAAACACAGTAGTAGGTATACCTACTACTGTGTTTCGATCACTTACATATACCATATAGATAGTATACCTACATGTATAATCTATTTTTCCTTAGTTATGAAGATAAAAAAGTGGTTTCTCGCCGAAGGGCGTAGGCGCCTCGCACAGCGCATAAGATGTTTACCACACTGACAATGAAGTGCTACAAGTGAAAAACCAAACCTAAAGATGTCGTAAGCTCTCGTACCCGTGCTAACGACCGTGTTTAGGGTTCCGTACCCGAAGGGTAACTAACAGGATTGCTAAGCCACCGCTGTCCGTCCCTCCGTCCGTCTATCTGTTAGCGGACTGTATCTCATGATCCGTTATTGGTAGAGAGTTGAAATTTTCAGAGAATATGTATTTCTATTGCCGCTATAACAACAAATAATAAAAATTAAATAAATTAAAAATTAAAGGGGGCTCTCCTTTTAGAAACGTGTTTTTAGCGTTTTGTTGGTACGCAACCCTTCGTATATGAGTCTGACTCGTATTTGATGATATTTGCGATTTGATGATTTAAGAAAAATCTAATACTCAGTAGGTAGGTACATCGTATGGTTATAGAATAATTTTTTTTAATGGTGACGGTTATTTTTAGTGCACAAGATATTTTGCAAATAACGATACGGTACAAGTTAAATGGAATGTTTTGTACAGTAACAAAAATAAACCCGTTGAAGTTATGCAGATTAAAGAATGTTTTCATGAGATTAAAACTTTCTTGCATTCATAAGAGAAAGTATTTATATTAATTTTATTCGTTTAAACGATTTTATTGCTTTTAGGTAGGTATAATAAGTTAATTATACTAATAATATAATTTTTCATCATAAAATGTTTTTTTACATAAAATGTTTTGTTAAATGTTATTTTAAAATAACATCACACGGTCATTACCGTGTGATGTTATTTTAAAATGATGATCCTAGTTATTTTATAGCTCTTTACTTTAGTACCTACCTATCAATATTCTCTACGCTAGGCCGTGGATAGATGGACGGACGGTCGGACGGACGGACTTGGTAAATAAGGGTTCCTTGTAGTTTTACTACGGAATCTTAAAAACGTAGGCCTATAATTTCGTGACTTTTTCTTCTTTAAGTACCTATAACATAATCTTCTTCTTGTGATAAATTAGTTAAAATCATGTCAAAACAGTGATTTTCTTTTACAGGGCATGGCCACCACCTCAAGAAGTAGAAGAAAGGTAAGCTTTGTTAATTTTTCTTTGTTATTTTAATCTGTTCCTACAAATACACCATTTAAATAGCGAAGTTAAATCCTAGTGCACAATACCTACCCATACAACGTTAGTTCTTACTTCTTTTTATTAGAAAAGCTGAAACACATGTTAAGTCGTTTTCTACACTACTATTATTATAAAGAGGAAAGATTTGTATTTTTGTGTATGTTTGTAATGAATAAACTCAAAAAATACTGGACCGATTTGGCTGAAATTTAAAATGAAGATAGATTATACCTTGGATTAAAACATAGGCTACTTTTTATCCCGAAAAAATTTATAGTTCCTGCGGGATCTTGAAAACTAATTCCACGCGAACGAAGTCGCGAGCATCAGCTAGTATTTAATAAAGAATCTGAGTCTTTTTTACACAAATAGTGATAATTAAAGAACTTATAAGTTACTCGGAGTACTTATGTTAGCTCAATGTCCGCACAAAATCTTACTCTCCGAGCGAGGATCTGCTCGCCCAAACTAATAATAGTAGCTACAGCGCGCCAGACGCATAAATTAAAAAAATGCTTAGTATACTTATCCCACTTTTATTGTGTGTATTAAATTTTAATAAAATATGACATGATTTGATATAGGTAGGAATTCTATACATTCAGTACATTCGGCTTTCTCAACAACAATATAGTGTTGTATCCACGTATCTTATCAGAAGAAACAATATGAAGGAAAGTACTTGTAAAAGACAAAATATTAGGTAGGTACTTTCTCGTAAAATAATGGGTCAAATTGGTGTAGGTATTTCCTCAACTGAAAGTAAAAAAAATCTTCGATGTTTTGTTGTTTGTGAAATGGTTTCAGTAATCACCTGAAAAAAAGGTTTGCTTGGATTATTAAGGCTTAGTCGACAGTGGATTATTTTAAAACCTTTACGTAATATCCTTCCTATTAAATCGACACGTGCTTAATCTTTTGCTGTGTACGGCTTCTTGACTCTATAGGTGTAGGTCTTTGCTGATATTATTATTCAATTGCTGCTTGTATAATCTTCTACCTCCAGTGAAAATCCCGTCAAAATTGGTTCAGCCATTCCGAAGATTACAAACATACAAAAATTTTAAAACCATAATAAGAGGCAGTTATTTCGACATACACTTTAATTTTATTTGTTTGCGCACTTGGACGACTTGGACTAGCTTTTGCCTGCGTATCCATCTGGGTTTCTTAATAATCAATCGGGAATCTCAACGTTATACACACGTAAAAAATCATGTCGATTCGTTCAACTTTTGAACAAACAAACAAACTTTCGAATTAATAATATTAGTAGGGATTTGGGCACTGACTCGAAAAAATCTCTTCAAAGAAGATAAATTCTAGGATCATTTGAGCTGAATGGAGATGTATTTCCTGTAAAATTTAATTAAAAGCTGTATCATTTCGCTGAATTGTCTCGTTATCTTGTAGTCTAAGTAATAAGTAAATTAATTTATTTTATGCTAAATGATTTACTTCGCAAAAGTTAGTCTTGCGTTAACATTTTGAGTTTTAATTGTGTTTATAGTAAGCGTAGCTACCTTCACAAATACAACTTGTTCTCGAGGGAAATGAGCAGCTTTTACGTGCTTCAATTTTATTAAATGTTAATTTATGCATCAGCCTATATGTACATTTTTCATGGAAATGTATCTAACCTTAACTTGCCAAAATTTTCATGATGGATTCGAAATCATTCTAAATGTTGTACTCGGTGATAGAAACATTCTTAAATTACTGACTATAGGACAAACTTGAACATATTTTTAGTTCAATATAAGTTTAGTTTAACTCGTATTATGTTAAATAAAAATAATTCTATTCATCAATATTGATTAAGTATATTATAATAATGCACATGTATGTATATGGTCAGATTTTCAATTCCATCACTCGACATCTCAGATGGGATGGCAAACCGTGGAGAGAGACCAGGTACATGACTGACGGCTTAACGTGCTCTGTGAGGCACGTGGGTATAACATCGCCGATTCATAAACCTAAAAGCACCATCAACGTTTGGAATCTTTAGAACACACGGTCTAGGAGAGTTTCCGTCACGCTACGAATGTTTAAAATGTTTACAACAATGTGCCCAATTTGAAACCCTTTCCCTTTGTCTTTGACTAATTTCAAATACGCACACAGAATACTTAAAGTAAAGGCATACATTATATCTACAGATTGTTTAACAATTTAAATGTAACGCAATTTTTTTTTTTGTTAAAAATGGAGAAGTAGAAATTAGTGTTAAATATTTTCTATGGAAAAGAAAACATGATATTTTCTTACAAGAAATCTGTGCCAACATAGGTATTTAAAAAATAATAATAATATAAAGACAAAGGTATGAGGTATTTTATTCTATGTAATAAGGCACTCTATTAATTTTTAAGTGCTAAAAAAACATTTAAAAACGCCATATTTATGGTCTTGGACCAAAACTATAGTGCGAGGAAGTTTATAAATTGATTGATTTAACGTTGTCTTTCAAGATTGTAGAATAGCTCAGATCGCCTGTGTTCTTAGGGCAAGCATGGGCGCATGAGTAAGTCACGAGTAAATGGGTGGACAAAATTGTCTCGTTCACGCTATTAAGCCTTAATGGTTGGTTTAACTAAGATAGGAAATGGAGATGTCCTATTTTTTTTTTCATAACGCTAGATTTCGTTCTAATGCTTACTGGCTAAGTCCCGAGTTGACGTCGTGCCAAACGCGACATTATACCTACTTAGCTATTTCAATCTGGTTTCAGTGCGAACTTCATTCGCGTCCTAAGAAATTTTCCAAATTATTTGGTCCCTTTACCCTTCCTTTACCTACCTGCACTGTCAATGATCTCTGATCCACATAAGTAGATGATGCCCTTCATGGATTCTTGGCAGATAACGGAGTTGAGATGTACCTAATTAACGCCCCGTTGACATTATTTGACTAACTCAAAGCACTTCATCTTAGGTGGATATAGCACTAATTCATGCCTTTGACGTTGCCCGCGAAGTTTTTTAAATATTTCGTGGAAACTCTTTAATTTGCCGGAATCTTCATTTTGCGCTTGATCTCTCTCCGGTCGAATCAGAATTGCTATTCTATAGGATTATGTGAGTGAAGGAACAAAGAGTGGAGGAGGAGGTTGAATTTAAAATTAACAAACAAAAAAAGCATCTATGTATATACATATGGAATTAAAACAAAAAAAATTCAAAGATATAAAATATTGATCACTCCATACACCGATAAGACATACAAAAGACTGATAACGTCTAAAGTTGATAAATTGTACTTACTATGATAAATAAAATCCATAGTTGTCATTTATGCACATTGGTTCCATTGTTTTGAACGGAACATAGTGTTAAGAGTCTGCCGTGCATGTCTGATCAAAGTGCTTGTCTATTGTTGCAGCAAGATGACGAGAAAAAGAATAAGAAAAAACAGTCGCCAGTTGACGACCGACCGTCTGTGCCTTCCCCCAGCGAAGCAATGCTTCAAAGTAAGTTGTTATTACATTACATATTGTATAATCCATGCTCTTCTATCATCACTGATAGAACTATACTATCTTCTTTGGCAGTTGGATTTAAAAACTGCCTTTTATCGCGGAATTTCGCGGAAAAAAATCTAGTTATTTTTTTATATAACTAGCCTCATTCTCGTATTCACTGTCAATTCCTAAAAAAAAACAGTTAAGCCTAAAGAAGGTATAGTATGCCTTGGATACAATTTGTGCTATTTAAGTCAGATTTTGGCAAGTTAGCCAGCTGGTAACCTTAAGAAAGATTTTCAATATCAAGATAATATTATGCATATAGTGGTATAGCACACGGCAATACCATCGAAATAACGTTAGGTATCCATTAAGGCATCAGTTTTCATAAATCGATTCTAAAGGTCAACTCCAAACCTACATCATGCAACAGAGGTTTCCTGGAACAAGTAACCTGAGCACTTAGGTAGAAGATCTATCTACATAGATCTACTCATGAGTTACTGAGTTTATACTTAGTCGAATACGCTATACTTAACAGGAGTTTGGCCTTTTCATGGATTTTCACCTGAGTAAAGAATTTTTCCAATGAAAAATTTAATACGACATCAAAATGAACTGCTCACATTACTTGAACGATGAAATTATTTGTACTTTATCAGCATAGTATTTTCGCCATTTTCTATTTTCATAAAAAGAAAGATACCTAATACCTATATACAACGTGTATTGAAACTCCGAAATAATACTGAAGGAGGTCAATGTGCTCATAAAACTAAACAACTTTCCCCAAGGAACATAGGTCGAAATAAAAAAAAAATTTTAACCTCCCATAGTACATCTATCAGCTGATCGTCAATTTGGTATAGGAGGTCCTTCAGTATTATTTCGGAGTTTTAATACACGTTGTATATTGAAGTAGTGGAATATTATTATTAGTTTTGACATAATTAAGGATTCTTATGCTATGAGATCTATAGAGCGTGCTCTATGTCGGATCATAATTTGTGTCTTGTTTTAACTCTTATCTTGAGTCCTAGCTAAGTCAGAGCACTCTCTATAGATCTCAGCATTTGTCTCAAATCTATAGACTGCACTCTCACTCTGCTCAGACTCAAGACAGAGATAAAACGAGACAGATTTATGTCGGAGTATATTGTTGTCTCGTTTTTACTCTTATCTTGAGCCCAGCAGCATTATACATAGATCAAAAGTTAAGATTATAATATTATAAATATCCTGAAAATATGTATTTTAATCGCAACACCACTTAGCGTACCGCAACTAAAGGAACTAAAGGCCTGGCCTTTTATCTATGTTTGCAAAACATTAAGAATTTATGACTTTACAGTGACTTATGTTCTCATAAACGATAAATGATAAAGAGGAATTTAAGGTGTACAAGGTGAATGATTAATTTAATAGAAAGATTAAAATGTATCCGGCTTAGAAAGCAATGTTGTTGAAATTATCTCCGATTCAGTTGGAAGAGGTAGGTAGGTAAAGTTATTCATGAAAACAAGATTTGTCTTTAAATTCATTACTTTCGGCCTAATACCAAACATCTGTAGAGTAGGTATAAGTTGAGTTTTGATTCGGTTGTATAGTATAGTATAGCCACGTAGATTAATAAACTTATCGTGACAAATGTTTAATTACAAGAAAAACACATGTAAAAATGTAAAATTATTCATTTTTCAATTTTTGCATGTACCTAGGTATATAATATGTAAATATTACCTACTATCGTCCTTACTAATATTATAAATGCGAAAGTGTTTAGTTTGTTGGTTTGTCCTTCAATCACGCCGCAACAAAGCGACCTATCGTAGTAATTTTTTGCATGGGTATAGATCATAGTTGAGGACCGGGAAAGTGATATAGGTTACTTTTTATCCCTGAAAATGAAAGAGTTCCCGCGGGATTGACTAAACATTGGTAAAGCCGCGGAAAAAAGCTAGTCTATAATATTATAGTGTTATGTATGTACTGGTGAAAATGGTTCTCCAAATGAGAGCATAATGCTTTTATTTAAAAATTATCAAAATAAATAGGTTGACAGGTAGCCCAGTCATTAAAGCCAAAACCCGAAAGTAATTAGTAACTTGATAAAAATTTTAGGGGGTTTTTAAAGAAGGTAAAATAACTTACCGTGTAATTTTGCAGTGTTGTGGGGTGTACGGAAAGGGTTGAAAAGGGGTGAAAAGGGTTTTTTGTTAATAACATTGCCAAAAAAATTAGTAACACGCTGCAAATTTATAATAAGGTTGTTCTTACCGTTTTGTAACGTTTATTAAATTTGCAGCGTTTTGCAACATACGGAACATTGTTTATTATTAAAAAACAATGAAATTTGTTATTAACAAGGGTAAAAAAATAGTAACACGCTGCAAATTTATAATTAGGTTGTTCTTACCGTTCTGTAACATGTATTAAATTTGCAGCGTTTTGCAACATACGGAACATTGTTTATTATTAAAAAACAATGAAATTTGTTAATAACAGGGGTAAAAAAAGTAGTAACACGCTGCAAATTTATAATTAAGCTGTTTTTACTCTTTTGTAACGTATATTAAATTTGCAGCGTTTTAGTAATTAACAATGTTCCGTATGTTGCAAAACGCTGCAAATTTAATAAACGTTTGAAAACGGTAAGAACAACGTCATTATAAATTTACACCGAGTTACTAATTTTTTTTACCCCTGTTATTAACAAATTTCATTGTTTTTTTAATAATAAACAATGTTCCGTATGTTGCAAAACGCTGCAAATTTAATACATGTTACAAAACGGTAAGAACAACCTAATTATAAATTTGCAGCGTGTTACTATTTTTTTACCCTTGTTAATAACAAATTTCATTGTTTTTTAATAATAAACAATGTTCCGTATTTTGCAAAACGCTGCAAATTTAATAAACGTTACAAAACGGTAAGAACAACCTTATTATAAATTTGCAGCGTGTTACTAATTTTTTTGGCAATGTTATTAACAAAAAACCCTTTTCACCCCTTTTCAACCCTTTCCGTACACCCCACAACACTGCAAAATCACACGGTAAGTTATTTTACCTTCTTTAAAAACCCCCTAAAATTTTTATCAAGTTACTAATTACTTTCGGGTTTTGGCTTTAATGACTGGGCTAAGGGTGTTTATACAAATTAACAAAAGCTTATAGACATCACAGAATGTAGATCATTGACACCATTTAAGACGGAGCGAAGAATGCTGCGAACTAAGTGAATCTGTAGATATAGCAGTACGTAGGTATACAATAATGAATCGAGTCGCAAAAAAAACTGTTTCCGAGAACATCCCACGTTCTCCACCGTGTACTCCTACCTACTTTCTACATATGCAAGGAGTTATGTATGTGTGATATTTCGGGAACTGCGATAAATTCCACTGTAGAATAATACCTACTCTAGCGTTTAAAAGTCATTACAACTTCACGATGGAATATTTGGCAAGCCGAATTATTTTTATTGTGAGTGTACGTACGATCTGCCATTTAATTCTCACATCACAAGGGCCACATAAAATTACAAACAACGTTAATGTGTGATATTTACCGAATCGCGTGCCATTTTTTATAAATACTTAAATTCAAATTCAAATTCAAATTCAAAATTTATTTATTTCATGTAGGCTACCCTGTAGCACTTATGATAGGTCACAAATCTACCATACTTAAACCATATACTAATTGAATTGAATGATTTTATTATTTATTTGTAAAAAACGAAGCATTTATTAACTTTAACAGAAAAAAAAACTAAAAAAGTTGAAACAAGAAGAAGATAGGATTAAAACTTAATCTAATGCTGAGATCTATAGAGCGTGATCTGACTCAACTCAGACTCAAGATAGAGGTTAAAACGAGACACAAATATGCTCTGACATAAATCTGTCTCATTTTAACTCTGTCTTGAGTCTGAGCTGAGTGAGTCAGTGAGTGCAGTCTATAGATTTCAGCCTTAGACCAAGCTACTAAATCTACGTAACACTAAACGGTATAACTGTGTTTAAGCTGAAAAAGTCTCAGCATAATGCTGCAGTATTATGATATCTACTGCAGCAATGATTTTCAGGCATAGCTGATTCGACCACGAGACAGTGTAGTAAGTACGTAGGTATACAAAATAAAAAACGTAATAACAAAAAATAAAAGTTTGTAGACTGCCTTAAGCCTGAAAGATGAAAGATAACACATTGGTATGAAAGACGCAACGTCTCCCTAATCTTCAGTCAATATTGTTAACGATATAAGGCCAACTGATGAGAGTATGCTCATTTTCATAAACGCCTTGTGATAGTAAATGCACCTCCCAGTTAATTACCAACTAAGTTTTCGGTGTTATTCAGAAAGAAAATTTTGGAGAGTTCTTTAATTTGACAGATTTCCAATACAATATCTGTTCAACGTCAAATTTACTTTGAAAATTAAATTATTATTTTAATTTTTTGTGTTCACAAAGCAACTCCGTCAAAGGACTCGCGATCCATACCTACTGAGATTCATGAACTTTCTTAGCCTGCTTTAAAATAACTGATAACCGCTGCGACCATGAAGTTAAACACGCATAGATAATAATTCAAACTAACTTTATTATTCAATATTTGTGTAGAACTGTTTAAAAACAATGGCCTGTCAAAAGAATAACGAATTTTGTGAGTACAAAATCCTTACCTATACCAGTTAATTTAATTAATTATTATGTAGATTTTTTGAACCTTACCCAAACAGGTAACAGACACTACCTGCTACCTGTACTTTACATTTTTTTCTTTTTGAAGCGGATATAAAATGCAAATGAACGTAGGTATATTAAGCCATTGTTTACATGGAAAATGATCAATCAATTGATACTAGGTAGGTATGTTTGATTCACACGATAACGAACTTTCATATAAAATATTATTATCAATTACATATTGGCTTAGGTACAGATTTTGATATTATCATAAAGATTAAATTGCAATTTATACTAATAGCTTTACTTATTTCCGTTTTGCGGAATTAATTAAGATTTTTAGCGTAGTAGTTTTTTAGGTAGGGTAAGGATGCCGAATATGAGATGGTTGCCAAATATGAGATAGTTAGGTTTTGGCGAAACTAATCGCCGCAGCTATTTGGCGATACTGTCACCAGAAGCCGCGAGGCAACAGACCGAAACATGTGTTGGTGCTTCCCATTTCGAGGCGAAGTCAGGTTGAGTACGTGCGGATTTTTACGAAACCACAAAACCCGATTTTTGACGACAAATATTAACGAGGTATGTTACAACTTTATAGTCACACTAAATGATTTAAATTTACAGTCATTGTATCAGTTATATGATTAATTTTACAGTGCATTTGCAGTTTAGTTGTATTTTCTTCGTCATGAAATAATAGGCAGCCTAGTTTTTAAATTTGGGTGTTTTCCTAATATGAGACACTAGGGGCACCTTAAATGAGATATCTCATATTAGGATGTATAGAAATACGACTATTTAAAAACTCTTTTTCTAGATGCCGTCGATCAAGGAAGTCCTAGGACCACGTTGCCATAATACGGGCCGTGAGTGCAGTGCGAAGCAAACAAATATGTTACCTTATAGAATCAAAACTTTCGATGTTCCTAAGAGTATCCTAGAACGTTATGTCAAAAAAGATGCTAATGCAGAAGTATTTGTCAAGGTACATGGGAAGACCTCCAGCTTTTTCTGACTATTTAGAAGCAAAAATAGAAAAATATTGTAAAGTTGGACTAACGATTTTATGGGTTACATCTACATCTGAAGAACATCAAGCACTTGGCACAAGGCTGATAATATATTATTAAGTTGTTACTAAAACCTTTTTATTTAGTAGTACGATGTTGTAGATTAATAAATATCGCCAATAAAAAGTTTTTTTTGAATTGATTTCTTTCCTTTTTCTCTAAATCTATACTATCTCATATTAAAAACCCTTGGTATCTCATAATAGGATACTATTTCCCTGAGACGCAATTTCTGACTTTTTTAATATTATCTGATATAACAAAAAATCTATTATACCTAGCACTAAACGGTCTTTCAAGGATAAACTTCATTAAATACTTATCGAATATAAGTGATTTTCATAGTCATTAGTGCAATAATTTATTTTTTATGGCCGAATATGTAAATGGTATCTCATATTCGGCACCTTTACCCTATTGGATTTGCTTTTTCAGGACGAAATAGGTAAGTACTATTGGATCCTCGAACTGTCAAAAATTCCAAGGGAGTCAAAGCTCAATTGTTATATATATATTATGGTTAAACTTTAAGGCAAAGCGTATGCTCAAACGCAGGCGACCCAGCAGCACTTTTGCAAGGCAAGGCATTCGAAGCAGACATGTAGCATAGACATGTAGCACAAAGAATACCTACCTGTTAGTTAACTAACTGAATGGCACCAACTCATTGATGCTTATTTTTGTTTGTAAGAGCTTATCTATACGTACAAATCGCCGGTAAAACACGTCAATACGCACGTGTCACGTAGAATTCTGTATATCGAGACAGTGAGCAGGCTAGACACAATATATCTGCGTGGCACGTGCCAGTCGCTGCAGCGTACCTACGCAGCTCACTTCGTGTTCATGCATTTGGATCTGCTTAGTCCTGTACTTCGTGGTCTACGTCGCCTGCGTGTAGCGTTGCCAGACGTCCCGTATTTCCCGGGACGTCCCGTATTTTAGGCATACTTTAAAATGTCCCGGCGGGACTGACTCTGTCCCGTATTTGAACCGTACTTCGTTTTTCATTATGAAATCGATCTAAGTATTCACACACGCAATGTTCGTAAAACGTACTATTTACATTGTCTCACTCGGCTCGGCTCGAGCGACTATGTAGTGTGAAGTAACTTGCACTTGCCGCCTGCATCAAGCAATGACAGTGTTAGTGTCAGAATAACAATGTTAAAACTGACTCGATCCTCGGAAAAATATTTAAAAAAAAAATTACACTAAATATTTTTGTTTTTTATTTGTCCCGGGTAAAAAACTGAAATTCCGTATTTTTTGCCCATTTAACCATTTGTCCCTTATAAGCTGAAAAAAAAAAAAATCTGGCAACCCTACCTGCGCGTCACCTTACGCGTAGCCTTATATTGAGGTGACCTTTTAACAATTATGTTTCTTTTCTATATGTTATAGATCTCCGGACAGCATTCGGCCTGCTGGATCGGGATAGCGACGGACATATAACCCCCGCCGAGTTGCAGTTCATGCTGCGTAACCTTGGCATTGAAGTCAGTGACGACCTCATAGCAGACCTTATTAAAGACGCCAGTAAAACTGGTTAGTACTTACATAATTTCTTATTTTGGCGACCGTAGTAGTGATCATAATGATGTAGATATGTATAAGCTTGTATAAGCTAGATCAGTTCAAGAATTCATAATTTTTTTAGGTTTCTGGTGGCATGGTTTCAGCTGGCTCATAGTCTTTATCCATCCGGCTGTGTCACCGTTTCATTAAGTTGGCAAATTCGATATACATATTTATATTTCATTCATATTCTTGGAAAGCAGCATGTCTAAATTCACTTCACACTTTTCTGCACGTCATCATTACACTACATATTGCATAATTTTGTCATGTGTGACTCAAACGAATAAAAGATTTCGTACCACCCGTAATAAAAATTCTTCTAGTAAAAAAACAAATTTTTAAAAAATACAGTCAAAACACGTGCGTGGAGTATCCACACATAATGCATAGTTTAAAGTTACCTACAAATTCATAAATGAGTTTTATGGATTTGAATAGACTGATGTATAGATCATGGACATCACTAACATTTACATTTAACACTATTAAATCACAAGCCAAAAATGTCATGAGCTTTGAAAATATATTATTACATCCTTGCTATAGAGTACTTTCAGTCGAGCATCGACCACTTTGCACTTTGATTTGAATTTTTGCCAAAAACGAACACGCGTTCATTTTTGTACATTTCCAGCAAAATTAGGTCATTCTAATAGACTTTTGTCTACATTGAAATGCTTTAAATTGCTTTTAATAATTTTATAAAAATATCTGCAAACAAGTTTATTAGCGTCTACTGAACATCTTTTTCAGACATTTTTAGAACGCATCTTCTTTTATTCAAAATTATTATTTTAGCACAACAACAATAGTCGCAATATTAGACGGTTTAGGGAGTGGACTGAAAAACGAAAGGTCGCTGGTTCAAAACCGATCCTTTGCACTAATGTCGTACCTAATCCTATAACAAGATTAACGCTTAGTAGGAGGTAAAATGAAAATATATTAGGGAAAAGGATAATATTAAATTTTTATTTTTATTTTTTTAAATATATAGACTAGCGCTTGGCTATATGTATATATTATATAGAACGAGTGTATGTGAATTAAGCGAATTAAGATAAACTTGATAGACAAAGATCTATGTGTATCTATATCTAAGTTATATAATATATTAGATATATGTATAGTATAGTGTATATACCTATTATATCTAGCAGAAAAATGAATGTTCAATAGATCTAAACTCATTTTCCCTTGCCGTTATCAATTAGTACCTAAAGTTCATTTGAACTGCGATGCCCTTTGTTATTTTCGTCTGCCAAAATAAGGAACACTTGCGTTGAATACTTATTATTGTTGGCACGAAGAATGACGAAAAGACAGATTTATCATATTATTATGTGCTATTTTTAAAAGCAATGCTGATTAAACGATGATAATTTATGCGAGGCGTAGTTGTAATGGCGTGCAGGTGCGAGCCGAACGGCTTCCGGTGGCCTCGCTTCTTACACCCCCTTGTTCAGGGGTAGCCGCGTCATTATTGGACTATGACGTAGGTACACATACAAGGAGTCCTTTGGTAATCTTGAAACTTATAAACTTTTGCACACAATCTATTATAAAACCAGTGCAAACACATGCGATTACTTCATAATTTAATTCGTCAGTACATTAAATTCTTATAGGAAACGTCATAATATAATATGTGCGAGCGTTTTCTTATATATACCTATGTTTACCTATGTATGCCTTATGGCTCGGCAAATATTATACATATAGGGCTTCTACCATTTTTGTTGGTTTATAAAGAAAACATTCGAATTTTGGAGTGCCGATTGAGGAAGATTTCCAAATAGTTTATATAGGTATATAATATTTTAAATAAGATTACCTGCATTTCCATTATACGTGGCTACTATCCCACACACAACACTTTGTGTCAACCATACCATATTATTATTATTGTGAGAAACACCTAGAACTAAACTTATTAGTTACTACCTAAACGTAACTATCATAACTATAATAAACGATGTTAAATACCTATTCCGCGAAATATAGGAATTTTGCAAGTAAACAGACTTAGAAACTTTATGGTATGAACACAATTGATTTATGGGGGAAACATGAAAGAGTCGCTACATTGTCTTGTGTAAAACTGTGACGTAGACAAAGCACCTGCCAGACCAGAATAAAATGATGGACACCATATATCCAAATTTTTGTAGGATTGTCCCAGTAGGTTGTACAGGTACTTTTGTATACAATTTGACAGGGTTCTGGGTTTTCCTAAACTGTACTATTTCATGGCTAAGGCCCAAAGTGCAGCAATATTAGATGTTTCGCGGAATGGACGGATGCGGAATTGGTATCGACGCGTTTAACCCGAGGCAAAAGCTGATCGATCAAGGCACGAAGGTATCATGCAAATGGCAATGAAGGCATCATAACATCGGCACCACTAATATACAAGGTGTTTGTTAATGTGTATAACTTACCAGCAACCACCCATGCACTTTGACCCTATAAACACAATGGCGGTGGTAAAAAGTAAAAATTAATTATCAAAAACTTTCATACAAAAATAATTGAGCGTTGTTAAGCAGAAAGCGACCAGCGCCAGAAAACCAGTTTTAGGTATGAGCTGATTTAGGTATTTTTATCACTGCTTCGAATGACCAAAATTGTTAAAAAATTAACGAAAGTTTAAGTATATTTTATTAGCTAATATAAAGCTTATAGTATATTTTAGTAGCTAACATTAGCCATTTTTTATCGCCAAAATACCGTTTACTCATTTTCGCATAAAAAAAGCCATTGGTCGTTTTCTGCTTAACGACGTTCAATTAATTAATTAAGAAAAAAACATTTTGGAAACCCTAACTAGACATAATAACAACACGCCACATAAATCCCTTTCAATTCCTGATTCCCTAGTACAAAAAAGTTCGATGTTTAGAAAAAGTCGTAAATTCTTACCGAGTGCCGCGCACTTGATGTCACGTGATGTCTTTTCGGAATAGGTAGGTAAGCGCGAAATCACTGACGACCTTTGCTGACGACTGACAAGTCGACCACTTTGCCTCGTTACTACGTACACTACGTCAGTAGTGGTGATGACCGGATAACGAGGTCTAGGTTCGATTCCCGGGTCGGTTCAAAATTACACACGCCTTGCCTTATTGGGTTTCTGACAACAAATTATCAGTAAGTATCGGCCTGGAGTTAAATTACAAAGTTGGCGTTGTGTCACTCCCGTTCCTCGGAGAACATGTTATCAATGATAAATTTTAAGATTAATTAAAGCCCACCAACCGCAGCTGCAGCAGCTTGGAGGTATGGATGTACTTGGATTGGAGGGTCTAATTAGGTTCATCTCTAAATAACTTGCGAGTGGCACAGGTCTCCCTTCCAGATTGATTTAGTTTAGACTCAAGAAGCTCAAACAGAGCCGCCCCTAGTTTCCTAACTCTAGGCCGGTACTGGGGGTTTCTTGGCAGAAACTCAACTCTAAAAATGTTATGACCGACTACGCAGGATTCGAACTCAGACCGCAGCAGATTTGCAACCGAACATGTAAATCACACACTCCTCACAACACTCACAAACTGACACACATGATTATGTCATAAATACTCCATTCCACAGTTCACTTAACAGAGACGCAATCGATAGTTGATTATACCGCAACCGTTCACGTGCAACTGCGTTGTAAATTGTAATTCCAAAAAATTAAAGCCGCAAGACGAGTGTTGCCAGTCATGATTTTAATTTTACCCGTTTTTCTTAAAAAAAATCCCTTTTTTTTATTCAATGACAAGATAGCCCTTGACTGCGATCTCACCTGATGGTAAGTGACGATGCAGTCTAAGATGGTAGCGGGCTAACTTGGAAGGGGTTTAGCAGTGTAAATTCAACCCATACCCCTAATCGGTTTCTACACGCCATCGTGCCGGAACGCTAAATCGCTTGGCGGCACGTCTTTGACAGTAGGGTGGTAACTAGCCACGGCCAAAGCTTCCCACCAGACCAGACCAGAGACAATTTAGAAATTATAAATTCCTAAATTGCCCCCGCCGGGAATCGAACCCGAGACCTCCCAGTTATAAGACCACAGCGGTCACCACTGCGCCAGGGAGGTCATCGAATCCCTAGTCCTAAAACAATATTTTGACTTTCTTTTGGCAAATAACTTGTAAAATGAAAAACTGAATAGGTACTTTTTTAGGTAGCAATTTAAAAATTACTTATTAACAAAAGTGTTACATTTGAAAAGCCACATTTTCATCTCAGGAACGTACCTAACATTTGGTATTTACTGTTAGATTCCAAAATTATTAAATGCACTCGCAATTATCACCAATTCCTTTAAAAATAGTTAAGCAAAAATCTTGCATAATACAAGTATTTTGTGTTGTTTTTCCCGAGGTAAAGGCAAAATTTCTAAAGACAAACACTATCAAAAAATATTATTTTCTAAGTCTCCTTATTTTCATGGTGCCCTAGTATTCCACGTAATTTTACGATACACCAATATTACTTTGACGCGCCGTGCAAGTAAAGGCGAGGCTACAAACAAGACTTGCGGTTGCGTTTACGCAACGAAAAATTTCATCGCATAAGACATCGTACGAGAAAACTCTGTCCATTAGTTTAGTTTCTAATGAGACATGGACCACACTAAGTACTTTAGTAGAAATTTATCTTTGTATTCTTCCATTGGTTTCTCCCAAAGAACAGGACGTTCCTGAATCAAGAAAATCAGATAATCGTTATCGTAATTAATCATCTTGACATGCACACGCTGGGAAGTGTGGATACCGATAGAATAGTACAGATTTTTACGGTGCACAGCGGACATTTCCACGGTGCGTTGTGCGACGTCTATGATTTTTACAATACTGCGACTTCGCACACCAATGTGTGCTCGGCCTTACCGGCGGGCGCCGCCGCCAAAGAACGCCGCCAAAGAGACACCGCCCGCCGCTAGCTATTTCGAGCACCGGTGAAAATCACCGGTGATTTGCCATTCTCCGGAGATTCACCGGAGATCTCCGGTGAATTCGAATACAGATTTAGCATCAATTAAAATGTTTTTAACTGTTAATGTTTTAGTACAATGCAATGGAATTTTAAGCGCATCGATATTGTGTGAACTCAAAATGATATTAGATGTATTGTAAAGGTTTTAAATAAAAAAAATATTAAGAAAAAAATATTTTACTTTATTATGATAATTATTATTTAAGGAGGTAGGAAATAATGATAAAGTAATTGTATTTGAATAAATGTTATTAAATAATTAACAATGTTGATCAACAAACTTCTTTTTATTTAAATAATAAAATTACTTGAGTTATGATTCAATAATAATCGGTTAAACACCGATTACTTTCACCGGAGACTCACCGGTGATTCTCCGGTGAAAAATCACTTCTCCGGTGCAAATCACTACGCCGAATACCGCTCGCTTTCAACTTCAATGCTAGTACTATGTTTGCACTGTACTACAAGCGATAATAATAATTATTGTATCGTTTTGCAATTGATTTATTATTAAAAATTTCACACACATTGTTCATTCACATACAGTCATTGTTAATCAAAACCACAACGCGAGATATTAATTACCTGCAAATAAAGAGGCGGCAGTCACTTTATGGATTACGTAGGTACGGACTTTAACTTATGGAATCCGAAAGTAGTCGGGAATATTCTTGCAAAAATACGAGATTTCTAATCGGTTTTCACTCTACTGAACAAAACTACAGGTTACAGGTTTAATTACATGCCGATTAATGGTTAGGTATCGCATCTGGAATATTTTATCGCAACGTTATAGCATAGCAAGTAGTACGGTGTAGGCCTACAAACATTCATTCATAGTTTTATCGTTGGCAGTTCATTGCCATTGAATCAGCTGTTTTAAAGGGCTGCCACCGATACATTTATGGTGAATTTTTGAAGTCCTCATAACTTGGCCAGGATATGAGCTACACGTCTCATGATATTTTTTCATGTATCTATACACCGACCCCAACTTATAGGTTTCGGTAGGATAGGGACATTAACTAACACCTTGTATTGTCGCTCCGTTGCAGCGTGATTGAAGGACAAACCAACAGACAAACACACTTTCGCATTTATAATATTAGTAAGGAAGTGGATAGTAAGGATTGCTAAATTGGCACGCGTGGTTCGTCCACTTTTCTATCCTATCTTCATAATATTTATTTCTTTTTGGGGCCGGCACTTTTTGACGGCACATCAAACTGTACCTCAACCAAACCACCCAGTTATTGTAAACACCCAATTAGCTTATGCAAATCGAACCCGGTATCTCCTTTTATAAGAGCATAACGGTGAATGGCTCAACACTCGCGAGGTTACATCACCACGCCTTAGCACGCAACGCCGTGACCACCATAAAAACCCGCCACCCGCTTCTATCTACCATCGCAATATGCTAATCCACGATAATATCTGATTGCTTCGGCAGGATTGTCAACTTTTTGTCCAAAAGTAAAATATGTTAAGATTTGAGAATTGTACATTAATTTACCAACATTTTGGAACAATAATTTTTGTTATTTTTCCACAAAGAAAAGCGATTTTCCGCGCGCCGCGCACCTAAACCTACATAAGAGAATAAAAACACTACAATGCATGCACGCCGATCAGATTTTTTAACAAGTTTTAGGTTTTGTGATGGTAACTAACAGTGATTATAAAAACATCCTTAGTCATATTATAAATTCAAAAGTGATTGTTTGGTAGGTTTGTTAGTTTGTCTTTTCATCACGCAGAAACAGATATCTGTAGCTCGAGCATCTGATCGACATAATTTTTTGCATGGGTATAGTTGAGGACTTGGAGTGTTACATAAGCTGCCTTTTATCCAGAAACACATAAAATTCCCGCGGATTGATTAAAAATCTAACTCCCCGCGGTCGAAGTTGCGGTCAAAAGCTAGTTAGACGAGTCGCACTTTGTACAGTGGACGTCTATCAGTTTATAGTTGGCAACCCTGGGCTTAGAGTGACTGCTGTAATCTTTGAGTAAAGGCTATAATATATACTTACTTACATTATAGTTTTAAATTAAATTTCCTGCTGAACATATCCAATAAGTAATAGTTTACCACATTAAAGCTAGCGTGATATTTTGCTGGTTGATTGCTTATTTAATTCTTGAAGAAGTAATCTTTACTCTAAAGACAAGTATAAATTGCTACTACTACTAATCTTAAATCTACAGATAGTAGCACAAATTGCTACTACTACATCTACTAATCTTAAATCTAAAGACATAAGCACAGATTGCTTCTACTACTACTATCCACTAATCTTAAAAATCTAAAGACATAAGCACAGATTGCTACTACTACAAGGTACTAATTTTAAATCTAAGGACATAAGCACGGATTGCTACTTTCGCATTTATAATTATTACACAGTTCCACAGTTGTACCTAAGCTGTATTGTAAAATATAAAATATTAGTAAGATATTTTCTTCTAACTAATTCTAAAGACCCAGAGGTGATTTTTGAAAACACTATGACAAAATAAAACAATGGGTATCGTTGAAAAAGCGACATTCCCTTTGTATGTTTCTTTTGTATGGCTGTAGAGAAAAAACAATGCACATCTTGATATTTTTGTAGGCATTTTAATTTTGCTATTTTCTCGTTGCATCATTCTTTTCACTTATTATTTATTTACCTATTATTATATCGTCTTCTTTTACATTTCAACACGTCGCTGGTCCACAGCCCTCTATTGGGCACGGGTGTCCACTAGGGCATGCAATTATCGGAATTTTCCGATAATCGATAATTCGATTTTTATCGTTTTTTTTTCGATAAAAACTGATAATTACTGGTTTTTAATTAAAAAGACTAATTTTTTTACTAAAATTGCTCGCTTTGTGCATTCTAGCAACTACCGTTTCGACCGAGCGGCCCATATCGCGATCGTGCTATATCTAGGAATTTGCTAAAACTTGTAGAAATCCAATGGTCTGATCTAAAAATTTGCAAAAGAAATAATAAAAGAGTCACAAGCTCCGAAGCTGACCACTCGGTTACACATCGTTTCTACGGAGCGGCCCCAAGATCTCGAGAATCACACGGTGGAATTTGGCGAAACTTGGCAGAAGTAAAGATCATAATTCGCACAAATTTGCTAAAAAAGAACCAAATTTCTGAGTGTAATAGTTTTTTTGTAATATTATATCAAAATGGGCCGCTCAGAGCGAAATCGTTTTCGCTTATTTCTCAGACAACTTATATGCTACAGAAATGTTTTATACACCAAATTTACAACTAAGTATATCTACTTATATTTATGAGTAGTATGTATTTGCCTATCGCATATGTTGTGCTTTTCGATGGAGAATAATGATGACTAGTTGCAAACGTCATTAAGAGCACTCGACAAACCTGCCAACTCACGGCTGTGATGAGTTCCTTTTTATCGCGTTAATTACTAACATCTAACAACAGTCGACAGCCCTTTTATTAGCTAGCCTGATACACGTGCATACGTCGTACAAATTTCGACAGATCTGCCTGAAAACGTTTCTGATGGAAAGATATATTCTGTCAAAATTCACGCAAGGGCGTTGCCGATACTTGCCTGCATATTCTTCGCTGTGCTGAAAGCCAACGAATTCGGATAAAGTTCGTCTGTGCTGAAAAGCTGATGTTTTCCACCAGATTGCTCGTTTTATTAGGACTAATGCTGAGATGTATAGAGCATGCTATGACTTAGCTCGGACTCAAGATAAGAGTTAAAACAAGACACAAATACGCTCAGACATAAATTTGTCTCGATTTATTTCCGTTTTGAGTCTGAGCTGAGTGAGTGTCTATACATTTCAGCCTGAGTGTAGCAATATTTTAATACTATGATTTATTATTCAATAAAGGGTTTCACTTTTTAGGGTTCCGAAAAAAACTTCGGAACCCTTATAGGATCACTTCGTTGTCCGTCTGTCTGTCAGTGTGTCACCACCGTTTTTCTCGAAAACGGCTCATGATACTAAGTCGAAATTTATACTGAATATAAAGTTCAGTGGTCTCTTAGTGTTTTAAGAATATCAAGCTTATAGCTTAACTCAGTGAAAAGTTACAGCTTGAAAACCACGGCTTTCTCATTATTAAAACAAATTAAGGCACATCTTCAAAAATCGTTTTTTTTCATACCTAATTTTTAGTTTCATAGTAAGTCCCGTTATATTTTACAAACACCAGCCTTAAAATCTTACAAATGACGGAGATTTTGATACCTCTAAACCTCATAATAGTACCTAAAACAGCCAAAAAAACAAAAAAAAAACGATATCTTACTGTGAATTACAATCATTGCAATGCTTACTTTAGTGACGCGTCACGTAGACATATTATAATGGTGCGGCCACACTATGGTAAACTTCAATATCGATCATCTCAACTATTATCGCGGTTATTTCCACCGATATTAAACGCGACAAACTGAGTGCCCACACTTCGTCAACGTCAAAGAAAATTTAATTGGCGATAACGCAATAATTCTGTATTAATTTTTTAATGATGTGTTTATTAATTCTGTATTAATTAATTGGCGATAACGCAATGTGAATGCAGCAGCGTCAGCGTCCATCTTGAATCAGGACATATTATCGTCATTATCGGGCATTGAGGTTGACTGTTCAAGTGTAGCCGCTCAATTTTTCGCGTTAAATATTGCCAGAAGCTGCCGCGTTAACTGTGGCAACGTTAACCCTTTAATGTGGATAGCTCCTAAAGGCTCCTAGAATAATAAAATGACTAAAGTGAGAAGACATTATATCAAAATATGTATGTAAGAGCAGGACAAGGCATTGTGTTTCTATTTGGTAGGTACCTATCCATTGACGTATAACATAGCTCCGTCTCTATCTCCTTTAGAGAGCCATCACAGACCAGAAAGAGAGCCATGCTGATGTGAGGCTCTGTCAAGTGTCAAGTTTGTGTTTGGTTTTGTTTCGCGTCGTGTTATGTTATTTTGTATTTAAATCATAATTATTTAATAAAAGTTTCAATAAATTTGGTTTTTAATGTACGGTTTCACTCGAGGTGGATATAAACCTTCTAAAAATACATCAGTTACAACGAGATGAATCCGTTTTCGTGGTTTGGTACTACCTATATGTATATCGACTACAAAGCTGCAAAGGTATTTAACTAAGTTTATTACTGAATGGCTAATACTGTCAATATATTTTAATGTAACAAATGAAGATATTTTCGTTTAAAGATGTTTAGTAACAAGGTACATAGTTGACTCATAATTTAAATAAGTATCTATTGAAAACATAACCTACAAAACAAATACTTATATGTATTTCATTTTATTTATGATTATAAAAATTAAATTAACTGTTTTAGATTCCAAGAAAATGCTGTGTGCCCGAATGCAAACCAAATTACGACAGTGTTATCAGCATTGAAGGAGCTAAAAGTACATTTTCTTTCCCGAAAGATGCTCATCTCTCTCAATCGTGGTTACGTGCGATTCCACGAAAAGACTGGGTACCTACCTACAAAACACTCAGCTGTATGTAGCAACCATTTTTCAACCCATGAAATCCAGACTGAAGAAATAATTATTGGAAGTGAGCAATTGAAATACCCATGTTTTGGTCGAGGGAGCAATACCTCATATTTTCAATAATCTCATATCATACATGTCGAAGAGTACTCTACCTCCAACAAGCAAGCCCAAAAAAAGGAAAGAACAAGCTGAATAATTTCATGAGGAGCTGGTGTCTAAATTTGAGTGACATAATAAAATCATTCGAAGTATAAATTCCAAGAAAAGTTAAAAGAGTCTAAATGGTTATATCAAGTGATACCTAATAAGAGGCTATATTTCTATTTGTTAAATCTTGATATTGAAAGTGATAATGGTGACAGCAATGTGAAAGTAGTTAATAGTGTGTAGTGTGTGTGTTATAGGATGAAAATCTAAGCTTTCAGGTATATGTAAAAGGACAATTAATGCATCATGAAGATTTAAGCTGGATATTACCTAGTGAACTTAAGCTTATAAAATATACTATATTGTTATTATAACAATAGTGAACCAACAAAGTCATTTGACTATTGTCTTGATAGGTCTATTGAGTACTTGAATGAAGCAGTTAATACTGAAAATGATAATTTTGCTGCAGAGCTTGTTCTAGACCAAATGAAATTGCTAAAAAATAAGCAACGTAGATATAGTGTTGAGACGGCTATGCATATAGTATTATTATGTCAATGTTGGTATCGGATTTTTGTAGTGCTGCCAGGGATCCCAACTAATGGGGGTTTCTCCCCAAAAGGGAGTAAACAAGTGTAATGGGATACTTATAGTATAATATACCTAAGTATATAATTAAGTAATTATATATCACTCCCTATTACCACTGTATATATTGTATCAACTATTACCGAAACACAGGCTAATATCCTATTATTCTTTTATTTCTCTCTTGTTATTACTGGTCTATCAATTTCTGTCTCGGTCGGGTCACTACATCACTAAAGGCTATGCCTGAAAATCAGCACTGCAGCCATAACACTGCACCATTATGCTGAGGCAGTAGCCTTTTCAGCTCCAACACGCACCTTTATGTTATAGATTAATGCTGAGATCTATAGAGTGTACTCTGGCTCGGCTCGAACTTGGGTTAGAGTTGAAGCGAGCCACAGAAATATGTTCTGACATAAATCTGTCTCGTTTTGGCTCTGACTTGAGTCTGGGCGGAGTGGGGGTGCAGTCACTTAGTATTACTTAAACTTTGTACCTACTTTTAATTTTTGTGTGAGCTAAATAAATGTTTATTTTTATTTTTTATTTTATAAAATTGGCTGTGAACGAAATTGCCGAACGAAATCAACCAAAAAAACGAGAGTATATAATCAAAGATATATTGTTGTATAGTTCAACCACAGATTTGCATGCTGGGGATGTTTTCAATTTTTCAATTTACATTTGTATGGTATGTACTCGTATTTGTTATACTAAAAATAACAAAATTGTTTCTTTTCAAATGTAAACTTGAAAATTAATTTTTCTTGAAAGAGACTTCTCTACATTGTACCTGGAGACAAAATATGGGTGTCAGACTCAGACTATGAATATTAGATGGAACTAAGTGTAGTTATTGATTTCTCTGCTTTTACATTAATGCCCAAGTAAAGGAGTGTAATGTTTGTAAGGAGTATAATGTTGAGGATTTATGTATGCATATGAATTTCTTTATTCCACCATAACTTCTAAATGCCTGAACAGATTTGTGATATTAATTATTGTTTCTGCGAGCAGTGTGTGTGATATTTTGAAACATGAAAAAGTCAGGGACATAAAGAAGGAAAAGTGTAAAAATTAGAATATCCAGTTTTACATGCCAGTAATAAATAATTATTATTAATAAAAATAAATAATTAACTTGATAAACGTTTTGTTTTGTTTATGTATCCTTAGTAAATATTAAGTATGTTAATAGCCATTTTAAGCTATAGGAACTCTGCATTAAAACTGCGCGCTTAAGCTGGTCATCTAGTAGATACCTACCTAATTTCCATAATCCACACAAGGTTCGGAACCCTCAGAACGCGAGTATGACTCGCACTTGACCGGTTATTTAGTAGGTAACCAGTTGTTCGAAAACTGATCCACTCGATCTTAAAAAAAATATCAAATCAATTGGTTCATTGGTCGCCAAATCTTTGGATAGATTAAAATGGCTATAATACTATAATTTCCTATGGTGGCCGTTTTTCTAGTTATTGCTTCACCCAAAACCTTCTATTTTTTTCTTCAATTCACACTACTGTAGCAAAATTTTGTTTGATCGTAATTACAACTGATATCCGAGGCACTTCTGTCGGGTTTTGTGTACTTATTGTATTAAGTACGTACCTATACATAATAATACGGCTGGCTATTTGAGTATTGACTGCCGCATTAGCGTAGATGATTACCTATCATGACTGGCCTTAACCCTCTCAGAATATGTTTTAAAAATAGTTTTGTAATGTATTTAGTCGTGCTTTTTATGCCTCAAGCCTAGAATACATTTTTATACCTACTATCTCAGTGGTTGGTTGGTTGGTTGGTTGGTCATTCAGTTCCGGTTTGCCCCAAATACGAATAAGCTATTGGGTTTTCTGTCGAGAAATTAGTAGTAGCGTGGAGTTGCGAAGCTAACGGAGCGCTGCCGTGCTTCGGAGAGCACGTGAAGCTTAGGCGTGTTTCCGATCACTCCAGTGTATCGCATTTTTTTAAAGAATATTAACCAAGAATATTAATCCAAGACATTCGGATCGGACTATGGGAATGAGGGAGTAGAGAGTGTGCATGTGTTAGCGCACCACAGTAAGGATAGGTTTGTATGTAGATGTCGCATACATTCCAGTAATAAAATAATATCTCCTGCGAAGTTGGCTAGACACTTTTGAAATTGGCCGCTGTGGCTGAATGTCAGGAAGTCATTAATTAATTATTATTGTATTTTGAATCTAATAATCCAGAATAGCACCTACCTACTTACTTCTAGGTAGTTTGGTTACTATCCAAAGAAGCAACTTTGTAAATTAATTAAATAACAATGTTATTAAACTACTAGATATCTAGGCAGCCATTAGGTAGATTATTTAAATCATTTCTATTAGTTTTTGAACATGCCACTTGTCAATTTATTAAGTTCGTTAGGTATACAGTATTATTTGGCAAAGTTTCAATTTTAGTGTTGAAGTGAGTTATGAAGTTATTTCATCAATATAAATAAAATAGCTACAATATTTACCTACCTAAGTATAATTAGGCTGTTTCGTTATATATAAATTCAATTTCTATTCTATAAGTACTATTGTCATACGTATGTAAGTAACTCGGTTTGTTTTCTGATAAGTTTTGATAAAAGGTAAGTAGTTAGGTATCAACATCATGTATCTAGGTAGCTATAAGCTCCTGGCTTCATTTGGGTACGAACTAACACTTTGACAAGCAACCTTGCATACACATGCTACATATGTTATGTGGAAAATACGTCATTATAAATAGTAGGTATAAACAAACATTTTCACGTGATATTTATTTTGGTAATCGTTTATTCTAAGACGATGCGCCATTACAAATGGCTGACTAGTTTTAGATGGTATTCGCGCGTAATATGAATTTCTGTATAACTAATCGATTGACATCTCATTCATCACAATCGGCTCAGTAGTTTCGGCACTACAGTTTAACATTCATAAATAGTCACATACATAGATGTTTTCCATACATACAATACATAGACTGCTAAAATCATAACCCTTCCTTTTGGCTTTGCCATAGTCCAGTAAAATCCCGTGGGAACTATTTAATTTTCATTTCCGGAATGCAAGCTATCACCGTGACAAGAATGCTGCCAACATCGGTTCAGCTGTTAGTCTATAAATATTGTCCCTATTATAAGCCTCTATAATAATAGCCCAACGGTTAAAGGTGCGGACTGAAAACTGAAAGAGCGCAGGTTCGAGCCTCATCTGTTGCACTATTGTCGTACCCACTCCTAGTACAAGCATTTCGCTTATTTGGAGGGGAGAAGAGAATATGTATTCTCTTCTCCCCTTTGGGTTATTCTTTTACCTTCTTTTTAATGAAAAAAAATCGATATGTTGACTGTTGATATTTTTTTTTAAATAATATTTAAAAAATAATAACTTGGTATTGTTGTAGGGTCTATATAACAGTAACCAAGTTATTATTTTTAGGATAAAATATAGCCCAAGAACTTTAAAAAGTACAGTCTACATGCAGAACGTCACTATAATAAATAATTATTATCTTGCTACTGACGCTTACGTAATAAATAAATGGAAAACTAAAGTAAAACCCTAATTTTGTTACAGGCAGTGTAATTATTGACGAAAATGAATTCATGCAGTGGGTGACAAAGATACAGGCGTTACAAGGAATGGATGTTACGACGAGCGGAGGGGACTCTGAGGAAGAAATCACGAGAGATTTGCTCGCGGCTTTTAAGTAAGTTTGAACTAATTTCCAGCTAACTCTTCTTCATTTCTAATACTTTTGTATCACTTTTCATAATTTTATGTAAATTATAATCCTAAAACTCCTCACAGAATCAATTGAAATCCATCGCTGAAAACGAAATTAGCAGCCGTTTTTAGAGATCAGCGTGTAGACACACATAATCTCAGAGAAGAGATTGGTGTGAGTCAGTTGAATATTGCATGCTTTAATGGTGAAGGAAAACATCGTGGGGAAACCTGGACAACGGACGTACACGTCTCAGTGTTATCCATAATGTTCTAAAAGGTGTGTGAAGCCTGCCAGTATCGGACGAGCGTCTTGGCCTATGGCCTATACCCTTCTCTGAGTGGAGTAGTGATCCGTTGATGTGTTGCTGATGACGAAGAGATGATAGTAAGAACTGTTGATTGCGCATGCGCAGAGTGTTCGACCGCGACGACAACGGCTACATTACGCGGGATGAGCTGCGCACGGCGCTCGAGATGATCGGCGAGCCGGTGACGGACGCGCAGCTCAACCAGGTGCTGGCGCTGGGCGACATCGACCGCGATGGCCGGATCGACTACGAAGGTATAGTTCTTTCATTTCACCAGGGCTCCTGGCTCATGGGGGTGTGTTTGTCGTATTTGTATAAGTGTAAGCAAGAGCTTGCTCGCACCTGACCGCTCCCACCTAGGCTCCTGACACACTTACGCAATGTGCATGTACACGACTTAACCACAAAGCACCCGTAACTTCGTGAGATAAACGTACTATAACGTTACCAAGGCCAGCTGCCTGCCGCATTCTCAATTTTTGACAGTGGCTATGGCAAGCAATGGAAAGTTGTCAACAAAGAATTGTCAAACTTATCAAGCTTTTCGTCATACAAAATGCGGGTTGGACAGATGTTAGAGTGCCCGCAGACTTACTATTTCAAGTTGAACAACTAAATCGCAGACTACTACTAGTACTACAGGCATACTATTACCGTAATACTTTACGACATTGCCCAAATTTCTTAAGTTATTTGATTTAGTATTATATATTTAAAATAATATTATTATTTTTTATTCGTGTATGTGTTGCACCACTGTTAAATTTCTTGCTCTTTCTATCTAATAAAAACCTGTACCAAGCTAACAGAAATTTATATGACAAAAAGTCAAATTTAGATAGCGGGCCAAAAACTAAGGACTTTTTACAAGTTTGCCCATTTTACTCAAACTGTCATAACTCCGCTATTTTTAACCTTATGATCATGAAACTTAAGATTATCTTAGAAAAATAGTCAGTGTAACATAGGATCTTGTTATTATACATGTAAATGTTCATATGATCTGTCAAAATTGGGTGGGCAAAGTTACAATAATTTTTTTGTAACTTTTCATACTAATAAAACAATAAGCTAGGGTTGAACAATTTTATTCTTAACCAAAACTGTTCAAACAAATATTAAATTATCGGTATTATAAAGCATACGCTATTAAAGACATAACTTAAAAAACAATACTTATGTATTTATTTATTTTGTTACGAAATACAAATTATTCAAAAGGCAAAACATAACACGCTTAATAGGAACTTAATATTATGACGTGTGTGAAATTGATTATATTGAAGACAGCTGACAAATTTTCAAAACAATTCTTACGCAACTATTTTATAATATTATACGGATAAAATAGTACGAGTATTAAGAAAATGTGTATGTATGATCATATACATCCGCTCATCCGCTTTAGCGATTTTGACGGAATTTGGTATAGAGGTAGCTTGTATCCCGAAGGACATATTACATTTTAACCTGGAATATCAATGAGTAACCACCGGCGGACAGACACGGGCATAACAGCTGAGTATAGCACTATAACCATCGATGTATAATTTAACTATAACAAAAAATTCACGCTGTTACAATTACATGAACAATCCAAAGTTGAAGGTTAACTTCAATTTATTTTAACTTAATACTAATAAAACACTCTAATCAGAAATTAACAACAATTCAGTCAGTCTGTTAAATATACATAATTATTAAAGAAAATGAGATCTTGTAATTCTTAAACTAATTAAAGGAACTTTAATAGGTATTCGGTAATTAAAAACGGGGTTAGAACTTGAAAGATGTTGACTTTATCAACCGTTCTCAATATTTTTACATGTAGTTACAGCGTCGAAGGATAGTTAAAAAAAAATCTAGTCAGAAATTAACAATCAGTCTGTCTGTTACATCTACGTAATTATTATACAAAATGAGATCTAGTAATTCTTAAACTAATCAAAGGAACTTTAATAGGTATTTGGTAATTAAAAACGGGGTTGGAACTTAAAAGATGTTGACTTTATCAACCGTTCACAATATTTTTACATGTAGGTACAGCTTTGAAGGATAGTTAAAAAAATATAAAAACAAACTATAATTTAAAAAAAAATACGAGTATAATATGTTTGTGGTCACTAAATCGAAAAAATAATAGGCAAAATAAAATAATAATCAATATATAGGTAAACGGTAGGCAAGCCAAGCTCCACCAAGACATAAATTATTGTATATTGTAAGAATTAAAGTTCATATTACTAAACATTATTTGTCCCCGTCTAGAAATATTTGGTTTAGGCAATACTATTTCCACATCATCACGGTTCACTTCACATACATCCTCTACGTTTGGGTAGGTGAAGATCATTTTGTCTTGTTTTGAGTTTTTTACTTTTCTTGTAAATTTCACTGTCGGGATACTATTTTTTATGAATAAAATAATACCAAAAAAGTGCTTTAAGCTTTTTTTGTCGCAAATTTCACAACAACCCAGTCATCTTTTTTAAAATTTATATCGGATGTACAATATTTTACATTACTTAACCCAAATGGTACAGTGATACTATCTGGTTCCAAATTTTCCTTGTTCATTTCTTCTAAACATGCTGACACATACGCATCAAAAGATTCATATTCTGAGTCTGTCTCTGCGAGACTCAGATTTTCAGAGATTTCAGAGCTTGTTTCACTATAATTTACATTTTTTTTTCGAAGTAAAATATTTTTCTTTCTTTTTACATTCTTTTTTTACATATTTTTTAGGCTTAACTATTTTCATTTGTAAAGCGGATTGCGTTATAACTTTAGTGTCTACTGTAATTGATTTTATTATATTGTTTAATTCTTTAGGAGTTACTTTTTTATTTGAGGTAATTATTGGTTTAGATTTAGATTTCTTTGGTCGTAAACACCTTGGCAAATCGTTTTCCTTGACGGCTATGAAACTATGATTCTGTGAATCCCGTTTTAAATTTTCATTTATTACACAGACGTTTGGTGATTGTGTGTTAGTATCGCATTCTAATGAACTAAAATACATGTTTATATAGTGCAAACAAAGTACGTCAAGTCTGTCTGGATTATTAACGAACGTTGCATCCTGTGGTTTCAGTGTCAGGTTTACACAGCTGATGTTTTAATTTGGTGGTACATCCTGTTTAACCTTTTTAATAGCTTCTGTTTTTCTTGTTACTTCACCTGTAATTTCATTCAATACATACGTTTCATTTTCTATATTCAACATCATATTCTCTTCTGTCTCTTTTTTTTGGTTCGTGTCTATTGTTTCTTCACTGTAATCGCTCTCTGCCAGTCCGTCATTAGTATTTCTTACGGATACCTTTTTTCGTTTTGTTCGTGGACTATTTGTTTTAGCCGAGATATCGTCAACACATACTGATTAGGGGATCTTGTCTCTTTGAGATATTCTAATAATTTTGATTAATTAATGGCACGTTCCTGCTGCGCTTGCAGTAAACATGACTGAAATGCAACTTTTAGTGCTTCTTTTCTTTTTTCTTCTTTTCTTTGGTGAAATTCAAAATCCTCTCAGGGTGTTTGACGCCCCTCCAAAAAACACACTTTGACGTGCCCGGATTGTTTGACAAATTAGTCTCGTCATAACTCAATATGTTGGTTTGTGGTACATCTTTAAGCGTTTCGCTTAAATTATCAAAGAATTGTTCCAATTCTTGTAATCCTTTCTCAGCCCGTACTTTTTTTATATTTTGAGTTGAGAACAACTCAAAATTAAATTAAATTAAAGAAATTAAATTAAATTAAGTTAATTTAATTAAAGAAATTGACTATCAGAAGATAGTCAATTTCGAACGATGTCTATTCAGAAACCCGTCCACCCACGTATCACTAGGCAATTTGCTACCAAACAAACCAGTGCGTGAATTTATTTCTAAATATTTAAAAACTAGCACTTTTACGTCCATTTTCGTCATGGGGCTGCCGTAAGCTATCAATACGTTTACCAGTTTTTCTTCTTCTTCGTCAGTCAATTTTGTTTGTCCTCCAACCGATTTCAAGTGTACGTTGTTGACTTTATTTAAAATAGTCCGACGTGGGATCCCGAACCTCTTTTCGGCCTCTCTACTCGACATCGTGTTATTTTTAACATATTCAACTGCTAATTCCAAGATTTCCTCTGAATAATCTTTATATGTCCTCGATCCTATTAATTTTCTTTTTTCTTTAGTGCTTTTGAACTTATTCATTCTGAAACATAAATAAATAAAGCAAACTTCAACAAAGTTAATTTCGATGCTTTATCGAATTATGTGAAAGTTTACTAAAATATTATGAAGGATAGTTACTGAACTTCCTAATAAAGTATAACATTTATAATAATAATACAGCGCGAGTCTTTGTGCGAGCGTAAATTCCGTCATTTTAAGTTTCCTTAATTTTAAATATTTTCATCTGTAAATATTATGAATTTTCATTTAAAAAAATTTTTACTTGAAAAAAATTAACGTAATCTGTACAAAATGTTCTTCAATGTGTACTTTCTCATATCAACAGTAGGTTGTTTAAAACGAATGTAAAAGAAAATAACTAGTTATCTCATTTCTGATTTTATGTTGAGGTGACAGCCCTAATGTTAATATTTTGGTGGGCAAAGTCGTAAAAAGTGTTTCAGAAAAACCATTTGACATTGCCCACCAACATATTTCTATAACTAATTGAGCTTCTGTGCTGGTAATTCGTTCATTATTGTTTATATGTTACCAACTAACTGTGGTAAGAAAATTACTTACCTGCTGCACTTACGAAGCGAGTTAAAAAAAAAGTTTTTCACACGGATTTTGGCCCGCAAATTACACCACCAACATTGACCCGTGCTCACTGCTAACTGAATTGAAATTGGTGACAGTTACTTATGAAGTATTGCCAGACACATACTCAAATTTGTACCACAGACAAAATAATAAACCCAACTTAAATATGTTTCCATATTTTTCAACATTTGTAAAAAATACCCCGCTGGGCAAAATCAGATTTGTTGGGCAATTTCATAAGATATTACGGTACAATTGCCTCGTTGGTCTAGTGGTCAGCATGTTTGACTGCAGATGATGAGGTCCCGGGTTCTTTTCCCGTATTAGGTTTTTCTGTAAAGAAATTCTTAATACTAGCCCAGAGTTAGGAAGTTGGATTTGAAAGGGAAAATGATAATTGATATAGTTCTCCCTTATCGACATTCTTACATTACCTTGCTATTGTTTGTCCTAAAATCGTGTTTGGCTGGTTAAGTTACGAAGGAAACTTTGTAGCTACCTACTGAAATGAGTCTTTAGATATAATTTTATTTAAATCGTTTATTTACTTATTTGTAACCCGTTCAAGTTATTAATTTTTCTATTTCTATTTTTTTACAGAATTTGTGAAGATGCTGTTGTAATGTACCTCAAACGCGATGAAAGACCTCACTAGATGTAAAGAATGAGATAGATAGATGATGACTTTTGTCTTCATGTTTGCCGGTGATGCGCCATGTTTTTTTTAGACATTTAAGTACTTAATTACCTATAGTTATTGTAATTGGATGTATCGTCCAAAACATTAATAGGTTAATGTAATAATAGATTTTATAGGTTATCCTGGTAGCCACGTACCGATCTAACGTGCCGTTAGATTTAAAAAGCGTCATTTATCATGCTTACTACGATAGGTAGACTAGGTATGTAGGTACCTAAACAATATTTTTTTAATTTTATAGCGCTTATTTGAGTCAAACGATACTTTTTTAGTGTTCTACATAATATAATAATAATAATCGCAGGCTAGCTGAAAAGGTATCACGTTTTAAAGTAACTAATAAAATATATTTTCATATCAACGAGCAAAAATATGGTAATTATGATCTTATTTCTCTTTTTGTACTTAAGTATATGAAATTATCTCGTTATAAATTGGAAATAATTTACAGAATGACTTTTAGTTCCCTATCAAAATTCCGTACCAATTACAAACAATTTAGGGAAAACTAACACAAAACTAAGCAAATTGTATTTACTTACCTATTAGACGAAAATCAAATAAAAATATTTCAATAAAATATAATTACGTATAAGACGAACGTGTTATAAAAGCTGAGAGTTACTTATCTATTTAAGAGATTTAAAATATAGGCTTGTATAAACTTAAACATCCTAGAAATAACACAGGGTAGAAAGAGTAGAAACGTGTCCGCGTGTGTAGCGTTGCCAGGCGTCCGGATAAAGCCGGACACAGTCAGGCTTTTTGGTTGAGTGTCCGGCCAAATTAGACGGTGTCCGGCCTATCTGACTTTTTTAAGTTTAACTATTTTTTTACATATTTGTCACGTGTTGGTTTCCGCTGCACTCGTCTCACCTTGTATCGCTGCGTTTGCGCAAGCGGGCTTTTAAAAAAAATTGCCATTTTGTACTAGGTCTAAAAAATAAGGGTGTCCGGTCTTTTTACACAAATGTCCGGCTAAACTGGCTGGCCTGTCCGACTTTTCGGTTTGAAGACCTGGCAACCCTACGCGTGTGTGACTATATGGCCTAAACCCTTCTCACTTTAACGGCAGGATCTCCGAAAACAGCCTGTTTTAGATTCAATGGTAAACAATCAAATATTCATTGTTTTAATAGGTTAAAAATATATGTTGTAGATTAATACACGTTCTAATTTATTTTGCCGTTCAAAAGACCTAATTTTGAACTTCACTCGATGAAATAATATTCCGAAAACAGTGTAGTTTTCAATTGGGTTCCGGTTGTATGTGTAGTATATCAAAGTTAAACTAAAAAAAAAAATGACAAAAAATAGGCAAAAGCTTTTAGAACAATATTTTGGCGTTAATTTTTCTCTAAAAAGTTTTCTTTTTTTTAAATCATGACTGGTTTACTTTCTTTATAACAAAGTGGCTCGCGCGCCTCATTTCAGTAGCTCGCAAGGTATCATCGAGGTAGGACGTATCGCTCTAGATGGCTCACTGCGATCCCCGCTGATCAGACGAACTATTGCAGTAGTGTTCACTTATCATAGATAATCAAAATAAAATTAGTGTGTAAATATTATTACCTATTATCTTCTAGTGTGTAAATCTTGTTATCTATTATTAAATCTGTAAATATTAATGTAAGTTAGGTACTCTTATAGTAAATTAATTAATTAAGAATACAATAAAGAGAAAATATGGGGGCTAACAATAAACAAAAGAAAAAAATATCCAGATTTAAATTACGAAAGCTTAGACAAAATTTAAGGTAAGTTTGATCCTTCTAATACAAATGTTGTACCTATTCTGTACCTTACCTACTTTATTTTTTTTAATTCTTGTGAATCTTTGGACAGACTTTCGAAATCGATCTGTAGGGCTAACATGCGCGCCACGAGAAAGTTTTGTCTACACGTTTACTCGTAGTCTCTATGTGAATCTCTACAGAGATTCACGAGTAAAGTGTAGACAAAATTTTCTCGTGGCGCGCATGTTAGCCCTACGAATTCCCTGCACTTGAGAACCATTGCCAAAATCAAAAAAAAATGGCAGCCATTTTCTTTTTTCTCGTTATGGGACCGATTCCTTTCAAAATCGATATCTGGAGATCCCTAGTCTCATAAATGAGGTGACCAATGCCAAAATTATAAAAAGTGGCGGCCATTTTCTTTTTTCTCGTTATGGGACCGATTTCTTTCAAAATCGATATCTGGGGATCCCTGTGCTCATAAAAGAGATAACCACTGCCAAAATTAGAAAAAGTGGCGGCCATTTTCTTTTTTCTCGTTATGGGACCGATTTCTTTCAAAATCGATATCTGGGGATCCCTGTGCTCATAAAAGAGATAACCACTGCCAAAATTAGAAAAAGTGGCGGCCATTTTCTTTTTTCTCGTTATGGGACCGATTTCTTTCAAAATCGATATCTGGGGATCCCTGTGCTCATAAAAGAGATAACCACTGCCAAAATTAGAAAAAGTGGCGGCCATTTTCTTTTTTCTCGTTATGGGACCGATTTCTTTCAAAATCGATATCTGGGGATCCCTGTGCTCATAAAAGAGATAACCACTGCCAAAATTATAAAAAGTGGCGGCCATTTTCTTTTTTCTCGTTATGGGACCGATTTCTTTCAAAATCGATATCTGGGGATCCCTGTGCTCATAAAAGAGATAACCACTGCCAAAATTAGAAAAAGTGGCGGCCATTTTCTTTTTTCTCGTTATGGGACCGATTTCTTTCAAAATCGATATCTGGGGATCCCTGTGCTCATAAAAGAGATAACCACTGCCAAAATTATAAAAAGTGGCGGCCATTTTCTTTTTTCTCGTTATGGGACCGATTTCTTTCAAAATCGATATCTGGGGATCCCTGTGCTCATAAAAGAGATAACCACTGCCAAAATTAGAAAAAGTGGCGGCCATTTTCTTTTTTCTCGTTATGGGACCGATTTCTTTCAAAATCGATATCTGGGGATCCCTGTGCTCATAAAAGAGATAACCACTGCCAAAATTGGAAAAAGTGGCGGCCATTTTCTTTTTTCTCGTTATGGGACCGATTTCTTTCAAAATCGATATCTGGGGATCCCTGTGCTCATAAAAGAGATAACCACTGCCAAAATTAGAAAAAGTGGCGTCCATTTTCTTTTTTCTCGTTATGGGACCGATTTCTTTCAAAATCGATATCTGGGGATCCCTGTGCTCATAAAAGAGATAACCACTGCCAAAATTTTAAATTATGAGCACAGAGATTCCCAGATATCGATTTTGAAAGAAATCGGTCCCATAACGAGAAAAAAGAAAATGGCCGCCACTTATTCTAATTTTGGCAGTGGTTATCTCTTTTATGAGCACAGGGATCCCCAGATATCGATTTTGAAAGAAATCGGTCCCATAACGAGAAAAAAGAAAATGGCCGCCACTTTTTCTAATTTTGGCAGTGGTTATCTCTTTTATGAGCACAGGAATCCCCAGATATCGATTTTGAAAGAAATCGGTCCCATAACGAGAAAAAAGAAAATGGCCGCCACTTTTTATAATTTTGGCAGTGGTTATCTCTTTTATGAGCACAGGGATCCCCAGATATCGATTTTGAAAGAAATCGGTCCCATAACGAGAAAAAAGAAAATGGCCGCCACTTTTTCTAATTTTGGCAGTGGTTATCTCTTTTATGAGCACAGGAATCCCCAGATATCGATTTTGAAAGAAATCGGTCCCATAACGAGAAAAAAGAAAATGGCCGCCACTTTTTTGATTTTGGCAGTGGTTCTCTTTTATGAGCACAGGGATCACCAGATATCGATTTTGAAAGAAATCGGTCCCATAACGAGAAAAAAGAAAATGGCCGCCACTTTTTCTAATTTTGGCAGTGGTTATCTCTTTTATGAGCACAGGAATCCCCAGATATCGATTTTGAAAGAAATCGGTCTAATAACAAAAAAAAACTGAACAAAATATGTAGGCAAGTGTACCTAATAAGTAAAATATTAATCGAACTTACCTACCTAATACCTTGTTTGAGCTTTAGCAGTTTAAAACTGCATGTTTTGTTCTTTCTTCAATATAATATAAACTAGTAGGGCGCGTGGGTGCGCGGCTCGCTAAAGCGAACCGCGTGTTTTCTGTTCACCAAGTAGATCTTGGTATCTTGATCACCTTTTTCCAAGAAACCACTCTTCCATGTTTTCTGTTCACCAAATAGATCTTCGGGTCTTGATCATCTTTTTCCAAGAAATCACTCTTCCATCTTTTATAGTCTCCGAGATAGACACCGACGAAATTTGTATGGCCGCCATCTTGAATCCGCCATTTTGGGTGTTTTTTTTTCAGCTCACTGCTAATTAGACGACGTTTCGAGTGACTTTTGTTTGAACACTCCCCACCTATCTTCGAAACCCTGGCCGTGCTCCTCACCCGTCTCCGAAATCCTCAACCATCAGCTCTCTCCATATTTTTCCTCCAAATAAATTTTTGTCCTCTATACAAATCCATCAGAAATTTCGAAAAGGAACCATATCGAAGTCTTGCATATATTTTGTATGAAAAAATAAAAAATCCGCCATATTGAATTTTTTTTCTATTCATCAAGTAGACCTTCGGGTCCTGATCATCTTTTTCCAAGAAACCACTCTTCCATCTTTTATAGTTTCCGAGATAGACACCGACGAAATTTGTATGGCCGCCATCTTGAATCTGCCATTTTGGAGTTTTTTTTCGGCTCTCTGCCAATTGGATGAAGTTTCGAGTGACATTTGGTTGAACACCCCCCACCTATCTTCAATACCCTGGCCGGTGCTCCTCACCCGTCTCCGAAATCCTCAATCATCAGCTCTCTCCATATTTTTGTTCCGAATGAATTTTTCTCCTATATACGAAACCGTGAGTGAAAAAAAATTTTTCCATACAAAATTTTACAGGAGAGGTGATCAATGAGTCAGTGAGTCAGTCAGTCAATCAGTGAATCAGCACGAGTAGCTATATATATAGTAATATTTCATAAACCTTAGAACTGCCCTACTGTTAGGTATCATAAGGTTATTTAATCTATGACGTAAAATTTGCGCTGCGGCGGGGATAGCGAGTTCATTTGATGAGCGCGAGCGAGACCTCACCGTGCGAGGAACGAAGTGCCTCTAAAATACCTACTGCGGCCGAAGATCGTGCCCTTAAGAGGAGATCCGTGCCCAGTATTGGGCTGGCGGATGGGTTGATGATAATGGTGATGATGATGATGATGATGAAATGAATAAAGGCAATAAAAGTTAAAATTTTTAAGTTTTTTCACCATACTGTTTTTTTCAGGCATTTTTTCACGTGATCTTTAATTTCTAAAAAAAAATGTTCACCGTTTATACTTTCTACCCTGTACAGGTTTGTACTTACAGGTATAGTTCTTGCAATTCACGAGGGCGCGTGGCTCATGGTTGTGTGTGTGTCGTATCTATATAAGTGGGAGCGAGAGCTTACTCGCGCCTGACCGCTCCCACATAGGCTCCTGACCGGCACGCACACTCACGCAATGCGCATGTATACGACGTTACCACAAGTAAAGCTCACGCCCCCTTGTGAATTAAAAGAACTATATTAATCTACGTTGTTATGGTATTATCGAATGTTACTATTGGTTAAAAAATAAAAATATTGTAATTTTACGGTTGTGAAAGGTAACTCGTATTTTCAGAGAAGTTGTAAATAGATTCAGCCTCAGTCATTTTTATTATTTTGTTGTTACACATCGTTAGAATACTATGCCTATACTAAACAGTTGCGAAATTCTAGTTGAAATATCAACCTACTCACAGGAACCATACCTAATTATAATACATAAGTATAGTATAATCGCATAATGAAACCCAGCAGAACTGCATATGCCATAGTCATACCTTTATTATAGGTATAGTATATTGCACTAAATATGTATCTAAATTCTAGTGTAAGTACACCTATGTTGGTATACCTTCTGGAATTTATTATACCTACTTAGGTAAGCTGTATAACGTAGGGATATATACGTCTTACAAAATTGATGCCTGAATTTCGTATTTGTTTGGTAGGCATTCAAGAAAATGGTCAACAAGTGTACGGTTCAAGATGATATCTACTCACCATATTTTCAATGGTCTAGCAGACGTGCTAATTGCAGGATTTGCAATTTTTCAGATAAGAATTTAAATAAATATTTGACGACCTCCCTGGCGCAGTGTATGCGCTGTGGTCTTATATCTTAGAGGTATTGGGTTCGATTCCCGGCGGCGATTTAGCGTTCCAGCACGATGGCGTGTAGAAAGAGAAACCGTTTGGGGGTATGGGTTGAATTTTCACTGTCATACCCCTTCCAAATTAGCCCGCTACAATCTTAGACTGTATCGTCACTTACCAGGTGAGTACGCAGTCAAGGACTATCTTGTCATCGAATAAAAAAAAATTGCCTTAAAACTTTGTGTACCTAGGTATTGATAGTGTTTGTAATTTTGTATATCTTCAAAGTGTTTGTAATTTTGTATATCTTCAAAAGCTAAGTATCTAAAGAATTAGCTTTCTTGTAAAATCGAATCGTGCGATATTCTCATTTGATGTTAACACTCAAAGTTGAGAGATGTTCAAACTCAAAGTGGTTAGCACGTTTGTCATCTAGACTATTGTTATCGGTAATTATTTTGCTTCTTATGTTAAAAACTATTGCAAACGTGAGCTTTTTAAATACTTACTGTATTAAGTAGGTAGGTTTGTAGCTAGGTATAGCCCGTTTCCATGAAGAATAGAAGTGCATGTTTGCAATAGTTTAACGGAATTATTTAATCGCCTTTGTAAGGCAATATGTGATGTGGATTATACCTACGTGATGGAATAAATCATAATTTATTACACATTCATCTATTAATTTCTTCAAAACCCAAAAATCAAAACGTGTCCATCTTGGTTGCAAGATTCGTTGGTCTGCAAATTAACAAAAATCCTTTAAGTATTAATAGCCAATTTATTATAATGGAAATTCTTTAAAACTAATTTTTTGAATGGATGGATAGGTAGGTAGGTATCTAGCAGTGGCGTGCACAGATGTACTTACAGGGTAGGCAGATGATACAAAATGGAAAAAATCTTCGGTGCGAATTTAAAAAAAACTTAAGGGTAGGCATTGTACAAATTATAAAAAGCCTACCCTTAAGTTTTTATAACTCGTACTGGCGATTTTCTCCATTTTATATCATTTTTCCGCATTATGCCTACCCTGTGTGCACGCCACTGGTATCTAGTATGATAGGTACCTGACCACATGAAATTTATCAGAATTTAATCTTCGTTTGCCAAAAACTTGCCAATGAAATCACATCGTTTCGGTTCCAACGTGGGATGCCAGTGAGCCATAGCGTGTCCCTTCTGTTGCCAGTGATGCGTCATCTCTTTCAGATTCATGAATCCCTTCGAAAGAAAAATAGGATAAAATAAACCTGAAGGACTAAGGTGAGGGCTGTAAGGAATTAAATCAATTTTTGGTTGAGTTTTAAAAAACTGATAGCATTAAATCATTGAAGGCATGACTTCGATATAATTAACGGTCTCTATCTGTCTAGACTGAGATTCGGAATGTCTAAACTGATTTTTAGGGCGTTTTACAGGCAAATAGAGGATAAGAGGAGGAGAGGATGATAGAATAACAGCCTCAGTAGTCCAACGCTTAAAGGCGCGGACTGAAACCTGATAGCCTGAGAGGTCGACAGTTCAATCCCCTCTTAGGCTTATGCTTATTTTGGAGAGGAGAGGGGAATATAAGAAGCATGGCTTATATGTCTTTTTAATTATGATTAATGAATTCAAAGATTAATTGTTCTTTACTGAATCAACCGCAAAAATAAAAAGCGAAGAAATTTTTCGTCTAGGGAACAGAGATTTTTTGAGTTATCTGATTTTATCTCGGTGTGCGATAAATCATTTGGTTTAATGGTGAAGGGAAGCACCCAGAGAAAACTTACATGCCTGGGTGTTCTCCATAATATTCTCTGTGAAAAAAAATCACAAAGTCTGTGAAATCTGACAATCTTTACTTGGTTGACTATGAACTAAATGCTTCTCGTTCGTGAGATCTGTGCCTAGTAGTGGGCCGTGTAATAAGTGAAATGATGGGATGAGATGGATGAATGAAGTAATGATGCAACCTACATTGTACCCTAAGGTATTTAGCGACGATCCATTCATCTCATCCACGAGAAAATCGGTCCATTTGAGGGGAGCTACGGGGGAACAACTTATAACACCCCTATTTTTTCCGGGGGTTAAAAATACTAATACTTATCTACCACATAGTATGTATTCATGCACTATAAACATAGTATTTAGAATTATGTACTTACTACCGCAAGTTATGTACCGACTACCTACAGTTAGTTAGGTAACTATCTATACATTATGTATACATATACCTGTTAGGAAAACTTTAGAACGAAATACCTTTATAACTAGAATATCAATGACACGCAAATCCGTAACGCAGGCATTTCTATAGAAATACTCCCTTAGCTTCATTTTGCAGTCCCGTGGATTTTTGGGGATGTCCATATATCTAACTGTAGAAAATGCTATGAATTTATAATTAGGTAGATAGACCAGGTATGAGTAGGTAGGTATACCTAATTAAAAAGAGCACACGGAAGATATTTTATTGCAGTGGACTGACCAAAATTAATCGATCTAAAAGATTTTATTTAAAATTATGCTGTTTCCAATTCAAACAGGGATCAATACTGGGTCATTAAGAATCAAATAAAATCTGCTCTAAAACATCACTATTATAGACATACCAGTCTAGTCTTCCATAAGCATCTGAATTTTTTGGAAAAAAATCAAAAGCTGAATACTGACTCCTTAGATTCTAAGGCCCTATATTCAACTTCGTCGTCATAGAATAAATTGTTCTACTAAATGAAAATCTATTTAATGACACAAAATGCTATAATACTTGGGACATTTTGCCCATTGTCCTTTGACATAGAGATAGATTATAGCCTGGAATAACATATAAGCTACTTTTTATCGCGGAAAATAGAGTTCCCGCGGGAATTAAAAACCTCAATCCATGTGAACGAAGTCGCGGGCACCAACTAATATATTATATTATTTTACAATACAAATATTATGTACATACGTAAATAAGGAATATAACGGAAATAGGCTCGATAGAGACCCATAACACGTTTATGAGCTTCACAATAATCAACCGACAAAATTGGTGTAGCAAGTTTACATCCTAACTTCACTGTTTCACGTGTAGCCATTTTTTCGATGTAGGGTTAGGCGTCGTAAAATTATAATTAGTATATTCCCTGTATTTTATTATGATCTATATAATTTCAATTTATATTGTTCTGTTATGTTGACATAATATTGTGGTTGACACCTTCAAAGTAGGTATGCACCTTGGTATGCACTGAGTTTAAACCATAGAGTAAAGTAATACTCACTTATAATTATTCACTTTTTTTATTGTGATAGTTGTTTTTAACAAAGAACTGCATATTTGACCATACAGATTTTTTCTGTTGGCGGATTACAGCAAATAAATTCTAACATTTTTTGTTAATCATGAACTTCCACAAAGTAACACCTGATTCTATCCAATAGTTGTTTTTTTTTTTCTTTAAGAACCTATGTCAACAGTATTGATTACTATTTATATACAGTAATACAGTGGTAAACAGTTTTTTTTTCTTACTCCGTACAAAGCACAAAGCACTCCGTACAATGCACAAAGTGGTGCCTGTGATACAAAAAAGGATACAAAGCAAGAAGCCTAATTGTTACTTACAGCAGCAAGCATCCAGAGTAGGTAGCCTAAGATGTTCCTTATTCCATGCATAGTCTTGTAGTCTTATTTCTAATTCAAGCTTAAGCTAAATTGGACAAAAATACGTCAGGATCTGTATTTTGCCTCATTAGAATTTACTGTCATTTTGTCTATCCATCCATTTCGTCCTCTATTGATATAATGTTGAAAAATTGCATTCCTTCAAAGTTTTGTCAACTGTCTATCAAATGTATTAAATTAAATTATTAATTTTTATTGATATTAATTTTTGGGTAGTTTACCACTAAGGTGTGCTATAGCACTGATTGAAGATGTTAAGAGAAAATCTATAACTGCTTTAAATGAATTATCTATTTCATAAATTCTACAAATCACTTTCACTTAATTTTAATGGTTTGTATACAGAATAGTAAATTATTCAAGACCAGAGAAGAATTTGGATAGAAAATCTTTCGGTTTTGGCTCTTCGGTTGGCTTGAAATATGCCATTATGTGTCCTTTCTGCTTCCAGATATTAACAGCTTCTTTCAGTTCCATCTGTCCCTAAAATAATAAACAAGGTTTTTAACAAAAATATATATTTCTCATTAAAATGTACTGTCATCCTTGTACATTGAAATAATGTTCAAAAAATGTTCAGACTGGGTTTGTCTTGATATTCCCTTCTGTATTCCTTCAAATGCTTTTAAATCCCTATCAATCTTAGTTCAGCTGTTCTTAAGATTAGCTCCAACAAACAGGCAAGATAAACTTAGCTGTTTGTAATTATTCAAATTATGATCTGAGCTTTTAAATAAGAGGTAATTATTTTGAAATGACAAACTTATTTTTTCTTATGAATTTTTAAAACCTGCTTGTATGTAGCCTAAGTTAAACACCAAAATTATTGTGAATATGTCTATTCTTTTACTTTAAAAAGTAAACACACTTCAACATAAAGGAAATAAATAAAATTACCTTAATAACAAGAATATCAATCACTCTAATATCTTTAACATCCTTGTTTTTTAGAAAACTTTCTTTCAGTTTGGCTCTGCACTGAGCTTCTGATTTTGGGATGTCATAATCCTTTACTGAAAATGAAAAATAGAACATAAACGTAAGCCCTTTGATAGAGATTTTTAATTTGAACTTTTAATAACAAATTGCAGAGCTTTAATAGGAAATGGGTATAACAACTGATGACATAACAGGCTACAAACCAATGTAGGGAATTTGACGATACCATGCCTTGTAGAGGCTCAGTACCCTTGATCTAGCATCAGCCTGGGTCAAAGAAAGCACGGGCCTTACAGTTTTAGTGCCAACTTGTATAGCTTGTCTGGTCGACATTGTAATAATTTAATTTGAAAAACCAATATTTAAAAATCTTATTGCATCAATGTTGACATTTCTTTTGGTAGATTGTTCACGAATGACAAGTGACAAATGATTGACAATGACAACATATTTGACGTTATTCTTAGTGTTGCCAGAAGATAACTTCAATGATTTAATTGTTTTTAATAGAGGTGGATAACTTTAGAAACGTGTAAAACATGATACAGGGCTTCAAACACCATAACTTAGCAACGTATTAAATTACATCGATCCAAGAGAATATAATCACTCCGTTCGATGATAAATTAATAACCGGCCAAGTGCGAGTCACACTCGCATTCGCGCACTGAGGGTACCGAACTATGTGAGGATTATAAATATTATAATAATTAGTAGGTACAAAGTATAACTTCACTGAGTATAAGCACAATATTATATTTAATTAGGGTACCTTGAACTAGGCCATTATATGTACTACTTATTAAAAAAAATCTGGCAAAGGAAATAAACATTTATTCAATATTTTTTAAACCTTTTATGATTAACTGCTTAACGTATTTTAAAATAAGAATACTTAAGTGCACAATAACCGATAACGTTAAAAAATCACGACATAGCTTTGTACATGTAGTTACGATAACAACCATTTAACAACAAAGAATTATATATAGATAGTTTGGACAACTTTTTATAACGGACACGTTTTTGCTCCATGTTTCGGGGTAAGCTCCGAGCTATATGGGTTTATGAGGAATGTATCTTTCATGCGTCCAGGCATGTACGTGAAGAAAATGTCCCTGAAAAAGGATAAAACATCTTAGGTATTGGATTGCGTACAAGGATTTTTCCAAGTTGCTTCCGCTGACTGCCCGGACATTGTTGACTTTGCTCCTAAACCTCCGAATTGAATTCTGCCGATCAAATGGATCAAAAGAGCCAAATATCGAATTTCCTATCAGAAATTATACACAAATAAGTAGCCCAAAAAGATGTATAATCTCGATAACTCAACATTGGGTAAATTAATGGACCGACGACCGACCCCGACTTTCTAAAGGATGTCTCATATTTTACTGAATTTTATGAATTGTCTAGATTAAAATAAAAATTCATAAAATCCTCGATTGGTGACCGAGGAACCTATTTCAATTATTTTTGAGGTTCATATCCTAAAGGGTGCTAAAAGGGGCGTGGCCCCATTACTAAGCCTCCACTGACTGTACGTCTGTCCAGTCCGCCTGTGTGTGTGTGTGTGGGTTTGACTACGCAGATAAAATTTCCAGGGCTTGGCTTCCGTGTTACTCTATCACAGAAGATGAATGATGGCAAAAGCAAATTTTCGTCGACAACAGTTTCCTCATAGGTAGTAGGTACTACTCATGACGGTATGTACCTACCTGCTCGTCTCACGCGCTATGTTTGCGTAACTCTAATTAGCAAAGACAATTCATTTATAATAATTGGCAAAGACAAAAAATAACTTACAAAAACGATTTAGGGATGGGATATGCATCATATTTGGTCGTCGGCCACCACAGTCTAGTTTGGTTTAGTTGCTTTTGCCTGTTCCTCGAAACGAAATCGTCTAACAGTATCTCGAACTGAAAATATGCATTATGATTACGAAAATTCGTATGATAATTTCAATGAAAAGTAATACATATATATATATGGTCATTGGTCATACCTACTCGTACCTATATAGGCTATAATAAGTACTAATATTATAAATCAAAATGTTTGTTTGTGCCTCAACCAATTTCAAAATATTATCCAGAAATTCACGTATCTACAAAGTAAAAAATCCAAATAGAATCTTCTCATTCGAGAATTCTTTGTCCATTAGTGGGCCGTCGACGGGTTGAGAGGATGTTATAAACTTACCAACTTTTGTACAAAATGTCTATGGTGCCAGTTAAAATGGCCTAACTGTTTCAGTGTAAACGGTATTCTGTACGCTCGTGCTCTAAAGTCCACGTGTTTGAGGTCTACCCATCTGCGTTGACTTTGGTATAACAGTTTTTCTGAAAAAAAGAATTTTTAATAATAATAACTAATAAAGAATCACGAAGTTCACTAGACATCACTTGGCTAGATAAGCTCGATAGTGATGAGAAGGTCCTAACTTCTACCTTCCTCATCCTAAATACCTCATTGGTCTACAGTAGCTTTAGCTGTTTTTTTTTAATGAATAGCGAGCAAACGAGCAAGCGGGTCAGCTGATGTTAAGTGATTACCGCCGCCCATGAACACTTGTAGCACCAGAGGCATCACCAATGCGTTGTCGGCTTTTCAGGAATTTCTTGGTCTTCCCCTTTAATAACCCCATGATATGTGTGAAAAAAAATAAATGCTCTAGAATTTTTCCGTCAAGTTCAGTAGTAGCCGGGAGTTGAGAAGACGGCGGTGCTACTCATAAATATTATACTTAGATACTTAATTCCGATGTAAAGCACATAAAGCCATCTTCCACTCGTATCGGATTGTCCTTCCGTCCTATCGGACTTATCATAGTTCGATGGGATGGAATGAGCGAAGGGATGGAGAAAACCTATGTTTGTGCACATACTTGTGCACTATAATATCTCCTGTGTAATTGGCGTCCATTGAGTTATGTCGTCGAGATCGCGTCAGGTGATCTTTATAGTAACTTTTTACATCAAAGCAACTCCGCTACATGCCAGGGCAATGCAGAATAAACATTATATCCATGATGGTAGGTAATGTTTTTCGCCCAAACGCATCAATGAGCTGGCCCATCGTGTACAGTACACAGAGACTGATGTTGAGATGTTGAGTTTAATTACTTACTAGTATCTTCCGGTGTCAGTTTTCCCTTTATTCGTTTTCTGACCCATTCTTGAAGATTCGCCAAAAGATTGGCGTTAGGCAAATGCGGTATTAAAAGTGGCGTATCAGATAACTCTGCCAAAAATGCCTGCGAATAATAATGAAATACAATGTACCTACAAAACTCTGAGGAGGCGAGCAGGTGTGGGATTGTCTAAAATTGATTGCTATTATATGAGTATCGTGCAATCGTCCCTGATTAGCTGGTACTCTTTCGGTTAAAATGCAAGAACGCTATAAATTCAGCCAATCATCAGAGGTGATTGCGATCGTCACACTGGTTGCAGGAGGGGTGATATAGTTGGTCACTCACATACTACCGTAACAAAACGGTATTAAAGGGTTTTAAAAAGATTACCTACTCTATGTCACACTTCACATTTAAGGGTTCTCAGCCAAGAACCACGAATGAATTATGAATGAATGATGTGGACTATCCACATCAAGTGTTTGTAGCATCTAATTACTTTAAAAATAAAGAATGCTTACGGCGAGTAAATCTTTCAGTTTTAAACCAGATGGCGATATAGTTGGCATGGAAGGCTGAGGCTGCAAAAAAACTTTTCATGTCATAAAGACTAGGTAGGTACCTACTAAAAGTTGATACCTGCGACTTTTTTTATGTATTTATTCGGTTACAAGATAGATAGATCATATGGTATTCGATGACTGGAATCTTACTGGTAAATGGACTAAATAACTAACGCTAACGTGGACTTTCGAGTGGACTAACTTAGAAGACCCCTTCTACAGTCTGAACTAGTCTCTACTTCGAAGATGGAGGACAGTACTACTTTCTTCCGTCTGACATTCCTTCCTGAAGTAGGTATGTGCTTCAGAATATTCCACAATTTTCAAATAAATTGTTTGAGCTTTTGGTGAAAAATAAGAGGGCGGTGAAAAATACTAAGTTTGTATCATATTAAATAAGAGGGTGTTTAATGTGGAAGAAGTCATGTTAAATTGATTGCAGCAAATAATTACAGTGGGTTCGGTGGACATTAAACATTCTTTAACTGTGTCCTTAACGAAATCTTCCAATGGGTCAAACTGAAATATCTTAGCGTTGTCAATCCAAAAAGGGCCGTGTCTGTTCGGTGGATAGAAATATTTTTCTTGGCATTTTCCTTCGTTATGCAAGTCATAGAGATGGCCACATTTGCATCTCGATTGTTTTAGATGTTCCATTACTGAGTCTTCCCTGTAATGTAAAAACATTAGGTAGATACTTAGACGAAGAAAAATCCAATTTTTAAAACTTTTGTCCGTCTTGTGTTTGTTGCCGCTAATCTCGGGAACGGTTGGACCGATTTTGACGGGACTTTACTGGCAGATAGCTGATTTACCGGGACTAACATAGGCTACTTTTTTTAACCGATTTTCGATAAAGGAGGAGTAGGAGTTGTGTTTTTCTACTTATGTACATATATCGATATCTCCGTGATTTCTAAACCGATTTGCGTGAACCTTTTTTTAATCGATACAAAAACGTTGCAAGATGCTCCCATAAAAACTTCGGGTTCTAAGTCTTCAATCCTGACGCTGCAGGGGTACTGCCCCCTAAACTGTGGGGATGTAGGAACTGAATTCAAATTCAAATTTGTAAAGACTACATCGTTGAATTCCAGGACCCAACTCCTCAATCCTGATGCTTTAGGGGAACTGTCGATTGTAAACTGAAGAAGCGAAATCGTAGGCGTCCGCTAGTATGTAAATATGAGCCTTTATCTAAGAAGGTACCATTTCGCTAAGCAATCACATGTCGCATCACATATTTCTTGGACAACACGTGGAAACTTCCAATAACCAGTTATGATTATCATGGCTTCTCCGCCGGTTGAAGAAATTCCTCCATTTATTGGTATGTAACCAGTTGATAGAACAGTAACGTCTAAAAATAAAAATTATAAGACAGGTAGGTTCTCATGTACGTACTTTATAATGCAGAGAGAACACGAAGGGTTAAAAACAATTGGATCTTTATCATCACTACCAGAAAGTCCTCAATTAAGAATATTAAAGTTATTAATGTAAAAGTAATCCTTACTTAATATTATAAATGCGAAAGTGTTTTTTTTTTGGTTTGTCCTTCAATCACGCCGCAACAAAGCAACGGATCGACGTATTTTTTTTGCATTGGTCATCATTGGTTTAGTTGAGGACCGGGAGAGTGACATGGACTAACTACTTTTTACCCCAAAAATCAGAGTTCCCGCGGGATTTTAAAAACTCAATCCACGCGAGCGAAGCGGCTGGCATCAACTAACTAACTAGTAAGGAATAAAAAAAGAAATGTTTACTGTTTAAAAGATATCGCGGCTGATCTGCTACGAATGATACTCCACCCACTTGATACTGAACATTTTTATATGGTGCCTTAAATTTAGGTATAGCTCTTTTCTTCAACATTTTCTGTTTGCTCACCAAAGAAACTTTATTTGGGTTCGTGTTACCTAAAAAATATAATTAGTCAATCGCGTTGGTCCGGAATAGACAAAATAATTAATTATTAGGAAAAATTAACTATTTAACTAAATTTTGATTTGAACGGATATAGTCGAATCAAAAATTAAAATATTCAAAAATATTAAATACTGACGCAGTGTACTAGGCGGTTCCCAAAATTTATAATTACAAACTCGTTCGCTTTGCTGTTCCTTTTTGTTTCTTTCTTTACGTTTCTCTAGCTGTGAGAATTTAAAAATAATATTAAATACAAGGTTTTGTTCATAATTCAATCAAGGAAATTATTTTGGTGCTTACAAATGAATGATCTTTGCAAAGTTTCTCGTAGCTCTGAAAAATAAACGATTGAAATAAGAATAATAAAATGATGATTAGTTATCTAGTAAAATAGTAAAAACCTAGTACAAGTTTACGCTTCAAGCATGGTTTATTTAATTTCTGACCAAATGGTCTAGCCAACTAACAACATACATAATGTTATCTCAGTTAGTAAGTTCGTTAAGTCTTTTGTTTCACTATTTTTGCTTTAAAAATTAAAAAAATTCTACCTCTGTACTGCGAAGTCTCACTTTATATCCAAGAGGCAAAGGCTTTTCAGGCGGTTTCTTGTTCGAGTGAGTGCTGTAGCACGTAACGTAATTTTTTTGCAAATACTCGCCATAACGAGTATTCGGTTGGGTATTTTTTCGAGGTTCTATAATATTGTAACAAAAAATTTTTTATAAAATCCATAGTGACTTCCCTATCGCTATCTTAAAAATAAAGTTTTATATTGAAAAGAGTTAGGTTCTTGAGAATATTCAAATCAAGACTTAGACTAAATAGGCATTTGGCAAGCGCTCTCCATCATAGGCATCATAGGCTGCATCTTCACTTACCATCAGATGAGATTGCGATCAAGGGCTATCCTTTCATGAATAAAAAAAATCCACGAATTCAACGCGGAATTACGTCAACGTGGATGCAGTCGTGAGCAACATCTTTGAAGTCAAAAATATGGAACGCAAAGAAAAGAAGAGGAAAAACGTACGTACTTTTTTGAGGAACCACTGTAGGTATACGTGGTGTATGGGTTAACTTTTCAAGCCTCTCAACACATTCTGCTAAATCCACAAACACTAAGCACGACATCAAAATCATTGAGTTTATATCGTATGCTAAAACATTCACAAAGAAAAAATCAAATGACTATTAACAGCTGATCTGGCCATCACTTGTTGTTCCTTGAGTGTGATAATAAGATTAAAGTAAGTAAACTAACTAACTACTCTTAATTCTTTGACAGTGATTGTCTAGTAGTTGAGACTGCGGTCCTTTATTCGAAGGGCGACGAGTTCGATCCCGGACGGGTGTCCGTTTGTATGCGTTTACTTAGATACTTATGCTTCAACCTGCACGTCTGAAACACTCGGACACCTGTATAATGTTTTCAAGGGTGTGTGAAGTTTGCCAATTCGCATCGGGCCAGCAAGGCGGACTATGGCCTATAATAATTAATAACCCTTCTGAGAGGGCACCTGCGCTCAGTAGTGAGCCGTTGATGGGATGTTGATGAGAATGCTTCAACGGTGAAAGAAAACACCGTGAGGAAGAAAGCTGCACACCCGAGTTCTCATAGGCGTGTATTCTGCCAATTTGCGTTGGGCCAGCGTGGTGAGCAGCGTTAGGAAAGGGTTAAGTATTAAGGCCATATATAACCTTTTTATAACAGGAAACCTGCGCTCAATTAGAGGGCCGTTGATGAGTTGCTGATGATGAAGTAAACTCCTTCACCCAAAGTTTTTTCAGAAAGATTCGTTATGCTATTTGATGTTCTCAGTTGTTAATGCTGCTATGCCGTCCCAAGTTCACCGTCCAGGCGGTGAAGTCTTTTACCAATTCAACCAATCTTAATAATATTTGGCAGATACCTGCTATAAATAGCTATACGACAGGGTCGGTTTTTTAATCCCTAAACACAAGAATTTTCCGATTTATTTAGTGTAACTCACATGAAGAAAATATACCTATCTACGGTAGAAACAACTAGTTAACTAAGTAGGTACCGTAATACTTTACGACATTGCCCAAATTTCTTAAGTTATTTGATTTAGTATTATATATTTAAAATAATATTATTATTTTTTATTCGTGTATGTGTTTCACCACTGTTAAATTTCTTGCTCTTTTTATCTAATAAAAACCTGTACCAAGCTAACAGAAATTTATATGACAAAAAGTCAAATTTAGATAGCGGGCCAAAAACTAAGGACTTTTTACAAGTTTGCCCATTTTACTCAAACTGTCATAACTCCGCTATTTTTAACCTTATGATCATGAAACTTAAGATTATCTTAGAAAAATAGTCAGTGTAACATAGGATCTTGTTATTATACATGTAAATGTTCATATGATCTCTCAAAATTGGGTGGGCAAAGTCACAATCATCTTATTGTAATTTTTCATACTAATAAAACAATAAGCTAGGGTTGAACAATTTTATTCTTAACCAAAACTGTTCAAACAAATATTAAATTATCGGTATTATAAAGAATACGCTATTAAAGACATAACTTAAAAAACAATACTTATGTATTTATTTATTTTGTTACGAAATACAAATTATTCAAAAGGCAAAACATAACACGCTTAATAGGAACTTAATATTATGACGTGTGTGAAATTGATTATATTGAAGACAGCAGCTGACAAATTTTCAAAACAATTCTACGCAACTATTTTATAATATTATACGGATAAAATAGTACGAGTATTAAGAAAATGTGTATGTATGCTACCTATGCACGGCCTCATCCACTTTAGTGATTTTGACGGAATTTGGTATAGATTTGGTTGGAGTTTGGTATTTTGGTAGCTTGTATCCCGAAGGACATATTACATTTTAACCTGGAATGAAACCTGCGGACAGACGCGGGCATAACAGCTGATTATAGCACTATAACCATCGATGTATAATTTAACTATAACAGAAAATTCACGCTGTTACAATTACATGAACAATCCAAAGTTGAAGGTTAACTTCAATTTATTTTAACTTAATACTAATAAAACACTCTAATTAGAAATTAACAACAATTCAGTCAGTCTGTTAAATACATATACATAATTATTAAAGAAAATGAGATCTTGTAATTCTTAAACTAATTAAAGGAATTATAATAGGTATTCGGCAATAATTAAAAATGGAGTTGGAACTTGGAAGATATTGACTTTATCAACCGTTTTCAATATTTTTAAATGTAGTTACAGCGTCGAGGGTTAGTTAAAAAAAAATCTAGTCAGAAATTAACAATCAGTCTGTCTGTTACATCTACGTAATTAATTATTATACAAAATGAGATCTAGTAATTCTTAAACTAATTAAAGGAACTTTAATAGGTATTTGGTAATTAAAAACGGGGTTGGAACTTGAAAGATGTTGACTTTATCAACCGTTCTCAATATTTTTACATGTAGTTACAGCGTCGAAGGATAGTTAAAAAAAAATCTAGTCAGAAATTAACAATCAGTCTGTCTGTTACATCTACGTAATTATTATACAAAATGAGATCTAGTAATTCTTAAACTAATTAAAGGAACTTTAATAGGTATTTGGTAATTAAAAACGGGGTTGGAACTTGAAAGATGTTGACTTTATCAACCGTTCACAATATTTTTACATGTAGGTACAGCTTTGAAGGATAGTTAAAAAAATATAAAAACAAACTATAATTAAAAAAAAAATACGAGTACAACATGTTTGTGGTCACTAAATCGAAAAAATAATAGGCAAAATAAAATAATAGTCAATAGGTAAACGTTAGGCAAGCCAAGCTCCACCAAGACATAAATTATTGTATATTGTAAGAATTAAAGTTCATATTACTAAACATTATTTGTCCCCGTCTAGAAATATTTGGTTTAGGCAATACTATTTCCACATCATCACGGTTCACTTCACATACATCCTCTACGTTTGGGTAGGTGAAGATCATTTTGTCTTGTTTTGAGTTTTTTACTTTTCTTGTAAATTTCACTGTCGGGATACTATTTTTTATGAATAAAATAATACCAACAAAGTGCTTTAAGCTTTTTTTTGTCGCAAATTTCACAACAACCCAGTCATCTTTTTTAAAATTTATATCGGATGTGCAATATTTTACATTACTTAACCCAAATGGTACAGTGATACTATCTGGTTCCAAATTTTCCTTGTTCATTTCTTCTAAACATGCTGACACATACGCATCAAAAGATTCATATTCTGAGTCTGTCTCTGCGAGACTCAGATTTTCAGAGATTTCAGAGCTTGTTTCACTATAATTTACATTTTTTTTCGAAGTCAAATATTTTTCTTTCTTTTTACATTCTTTTTTTACATATTTTTTAGGCTTAACTATTTTCATTTGTAAAGCGGATTGCGTTATAACTTTAGTGTCTACTTTAATTGATTTTATTATATTGTTTAATTCTTTAGGAGTTACTTTTTTATTTGAGGTAATTATTGGTTTAGATTTAGATTTCTTTGGTCGTAAACACCTTGGCAAATCGTTTTCCTTGATGGCTATGAAACTATGATTCTGTGAATCCCTTTTTAAATTTTCATTTATTACACAGACGTTTGGTGATTGTGTGTTAGTATCGCATTCTAATGAACTAAAATACATGTTTATATAGTGCAAACAAAGTACGTCAAGTCTGTCTGGATTATTAATGAACGTTGCATCCTGTGGTTTCAGTGTCAGGTTTACACAGCTGATGTTTTTATTTGGTGGTACATCCTGTTTAACCTTTTTAATAGCTTCTGTTTTTCTTGTTACTTCACCTGTAATTTCATTCAATACATACGTTTCATTTTCTATATTCAACATCATATTCTCTTCTGTCTCTTTTTTTTGGTTCGTGTCTATTGTTTCTTCACTGTAATCGCTCTCTGCCAGTCCATCATTAGTATTTCTTACGGATACCTTTTTTCGTTTTGTTCGTGGACTATTTGTTTTAGCCGAGATATCGTCAACACATACTGATTTTCCAGGTTCTGTACGTAATTTCTTGCTTCTTTTCACTTGCATAGGATTAGGGGCTCTTGTCTCTTTGAGATATTCTAATAATGTTGTATCTATGGTATATTCCGTAGCATCAAAAATCTCAGGGATTCTCTTGAACACATTCCTTGGATTTAAAGGCCATATTCCTGTGGCTCTGAAGCCGCTTAAAATATTATTTTTTTCCCTATGTTTCATATTTTCTAATAATTCTGTCAGTAGCTTTGGAAAGTGTTTTTTATTCAAGGTGCTTTGTCCTGGATTCTTGAATTTGTAGTCAAGCAGTATCTTTTTCCATTCTCTTTTTAATGGACCAAAATACGCCACGTCGAGCGGCTGTGTCAGGTGAGTGGAGTTAGGTGGTAAAAATACTAATCTAATATCATGTTTTTGACATAACTCAACAACTTCGACGTTTATATGAGAAGATAAGTTGTCACCAATTACTACTTTTGGTCCGGGATTTTGTTTTGCCCATGGAACGATTATGGTTTTAAAATAATCTTCGAAAGAAGCAGTATCAAACCATCCGGATTTCGAACAACTGTACCGTGTTCCATCTGGTCCTCCTTCAAGCCACTCAGAATATAAATTCGTGGATTTATAAACCACATATATTGGTAGGCACGTTCCTGCTGCGCTTGCAGTAAACATGACTGAAATGCAACTTTTAGTGCTATTCAAAATCCTCTCAGGGTGTTTGACGCCCCTCCGAAAAACACACTTTGACGTGCCCGGATTGTCTGACAAATTAGTCTCGTCGTAGTTCAATATGTTGGTTTGTGGTACATCTTTAAGCGTTTCGCTTAAATTATCAAAGAATTGTTCCAATTCTTGTAATCCTTTCTCAGCCCGTACTTTTTTTATATTTTGAGTTGTTCTGATAGTCAATTTCGAACGATGTCTGTTCAGAAACCCGTCCACCCACGTATCACTAGGCAATTTGCTACCAAACAAATCAGTGCGTGAATTTTTTTCTAAATATTTAAAAACTAGCACTTTTACGTCCATTTTCGTCATGGGGCTGCCGTAATCTGCTGAAGCTATCAATACGTTTACCAGTTTTTCTTCTTCTTCGTCAGTCAATTTTGTTTGTCCTCCAACCGATTTCAAGTGTACGTTGTTGACTTTATTTAAAATAGTCCGACGTGGGATCCCGAACCTCTTTTCGGCCTCTCTACTCGACATCGTGTTATTTTTAACATATTCAACTGCTAATTCCAAGATTTCCTCTGAATAATCTTTATATGTCCTCGATCCTATTAATTTTCTTTTTTTTTTAGTGCTATTAAACTTATTCATTCTGAAACATAAATAAAGCAAACTTCAACAAAGTTAATTTCGATGCTTTATCGAATTATGTGAAAGTTTACTAAAATATTATGAAGGATAGTTACTGAACTTCCTAATAAAGTATAAAATTTATGATAATAATACAGCGCGAGTCTTTGTGCGAGCGTAAATTCCGTCATTTTAAGTTTCCTTAATTTTAAATATTTTCATCTGTAAATATTATGAATTTTCATTTAAAAAAATTTTTACTTGAAAAAAATTAACGTAATCTGTACAAAATGTTCTTCAATGTGTACTTTCTCATATCAACAGCAGGTTGTTCAAAACGAATGTAAAAGAAAATAACTAGTTATCTCATTTCTGATTTTATGTTGAGGTGACAGCCCTAATGTTAATATTTTGGTGGGCAAAGTCGTAAAAAGTGTTTCAGAAAAACCATTTGACATTGCCCACCAACATATTTCTATAACTAATTGAGCTTCTGTGCTGGTAATTCGTTCATTATTGTTTATATGTTACCAACTAACTGTGGTAAGAAAATTACTTACCTGCTGCACTTACGAAGCGAGTTAAAAAAAAAGTTTTTCACACGGATTTTGGCCCGCAAATTACACCACCAACATTGAATCGTGCTCACTGCTAACTGAATTGAAATTGGTGACAGTTGCTTATGAAGTATTGCCAGACACATACTCAAATTTGTACCACAGACAAAATAATAAACCCAACTTAAAAATGTTTCCATATTTTTCAACATTTGTAAAAAATACCGAGCTGGGCAAAATCAGATTTGTTGGGCAATTTCATAAGGTATTACGGTAATCATTACGGCAACATCATGTCTTCTACTCAAGAGATCTCAGATCCCATAGATATGAAATTCGGCACTGAGGTAGTATAGTATGGTTGTATGCATTAGTTGCATTAATACGGAATGTTCTGAATTTCGAATTTTCGCCATCTATATTGAAATAGGTATGAAGCCATCTACAGATTCTTGGGATTTAGTGGTAAAAATGTAAAATAAGTAGATTTACCAGCACGTAATTCACTTGGAGGTTTTTTATAGTACGCAGTGTAAAGGTTCCATATGAAAACTCCGGGATCTTCGACTGAATCGTTCATAGCCCTCATTAATGTTGCTCTAGGGATTTTTAACGTTATTCCCAGGTCAGATAAGGATTTTCGTATTCTCGCTGGCAGGTCTTCGAGCAGGTCTTGGTGTATATTTGCTTTTAAACTACTGAGAACTTCTCTTTGGCTGCTTGAAAGCTCACAATACCAAGATGGACCCACTTCGCGGTTTAATCTTTTAATTTTTCGTTTTTCTTTAAATGCAAAATAAAAATCTTAATTCACGCTGGTTTAGACGGGCACCAGTCCAGTAGGTACCTTGAGATTCCTATATTTCAAAGAACCGATAGACGTTGGATTTCCATTTTAGTAGTACCTAAATCCCTAACTACCTATCCCAAATCTATTTAGTAGTTCTTCCAATTATTACATCTTATTATGATGGGTAGGTTAGATTAGTTATGTGTTTTTAGTTAGGTAAGTAGCTACTGGGTAGTTAGATCTGTCCTCTACTAGGTATTAAGTAGAAGGTAATTGTTGTGTCTGTCCGTAGGATGCTTGTCAATTGACAAAAGTAGATACATACAACAACTATTAGGTACAGGCCAACTAACTCGCCCGCACAATCAAAAACTTACGTTCACAATAGTAATAATATTTTAAATCTTTCAAAAACCGAAGCCATTTGCCGACTTTCTCGTTATATGGCTTCTTATCAACGTTTTCTCTCATCTCTCTTTCTAAGTAAACCCATACTGGCTCCTTGTGATCGTAGATTTTCTGCCAACATTGCAAAATTAAACGATAAATGGGCGTCAGGGTTCGTACACGAGACCCTGACCGCGCGTCTCGACGCGACGATGCTCATACTTTTGTCGATAGTGATATCAATATAGAACCTCCATGCTACACCATAAGGTACAAATTTCCGTGAAAGCGCGAAAGCGACCTAGTGTCGAAGTAGGGCTCGTTACGCCGCCCTAGTCGCTGCGTCGCGATGCGCCTCTCGCTGCGCGCTCTCGTGCTTCTTCAAGCATCTGCGCGCCTCGTCGCGTCTCGGTGTGTGCTGACCCTTACATTACCTACAAGCTAACGGCTAATTAGGAGGTACTGAAAAACCTACCTACATGTTCGACGCAACCTCAACCTAATTACCTACACTTAACCGGGTGTTACTCGAGACATTCCTTAAACTGTATTCATAGATTTAAGATTAGTCTCCGCTGGTCGCTGGTCTATGAATGAGCAATGTATGAGTTAAGTAATTATTATCATTAAAATCCTTATTAACTTAAGTTTACTTGTACGTACTTTTTTCTTTAGAAATTGTTGCAAAGTGGGGAGTTTATATTTTCCCATTTTAAAAAATTACCCTAAATTTTAAAACCTGTAATTAAACAAAAATTTTCATAAACTTATTCAGACACAAAATTTTGACAATTTCCAATGATTGACATTTATAATTAAGACCTATGGTTACAAAATTTAAAAATGGAAAAGCTTATTAAGAAAACCAACCAGCATTATGAAGGTCTTTTGCAGATCACAGTGCAGTGCAAAGCAATAAAAGGCACAGTTCTCTGACTTGCTACTCAAATGTGACTTTTTATTTTTTGTAAAATCATAAGTTTAATGGTAACTTTTACCACACACAAAGTATTAAGTTTATTATGTTCTTCTATATATATACTCTATAATGTAGTCCTCTATACCATAATTTGTGAGATGTAAAGTGTATTAGCTTTTAATAAGACAAATTATCCCTTATTATTAATTTTTAATTTGCATAGATTTAGTTTTTTCTAATATATCTCTATATGGAGGATTTATAGGGCCTTGTATGGGTTCCTTGTACTCATATGTACTTTGGCCTTCCAATAAAAGAGGATATGATGTATCAGAATCATATGCACTTAAGTCTCCGCATGCATTAAATGGTACAATGAATCTGTTTGGTCCAGTAAACTGATTAAAATCGCAATATTTGTGATCTAAGAGTGGATGTACCATAGTGGGTGTATATCCTTCTGGTGGTTTATAATTCTGGCATATCACAAAAGCCTCAATACTTGAATTCCTTGAACTTCTTGGTTTTGAAACTGTCACATATTCAAAAAATAGTTTGAGTTGAGAGTACAGAAGAGTTACATCTTTCCCTCTGAATATTTTTGCCACAAACACTCCACCAGTCTTTAATACATGGGTTGTTATGTTCAAAGCTGCAAGGAGAAGTTGTGACTGTACATATTCATCAATGTCATGTAGTCCTGTGACATCCGGTGCTCCATCACATACAACTAGATCAGCTTTCAAACCTTCAAATTCTTTGATAATTTCATTAGCTGTGGATACTTTTGTAATGTCACCTTGTATTTGCTTCACTCCTGGTAGCGCCGCCATCGCCTGCAGATCAACTGCCACTATTTTGACGTCATCAGCGTTGTCTGTATTCTGCCTGAGCTTCTTCGTCAGAACTTGACTCCAGCTGCCTGGTGCAGCGCACAGATCAACTGCACGTAGTACGCCGTTAAATATGTTGTACTCATCATTTATCTGCAGGAGTTTAAAAGCACTTCTAGCTCTCCAACCTTCTTCCTTCGCTAGTCTATAGTAAATATCCCTTTTGTCCTTTGAAGTTTTCCCCATATTAAATTAAATGTAGGTAATAAAATATAAAAACATAAGGAGCATGGAGTAGACTGAGCCCAAGAATCTTTTCTGGTCTGTGGCCCAAGATAATATAATCACATAATCACCAAAGAGAATGTAATCACTCCGTGATAATCACAGATGACAGAAGATTACTATGGAAATGGAATTATGGATAGTTATGAATATTTACTTATTATAAGGTGGCAGACCCAATTATGGGCACTTTAAGAGTTTATCTTATTTCAAATATGTTTTTTAAGTATAAATTTAACCAAATTCTATAAATCACTGGGTTCATAAGGTTACTTGTTTAATAAAATATATAATTAAAGAAGATATTGAAATTTTTTTGTTTAAATCAACTAGAATTTTAAATAAGATTGAAAAATGACCCAGTCCCCAATTATTCGCACATTTGTTACCAGTTATGGGCACAAAATTATCCAATTATCAACACTCAGATTTTAATAGAGTTTAAGGGAAATATAACGCTAGGCTACCTACGGAAGTCTTTTAGAAAATAGATTTTATTACGAAATAATATACGGAAATTCTTATACAAACTGTAGGTGACTTAATTTTTTTATATTTATTATATTTAAAACAAACACCCTTACATATTTAATAAGAAAACGTAAACATAGTCTTTATCAAACGGCAGACGTCCACAGCTGGACAAAGGTCTCTTATATGGACTTCCACAGGCCTCGGTCTTACGCTACCTGAATCCAGCGACTCTCTGCGACTCGTTTGATGGCGTCGGTCCATCTAGCTTCCCGGTACGGGATCGCTACTCCAACACCATGGGATCCCATCGACCATCAGCTCTTCGAACTATATGCCCGCCCATTTCCACTTCAGTTTCGCTTAGCTATGTCCGTGACTTTGATTCTCTTACAGATATCCTCATTTCTGATATGATCTCGTAGGGATACTCCGAGCATAGCTCTCTCCGTCGTCTGCTGAATGATTATTGTTTCGTGATAAATAACTGCCCATAGAACTTCTCAACCTCTCTCCATACCTCAGGTGGAGAAGAAACGTGACAGCCTTCGTCAGTTTTCAGCTACGTCAGCTGGCTCTGTCCGATAGATAGATCTCTCACGGACACTTTGGAATGGAACTTCTGTTCCACTAGATGGTATCTTTAATACACTTGGTATTCAAGGCCCGCAGGTCGCGAGTTCTTTTCTTAGAGATCTGCCTATTAACCTACCAGTAGGCATCCGCGTCTGCTGACGACTGAAGTCTCATGTCTTGTCTGTCTTCCATCAGTTTGAGAGTAAGGTCAGAGAACTTCTTGGTCCTTTTCGTGTGATGGGTCTTCAAGAATTTAGACTCCAGAGTATGGACAGTTTACACACACGTTAAGATCGTCTACAGACTCCCAGTCTGCTAGGGAATCGAATCGCTTCGGAGTGTTAATAAACAGGAAAATCTCCAAATTTTGTAACCAGATACTGATACCCCTTGTTTTGCAATGAAATAACGGGAAAGTTTCATTTACTTTTTGAATTAGTAACTAATAATACTTAGAAAATCAATTGAAAACAATTATATTATTAAAACTCAAATAAAACCACAGTTAAATCATTATTAAGTAAGTACTGACCCTTAACGTCGATGAGTCAAAATGGCCGAAAAACTTCAGGAACTCCAGAACGATATCTTTCAACTACGATACTGACGTCATTTTAAAACTTTCCAGATTAGAAAGGTTTCGATTGTGAAAAATATGAATTCCCCTAAATATTTTTTAATCTGAAAATTTAAAAACCACAATCAGAAACTTATATTTTAATCTTTTTTGCCAAAGTGCGAATAAACTGGTGCAGTGCTAGCTATTGGGTTGGTCACCCTACCTATATTGCAAGAGGCAGAACTTCAAACCATAGACTACAGAAGGACTACAGTATTATAGCTTCCACAAACATATATTGTGATAGCTTCAAACAAAGATTTTTCCCAAGAGAATGTATTAGGTACTCCGTTTTAGGTTTTTCGAGACATTCTTGGAATGGCTTATTTTAGCCAACTTCATAAACAAACATTACTACCAACCGTAGAGAGAGAAGACATAGAGTCAGTGACGATTTCTTTCTCACTCACACTAAAAAGAGAGCAGAAATAAAGTTATTAATGTGATAAACAGAGACGCAGCTACCCAATTTTTTGTCCCTCATCGTGTAACCAGTTTTTTTCAAGGTCGACACACTTTTGTGCCAAACAAACTGACAGTTAATAAGAAAATTTAGTATCTATGTGTGTTGCCAGCTTTAGGTACCTATACAATGTCCCGATTTTCCCTATCCTACTTATATTATAAATGTGAAAGTTTGAATGTATGTATGGCCATCCATACATACATCCAAATTTCAGCCATATCGGTTTAGTGTGGCGTGATTGAGTAACAAACATATGGATGTTTGTTACTCAATACGCCACACTAAACCGATATGGCTGAAATTTGGCACGGAGATAGGTTTTTTTTAGTAATGTCCTCTGACATACCGTAACGGCGGGTTACTTTGGCTACTTTTTCAATTTTAGGGTTCCGAAAAAAACTTCGGAACCCTTATAGGATCACTTCGTTGTCCGTCTGTCTGTCAGTGTGTCACCACCGTTTTTTTTTTAATTTTTGTTGAAACAAAATAAAGTCGTGATGGAAGAAATGAATATTATGAGAAAAGAAAAGAAAGATGATGGATACTAGAATATAATATATGTCGGCGATGATTAAAGTGTATTCAGTTAGATAGTGTCGGTTACTGTTCTGAATCATCCTGAAGTTTCGTTCGAATGTCCAACGACCAGTCGAGAACTGTTGGCGATCTTAAGAATTATTTTATTTACAAAGTTCTTAATTTTTAAAGCCATTTTAAATAGCTCGAGGCAGATTTTTAATGTTTTTTTTAAATAATTATTAACTTAAACTATGAAGAGTTGCAGTTTTATACGACTGCCTGAAAAAAGGAATATACTGTTAATTTCATTAATGATGATTTTGATGACTAAATATACAATTTTTGTTGCTTTTAATTCAATAGCATTACTCGATCGAAGGAAAATTTTAACTGTTCATTAAAAATTATTTTGTGTAACATTCTTACTAGTAACGAAAAAAAATTTTCCTTTGTGTTACATACATCTTTTTTCAAAGTGACTCACATATGCTAAATTTCTATTCGGCATTTCAATATTTTTTTTAAGGAGCAAATAATTATCTAGTGAATTGGTCCTATGAAACTACATTAAAAAACTTTAGTAAAAAAAAAAATATTTTTAAAAAACCGACTTACGTGTACAAACTAAAATTATTTTATACTTTTAAATGGTGGTTGAAGTTAATATTGTGTGCAATAAAGAATAATAAATTCTTTATTGCACACAATATTAAGATATATGTAAAAAATAGAAGCTTACCCTAATAGGTATGTCTCTCCCAGACAACCTTATATGTGTAGGTATGTTATTTAAAAAATAAAACAGTTCAGCATCTGTTTTGTCGTTTTATTTAAAAATCCTGGGAAGAATTTTCCATCTAATTTGGGGTACTAGGGGAGTGCAGTTATTGTGGCAACATTAAACTCGAACTTGTCATGTGACGTCATCGTTACGTCATGTTATCTCTATTTCAGTCGCGGTTACACAGTACCTTGGTCTATTGCCTTCTCTGTCTACGCTACCAACCAAATACCAATAAGAATTTGTCAAAGCTAAGATAATATACCTGTACCTATCGATAGGTACGTTTTATCGATATTTAGGTTTTATCATTATGTCTGTGGGTTTTATCTATATCGACAAAAGCAGGGATGTGCCACCCACGTGCCACCAAATCTATTGTTCAAAGCAAGTTCAAAGGTAGGTCTTGTGTATTGCAAAGATCGGCAGCGGTTTGTACGTGGGTATAGTACTTTTTGGTTGAATTTAGGATTTTAGTTGATACGATTTTTTCATACGATCTTAGTACTCGATTCAATGGTTTCCCTCTGGTTTTAGCAATTTTGGTAGTCTACTAATTCAATGGCATCACAATTGTTTTCTGATGATTTGCCACTGACACATCTAGCTTTGAATCTAGCTTAAATAAACGTTTTTAATATGTAGTTTTCTTTGAAACTCATTTCGGCAAACGCTTTTTAAGCTAATGGCAATACCGAGGTATCATGGAATTACAATCCAATTATAAAAAAACGAACGACCATTGTGAATTTAGTAGACTACGAAATTTTGGACCAATGATAATTGAATTGTAATTGTATTGCAGTTCAATGACAATGACATGTAAAATAGCAGACTTAGAGCCCTAGGTGAAAATCACATCCTGTTGAATCGATTCAAACAATCGGTACATCGTATGACTATGAATCGATCTCCTGGAAGATCGATTCAGATCGGGAATCCCTAATAATAATATTTAATTGTATTATTATAATTGTAATATTTTGTGAGTACCGATGGGGCTGACATGAAGGTCACCTTCAAAAGCCCCTTATTAAAAATGAGAAAAAAAAACAATAATAATAATATTTCGCATTTTATAATGGTTTAATTTCATTTTCATTGTGATTCTATTCTCTTGGTTTTCATTCATTTCCAGCCTCTAGAAACTCTCTTACATGAACAATTTGTTCCTTTGGGTTAGACAACATGCCGTAATTAACGGGTGACGTCATATTGCCAACATAAAAGTCAGGGTTCCCAACTTAGGGCTTTTAGCCCCAAATTTAGGGCGGAATTTTGCTTGTTGGGATTTTTTTAGGGTCCAAAAATATTTAGGGCTATTTTTAGGGGCATAAATAAATTTTCAAGCGTCACATAATTGACTGACCAAAACGAGTAAATAAAGCGAAACGTCTATGATATTTCGGAATAATATGCTTAAAATCGTTTTAGCTAAAGCGTTTTGAAAATATTTCAATACATTAGCGTTGAGCACGCTTTTTCGATATATAATATAGTGAAAAACAAATTACGAAACCGATTTCCCTTTTCATTTTAAAACGTGATGGTGGATCTTGCGTTACTTTTACTCCATCTCCAAAAAATGTTACACTTATAATGTAAACATATTGTATGACTATAAGAATTCCGAATAACAGAGGCGTAACTATAGGGTGGCATTTCGGCAAAATGCCACGGGCCCCAGCTGGAAGGGGCCCCGGTCAGACCGAGCCAGAAGCACAAGATGATCCTAACATTTATAGCCATTCCTGTGGCTACGGCTAGCCGTAGTCGGCACTAGTACCGAGCGATCATTTTCAAAATTAAAATTGATATAAAATAAATTTTTTGGGACAAGAAAACGCCAAAAGTACAGGACTATGTCAGGGTTTCCAACTTAGGGCTTTTAGCCCCAAATTTAGGGCGGAATTTTGCTTATTGGGATTTTTTTAGGGACCATTAAAATTTAGGGCTATTTTTAGGGGCATAAATAAATTTTCAAGCGTCACATAATTGACTGACCAAAACGAGTAAATAAAGCAAAATGTCTGTGATATTCCGAAATAATATGCTTAAAATTGTTTTAGCTAAAGCGTTTTGAAAATATTTCAATACATTAGCGTTGAACACGCTTTTTCGATATATAATATAGTGAAAAACAAATTACGAAACCGATTTCCCTTTTCATTTTAAAACGTGATGGTGGATCTTGCGTTACTTTTACTCCATCTCCAAAAAATGTTACACTTATAATGTAAACATATTGTATGACTATAAGAATTCCGAATAATGTAATTAAAATTAAGTTATATTATTTTTATTTACCTCAATAAAACGGGAAACTCATTTAAACATAAGCCTTGAATGGTAACAAGATACAGGGATTTTTTTGGGGCTTTTGAATATTGCATTTAGGGTTATTTAGGGGTATTTCATGTTGATGTTAGGGCTAATTTTTTTTAGGAGTTCGCAACCCTGCCACAGACAAGGCTAGAAAAATTTTGTTTGAAGTTCCGCCTCTTAAAACGGAGTGATTACATCCTCTTGGTTGATTTCGTATTGATTTCGCAGGTGTTTAGCCGTGTTTACTGTCTAGCAGTATTTTACTCAATTTTACAGTTGTTTACAGTTTGATTAAATTGGATTGTGTTTTTTATACTGAAAACATGGATATATATTTTGAGTTGAACAAATTACTTATCTATTGTTTAGGAGAATGGAAGGTGTTACTATTTTTTAATTTGGTGTTTTTCGTATATTTCTACTATACAAATACGTTTGATTATTTTAAAAAACGTGGAATAAAATATTTAAAGCCTACAATTTTCTTTGGGAATATTTTGGATAGATTACTAGGTAAAAAGTCTTTTATCATGTTTCAATTGGATACTTACAAATACTTTAAAGGACAACCATTTGGTGGTAAGTTTGAAAAGGTTTATTTGTAAATTATATATTTGTCGCAGTAAGATGGTTAAAGCCGTGATATAGTAATTATATCCCTATGGATATAGCTATTATATGAACAAGATCTAGAATATAACTTACTATATAATCTAATGAAATAAATTATTTAAGCATAAATTAAAAATAAATAGAATATGTAATTAAATAAGGTCACTATGCCCCCTTAAGTACAAAGCTGGCACCATAACGAATGCTAGAACCAAATTGTGAAATGATTATGTGAATTTTTTCATTCATTCATCTCAACCCATTGCCAACCGACCACTCAACATTGTTCTCTTTGATGAGAAAAGTGCAGGTAATATCTGCTTAAAACATTTTGTAGGTATCTTTGAAGGAAGAAGACCAGTTTTGTATGTTCTTGACCCTGATCTTATAAAAGCCATTACAATTCGTGATTCTGACCATTTTTGCGATAGAGCTATCCTTCCAACCAATGAACCTAAATACATTAATAGGTCTATTCTGCACTTAAGGGTAAGAATATTATTTTTTATATACAAAATAGCTAACTACTATTTAAGAATCACACCACACCATTACACACACCACTTTGTGATTCAAAGTTGTTTTTATTTTATGCAGATAATGTGTAGATTTATATAGGTTACTGGTTACCTAGAGCCAAAAAGTGATAGCTTTTGATATTTTGTCCATACAACAAATGTAACACTCTGTATTTGAGTCACTCTTAGTTGAAAAGATACAGGTATTGTCCTAAATGCATTAAATCTGTTACTGCACAGCGTTGCCCTAAATACTCGCTCAGTAACCAAATGATTCTGATACTAAGATATTGCATGTTCAGTAGTACCCAGTGTCCCAAATTTGCTGAACATTGTATGCTATATTTAAGTCGCACATTATATACTCAGGTGCTAACTCACTGCACGCATTGATGGACCAAAGTCAGACATTGTAATGTACAATATTATACATTTGCCAGTATTATAGTAGTTCAAATATCATATTTATTATTTCCTTAAGAATACTTCTTAGGCCTTAAAATGACTTCTACATTCTAGGGTTCAGAATGGAAAGCTGTACGCAGTTTGGTGACACCAGCATTCAGTTCAGCCCGCTTGAAAAATATGTTTCCGTTAATTCAGGAATGTACAAACCAATTAATCAATTTCTTAGACAAATATAGTAAGTAGCTCGCACAAATAAAGTAAGTAGATCTCACAAATATAGTTAGCAGCTCTAGTAATTCTGATTAAATAGGGGGTAAAAGTTTGTATGAAAGTCTTGTCATTTTCAAGTTATACTCATGAAACTTTGTATATGGGCTTTAAATTCAAAAGGTATGATATTGTTTTTATTTGTTTTAGATAATTCTGATGTTGAGGTAAAGGATATGATGGTGCATCTAACACTGGAAATAACAGGGGTGTGTGCGTTTGGAATAAGCACTGACACACTCAAAGATGAAAATGCAGAATTCAAAAAGGTAAGCATGGATTCTTGTCTTCTTATTTTGTACAACGCTTTTTCTAAATATAAAAGCAATATAACTCTGGGAATGCTTTTCCATCATACATCAATGCATAATATTATGTAATATACTTGACCTTGATTAGAATCACTTTATTTTCAAAGCCTCATGGCTTAAAAGTTAAGCTTTGAATGTTTATACATTCAAAGCTTAACTTTTTCCATCAATGCTAAGTTAAGCAATAAAACGATTGTTGAATAAACATCTTTCTCTTTTAGATTGCGATGGACTTCAATAAGATGTCAGTTTCCAAAAGGCTGTTGTTGTTTTCAATTTTATTATTTGCACCTTCACTGTTGAAATATATTAATATATCATTTTTTAATTATGAAGCAAATAAAAAACTTGCATCAATACTGCGGAAGACCAGATCTGAAAGGATATCAACAGGAACTAGGTAAATTGCATGAAAATCAGCGTTAAAAACGAGTTTGTCTTTTTCGCTCTATTTATGTACATGGGAGTCATATATTTCTTTGCGGTATCTGAGTTGAAAATTAGTTTTATGATGGTCACCTGTCACCTCCATGGTAGTTTAATTTTTAATGTCCTGTTCATTCATTGTTGTAAGTAGTTTATTTTGAAAAGATGTACCTACTTACTTACCTAACAATTAAAATGTATTATCGCCGAGCGAATTTTTTGGCATCGGACAATTCTAGCACATATTCATGCACAATGATCACGAACGTGTTCATAAATAGTGTATAATATAGCCATGTATAATCGTGTACTTAATTACGCATGTTAGTTAAGTACGTCAAAATTTGGCCGAAAATATTCTCGCGCATCCGTAATATTATGTCTTGTACGGCCACTTTAAGACGTGTGTGCTCTATGGATTTATTGTAATATACCTACTAGCTTTTGCCTGAGGCTTCGCTCACGATAAGTTTGTTTTCAAACCCCTATTTCATGTTAATATTTTTCGTTACAGAAGAAATGATTTTCTCCAACTTTTAATTGATGCTTCCGTATCGGAGAAAGAAGATGTGGCTGACACTAAAAGCGAAAGACGTAAGTTCCAAATTTAAATTAATAGCAAACATACTTATGTTTTTATTAATATTGAGTTAATTAAACAGAACACAAAAAGGTGTATAGGATCTGCACAATCGGCTGATAGATTGAGTCAATAAATGCTCAGGCACATATAAATACAGGCAGCACTACACAGTAACTAATGCTCGTATTTATATTTTCGCTTCTACCTACTACTTGCTACCATTCTGGTACGATGGCGAGTAAAACTGATTTGGGGTAGGCTTTTACATTAAACCTAAGCACGAACATTTTAATTTTCGAATAGTAAAGGTGAAGTTAACGGCAATGTATGATAATGACAGGACCGCTGCTGTCATTTTCATACATTTCTTGCTGGCGTGCTTAGGCTACCGGCTGACTGTCATACTAAAAAGTATATCATCGTCACGACTGTAACTGTAATGAGAAGACATCTGGGCCCCAAGTCTGCTATTTTACATGTCATTGTCATTGATCCGCAATACAATTACAATACAATTATCAATGGTCCAAAATTTCGTAGTCTACTAAATTCACAATGGTCGTTTGATTTCTTATAATTGGATTGTAATTCAATCATACTTCGGGATTGCTATTAGCTTAAAAAGCGTTTGCCGAAATGAGTTTAAAAAAAAACTACATATTAAAAACGTTTATTTAAGCTAGATTCAAAGCTAAATGTGTCAGTGGCAAACCATCGGAAAACAATTGTGACGCCATTGAATTAGTAGACTACCAAAATTGCTAAAAGTAGCAATTGGGATGTCATTGATAGGCAATGTAACTACAATTGCAATAGCAGACTTGGGCCCCTGGTGCTGCTGCGCTACTGTCGCGCTCCTAGCGACCATATTTGAAAGCGCACTTACAATCTTTTCATGGAATAAAAAAACACTACTCATTTTCTAGATTTGGACGACGACACGGTAGATGCGCAAGCGTTGATCTTCCTTATAGCTGGATTCGAAACTACCAGCACGTTGCTATCCTTTGCTATTTACCAGATGACAATACAACCAGAAATACAGAGTAAATTAAGAGATCACATACAGGAAATTACAAAGGGCCAAGATATTTGTTATGATCATCTTGTACAGTTGGACTACCTTGATGCGTTCGTAATAGGTATTTAAATACCACTACCCCAATATTTAAGAACATATTTAATTCGCACACCTAGATACAATAGTAAATGGAAAATCGTGTGTCATGTTAATAAAATTGAGTCTCATAACTTCACTAACAAAAGATTCGAGAAAGATTTTTTCGTTTTACGAACAGAGACCTTTTTGAGTTGTCTCTTTTGATCTAGGTATGCGATATTATAAATTAATTGACTTACGTGAGAATTATACTTTGTAGTAGAAGTTAGGATTTAGGTTTTTACCTCATCATACCATTAGATACCATTTGATTTTTAGTGTTTTAAATACCTTTTATTTGAATACGAAGTCTAAATTATTGATATTTTAGAAGTTAAAGTTAAAAGACGGCAGAATTTGTCGACAGAAAAACGATTACAAAAATCGATCCTAAGCTCTCTGAAAAATGAGCATTCAAAGCTCACTTCCTCAAGAAAACTACGTACTTAAATCTAAGAAAAATAATACAATTTCAAAAACTCGATTTCAGAGACCCTGCGGATGTATCCCCCCGTGGCCAGAATTGATAGGAAATGTACAAAACGGTACACATTGCCCGGTACGTCGATACGCCTTAAAAAAGGAGATTTCGTCGCGATACCTGCATATGGGATTCATATGGACTCAGATATATACCATGAAGCAGATAAGTTCAAGCCGGAAAGGTTTATGCACGAGGGGAAAAATGATATACCCTCTCATATGTTCTTGGCGTTTGGCGCTGGTCCTAGGAATTGCATTGGTAAGTCACATTAAAATGCTCTTTAATAAATTGCAATCTCTCTTAACTCTTCTGTTGTTTGTTTCAAGATATATTTGCCTCTAATTTTAACTCTTTATGTTAACTTAGAATAAAAGTTAACATAAAGAATTAAAATTTGTTAATTATACCCTTATATATGTGACTTCTTAACTCTGTCTCTGGGTCTGCCTTGAATTTGAGCAGAGTACGATCGATAGTTCTGCCTCAAAAATTGTTAATCTTTTAATTTAATAGGTACAGTTATTTATGCGAATATATTATAAGAATTACATTTTTATAGGTAAGTTTTGACGACCTCCCTGGCGCAGTGGTCTTATAACTGGGAGGACTCGGGTTCGATTCCCGGCGGGGGCAATTTAGGAATTTATAATTTCTAAATTGTCTCTGGTCTGGTCTGGTGGGAGGCTTTGGCCGTGGCTAGTTACCACCCTACCGTCAAAGACGTGCCGCTAAGCGATTTCGCGTTCCGGCACGATGCCTTGTAGAAACCGATTAGGGGTATGGGTTGAAATTACACTGCTATACACCTTCCAAGTTAGCCCGCTACCATCTTAGACTGCATCGTCACTTACCATCAGGTGAGATCGCAGTCAAGGGCTATCTTGTCATCGAATAAAAAAAAAGTTTAAGTACCTGTATATAGGCATTTATTTTAGTATGTAGATATCATCAACTACAATTTGCTACACACAGCTTTTATTGTTTCGTATATAAGTTTATCAGAATGTTGTCAGTGTTATCTGTGTTTTAGTTAAAACAAAGGTATCACGCTATTTACACAAACCACAATAAGAATAAATGTTATCAGACATTACATTGGGTTCTTCTTAACTGACTTTCTTGAAAGTAGGTTCTCAGTGCAGTTGGTATTTTTATAAAAAATTAATAATCTAAGATACATAATAACAATGTATGTTAACTTTTAAGTAAAACATTGTTTGGGGAATGTAATTCGATTATTAATCTACCTATTAATTACATAATTTATCGATAAAGATTTAATTTTTTTATTAATTAATTTTTAATTAATTTAGATTAATTGATTTAATATGAACCGATCCTAACATTTATCACGGTTTTATCATTCATATCACTAATATGAATCAGTTGTTAAAATGATCTTCTTTACGTAAGAGATAAATCTGTTTAAATTAACGATTTATTAGCCCTGCTCTATATTTACGTAGCGTATAATTAACATGCATTTAATTTGTATATTGAACTATTGACAAGGTTTAGATTTGAGTGCGCTTGCCTAGAAAATGCCTATTCACGCTTGCCTTGTAAGTTGTTCACTTATTCCGCATTTTAGTGTTTCATATCAGAAACGTTGAACGAAACGTTGAAAGAATGCCACGCCACAGTTTCTCTCACAGTTTTGTGATAGAATGGTGAAAGAGAAACAAGGCTGTGTGATAGAAAACCGTTCTAGGATATTAGTACCTAATATGATTCCTTTATAATTAACAAACTTTAGGCGTCGCTTAACTAATTCTAAATGATTGTTGCAGGTGCTCGATTCGCTATGATTATCGTTAAAGCTACGATCGTTACACTCGTCCGAAATTATAAGTTTTCAATGTGTTCCAAAACTGAAGTGCCCATAAAGTTCAACAGAAAAGCTTTTTTGCTGACAGCGGAGAGTGGAGTTTGGGTGCGCGTTGAGAAGATTTAAATTAGATTTAGACTAGGCGTAGTGTAGGCGTTCGATGAACGTATGCGCAGCGCAGATTCCTCTGTATGTTATACAATTTTGTTCTCGTTTCGTTACTATATTATCATTAACAAAATGATTCCGACGAGGAAACTCTTCCTTGGAGGAAGGATGGCTTTGCTTTTAAAACTAAAATTAATGCGAAAACGAGAAAATAAAAATAAAAGGATATATGGGAGAATACATTATGGAGTGTGCGGTGAAGTGAAAGTGATTTTGTGCTCTATTGTGAACACTTTCAAAATATTCTTCTTCTTATTTTCGAATGGCGAAACCTGAATTTCATCGACGAGTGTCGGGGAGAGGTCGGATGTAGACAAGATATAGATGTACGTGACGCGACAGTAACGCGTCGCACATCTGCGATGCAACTAGCTCAGCGTACACATGCGGCCAGTAGAGATGCATGTAGATAATGCGTCTACACTGCGCATGCGTTCATCAAACGCCTACGCTGGACAAACGCAAGTGCAGGCGCTCTAATATTGCTATGAGATTTTTTTTGTATCGGTAAGTGATACAATTAGTGCCAGTAAATATTTTTCGTGCAAAATAACAAAGACCTGATGAAGGGCTATTTTCTATCTCGGTGGCTATCATAAGTTGTTAAGTAGGAACTATCGAAACCTTTATTTCGTCATTAAACGCAATGACGGAATGAGAGTTCGACAGTTGTTAGCGACTTTTCATCGTTTTCCATAGCCACTGGAAACGTCAAAAATAGTAATAAATAATATTTTGCGCGCGTAGTGACTCTTACATAACTACTAGAAAATGTGCAACTATAATTATTTAGAGAACAGTACAATTAATGATTAAAATAAATAAGTAAAATAAAATATGTTTATTTCAGGCCATAGGCCCATAGATGTTAGTAAAAAAAAAAAAAAACAATTCTTAAAAACTATGTTAGTTATTAGTCTAATTTAAATTTTAATTTAATTTAAATACTTGCCACCGCGCCGTACCGAGGCACTAGCTACATGCACATGTGTGTGTATCCAATGCCTTAGTATGGGGCAGTCAGGCTTATCCGCCACCACACTCAGCATGGCGTTGGTGCTCCCCCTCACCCTGCGCATGAGCCATGCTACTCGTTTTCGCATGACTGTATAAAAGTCGTCCGTGTGTGCGTAGGCAAACATCGCCGATGCGCTCAGGGCCTGATTAACCCTTAGGCTAATTAGGCTACAGCCTAGGGCGTGAGGATCAGGGGGGGCGCGCTGAAATCGTGTCTTCGCATGCACTAATCTTGCATCATTGCAGATCGATCTGAAAACTTTTATAGGTAGTATGAACCATGTTAAAATTTTCACACTACTACTCTACTCACTTACTACTTTTTAAGCCGTCCGTAACACACCTGGCGAGGGCGCGTCCTCATAATTAGCCTAGGGCGGTCAGAACTCTTGATCAGTCGCTGGATGCGCTACAATGACGGGGGAGCCCCAACATCACCCTGAATGCGTTATTGTACTGGATTCGGAGAGCATTGTACGTCTTCTGCGTATACTTGACCCACAGGCTGCACGTGTATAACGTTTGACAAAACGCTTTAACGTTTAATGTACATCGTGCGAACCTGCGAGCCAACATATTACATCGGACCGCAATGGTTCCTTTCCCTCTCCATGTCTAGGTCGTCCTTCAAATCCTTGGTAACAATATGGCCAAGGTATTTGAATTTAATTAATAATTAACTATTGTGATCTTGCCGACATTTACATAATATATTTTATTATAGGTTTAAAGGGTTAATTTAATGAAAGCAGTAAATTATTTACAATTTTTACATGTTTATTTTATTTGGTTAATAAAGGAATAGTGAACAAATTCAGTTTTTGATTTGGTTACTTATAGTAATTGGTCAGACCCAAAGTGCAGTAGTTACTCCTTTACATAGACGCGATGTGGCTCGGAAATAATGATTACAAAAGTATTAATAAAATTATATTATCAATTTATTTTTTACATCTTGGTTTTATGATCATTAATTTTTGTAAATGCAGCAATAAAGAAACCAATGGTATTTTTAGACAAGTCTTGTACTTGCCGTAGTGAATCTTCATGTGGTCCAAATCGTTGCACCATTTGCCTGTTAAAAAAAATCAATTTAATTAAAAATAATTAAATTACTATTTATATGTACCTACCTATAATGATTCTTGGGCTACCAAGTTTCTGGATAGGCGTCCCGTATCGGAAAGCGTAGTGTTAGCATACAAGGTGGACCGATGACGAGTCGCAGAGAGCAGTTGGATACAGGCGGCGCAATATTGAGGCCTGTGGAAATTCATGAAAGGGACCTTTTCCAGTAGTGGAATGTCTATCAGTTAAAGATAGATAAAGATAAAGTTACTTTTGATACTCTGATACACTTCGCGCCATTACTTGTCATCAAAAATCATCAAAAACTAAATAAAGTAAAGCTTTTAAGTAGGTATTCATATTGTTATTTACCTCTGTTCATCAGAAAGACCGACATTCGGTAACCCCGGACCTCCATAAAATGGTTCAGCTGGAATAAGTTGTAAACATGGGAATTTTTCCAATACCCAAGCAACCATGCCTTCATTTTCATCTATTGTTATTGTACATGTACTGTAAACTAATTTTCCACCCACTTTCAAAACTTGTACCGCCTAAAATTGTTAAACATTATGCTTAGTTTCAATAAAACATTTAGATGATTTGAGAATAGATAAAGCCTAACAGCTAATGTTCAGACTGAAAACTGAAAGGTCAACGGTTCCATCCCTAGCTGTTGCACTGTTGTTGCACCCACTCCTAACACAAGCTTTCTGCTTATTTGGTGGGGAAAGGAGAGTAAAGTTCAGCTTAGCTTTCTTAATTCTAACAAAAAAACAATGTGACTCACTGCATCAAATAATTGCCTTTGAACAAATTTGTAGGATTGTAACATTTTTAAAGACATTTTACATTCAGTTAGTTGGGGCCTTTGCCCTAAGCCACTGCATGGTGCATCCAAGAGAACTTTATCAAAAGTATTTGAAGAAAATGGTGGACTTTTGATGTTGGCAATGTTATCTGAATGGCATTTTCTTGAATCATAAACATATGCATCCACGCAGGTCACCCCTTGAATTTCACAGGTTTGCTTTATCTTTGCTACCTTTTGTTCACTTTTGTCAATGGCTATGATATGTGCCTGTAATGCAAAATAGAAATTAAATTACAGATCCACGAACAATTAGTAATACTGATCCATTAATGCAAGTTACACTCAGTAGTAGCTGCCAGAATAACTACAAGACTTGTAAAATCATATTAAAGGATCTGGGTTGTGAAACTATACCTAGTGGGAATACTAAGCATTAACTAAGAACACTAAACTCAGTTGAAGACTTGAAAGCAGCAAATGAGAATTTTATATACATACAATATAAATGTATAGGAGTGTGTGAGAACAGAGAGGTGTATGTGAGAAGCACTAACCAGAGTATCTAAATTTATTGAGAAAAAAAAAAGTAACGAACTATAACGCTTAACAAGCAATAATCGACACAGTGATAAGCCATTTTTAATAAGCAGTTAACACATTCATTGGTTGTTTTGAGCTTGTTTGGTGCTCCAGAATTTTGTTACAAAGTTCTGTTCAGCATTATAGTTTGATGATTATAAAGTTATTTAGTAATATAGAACTTAAAATAAAATAAACTTTGTACAATTACTTTATCATCAGAAATTTCAGCCAGATGAGTGGTTTTGTTTCCTGGGGCAGCACACATATCCAAAATATACTCATAAGGCTTAGCATCTACAACCCATCCAGCCACTATTGATGGAAAATTCTGCAGTAGCAACTGACCCTTTGGGCATACTGTCTCATTGATGACAGGCAATCTTGAGGCAGGAAGCAATGTGTGTATTGCTATACCACTGCAAATATAGTAATCTTTGATTTTAACGAGGTTCTTGCTCCTTGAAGGAATAGTTCAAGTATCTCAAAGTGCAGAAAACCCTGTGTTGTGGAAGGTTGTGATTGGAAACAAGTCATATCTTCTTAAAAGGAAAAGGTGACCGACTGATCTATCAAAATTCAAAACACAGCTCTAACCACAGGACACATTATGCTGAAATTTAGCATACAGATAGCAATTATGAAGGCATCTACTAAGAAAGGATACCTGAAAATTTAACCCCTAAGGGGATTAGAGGTGAAAAAATTTAACTTAAAGTGAGCGAATCTGCAGGCAAAAGCTAGTATTTTTACTTTTTAAGTAAAAAGAAAATTATGTGATCTAATTCAAAATAACTGTTCTAACAGATATTTAATCATGCTACACTTTGGTTGGTCAAATGTGATGCAATAAAGCAATTACAACAATAGATAATTTGCTCATAAGATAATAATAAAAATATCTTACTTAGCTTGTATTCCATTATCAAATAGTTCATAACGCAACATTTTTAACTGCCCAGTTCCAACATATTGTTTGTTTCCGTCATATTTAACTTTCAGACCTCTCTTGCACTGACCATCCAAATCAGCATAAATATCAACTGATTCATCTAGTTGGCAGTCTGAAAAAATTAGTAATATCATATCTAAATATATAAAAATGAATCCCTATTTCCCGAGAAAGTTTCAGTTTCCGAGAACATCAACCCTTGAATAGCTGCTAAATTGTAAAGTGTTTGTTTGTTGGTTCGTTAGTTTATTGGTTGGACCTTCAACCACATAGCAAAGCATTGGATCAGCATGAGTACGTATAGTTGAGGACTTGGAAAGAAACATAAGGTACCTCTTATCCCTGAAAAGTAGAAGATTCCTGCAGGAGTTCGCACGGACAATGTCACGGGCAGAAGCTAGTTAATAATATATGTACACCTTGTTATGGATTGCAATAGATAAAAATGATTGGCTTAAGTCACTTTCAAACAGAGTGATGCGGTGAGCTAACTTTATTATAATATTAAGTAGTAGGTATAGGTATTTACATACTGGTGGGAAGACCAAGTACCCCAGGAGCATAAACATGAGCTCCCCTCAACACTGCAGCTGCACACATTATATCAACAATGATTTCATGTTTACTTTTCTCAACAACAGTTTCTGCTGGCCATGGCTCAATAACAATACAGTCAGGCTTTACAAAACTTAACTTTGGTATTACCTCACTGTTTAGAGCCTGGCTTTGCTAGAAAGTAAAAATAACCTTGTATGCTGGAATACATCAGAAGTGAGTTTGCAATAGGTCCCGTACGCAAATAGTGTTTTATATTGTATTATTTTAAAGAAGTCTGGCAAGGTTGATAAAAACCTTATTTCATCTAGGCAATTCCAGTGTTATGGTTGGACACAGGATTCTGGTTTATTATTTACTCACTCAGAGTGCTATATATATATAGGATAGGTGTGCTTAAATATTTCTTTTTCCACTTACTGTCTCCAAGAGTTTTTGCAAATTGTAACAATCAAACTTTTTTAAATTATTTACTCTGAATATTGTATAATTAGGCGCTTTAGAAAGCCAACTCTGTAAAGAACTCAAAACCATCGTTTAAGCAAAGTCAGTAGTCTCGATCTTGATTTTAAGCGAATTTATTTTATACAAATTTTATGGTTCTTAGATGCACCCGCCACTATTCTGCTAGTTCTTTTCACAGATTACTATGTTCCATTCAGTAGAGAGTTGCGTCCATCGTTGAGTCCAAATTAATATTTAATATTTCATATGATTTTCGTAACAACTAATGGGCAGGTAGGTAGGTATTTCTATTTTCATCAATTTTCATAATTTTCATTTTTCAAACTTTTCGGCCATAGATGATAGACAATATTATAGTACACAGCAATTATAGACCACTAGACATAGGTAGTAGGCATGTCAATATGACATGGATTCATCGAAAAATCGATTACTTAGAGTAAAATAATCGATTTTTTATATCGATTTGCAACACTACATCGATTCGATGAGTCTATCCAAAAATCTCTCGCATCAGACCGTAGACGGAAAAGGCAATAGACGAAGGTACTGTGTAACCGCGACTGAGATAGAGATAACATGACGTAACGATGACGTCATATGACAAGTTTGAGTTTAATGTTGCCATAACAACTGCACTCCCCTGTTACCCCAAATTAGATGGAAAATTCTTCCCAGGATTTTTAAATAAAACGACAAAACAGATGCTAAATTGTTTTATTTTTTAAATAACCTACACATATAAGGTTGTCTGGGAGAGACATACCTATTAGGGTAAGCTTCTATTTTTTACATATATCTTAATATTGTGTGCAATAAAGAATAATAATATAAAAAAAAATATTTTTAAAAAACCGACTTCAACCACCACTTAAAAGTATAAAATAATTTTAGTTTGTACACGTATTGCGGTTCAAGTCGGTTTTTTAAAAATATTTTTTTATATTAAAGTTTTTTAGTGTAGTTTCATAGGACCAATTCACTAGATAATTTTTTGCTCCTTAAAAAAAATATTGAAATGCCGAATAGAAATTTAGCATATGTGAGTCATTTTGAAAAAAGATGCATGTAACACAAAGGAATATTTTTTTTCGTTACACAAGTTACTAGTAAGAATGTTACACAAAATAATTTATAAAGAACAGTTAAAATTTTCCTTCGATCGAGTAATGCTATTGAATTAAAAGCAACAAAAATTGTATATTTAGTCATCAAAATCATCATGAATGAAATTAGCAAGTTTCTTGTTAGACAGAGAGAGCGTTACTGACGTGTGACGTCACAAGTCAGCAGCTCTATAGGTACACCTACGAGGTACACGCTCCATTTGAAAGAGACAGATACAGTCACATTAAAACAGCTTAAAACTTAAAATAATTGTTTTTTGATCGATATAGTTTTTAAAATTAATGATAGTCTGCTACAATTTCGATTAGGTAGGTACTTAGAATGTTGGTTATATTATACTCAAAACTTATAATTATTAAAGGAATATAATAAGTCGACCAACAAAATTTATTTTTTGGCATCAAAACCTAGCTTCTAATTTAATAACTCAGCAACGGGAAAATGATGAAGCTTCTAATATACTAACTCGGCTTCTTCACAATGGCCACAAAATATTCCAAAGAAAGCATCAAATAAAGAGCCACTATTTTTATTATTGTCCACTGCCACTGCACGATTTGGTGCGAGTGAGATGGATACGACTGGCCATTTGCACGATTTCGTTGGTGCGAGTGAGACGGATGCGACTGGCAATTTGCACGATCTCGTTGGTTATGGCTATTTTCACCAATCAGAGAGCGGCATTCAAAACATGCATTTGTTTTTTTTGTTGTTCTATAGTTAGTGTGTTAATATTGCAATTATTTTTGTATAATTTTTTCTTTAAACTAAAGTTAGGTTAGGTTAGGGTTATACATGAATATTCAGGTGCCCGGCCAAAGGCCGGGCACTTAGGTTCTGTTGGGATCGTAAAACTACCTAAAACTAAAAAAAAGTTGAAAAAAAAAATTTGTTTTTTTTTTTCAAAAATGTTATAATGTTATGTGTAGGTATTTATCTTGAGTTAAATTTAAAAACAATCATTTTTTTAATTTCATTTTATCAAAAAAAAAAACGTTTTTTTATTTAGTTAGAAACATTTTTTTTATTTCATTTTTCTCACAAAAAAAAAATTAAAAATGTGGTTGAAGATTTGGTGTATTATTTGGTGCTAATATTTAAGTATTTTAGGAATTCACGGTTTGAAGCTAAGTTATAAATATAGATGCTAAAATTATATTTTTTAGAGGCTCACTAGTTGAAGCTGACTTAGTAATTTAGAAGCCAATAATGGTATTAAATAGAAGCTCGTTTAATTACATGCCATTATTAAATAGGTCATTCATATTATATCAACATTTTGCCAACAGCCTATCCCAAGAGAATATAATCACTTCAGAGTCTATCCAACTGCGCCTCGTGTCGTGTGGGGCCACGGGTATGTGTATGTGTGCCGATTTGGAGCCTATACACGGTCAAATATGTTTGTCAAACAAACGGCAACGGAGGTGTTTGAATGGCTGCGCTGGTGTTTGATGACCTTGATCAAACAGCGCACCCAATCAAACACCCCCGTTTCCGTTTGTTTGGCAAACATATTTGACCGTGTATGGACCCCCTTAGGTACTTGGCCGATTACTCCGATTACGATTAAAAGTCGCGCGACAAAGTTGTTAGTATAATATATATTAGCATATCTATTTAATTAACATACTATTCTTTAAGATTAAGAGTAAATAATAATTTATTTACAAAATTAATAATTCTTTATCGTATTATTTAATTACATTTTATTTAAGGCTGGCCACTTTCGCCGATACGTGGCATATGCACGAACAACTTCCACGTTCGCCGCCATTTTGACATCCAGCGAATAGTTAAGACTTCAGTGGAATAAAGCGTTTTTACTTGATATTAATTAGGTTTTCTTGAAAAAAAACGTAAGTTTTCTTACCTTATTATTATTCGTATTAGTTGTTTCTAACAAAGTGTAGTTTCACTCACGCATCTCGAACCCACACAAACCCTGGGTGGTGACTCTTTTTAACAGAACAACCGACAGCGGTGTCTACCAATCTTTGTCTTATTTTCGACGTTTCATTTGTGTTACACAAATTTAATTGTTTAGCAATCAGTGTTTCTTTTGTATTTCGTTAATTAGTGGGAACTGTTAGTGGATTTAAGGCATGTACGTCTTATTGCAGCTAGGACTTGCCATGTCATTATCATTGATTATAGTAACGTTTAAATTACGGATGAGTCAGAGTGAATGTATTTTCTAATAATTTCCCAATTTCTCTTTCAGACGGCTCATAATACGACAAAATGGGGAATATGTTTGCAAATTTATTTAAAGGCCTGTTTGGCAAAAAAGAAATGAGAATATTGATGGTTGGTCTTGATGCAGCTGGTAAAACCACAATCTTATACAAACTTAAATTAGGAGAAATTGTTACAACAATTCCTACAATTGGTAAGTGCAACTAATTTATAAAACATTTGAGGAATTTGTTTACCTCTTGACTAAAAATTATTTTAAAATTTTGTGTAATTGGTGTTTTACTACATTATTTTAAAAATTTAAATTAAAAGAAAGAAATCAACCTCAAAAATGTCCCTCTTGATCAATGGAAACATATAGTTAACTTATGCTATTGTATTTATGTATGCCATATTATTGTAAGAACACACATCTTTATTTGAACATGTGTTACGTAGCTGACGGAATTTATAAGTGGTATGCAAAAATGTTATATTTAAGAATATTTGCCATATTATTAAATTCGATTTTTCAAACCCCTATTTTACTCCTTTAGGGGTTGAATTTTCAAAATTACTTTTTTAGTAGATACCTACATCATCATAGTTATCTGTATGCCAAATTTTGATGGGATCTGTCCAGTAATTTGAGATTTATAAATATTAAGGTGTCTTTATGAGGAAGTGTGTTTTATACTTCAGACGACTTGTAGCATATATGTGAGCTATGGACCCTATTGTTTCAGTCAGACAGTTTTGTAGTGTTATATAACTAAGGCCCCCTATTCTAGAGTTTTATTGAATGTTGCATAGAAACCCAAATAAGATCGTTGATGCTATGGTGTTAATTATTGTAATAGAACTGCATTCAAGCTGCAACTTTGCAGTTGGTTGACGTATAAAATGCAGTCTGTGTGTCTAGAATCTAGAACCTAAGAATATCACTTGATATAGCTCACTTGAGCTTGCAGTTAAAAGCTGTTCATGAATAAAAGTAAAACAGATTCAGCAAGCTGAGCAGTTGTAGTTATGGTGTCATTATTGATTTTCAGGATTTAACGTGGAAACTGTAGAATACAAAAACATCAGTTTCACTGTGTGGGATGTTGGAGGTCAGGACAAAATCAGGCCACTATGGAGGCATTATTTCCAGAACACACAGGTCTTTCATTTATTATTATTCTTTAAACATAAGCTCATGTGGTGACGAGTTCTTTGTGTATTATGTTTAACTGTTTTTAGGGTTCTGTGCCCAAAGGTTAACCAACGAGACTCTATAACTAAGCCTCCGCTGTCCGTCCGTCCATCTGTGTCTCTAGGTAGTCAGTTGAAATTTTCAGAGTATGTGTATTTCTGTTCCCGTTATAACAATAAGTAGGTAATAAAAATAAATTAAAAATGAAAGGGGACTTGCTAGAAATGTGTTTTTTGAGGGTTTTTGGCACGGAAGCCTTTATTTGCAAGTCCAACTAGCATTTGACCGGCTATTTTTTTAATGTAGTGAATGTCTGAACTTGTTATGCAGCAATACATTTTAGCCAATTAGTTTTCACCAATGTTCCCTAACTTTTATGGGCTACTTAAGCTAAATTAGGTGATGCTTTCTATCAGTTTCGTTTTCACAAAACTTTAAGGAACAACAAATAAAGGTGAATATGTTATTGGATAAGGGATTGTGTTTAGGGGCTACCTGTGTAAAGAGAGTTCTACTTAGGGGGGATGATTTAGGTATACTTGGTGAAAATGGCCATTAGACTATTTTTAAAGCCTATTAATTCCCAAAGTGCTTTTGGAAGCAGTTACTGCTGGCATCGGCAAAATTTATAAAATTAGCGATGTAACATTTTGGTTTGATATGTAATATTATGATATAGTAAGATATGACTCATACCATTACAGATATGAATAGTGGGAACACTAATATACTTTATGTTTTTGCTATTAAAATTAAATGGTGAATTTAACCATTTATTTATCTGCCCTATCTGTATTTACATGACATTGTGCTTAGAGGCTAAAACCTAACTGATGCATTCTGTGATTGCAATTACATTTCAATTTTTTTACATTAGTATTAGAATGAATATGACCAGCCAATTATAGGATAGAATTATATGTTGCAATTTGTTTTATAGTGGCTTTGGAGGCCTATGTAGTCTGATTTAAACTAAAGCTGTAAACATGATTATAAATATAATTGTTTACTAATATCGGAGATAAGTTACAGTATATATTGCTTATGTCAAACATTAAAACAAAGCTGACAACTTCACTGGAACTCTTGTTTTTTAACCAAAAAGAGGAAGTTCTTAATTCGTTGGAATCTTTATGTATGTTACTGGATTACTCAAACACACCTGGACCGGTTATGAAAATTATTTTGTTTGAAAGGGTATACTTCCCATGTGGTTCCATGGTCATCAGGTCAGGATGTGATAATGGGATCCTGGAGAAATCAAGTGAACTTTTCAAATTTTATAGGCACACTTGATATTGGCCTTTGAAGTCGAATTTTTTTAAAAGAATTTTTATGTTTAAATTATTCTGGTTTAAAGCTTACTTGCCTCCCTTTCTTTTATGTCCTACTGTGTAACTAACAAACAAACACTTTTGCATATAAAGTAAGGATTTTATGCTATCTTGTTGGCTCATGATGATCCATGATTTAAAGAAAATGGTTTAAAATTTCAGGGTCTCATCTTCGTAGTAGACAGTAATGATCGAGAGCGTATCGGCGAGGCGCGCGAGGAGCTCATGAGAATGTTAAGTGAAGACGAGCTACGAGATGCAGTACTCTTGATCTTTGCAAACAAACAGGTAACCTTTCAACACTTATGAATTATCATTTACTTTATTGAATAATTTTCAAGGTTCCGTATCCAAAGAGTGCCAACGGGACCCTATTACTAAGCCTCTGCTGTTCCTCGGTCCATCTGTCTGTCAGAAGCTTGTATCTCATGAACCTTAATAGGTAGATACTGGATATCTACACACACAGGTTACTCAGGATGTCTATTTGGCAAGGCTTTGAAATGACAAAAAAATTTCAAGCTGGTTATAGTTTTTGAACCCTAAATATCAAACAAGAAGTACAAGCAATCTATTCTAGTTATTGCTTAGGCATCACATCATATTTTTATGGAAACACTGCAATTTTATTTTGGATAATTAACCAGGCAAGTTCATAGATATTAGGGAATTGCAATTATTTTGTAATGGTGACTTATACAAATTTTCAGTAAGTTCAAATGTAATGGTACCTATATTATTACATTTTTGAGTGAGCATGGTAGGAGGTGTCAACCGATGCATGTCCGCAGCTCGACTTAGTCATATCTTGTAATGGTCCACTATAGTATCTGACGATACTATGCTTTCGATTGTGATATAACCAACCATAATCATTCTAGCACTTTGGGATTTCAAAATCTATCAGTTCTTAAACTAATGCTGAGATCTATGAAGCGTCAGCACAATGAAAATGCGGTTTATAGATGCATGCCTAGGTGCATGTTACTTCTTACAGTCACACGTTCAAAAGAGTAATATTATATACTAGCTGTTGCCTGCGACTTCGTCCGCGTCAATTTCTGTTATTATGATCAGTGTGATGTTATATAGCCTAAAGCCTTCCTCGATGAACGGACTATCCAATACAAAAATAATTTTTCAGTTCGAACCAGTAGTTCCTGAGATTAGCACGTTCAAACAAACAAACTCTTCAGCTTTATAATATTAGTATAGATTTAATTGATTATTGTCCCATGTCGAAAGTTGCCTGCCTGCACAAGGTTAAAGGCCAGGTTGTGCAATAGATATTATAAAAATTCTAAAATCTCTTTTCTAACTAAAATCTCTTTTTAGCTGTGCTTTTTTTTTTTTGGATAATCAGAGTTTCTCTCAGAGTAAGCAGTGCTTATCTTTGGGTAATCAGTGCCTTACACAAAGTAAGCAGTGCTTATCTTTGGGTAATCAGTGCCTTACACAAAGTAAGCAGTGCTTCTCTTTGGGTAATGAGTGCTTTACACAGAGTAAGCACTGCTTTTCTCTGGGTAACCAGTACTTTTCACAGAGTAAGCAGTGCTTTTCTCTGCATAATCAGTACTTTTCACAGAGTAAGCAGTGCTTTTCGCTGGGTTATCAGTGCTTTACACATAGTAAGTAGTGCTTTCTCTGGGTAATCAGTGCTTCTTTCAGAGTAAGCAGTGTTATTAACAGAGTAAACAGTGCTTATCCCAAGCAAACAATGTGCTTCTATCCTTATAGAGTGCACACCATTGCATGTAAGATGTTTAATGGGTTTGCTTTGTGTTTTCCCATCTTAACATGTGTTAGGTTGTGGTAGGTGTGCATTTTTGAAACTTCTTTGTGGAAACACTGTGTGCATAGCATAGTTTTGTTACCTATTGTAAAAAAAAAAGTTTTTTTGAAAAGAGCAACTGCTGAGTTTCTTGCCGGCCCTTAGCAGAATCTGCATTCCGAACCGGTGGTAGATTTATGACGAGTCATAAGAGTTACAAGTTGGCCTACATGAAATAAATAAATTTTGATTTAATTGCTATTAAATATCACGAGTACGTACCACGGTAATTATTTTAGTTGGGATTGTCGATATTTCGATCCAATTGCATGGACCGTGGTCACGACGAGACTCACAATCCCAACTAAAATAATTACCGTGGTACGTATTCGTGATATTTAATAACAATTATATCAGTAAACCACGAATCAAGTCTAAAATCTTTAAATTTTGATTTGATTTAACACGGAGTTTGCGTAGGACCTGCCGAACGCCATGAACGCGGCGGAGATCACGGACAAGCTGGGGCTGCACTCGCTGCGCAACCGCAACTGGTACATCCAGGCCACGTGCGCCACGTCCGGCGACGGCCTGTACGAGGGGCTGGACTGGCTCTCCAACCAGCTCAAGAACGCCAACCGCTAACCTCCTGTGCGCGCGACCAGACTAATCTGAATACTGAAAGAGACTATGGTTTAAGATATGTTAACTTTATTTGCTATAAATGAATACAATGTATTATGTGCGGTATCATTAATGTATTACTGTGTCACCCGGTGACCGAGCTCGCATCGCAACCTCGCCACCACTCGCTTGCACCGATGCCCGGCTCGAACGCTGACATGTACGACGCGATGCTACATACTGTTTACTTTCCAAAATATAACCGATATTGATTTGTACAAAATATATACGGGGTCATGCTGTACTTAGTGCAATGTGGTAATCACTAATCAGTCGGTTGATCTCTGATATAGATGAACAAAATAAGTGTGTAAACTGTAAAGTTAAAATAATTACAGTGTTTTGTTTAAAATGTATCCGTAAACAAAAACAAGAAACTATTATAAATGAAACGGTGTACATTCGATTACTCGCGCATTGTGATGTGGATAGGTACATATGTGTAGCTGACTCGTGATAAAGTGAATCACAGCATAACTTGTTTTATATGTATACTATAATGTGGAATAAGTTGTCGTAATAAAGTATTTAAAGTTAATTTACTTCTATGTTTTTAATTCACTAGTTTAGTAGTAATTGCCTGTAGTGGGGTGCCGATTGAGCGGGACCTGTGCGGGGGCGTGGCGTCCGGGAGCACTAGAGTTGCGACAGTAGCAAAGTCAACCACCACCCATTCATGGGGGTAATGGGGAAACATCTTACGTTGAGGTCCTCGACACTGTGTGTCAGAACCTATTCACATCGCTTTGTGGTTTTTTTTTTATTTTCTTGTACTAACTTCACCTCCATTTTCATTTGTACGGTGGCAATGTCCGCCATCTTCGTAAATGTTCCACTTATTTGAATGACTTATTGTATGATGATAGTTTATTTTTTATTGAAGTTAACTAGGTAGAGTAAGCTGTTATGTATTTTACATTGGATCTACCGTCAATAAGCTGGCTCGTCGCGACCTGCATTTATAGTTTACTTCTCATAACGAACCGAGATTTACTTTAGGTGTAATATGTATTAGATGATCATGGTGTCATTTTGAGAAGGCTCTCTGCGCAAAGAGAATCAATGCTGCGCTGAGATCTCTCAGTGGTACTCTTCTCTTACACAATTAATTTTAACTTAGCATTTTTATAATAATTTAGAAGAAATTGTTAAAATACACTTCAAGGATATGATTATGTGGCGTGCGGTGGAGATTAACTTTTTATTTTTATGAAATCAAAAAGATTCAATGAAAGCGAAATGTGACATTCCGGTTTGTCTTAATGCTGTATTATGGAATAAAATATCCTCACCAACATTCGTTTTTACTTGAGATCCTTTAGTTTTAAACTTGTTTGGAGGCCTCTGCTATTAGTTTTATTTGTACCTACTCATTGACATAATGCTACCCTACTCCATAAAAAAGACTTAGTTGAACTTCTGGACTACTCCATAGCCATTCACATCACCTGATGAAAAACATTAAATCATTCACTAAATAATTAATTCAACTCCCACCATATCTTCATATAAGATTTCAGCAGTCTACGACGAAACTACGGGCTACTACTTATAGTAAGGTGTGGGGCCAAGAATATGTCGGTAGGTAACAATTATTATCATGAAGACGAAATGAATGAAAAAGTGGCTAACTTTTTGCATACCTACCTACAGTACGTAAGCGAGCAAGATGTAATGAGAAATATCCTTCGATGGAAATATCTATGTCCATCATCTGGCGATTCAACTGCCTAATGTAGGTATTAAATTAATAGGTAAATCTCTATTTGAATCAAAATCAGTTACTGTTAGTCTGGTTAAAATTCAAAAAAGGCTTGACCGATTTCGCCTTAATTCATTGGTTAAAACCAAAAAAAATACAAAAAGGGAAAACCCAAAAGAATAGCTGTATAAGAATTACACTTCGGATTACTTTTAATAGAATGGAGAAAGTCGCGGGTAAAAGCTAGTCGTTAATAAAATCTGTGTCTATGGTCCATCCATATAGGGGTATAAATACAGCTAACTCACCTGATGTAAAGTGATTACCGCCGCCCATGAACACTTGTAGTACCAGAGGCACCACCGATGCGTTGCCGGCTTTTTAGGAACTTATTGGTTCACCCCTTGAATAAACCCATATTGTAATTAAGTGGGAACACTGTCGAAGGGAGATGATTCCACAATTTGATAGTACGTGGAAAAAAGATATGGAGCAACGGATGGTCGAAGTGCTCCAGGCGCCCAGGTGGTGAGGGTGAAATTGCGTTCGGTGACGTGCGGTGCGGTTGTAGAAGTGAGAGGGCGGAATAAGATCAAACAGCTCTTCAGAACACTCCCCGCTATATAGCCGATAGAGAACGCAAAGAGAGCTTACGTCTCTGCGGTGTTCCAAGCTTTCCAGCGAGCAGGTTAATTTTCTTATCGTAATCGCTTTACTAGACCGCTTTATACAAGGCGCCGATACCGAAACCGACGAAGGTAGGTACTTGCGTTATCCAAGCCGCGCATTGCAGTGTAGGTAAGTTGTGACATGCATCTAAGTCCAACTGTCATTCAAGTCATAGGTTCACGCATACGCGGACATTCATTGGAAGTGTCCTTCCATGAAGTTTCGGCGAAGTGTCTTAGATCTTTAACCCCCGATGTAAAAAGAGGGGTTTAATAAGTTTGACGTATGTATCTGTGTGTCTGTCTAATCCCTCGCAGCTTGCTAAGGAATGGACCGATTTTGATGCGGTTTTCACTGTTTGAAAGCTGACGTGATCGCGATTAGATCTTAACTATATGAAGATCTGCTCAGGAGTTTGAAGGCCATCAGCTCATTTCCTATTTGATTAAAGGGTTTTACACACTTTCACTGGTGCAATTGGGTTGAAATAACCTTGATCTGATGCTGCAGCATCAAGTAGTCTAACTCCTCAGTAGCTTACACCAGACATAGCTTGTTTGGGCTTGTTATAAAGGATATAACTATGTAAAATAATCATACCCATTAAGATTATAATACTATTAAGATTTTATGACTGTGACTAGAAAGATTCTCGATTTTCTGGATGTTTTATTTTTAATTTAATTTTTTATCGTATTTTCCGAAATTATTTTCCACTTAATGAAATTCATTCTGTTTAAGCAGTTATTTTTAGTGTAAAATAGTGTGTAGGCAGGTACTTGACCGTAAATTGACACTTATTTCCTGCGTACTGGTATTTACGCTTGCAATTTCTTTTGCACCAGAGCGGAATTTCTAAATTGTGTTAGAATGAATTACAAATTATATTAGATGTACTGTAAAGGTTTTAAATAAAACAACAAGGTTTAAAAAAAATCATTTATATTTATTAAAAGATTAAAAAACTTATTTTTAACCGACTTCCAAAAAGGAGGAGGTTATCAATTCGGCCGGTATCTTGTTTTTTTAACCTAGTAATATTAACCAGGGTTTAATGATGGAGCAGTTGGTAGCAATCTATTATACGTAGGACCACCGATTTTCAAGTACTTTTGACTAGCAGTTGGTAGATAAATTGGTTAATGTGTGATGATTGAGCAGAAAGGTGGTTGGTATCAGGATGTCAGGTATCAGGTGTGTCATTGATTCTACATGTCGGGGGCGATTTTATCTTCTATATACTTATAAAAAGACTTGTTCTGACTGACTGACTGATCTATCAACGCACAGCCTATACCTACTACTGATTCAAATTCAAAATCATTTATTTCATGTAGGTCAAATGTTGGTTCTTATGACAAGTCGAGAATCTACCACCCGTTCGGAAATCTGATTCTGCTGAGAAGAGCCGGCAAGAAACTCAGCAGTTGCTCTTTTCAAAACAAAAAATGTTACAAAATGTAGCTTATAGGCTGAAGTAGAGCCGATTGCTTCCAAGCAACTTTGTCATTAAGTTTACTAACAATATAATAGCCTCTACTTATTAAATGTGTCTTTACCGCTGGTCTTTAGGTACACATTGTTTCTATCAAATCTTTCAGAATCAAATTATAAAAGCGAATACTCGATCCCACAAAAGACTTCTGCACTTTCTGCAGAAGTGAAGTAAGAAAATTGAAATATTCACATTAGGTTCCTTTTATGACTGAGGTGCTAACTACTAAGAAAGAATTTGTTGAAATACCATCCCCAAGGGGTTTAATGAAATTCGGTATGCGGGTTTGAATTAAAAAGTATAAAATACGTGTTTCACCGTTTTCGAAATTTCTACCCCTAAATGTTTAAACAAGGGATGAAAGTTTATTTAAATTTCTTAATTTTTCATGTTATGTGTATGAAACTTAGCATTTTGGTTCTTGATTGAAAATAAAGAAGTAGGTACGTGTTGCACACTTTTTGAAATTATACCCCCAAAGGGATTAAATAGGGGAAATTTTGTACGAAAGTCCCTCAATTTTCAAGCTATTTAAAAGAAATTTGACATTTTAGCCCTTGATAAAAAATAAAGTGTAGTTATATGTAGTGTATCATAGTTTTTGAAAATTCTGCCTCGATAGGGGTTAAACAGGAGATGACAGTTTGTATGAAAGTCCTTCATTTTTCAAGTTATATCCATGAAACATAGGCTAATCGATTTTTTGATTTGTATGATTGTGAACCTGCAGATTGACATATAAGTTACTTTTTATCCCAGAAAAACGAGGGGTTCCCGCGAGATTTTTAAAAACCTAATGCCACGCGGACAAAGTCGCGGGCTCAAAAGCTAGTAATATAATATTCTTTTTGAAATGAATTTGGCCAATTGCCATTCCAAACAAAATTTTTACTCAGTGAAATATAATAAATGTCTTCTGGGTGCATGTTCTAGAAATTATTTAGAAGAAAGATTTATATTTTGTTATGAATATTTTTCACATATAAAAGAGGTTGCGTTGGTAAACACCAGCAGATTAATAAAGCTGATTTGGTTTCTGTACAGTGTATTAAACCGTAAAATAATAATTTATAATAATCGCACTAACATGTACCTACCTAATGTTGCATCCTTAGATCTTTTGCAATCCTATTTTCAATTATTTTTACACCTACCTAATACCTAGTCGAATTAGCGCATTACGTATTAAAACGACTATCGCAAGCGAGCCCCACACAAACGAAGTTTAATTCTTACCTATTTAATATTAACTGCTGCTCTCAGAGAAGCTAATCGTTACTTAAGGATCACTCTCAGCGATTACTAGGTAAGTAGGTAGAGCATTCGAGGTAGCTTCTCTGATTAATTACGTAGGTACTATTTATCTTTTTGTCGAATGATAGACATACATGGTTGGACATAATATGTTTCCTGTAGGGACTACCACACGCCTCGGTCTTGTGCCACCTTTATTCCAGTGACTCCCTGAACTCATCTGATGTCGTCGTCTGTTTGTTAGTGGCATTGCGCTTTGCAGTGCGAGGTCTCCACTCCAGCATCTTGGAACCCACGACCATGATTTTTTAAAGTGTGTGGCCCCAATTGCCAGTTCGGGCCTCGATGAGCTGTGTAGGTAATTTTAGTTCTTCAACGCGCCTCCTTCGGATTTATAGTAGGTATGACGTTTTCTTACTGTAAATGCTGCGTGAGCAAATCCGGAGTTAATCCCCCGTAAAAGTCACAATTAACTTTCTATTCAGATTTGTCATGTAATCAATGCTGCAATGTTCCAATAAGATTTCAGAAAGCAGTTCCTAAGTATCAAGAAAGGTATTAGTAAATTCAGCGTGTACGATTCTGCACAGAATGCGGTTGGAACGAAGTGTTGGTGCGCCGGCCGGCCGCGAGCCGCGAGTGCAAGCACGCGGCGCGCGGCGGCCGGCGGCGGCCCGGCGGCGGTGGGGCGGGCGGCACTGCAATTTTCCCCGCCCGTGCCGCGATGGGCCGCGTTTTCCGAGGGGCGCGCCGGCCCCTCTCGCCCGCACGAGCTGGGAAATCGCTTCTCGCTCGCCTCAGTCTGGCTCAACCGTCGTGTAGTATTGACGCGTACTCGCCGCGACACACTCGCCCTCGCGAGCCTCCGTTCGAATACGCGCTTCAGACATTCGAAAGACGAGCGCGCGGCGAAAATAGTGAGCTCGAGGTCTACTCGTGGCGCCTTCTCGTGGCCGGGATCGGTCTAGCAGGTGGAAACCCCAGTGGTAGGTGCGGGCAGTACGATGCTGCCTGCACTGGTGTTGCTGGTGCTGCTGGCGCCCTCGGGGCCCGCCTCGGCGCGCCGCCACGCGCCCGACCTGCGCGAGGACGAGCCCGCGAGGCGCACCACCAGGCCGGCCGGTGAGTTCACGCCGCTCTACCATACCAACTATTATTTAATCATCGACTGTTTGCGATATAAAACAGCTCAGCTGTTTGCGCTATTTAAATGTCACAAACTTTGTAGGATTAGATCGTTTATGTAAATAATTACATTCCGCATTTGCTGACCTGGTAACGTAGTAGGGCGACGCGATTAATTAAATCTTACACGGCAAGTGGCTAAGCGGCATACATAGATTGGTGCTCGGTGACTACTCGATCCGTGCGCCGTCACGCGACACGGGCGCGCTGCATCGATGCGTCGATATTTTGTAATTTGTATTTGACGTATGGCTGTCTATGCAAAATCGTGCGCGCCCGTTGTCCGCGCCTTTGGGATGATAAAAACAATGCCACGTGAGTGCGGTGATCGGCTTTCTTCTCGATACGATACACTGAGAAATGTCAAGTGATCTATTTTTGATGCGTGATACAACTTATCTTTTTTATCGGCCAAAGACGTTGAGCTGAAGATATCTTACACGAATATCAAATAATATGGCTGACGTATGTTTGTAAACTTTGCTTTTAGTATGTAATAATATCATATAACTTAACATTAGATATACCTAGTCACTTTATGGATTCTTGTTGTTGCTACCGATATAATATTGGTGGTAGGTACTTTGTGCACCTAGGCAGGTCCTTACAACACCAAATTGCGATAGCATTTAGGTGTTTTGCACATATTAGGTACATGTAATTATAAGTAGGTACCTACCTACCTAAATTACACATGAAAAATCAGTATACTTATAGCAAATCCTACAAGTACCTACCATCGATGTACCTACTAATAAGTTACCACTTATCTACCACTAATAGTAATTCACCCCGAATTAGTTATAAGGACCTCGTATCTTAGAAGTTCGAAGGATCTTGTTACTTTTGGACATAAACTTAAACTCCTATTAATCTATTTGCACCTACCTATCTAAATAAATTATACCTAACATTTATTCGATATTCGAATACACTTGAAAGTATCTACAGCTCTACATCGAAATGTATATATAAGTGGTAATAAGCTTTTAGGTGCATATACCTAGCTAAATTTTTTATGAATTGTAGTAGATACATTACTTTGCTGTGAATCCACAATTTATGTCGATTTCGTCAATACACTTCAACATCCGGTGTCGTTTTATATTTTAATCCGATTTAAATTATGTACCTAGGTTTTTGTAGGTTTGAATATGATACCGAAAAAGTACCTATCTAACGGCTAGTTCATAAATACTTTCATCGAAGTTTTCATCGAAATACAATATAATGTTTCCACAATATAATTTTTTTATGGTTTCTTTTTTAAATGTGGTGTACAATAAAGTGTATTTATTCATTTAATTTCATTTCATTTCGATGTTTGATTCTTGTTGTTTATTAGTTGGCAAAACTCTTGATAGCTAGTCAGTGAGTCCGTCTGTTGCACTATTCTCAAACAACGTAGTAGGTATTAGGTATTCTTTTCATCAATCATAGAGAGCGTCTGGGTGAAGATTGCTGAAGCTAACTCATTCATTTAATTTAATTTAATTTCAATGTTTGATTGTTTATTAGTTGGTAAACTCTGGATAGTCAGTCCGCGTGTCTGTTTGTTGCGCTTTTCTCAAACAAGGTAGTAGGTAATATTCTTTTCATCAATTATAGAGAGCGTCTGGGCGAAGATTGCTAAAGCCAATTTATTAATTTAATTTAATTTCAATGTTTGGTTCTTGTTGTTTATTAGTTGACAATCCTCTCGATAGCTATTCATCATGTCCGTCTGTTGCGCTATTCTCAAACAAGGTAGTAGGTTCTTTTCATCAATGATTTATAGAGAGCGTCTGGGCGAAGATTGCTAAAGCTAATTTATTCATTTCATTTCAATATTTGATTCCTGTTGTTTATTAATTGACAATCCTCTGGATAACTAGTCAGGGTGTTCGTCTGTTGCGCTATTCTCAAACAAGGTGGTAGGTAATATTCTTTTCATCAATTATAGAGAGCGTCTGGGCGAAGATTGCTAAAGCTAAATACTAAATTATTACGGCAATTCGACCCGGCCTGTATTAAGTAGGTAAGTAAGTAAATTAGACTTTTTAATTTTATTGTCACCTGTGTTGCGGACATTTATACTTAATTAAATGAAATTAATAATTATTATTCGAAGATTTTGCAGCAATTCGCTTTTATCTCATCGAATATGTCGGTGTCGGCTCAGCCTCAAGTCTCCACCCCCTGCTGTCTTTGGCCTTGGTTGCTGGTAAAAACGTTTAACTTGCAAAGGACCGCCATTCGCAAACGCACGGAATAACTTACATAAACTAGGTAAATAACCTAAAATGATTGCATAACGGCAAGTTGAAATCGCGTCCTTTTTTTATTTCGTAATCACTCGAGTACTGATATCGTACGATTTTGCAATCTTACCAATGCGTGTTTTATTATGACTGATTATTATTATTATAGTTAAAAACGTAATTTTGCAAACGATTGCAAATCACGTGTGTGATGTGGCCAAACTAGTATATACCTACATTATACGTACTTACCTATTTTTTTTATTGATTCGCAATTTACTCGATTCAAACCTACATAACAGTCCAAACGATTTGAACAGAGGTAGGTAGGTACTTATATATAACTTAATGAACGTAATACGTACAAGTTATTTTATCATTAAAAAAAAATAGATAGATAGTAGTCAAAATAAGTCAAATTGACGAAATGGGGGGCTTTCAAAGTGGAGATTTAATTTGAGCCATATGCCAAAAATTACTGCATATTAGAACCTGAAACTTGGTTGTAAATTCAGTTATATCCTGCACTTATACAACAAATACTAAAATTAGATAAATATTATAAAGAAACGAAATTATTTAATTTTGTTATAATAATATATTTAAGTTTGTTAAAAGTTAATTATTACAATATATAATTAAAACTATCTTTTGGGAATTATGGGATACTTACCGCGAGGTCTCAGTTCGGGGCAAACCACTAGTATTATTTTGATCGAGAATTAACCCGAAATTTATTTGATCGCGCGATGTGATAGCAAGTCACAAATTAATTCCAACGAAATGTTCTTAATCCGACTTAAGCGATATTATCTGACCCATATCTGAGGAAATCCGATTAATATGCAGTAGTATTTTTTGGTGGAACTTAGTCATGATTTTTGAACTCGGGTTATTACGCACTAACTAGCCAACTCAGTATAGTTCTTGCAATTCACGAGGGTGTGTGAGCTTTACTTGTGGTTACGTATATGTACATTGCGTAAGTGTGTGTGCCTGTCACTTGTCAGGAGCCTAGGTGGGAGCGGTCAGGTGCGAGCATGCTCTTGCTCCCACTTATGTAGATACGAAACACACACAACCATGAGCCACGCGCCCTCGTGAATTGTAAGAATTGTACATGATTTTAAAATCGTATTCGCCAAAGTGAGAATTTTTTTTTAATAATACGTGATAACAATTAATACGAATGTAACACCATGACGGCATTTTCGTGACGATAAATTCCAAAATGTAATAATATATCGGTTTAGAGATCGTTTTCAGTGACCATTACCGGTTAAATAGGATACCTGACGCTTATCTTGATCTGGGTTATTCGTATAACAGGAAAATGTATATATATATTTATTTATAATCGCATAGTATAATCGTTGTAACAGTTCCTACTATCACAATAAGAGTGTAGGTACCTAAGGGTATGTCTGTATTTTGTCGATTGTGATAATACGTACTTTTTACTGTTATCAGATAATTACTTAATCAACGTTTTATTCAATTGACGATAAAACGATTACTACGATTTCTGTTTATTATATTTCATATTGCCTACCTACCTAATATCATTCATAAAGTTTTATGATATTACTTTTCCTTTTGACTCAATGTTTAATGAATGAACTAGCGGACGCACGCGACTTCGTCCGCTTCTTCAATTCACAATCAACAGTTCCTAAATCCTCACAGTTTAGGTGGGCAAAATCCCGGCAGCTTCAGGATTGACCAGAAACCGCGAGCAAAAGCTAGTCAATTCAATTATACATATTCGATTTTTATTTTAAATTTAAACTAAACCTAAAAATCTAAAATAAAAGTTAAAAACTCACATTTCCTCGTTTCAGTGGTTAAGATGATATTTTTTGATTTTGGGCGTTATAAGACGAGAATATAACGTTAGAAAATTACAGTAAGTAAAAAACATTATAATTCACAGACCTAAGTTTTAACAGATCCAAGGGCACTTCAGGCGTGATTAAAGTGACTCATTTTCTTGACATCTTTCATTCATTTTTCGGATAGAATTAAAGTCGGAATGTTTGCCAAAATATCTTAAGATGCGTGCCAAAAATCGTATTACCGAGAAGAGAAAAAAGTCTTCGTCTAGACGATCCAGCGAGACGCGTCTCGACGCGTCGTGGAAATGTGTCCAATCCAAATTAAATACAAATATAATATTTTACTTTAATACGCAGTATATTAATTTGGATTTTTTTTAAGTTTCAAGTCAAATTTTCTGAAGTTCATTTGCATGAATTTTTCGAGGTAGGAAGGTACTAAAAGTTCAGGAACAGTAGGTACAGGTTCATAGGTTCGTATTTGATTACGTTAATGTATGGAAGGGGTATACCTGACCCAATAACATATAGTTAAGTACGTTCGTCCTAGTAGAAAAATATCTCTTATTTAATTACTAGAAGATGCCCGCGATTACATCCACGTCTATTAAAGTTTTTTAGTTCCCGGAGGAACTCTAATGGAATCTAATGGAAATTGTAATGGAAACTCTCTCATGGAATGATAAAATGTAACCTATGTGTTAATCCTGGGTATGAGCTATTTCCATTCCAAACAGAAAAAATGTAGAAGGAAGGAGAAGGGAAGGAGTAACAAACATGCATACACCCACACGCACACACACGCACACCCACACACACATACAAACTTTCGCCTTTATAATATTAGGTTTAATTATTTCGTCATCGAAAATAGTTGTCCATAAAGTTGAGTTTCTTAAAAAATAAAAAATATCATTTTGCCAGTTAGATTTAGGTATCCAGTTAGACCTCAAGTAGTGGGCGATATTGATGACATAAAATTGAATGACTATTATGATTGAAACTCAATCGATTCGTTTCGCTAAAGTTAAATCCAATAAGTAAACTATTAGGCGCTCTTCACAAGGGTACAAAACAGTTATGAATAAATTATTTAACATTTACAATATCATATTTTCCTTCAAAAATTTTTTACTGCATGCATAGAGGATATTCTGTAAAAGTATATTTGTTTTTTGGTTTTTTCTTCAATCACGGAGTCACGTAGCAGTGTGTCATTTCTCTAAAAATGATTGCATTAGTGAGTGTAACGATCGACAGTATTGGAGGACCTGGATAGTGACGTAAGTTATTTATGATCCCGGAAAAACAAACGGTTTTGGCGATTACATTATACTTTCGTTACGTTACATTTAATATCAACATAGGACATGAAACTATCAAGTATTATGTCTGATACTTACAATTCCTAAAGATAAATACTTGATTATAAGTTGTGAAAATATTACCACAAGACAAAAAGTTATAAAATTAAATAATGTTAGGTATATGAGTTTATTATTAAAACGTACCCGTGTGCTTAAGCCCTTAGTTCGTGTGGGGGCGATCCTATAGTGCCGAGTCACAAAGGGTAAACGGATAATCGTGAGGATCAACTTATCCATCTATAATAGTAAAGCATTAGCATAAACTACAGACTTGCAATGTCATGAAAATCACGGAAAATCCCCGCAGACGCATTTTATAGTCTTGATAAAATTATGGCGCCATAAAAAAAGTTTAAGAGCATCCCAAGAAGTGATGTCAGGTAAATTTTACACGCAAAGAAAACGGAGCCGTAAATTTTTTTAACGGAAATTTTATTAGCTAGGATTTTATTTTATTAATTGTGGTAACTCAAAGAAGGAAAATATTTATAAAAGCTTGATAAAAGAAATGATAGCTACACAGCTAGAGCTAGAGCAGATAAAATGCCTACATAATAAATATTATATAGGTAAAGTAATTTACCTAAATTTTTTCATTAAATACGATCGCTATATGTACATAATTACCTACTTATGAATACTAGTTTGTACATACCTACCTACTTATTTATTGTAAGGAAAGCAGTTCGCTTTTATGCTATTAATTCACTGAAACTTAATGGAACGAATGTCGAAAATCAAAAGAAAGTAGTAATTTAATCAATCTACGTAGGTGTTGAGGTGGCAATCTGTTTTACCAATTGGCAAACACATCACTCCAGAAGTCGGTTAAAAATAGTTGGATTTTTCTCTATTACAACTTGACGACAATCAATGACTGAAAGCACTGATAAGGTCTGCGTTGGAGCGCGCTTGCCTAGAAAATATCTATTTACTGTTGTCTTCAAGGCAAGAGTGAAGAGACATTTTCTAGGCAAGGAACTCAAATTACAGTTTCGTGGTGGGGAACACGGACGCCACGCGCCGGAAGGTTGTTCCATACAGCGGCAGCGGTTTATTTCAGAATCGTTGAACTGGATTTTTTTCACCTTCTATCTAGATTTTGGATCAATTAGGTTAATATTATCGGCTGTTAGTGTATTATTTAGGCATAGCTACGAAAGTGTACCTACCTACCTACGTCTATTTCACGTCGAGTGTCACATGGAATACACATAATACATAGTATACATTAATTCATGCTACATAACGTCATAAGGTGGCATTTGACTGAATGTTAAATAAATAATTAAGTAACTTATCGACGGTAAACCGCCAAGTAGGGAATGCAATCTCGATCTCGCGAGATCTCGTTTTCGCGAGATCTCGGCCTTTTTTAGCGAGATTAATCTCGGCCGAAAAAAGGGCGAGATCTCGCGAGATTAACGAGATTGCACTGGAGCATAAAAAAGTCTTATTCGAAGCGCGGACTGACACTGACGGAGTTGCGACCTGTCGGTTTCGTTCGGTGCGCGAATTAATTTTTAAATTACTAAAAGATTTGCGTTTGATATTAGAAGAGAAGACTGGTTGTTTTTTTCATTTGTTATTTCAAATTCAAAATTTATTTATTTCATGTAGGCCAACTTATAGCTCTTATAAATCTACCAACGGTTCGGAATGCAGATTCTACTGAGAAGAACCGGCAAGAAACTCAGCAGTCTCTTTTCAAAAAATTTTTTTTTTTTTACAATAGGTAACCAAACTGTGCTATGTATACACTGCCCTCGTAATTGAAAACACAGTAACTTAAAGGTAACTTCTATTTAACTTACTTTGTTTTCAATTACGAGGGCAGTAGATACAGTGCTTCCACAGTGATTTGATTGAAACGTACGTCAAAGTTTACTACTTAGAAGTTTATTAAAAAATTATAGACAATTTCATTCATAAAAGTCTATTGAAAAAATTCGTGAAAATAAATGTTATCTTATAATACTTATAATTTTTATTATTTTTTTTTCTAATTTATTCAAATATTGTGATTATTTGCAAAAAAAAAACACACAAAACTGCCAATCTCGCGAGATCTCGAAATTGACGAGATCTCGCGAGATTGTTATTCACAATCTCGCTTGAGCCCCAATCTCGCGAGATTTGCATTCCCTACCGCCAAGATCTTCTAACTCAAAATGTCAAAAGTTTACACAAGGCACAAAAACAGTATATATTTGAGTGCAGATATGATTAAAACAAAAATATAATTCGTTTAAAATATTTGCAGTTGGTAGATATAGAAGATTTTCGTGCAGAATCAGTAAAACAGCAGTTTGACTAAAACTATCAGATCTCTTGTAAGCTCTTGATGTTTTAACTGTCATTATGTCATTAGATGCAAGTTATAGATAACAGGACACTTATCTTATCTAGATACTAGATCGATCTAGTATCTAGATAAATATAAAACTTCAGTACTTCTGCCACGTAAGCGTCGTCCTGTACATTGTATCGTCAGTCGTCACATCACTTACGCGATCACAGTCAATATCGCAGTTCGCAGTCGAGTGCATAATATCTTGAAGACGTGAGCCAAGTCACGGGGAAATTCAGTAGGTAAATTAAAAACTACATGCTGATAGCCACGATAATGCTTTTTATTCGTTAACTTGCGGACGCCCGCGACCTCGTCCGCTTTTTCAATTCACAATCGACAGTTCCTAAATCCCCACAGTTTAGTGGGCAGAACCCCTGCAGTCTCAGGATTGAGGAGTTGGATCCTGGAATTCAACGATGTAGTCTTTACTTGGTATCTACACTAAAGATTCATAATCGACAGTTCCTAAATCCCCACAGTTTAGGAGGGCAGTACCCCTGCAGCATCAGGATTGAGGAGTTGGGTTCCATCTGAAGTTTATATGGGAGCATCTTGCAAATTTTTTGTATCAATAAAAAAAATCACGCAAATCAGTTTAGAAATCACGGAGGTATCGATATGCACAGGTAGAAAAACACAACTTCTAAAAAGTAGCTTTTGTTACACCCGAGAATATCAGCTATCTACCAGTGAAAGTTCCGTTAAAGTCGGTCCAGCTGTTCTTGAGATTGATGGTAACAAACAAACAGACAGATAGACAGACGCATAAACAGACAGACAAAAATTTGTTTTTTCATATAAGTACCGTATTTACTTTCATAGTATGCATTTAGTAAAATGCTATATAGTATTTTGATATTACAAGCAGACACTTCAATTTCATTTATTAGTATGGATACAAAAATAATTAGACCTTTTTCGTACCTTATCATAACTTATTTTTGGCTCAATGATTGCTGTTTATCGAATGATCTTGTAACCCGAAAGCGGTAGCATATCAATAAACGCTAATAATCCTGTTTTATTTTTATAGTCGATAAATGACGCAATTTTCGGCGTTTTACAACACTATTATTTATTTTGTGGTTTCACTCCATTCGTCTTCAATAGAAGTCGCACATCAAACAAAAGACTGACAAATGTTTTCTTAATAACTCAAATCGTGGACATTATTATGCAGGTCTTGTAGGCAGCTATTTAAGGATGTAGCAGGACATTTTATGTTCTTTATCATGCAGATAGCATGTAAAGCTAGTAGATATGAAACATATCGATTTTATTTTTGTGTAGACTCTGATTTATTTATGTACTTAGCTATATGACAGTGGCAAGATAAAAGACAATGTTTAAAAAATTTAATCTGACTATAGAAAATTGGATGTAAAATGTAGCCTATGTCGCCCGGACATTAAAAATCGATCGACATCTCATTTATCAAAATCGGCTCAGTAGTTTATGAACATGAACATTCATAAATAGTCACCTATATATAATATACTATATAATACATAGGGCGCGAACACTTCAAAGATGCCTCGCGGTCGCGGTCGCTGCTCGATACCTCGATGTCGATATCTGGATGTTTTACATAGATGTCGGTGCGAACATGCCGGTTCAGTCGCACCTGGATGCTTAGTTCAAATGCTCACTAAACGCTAAAGTAATAATATTCTTCCATTCCTTGGCTAAAATATATATTTTTTTATTCGATGACAAGATAACCCTTGACTGCCATCTCACCTGATGGTAAGTGACTATGCAATCTAAGATGGTAGCGGGCTAACTTGGAAGGGGTATAGCAGTGTAAATTCAACCCTAATCGGTTTCTATACGCCATCGTGCCGGAACGCTAAATCGCTTGGCGGCACGTCTTTGACGTTAGGGTGGTAACTAGCCACGGCCAAAGCCTCCCACCAGGCTGGCCTGGTCTGGATCAGAAATAATTTAGAAATTATAAATTCCTTAATTGCCCCCGCCGGGAATCGAACCCGAGTCCTCCCAGTTATAAGACCACTGCGCCAGGGAGATCGTAAATCTGTTGTGGTGGTTTTTGTGCCGCTTATCCCACAGGGCAGGAATATTAAAAATTAAATCTATTACATAGCGCCTCGTTTTCCATTATTTAATTAAAATAAAAAATGAACCATAATGAATAATAATATTATAATAATATGTACTTACCAATTTTACGAGTAGTTTAGTTATAAAAGAGTTGTGCAAATATAATATAATATTTATTTTAATGAATAATTTTCTAAACAAGTAGGTACCTAAGTCTATTATAATAATTTTTATTCTAAGTTTATTGGTACAAATCTTATAGAGCTTTGAAAACCATAATTTATAAAAAATTCATAAAATAATACATCATATAATTAATATTCGAAACGCTATACCAACATTGTATTTATTTTATTAAATTAAAATGTATTCGAGGCCTAAAGTAAACGACGGTGGGAGTCCTTGAAATTCGACCAATCACAAGCCAGAGCACATCGATGCTTGCAGTCGACCGCGATGTAAAAACAAAATATTTTGTTTTCGCGTAGGCATCGAGGTAAACATCGATGTGAACCGCGATGTATCGCAGTGAGGTATCCTTCGGCATGTTCGCGCTCGTCTGTTTGCATACATTTGTTTTACATGGAGGTGGCATCGAGGTAGCGAGCTAAACCGCGACCGCGAGGTATCGCAGTGAGGCATCCTTGGCTTGTTCGCGCCCATAGACTCCATAACCCTTCCTGTTGGCTTTAAAATAATTTTGCCCGTTGAATTATGAGTGGGTTGTTTTTCTGTTAATATTCTTACATTTAAATCTATGTAACTAAGTAATATGGGTTAATTATTGAAATGATGATTAAAATTACTTTACTCTATTTACACTTACTTAATCTACCATTATGCCCATAATATTGAGTAATAATATCTTGGTTTCTTATCGGAAACCGCATGAAAGCGTAAACCTCGCAATTCTAGAATCTAGAAGCGAATTCAGTTACTAGTTAATGGTTAGTCGGGTTTAATTATTTGTACACAATGCGGTGATTGTGTTTATTTTGTGTAACTGTATGACGACCTCCCTGGCGCAGTGGTCAGGCACTTTAAGTCTTATAACTGAGAGGTCCCGGGTTTGGTTCCCTGCTGGGGCAATTTGAGAATTTCTAATTTCTAAATTGTCTCTGATCTGGCCTGGTGGTAGACTTTGGCCGTAGCTAGTTACCACCCTACCGTCAAAGACGTGCCGCCAAGCAATTTAGCGTTCCGGTACACTGCCATACCCTTTCCATGTTCGCCCGCTACCATCTTAGACAGTATCGTCACTTACCATCAGATGAGATCGCAGTCAAGGACTATCTTGTGATCCAATTTTAAAAAGTTTTAATATCGCGTTATGTATGTATAACTTTAACAGAACGTTCTCTACTGAAGTATTTTAGTACTAGCCGATGCCCGCGCCTTCGCCCGTGTAAAGTTAGGTTAGGTTAGGTTAGGAACTCTTGTTTGCCCGGGATAAAAAGTAGCCTATGTCACTCTCCAGGTCTTCAACTAACTATACCCAAAAAAATCACGTCGATCTGTTAGTACTCTGTTGCAGCGTGATTGAAGGACAAACCAAGAAACCAACACACTTACGTATTTATAATATTAATAAGGATTACAATTATTATTATATTCACAATAATTAATTAGCACATTGGAGACTGCATGGACAGTCTAGAGGTCTCATAAGAGCCACAGGTTGGCCTACATGAAGTTAATTTAGAATTAGATATTTTTTTTGTTTATAGCTTTGGAGATAAAATATTGTGATTGGATATACTAAGATTAACATAATATTTAAAGTTCCATTTCAAAAAGAAAATTCGACTATTTGGGATGCGAGAATTTATTGCGCTGCGTGAATTTATTGCGCTGCGTGAAATAAACCTTTTTTCAAAACTACAGATTGATGCATATGTTGCCCAATATAATATTTTGGTCTAGTTAAACGAGTTTTTGAACCCTAACTATATACATAACAATGTCATTGTTATTTATTTAGATAAGTTGCGGGTTGTTACGTTCCCTCAAATATGGTTGAGCGAAGCAATGGCTGGATCATGCGTCGTGCTCGTGAACGGGTGCCACCAACGGGAATGGGTCTGCTTTGTGTCTACCCATCTTAACATGTGTTAGGTTGTGGTAGGTGTGCATTTTTGAAACTTCTTTGTGGAAACACTGTGTGCATACTGCATAGCATAGTTTTGTTAACCATTGTAAAAAAATTTTTTTTTTTGAAAAGAGCAACTGCTGAGTTTCTTGCCGGCTCTTCTCAGCAGAATCTGCATTCCGAACCGGTGGTAGATTTATGATGTGTCATAAGAGCTACAAGTTGGCCTACATGAAATAAATAAATTTTGATTTGATTTTTAAGTAAGTATGATTACCTATTAACATACTAGATGATATCCGCGACTTTGTTCGCGTGGATTAAGGATTTGATTCTCGTGGGAACTTTTAATTTTCCGGGATAAAATCTAGCCTGGGTATGAGCTATCTCCATTCCATTTACATTTATTGTGACGTGAAGGGGTAACTAACACACACACACACACACACACACATGCACACACACATAATACACGCCAGCAGATATTGACGTGAAGGAAACTAACAGCTAGCAAGTTTCATATCAAATAGATTAGCCGATTACAGTTCGTATATCAGCATCTTAGATTACCCCTGACGTGGTAACTGTGATAGTGTGATTTTTATGACATGATATTTCAATTCTTAGAACAGCACTTTTTTTCTAGGAAAATACTCGTAATATAAAATTTTACAATCCTTTTAGGTATATACCTAAGCGATATGCGCTTCGTAGCATCGTAGTATTAAATTAAAAAATGCAGGCAGATATCATACACACACACACATACAAGTCCACATGCACGTAGGTACATTTCTCACACACTATCAAAGTTGTTTTCATTCAGTTCCACATTTCTGTTAAGTAAACTAATTTTCTATTTCTAACTAATACGTAAAATCTTTTTCAACACACTTGCTCATAAAATGGCTCCCGGTTCACCGCAATGAGGCACACAATGACATCTTTAACTCAAACTGTGACTTTTTATTACTATTATTCACAATGTGAGTTATAGAATTATTTTTTTTAATTTTATTGGTTGATTTGCTTTGTTCTTAAAAAAGTTTCTATTACAAAAAAAATCCTACCTATTGCCAAGATACCTATTGCTTGCTCATTTCATACAACTTCGTATTTAAATAGATAATTTCAACTTGTACGTGTTTAATAAATAAAACTGTCACTCAAATATAACTTTTGTTTTTTCTGTAATAAAGAAAACTGGAAATTCCCCATTTTGTACGTGGCTATAAGAGAAAAGCCAAAAAAAAGAAACCTCATTCTTTTAGTCTATGGCCATTAAAGGTGCGCGCGCATTCCGGAAAACTGATTAAATCAAATAAACACCTGAATACGCTGTATGGTCGTCGATCTTTGCCTGCCCTCAAGAGCATCTCAAGAGGACGAACAAAAAAACAACATTAATTTTTCCAGCCATTGCGAAAAAAATTTCACAACTCGTTTTCACTGTTTTGTACCATAATGTACTATTTTAGTATTATTTTCTTCACAAGTGTGTTGAAAAACGTCGTATGATACACGTGTATATTGATGATTACCGTCCTCGGCTACCTTAAGACCCTCACCTTACGGCTCGGGTCTCAATAGCGCCTCAGCGGTAATCACCAACTTTGACACTTGTACCATAATGTACTATTTTGGCATTATGTTTAGGACATAATATTACTAGGACATAATGATATTTCTAAATATAAATATGGTTAGAGTTCACTCTTTATCTGCATACGATACGAGTAGGTACTTATTGCATAACTTTTTTATAATTCTGCTTGGAAATTGCTTTTGTTAGGTATTATAGTTAGTTTTTAGCAATGACTTCATTGACTACAAAGCAAGGTCATTGAATAGAATTATTGTACTTGAAACTAACTTTATTTAATTGATAGTTAACACTACACTAATCTTTGTTATAACAAGTGTTTAGATACCTAATTAATAAACTGATTAAATATATAAATAAGTTGATGTTAAATGCAATCACTTGTGCAATATAACATCACCTGTGCATCGGCTACATTGGTCGCCGTCGCCAATCTCCACAGAGATTCGGTCGGGAAGACATTTTTTTATTATACTTAATCGTAGAAATCAAGTGTTCAGGTAAATTCAGCGTGATTCAGCCAATACGGTGCATGGCATCTTGGTGTGCCACCGGTGAATACGTAATGTTGCACACATCTCATTTGTACACGAGAATAATCCTGATTTCTGGAATGTTTATGCATTTTATTATACAAGATTGTTTGTGCACGTCGCGTTTGGAATGAAAATGTGTTTGTGAGTCTGATTACTGCGCGGCGTTGTCGGTTGTACGGTGTACGACACTCGGCTCTCCGCTACTTATCATGTGAGATTTTATCTTAATTAATATCTCAAAATTGTTTTTAAGTTCTCGGTAATGGACGGTTCCAGAACAATGTTTTACATTTTTTCAAGAATGCCAGTTAGGTTCATCATCATTATCAGCGGCGCTACAGCCCCTTGTGGGCCCGGGCCTGCTCTAGAAGCTTCCTCCATCCATTACTTGATTAGTTAGGTTACCTGCTTATTAATAGGCGACCTCCTCTATGACGGGTGCAGGTGCGGGGTTACTAGTGCCGAACAGACAATGAGGCGCAAATATGAAAATCTCGATAGTAGTTTTTTATTTGTGCCTTTTTGTGTGGAGATCCTGAGGCCGTGGGACCGGAGGCTCGAGCCGTTTTTTTAGAACTATCAAAAAGGGTAATCGAGTCTACCAGGGATCCAAGAGCTGGCAGCTACCTTGACCAAAGGATAGTTTGGTCATCCAAAGAGATAATGCTGCCGGTTACCTATAGTTCTTTCAATTCACGAGGGTACACGGCTTACGGTTGTCTGTGTGTCGTATCTACTGTGGTCGCCTATTCGGGGGGGTCGTAGGTTCCATCCCTGAGACACGCACAACAACATTGCCATGTTAATAAGTTAATAGTAGCATACAAACAGTCGTAAATACAAGTGCATCGCATAACTGTCACAAACAGAAGCATCTTTAGTGCTGACATTGTTAATGGAACGAAGCGTGTTTTGCCAAAACGTAGCCGAATTTTATGGTCGAGGCGTAATGTCGTAAATCGTGGTCGGATTGCGTTATGTCGGCGGCTGTCGCAGGACTCATGTCCAATTCAGTGTGGTTCATTGGCCGCGGCTTGGGCGTAACAAACGATCTGTTGAGTGACGTCATAGCATGTGCATTGCACTCGCATTGCAACGGAGTTCCCTCTGCGTTATATTAATATGATAAACGTGTTTTAGAATTTACATGGTTTTCCTTAAGCTATACTTACGCGTAATGTTCATAGTCGTCTTAAAAGCCGTTGTTCCCGGCATTTTGGCCAGGGTCTCCTTTTTAGGGTTCCGTAGTAAAAATACAAGGAGTACCTTCAAGGCAAGAGTGAATAGGCATCTTCTAGGCAAGCGCGCTCAAATCTAGACGTCATCAGTGCTATCCAGTATTGATTGTCGTCAAGCGCAAGCCTATTTCGAATAAAATAAGTAGTTTACTAGCTATGGAACCCTAAAAAGGGAGTTTTACTAGTTTCGCCAAGTCTCTCCGTTTGTCCGTCTGTCTGTCGGTGGGATAAGGTAAATAAGAAAACTACTGCGTATATCGTCCCTTCCTACCTTCGTTTATAAATATTTAGTTTTAGCTTAGTGTTCCTCGATCATTTGCACCCTACTTCGTAACTGATGCATATAAAATAACGAGGAAACTTGGTGAAAAGGATAAACGTTAGATTATAGTGTCACAATACTAATTTTGTGTATAAGGATGTTTGTTTAAGTGTAATGAAAATGGTTTATGCGTAACACTTGTGTCTGAGTGCATAAATCTAGCTTAACATTTAAACGAATATTATTCATTCGAAACGAGGTTTATTATACTAGGTATATTCAAAGACAGTATAATATACTCTACTTGAATTAAATTTCACTTGTTTTGATAAGCTTTAAATTCACCTGTTGTGATACCTTTTAGTTATAGACACATTTACCTTCTCAAAAATCAAACAAGTACAGACCTAAAAGAAAGTTCGAAAGTTCTTTCATGTCGTCAACCTTTCAGAAATATTAATGTGCTATTTTTTGATGATTTTTCATAAATATTTAGCCGATATATCACTCATCCGCAACTTTCATTGGCTTCAAAAGGAAATAAATACAAGCTAACTTTGATCATTAATGAAGCAAATAAAAATAAACTTATCATTTGGCAAGGAGATTAAATGAATCACCTCATAAATTGGAAATATTTTTTTGTAAGGAACGTGCCTTTGCATTAATGCATCTGCATTGCTAGCATCAAACATTTGGAAACAAAGAAGTAAATAACTTGACGTTTGTGCAGTTTGCTGCACGGCGCAAAGCTACTACAGTGCAAATAAACTACGGAGTTCTCTCCACATACAAATGCACTTAATTAACGCACAATGAACTCGCTTCCCCGAAACTAATCGAGGTCAAAGAATTTGAGTGCATACGTCTCAATTAAACACAATAACGCTCCTAACTCAAACAATACCCGCCGCCAGATCGGCGCTCGGCGAGCGGCAGAGCGGCAGTTCGGAACATTCATCCTTCACGAGAAGTCCTATTCATCGTCGGCGGGATCGGTCGGTATCGGTGTTGGTAATCGCATACCTTTTAAATTCGGACAATAGGCATTAATTTTGAAAAACGCGAGATAGGAATGTCGTCGGCGCAGATTCGGGCAGGTAGAATTTTAAGCGCCTTTATGATCAGATCCTGGCGTGTCATACGCCACCCACGGCTTCTAATTAAGCCGGTAGCCAACAAAGGCGCCGGGCTGACCATAACACTGTCGGATTATGCGGCGCGAGAGGCGAGGCGGGTGAGGGGTCGTCGGCCGGAGGTACCCTCGCGTGCTACAATTGCACACGGCCGCCCCCGCGCGACCCGCCGCACCAAAAAGTTAGAAAAGTGTGGTACAGTGGGACGCGCGAGGCACGATACCATCTCGGCGCCACGGCCGCAGCAGCCGACAGGCCACTTCGCGCGAACGCCGCGTAAATTTGACCATTTTGTAACTGTCTGCGAGGCCGACGAAGGCGCGGACGCATTTAATTAGAAATTTACTTTTAAGGACCCGTGAATTATTGCACACCTTAGAGAATTTAAATCGTTTTGGTGTCAATACCGAGAATCGATAAATGCGGCACCGAAAGTTGATCTGATTTATTTTATGGACTCTTTTGGTCGAATTGGTTTGGTCGGTTTGGAGATCGGGGATTGAATTTGGAGCGATGTAGATACCATTTCAGATCGATAATAAAGATTTCGATTAGAGTTCATCCGATATTGTACTACGCATCTCCCTATTTGGAACATTGGAAATTTTCCATTTTCCATCACTATAATCTCAACTTGTGTATAGCCGCAGTTAACGATCAGTGTTACCAATTAGAAAGCAATAGATCGTCTTCAATCGGTTTTCGGGTGAAAGGGTATTGTCGAGTGAATTGCGGAGCTCCTCCCACGTACGGTCGCCGGCTCGTTATGAACTTGAATTAAATGAATGACGCGGTTGTATGAATGGCGCGGCAATGAATGCGAGTCGGAAATGCGAGCTGCAGCACGCTACTCGATCGCAGCACGTGCATCCGTTGGCGGCGCGGCCTGCATCGGTGTGAGGATATTACAGTCTAGGCTAGACTTACATGTTAACATGCGTGAAACAAGGTACAAGGGGCAATGTTTATTATGCATTTTTCTGCTGTCTATTACTACTGTTTCAAGATTTCAGTCAAAGTTTGCTTTTCTTTTCTGTTTAATTATTATATTGTGTAGTTTTGGTCCACGACTTCATCACGTAAAGTTAATTACTGTACCCATGCAAAAATCATGTCAATATTTTGCTCCGTTGCTGAGTTCAAACACAATTTCGTAATTTATAATAGGGATGAAACTGCTAGATTTTACTAAACTCGACAATCCGAAGTTAGGACGTCAAAAATCCGGATTCAATTTTAGTTTAAAAGTTCTGTAAATATGTACATAATTATTATGTATGTATATTCTTTTATTAAAATAAATTATAAGTTCATATAAATTAAAAGTTTTATTTGCTCAATTATTATTTAACCACTAAAGTGAATAATTATAAACGGTTTTAGCAAGTTTTCGTTTCTTTTCGATAATCCGGACGGGTTCTGGTCACTAGTCGTCTGATGTCACCGGTGCTGGCCAATCGGGTGTCGGCACAGCAGGAGTGAGCCAGTAATGCCAATTGCAAATTCAAATGCACTTTGGTTTACCGAACATAAATAATCCGGATTATTGTACTTTTATTGTAGGTAGCTACATTTATACATAAATTCGATGGTAGATAAGTATCCTATCATTGCACAACGATCTCTTCAGGCAATCCAAGACAAAGGGACAAATCTACAGGTGCCAAGTAGGCGGTGCTACATAATTATACATACCTAATAGGCATACCTGCTCTCCTTAATCGCATAAAGCGCGTCATCTCGAACATGATTTATCGCTGATTTATAATTAATTACACAATCAACTTTATTACGCACATTTGAAAATCGCTTCTATCTGTTTCACGCTGGCAAAACTGGCTACATAATATTAATTAATTTTAAATAGCCTTGGAAACTACTAAAGTTGCAACTGACAATCGACAACCGTAAACTGATAAGCCTTATCAGTCAGGTGTAAAGCCTAAGTGTACAAATCTAGAAAACCTATTGTGTTGCTAGTACCAGTGTAAACAGGGATTTACACATGATTTACACGTTTGCATTAGGCTTGATAGCGGACGTATTTAAATCAGAAGTTCTAAATCATGGAAATGTCACATTATAATAAAATACCTAGACGAGCTTTTGTTCACGTTATAAATAGCCTGATAAAATTGCATAAGAATATGACTACTAATACTTAACTTGACTAATAATACATACCTATATCCATATACTTTAATTATGCGAAAGTTTGGATGGATGGATGGCTGGATAGATGTTCGTTACTCAATCATGTCGCAACAACTGTTCGATTTAGCGGAAATTTGGCACAGAGATAGATTATAGTCTGGAATAACACATTGGCTACTTTTTACCCGGGAATTAGAAGAGAGAGACTGTGCTTCAAAGTGAATCTTAGAGAAAATAATATGTACGACTTGTGGTTGTGATACAAGGAGTTTAAACACATATTGCACGCATACTCAATTTTATTGTACCTATCTACATGAATGAAAATGCTACATTTTATGTTTGCTTTTGCTGTGGTTTCAGGGTGACATTGTGCCTAAAATTGTCATTAAGTAATTAACTTTTAGATTCCATATTAAATGAAAGATTTGTGCACAGTGTGTACACCTGTACTCTGTACTTGAGACCTCATAAATAAGAGAAACGTTAAATACCCAACGGAATTGCGTAGCGGAAAACTTATAATGTTTACGTTCAAGACGAACATACGATATTAGTTTACGTAATTAAGGCAAGAGCAAGGCGATCTATGAATCATTTTCTCATCGGAATGCCGGCCCGGCGTACCTTCAAAGTGATATTTACATTTTATTTACCGTGGAGGCATCTAGATAAATCTCTTCAGATGACTTGCCAAATTACTGCAATTATTCAAATATTAAGATGTAATATATTACTCCTATGAAGTACCTACTAAAAGTCTAAAAGTTATCAATAGCACGTAAAAAGTTAGCCCGCATTGCGTATTACATTTGCGATCATATTGAGACACACGTACATCTGCGATTTCAAATTCGCGCGGTTAAAAAAAATCTGGTTAGATATTTTCACGTGGTGAGGTGCGGATTAAATTCGCGCAAATGTACCATGTTAGACGTTGTCTATGACGAGAACTCCATAAAAATCACGAGCTTCTTTTTTTTATTCGCTATCAAGATAGTCCTTGACTGCGATCTCACCTCATGGGAAGTGACGATGCAGTCTAAGATGGTAGCGGGCTAACTTGGAAGGGGTATGGCAGTGTATATTCAACCCATACCCCTAATCGTATTCTACACGCCATCGTACCAGAACGCTAAATCGCTTGGCGGCACGTCTTTGATAGTAGAGTGGTAACTAACTAGCCACGACCACAGTCTCCCACCAGACAAAAAGGTCAAGGTCAAAGGTGAATTCTGTATGCGGAATATAAATCGCGAGAATAAAAATCGTGCGGACTTTTTTCACATTTAGGCCTAGCTTAAAGTCTTTGAACGGTAACACCCTCAAAGACTTAAGGAGAAATAGAAGGATATTATGCATATTTGAATTAAGGAATCGGAGCATCAAACATCTGTCGTGGATTCAAAAGCACGGCTTCTAAGAGCGTCTTATTATCTAGGATTGATGACTCTACATTCTAATGTCGCATCACCTTATGGTATGTATCACGTACCTACGTAGTATGTGCACCGTTTTGTTTAAGAATAGAAATATCTTAATGTTATAAATTGTTACGGACTATGACATTAGTTGAAAAATCAACACAGGTGTGGCTTGTTTATCATTAATTGCTTAGAAAAGAATAAATTAGCAATAAGTTATTTTGATACAAGCGCGCGTCATTATTCGTCTTACAGAAATATATTAAGATAGAACGGAAAGTTGGGTAGGGCACACGTGTCAATGATTTGCAATACATGTGACATATCATTTGGTTTATCGTGAGTAAAATAAAACACTCTATAGTAAATAAATAAGAACCGTTAAAATGCTATATTATACTATTCCTTATTATGGAAATATAATATAAATCATAATATACCTACAAAAGATACAAACACTGTGAATTAATAATTTTTTTGTGTCCATTGTTGTATGATATTGATTATTGATTATTGTATGAACATTAATGTTTTTTTTAATATTATTTCTACAAAAATACAAAGAAAACGTAACGTAGATACATTGACATCGTCGAAGGCAGCGGGGAGGTTCCATTTGACCGAAGCTTCGCAAGCAATTTACGTCCCGTTAGCTCATTTTGCTTGAAAATTGTGTTTTACCGCTAAAGCGTAGCGCACATGCACGCATGAATACGTAGTAAAACAGTGGTGAAAACCATTCTATCTCGATATATTTGTGTGATCTATATGCACCACGTGTCTTAGATCGGGACTATAGTGCGATCGATAATAAGTAATACTCGTACTATGTTTATGGGTATGATAGACTAAACACACTTGATCAAAGCCAATTCAGATTGTGATAGATGAAGACGTCGTCTAGGTCTGTGAGGTGCTGTCACGATATTGTTTCAATTTACTCCATGGAAAATTTATCGCTTCTTCAATGGAATGGACTCATTGACGATTGAATAGAGAAACCTACACCGCCTGCGATATCATTCCTAGCTATCTATCGTTTGCTGTCTGAATTTATATTACCTATCTATTCAAAGTCAATTGATAGTCTAGTGCAGGGGTTCCCAAAGTTTTTTTTATCGCGCTTTCTTCTTACCGCCTAAAATGAAAAGACCCACACCTGTTTGTCTGGTGGGAGGCTTTGGCTAGTTACCACCATACCGTCAAAAACGTGCCGCCAAATGATTTAGCGTTCCGGCACGTTGGCGTGTAGAAACCGATTGTGTAAACCGGTAAGAGTTGATGTATGGTCAAAGCCTCCCACCAGACCAGATCAGAGACAATTTAGAAATTATGAATTCCCAAATTGCCCCCGCCGCACCGGGAATCGAACCCGAGACCTCCCAGTAGTTAGTTCTCTGAGAGATCTGCGCTAAGTAGTTAGCGATTGACGGGTTGCTGACGATGTTGATATATTTCGATGATATCTATTAGCTTTTTAGATTCTAAATATATCAACTAGTTACCTACCAATTTCCGTTCAACCAGCTGTTTGCCATCGCCACCGATGCGATGCGATGTAACAAGCGGAAGAGTTCACAATAAAGCAATCGGCGGCCTGAATGAACTCATGGTACGTAGGTAGTAGGTAGCATTCAACATAATATTATTACTTCTGTTAACAGGTATGCAATATAAGTTCTTACATTTCCAATTAAATAGTTTTGATGTGAGCCCTATCAGCTGTGTTTTAAGCTATTGCATAGCTTCTATCGCGGGCCAGCGTGGAGACCGAATCCAGAAATTCCGTAACGAAAATAACCTGACACGGGACTCCTCTACGGTGAGCCACTAGACGGCGCATTTTTTATCAACGACATCTAGCGGTGAGGCGTTGATAAAAAATGCTATGCAATAGTTTTACCGCGGCAGTCCCCGAGTGCCACACGTCTTTTTTTTTTTACTTCGACTATACATATACATATCATAAATTAAACCATAGACGCTATCTTCTATGTTAATTGATGTTTTCTTTCTTATGTAACAAGCTATTCCTGAATTGCGCTTGAACTTGTTGGTAAGTGAAGATGCAGTCTAAGATAGAAATGGGCTAACATGGAAGGGTTATTAGTCCAGTCATTTCGTCCGAAAAAAAGGCAAATAAAAGAAAATGAATTTGCGCTTCTAATTTTTTAATATGTTGTAGGGGATACCTAGAAAAGCTTAACTTGAGATTGTCGACCAAGCTTTCCTAGGAGCTTTCGCCGCCATGTTGAAAAAAGGGGTAAAATTTGTTTTTCGGCAATAACTCGGCTATCCGATGAGATTTCGAAAATTTTTGTAGGACACTTTTTGTAGCTTTCTTTGTGCTCTACAATAACGCCTGAATCATTTTTAGCGTATCATGCATCGTTATCGAGATATCGATCGATAAAGTCAAAAATTTAGGACACAATTTTTGTTTTTTGCTTTTTTTTTCTTTGGGTCTTAATAAATATGAAAAATTGTGGAATTCAAACTTGTAGAGCATATTCAGACCTACAATTTCCTTCTTGGATTTTTTTATGTTGGACAAAAATTACGATCTCCAGCGCGCCGCAAAGTCGGTGAATCCACACTCAGCGTCGAGCGAGCTGCTCGCTCGGTTGTGTCTGGATGTCGAATCGAATGGGAAATTGTTCAGGAAATTGATGGGATAAAAAATAAGTACATAGAGCAACAAATTAAGGATCACACAATAGTAATTTATTAAACAAATAATTTGTTTGTGCAGTAAAAAATATTATTTTTTTACTGCACAAACAAAATACTATTTGCATGCACTGCAGTGGACAAACATGCAGTAACGTCGCCAGAGTCGACATTTTGCTTGACGACGACGACGATGTCTGTAACGATGATGATGACGATGCTCTCATCGAATCAGCATCATTTCCAACGTTTCAACAGACACAACAACTCGAAGAGTTTACGGAGGACGAAGATCTTCAGCCTGGACCATCCAAGCGAAAAAAGACATGAAAAAAGTCCATCGTTCGTGTCTCGAGTGCAGAAAAAAGTATTTTTCTTTCCGTTTATTTTATTTTCTTTATTTTGTATTGTAAAAAAATAATATTTTTTACTGCACAAACAAATTATTTGTTTAATAAATTACTATTGTGTGATCCTTAATTTGTTGCTCTATGTACTTATTTTTTATCCCATCAATTTCCTGAACAATTTCCCATTCGATTCGACATCCAGACACAACCGAGCGAGCAGCTCGCTCGACGCTGAGTGTGGATTCACCGACTTTGCGGCGCGCTGGAGATCGTAATTTTTGTCCAACATAAAAAAATCCAAGAAGGAAATTGTAGGTCTGAATATGCTCTACAAGTTTGAATTCCACAATTTTTCATATTTATTAAGACCCAAAGAAAAAAAAAGCAAAAAACAAAAATTGTGTCCTAAATTTTTGACTTTATCGATCGATATCTCGATAACGATGCATGATACGCTAAAAATGATTCAGGCGTTATTGTAGAGCACAAAGAAAGCTACAAAAAGTGTCCTACAAAAATTTTCGAAATCTCATCGGATAGCCGAGTTATTGCCGAAAAACAAATTTTACCCCTTTTTTCAACATGGCGGCGAAAGCTCCTAGGAAAGCTTGGTCGACAATCTCAAGTTAAGCTTTTCTAGGTATCCCCTACAACATATTAAAAAATTAGAAGCGCAAATTCATTTTCTTTTTTGAATGTACGTAATGACTGGACTTACCAAATTACCGCTGCCCAGAATCGAACCCGAGACCTCCGACTTATAAAATGACAGCGCCAGAGTTGTCGAAACCAGTACATAAATTCAACCGATTATATTCATAAAGCAGCGTAGGCTGATAATAATTAGGTGTATTTATTCCAGCGTGTCAGCAAATTATTCACGGAGAAGATCATGCATAGTCATCGTCCTTATAAAATATCATAACACAAATACTCAGCCACTTAAAGTCCCGGCTCAATAAATATTTATTCACTTCCAGTTCACGCCAAATGGTGCACTCAAAATCACTCACAGAGCCCCTTTTGGCGCCAAATGTCAATTTTGCAGATTACCCATCGCTGGCCGGCCAACAAGCACTCCTATCTAAAGCGCCCATTCAAATATCGCACTTATGTTGTGCGAATGAATGACGATAATGGCGTGATGAGAGAGTGCCTGCTCATGCAACTTGTAATGGATCCGAGCACTCTTCTCAATCGCTCGCCAAACATGTTATGGATAAATGCTAGTGTGACTTTCATATCCTAACTGCTTGAGCGTGGGGCTTGCTGCACTCGTCGGCCATTACATACAAGCCGCTGCCCGCGACTTCGTCCGCGTGGATTTAGGTTAGACAAATGTTTCTTCATACTTAAACTTTACCACTCCTATGTATCCCTTTAGGGATGGATTATAACTAGTTATAATTAAAAAAAATTACACCGACTTCAATATAAACCGAAATACTTAAAGAAAACTGAAAGGGGAAAAGTGCCAATATCTTGAAAACTATACTGAACCGATTTTGATGAAATCTTTCCTGTGCCCTAAGTTGAAGTAAATGAAAGCAAATAAAAAAGAATGATTACAATCCCATTAATAGTTTCCGAAAAATCAGATAAATTCAATGCAGACGCAGTTGCTGGCGGGTGCTAGTCCCCTGATAATTAAGCTACGTTCATCGCCTTAACCCAAAGAGTGAACCAGGAAATCGCTCTAACAACGTGCCGTCTCACTGTCTACCGAACCATGCGCCATTTTGCAACATTCCTGGACGGATTCTTTGTAGTCTGTAAATTCTTTTATTTATAAATCTACGTTAAAAGAAATTGTCTGAATGTCGAACAGTATCGTTATCACGATCAGATGACCTACAGATGACATGAGGCGATATAAATTATAAAACTACGAATATGTGTTTGTTCGTTAGTTTGTCGTTCAATCTCTCCGCAACAAAACTTAGGATCGACGAGATATGTACAATGTACATTGTACATGGATATAAACTGTGGGTATAGTTGAGGACCTAGCGCTGACTTCTATATTATTTAATCTATGATTAACACTGGACTTCCAGCTCTGATTTCTTTTTAGGACCTACTTGATCGACGCCATTTTGGATTTGATTGACGCCATTTTGGCGCTGTAAGCACTAAGGAGCTGTACAAGTGTCTCTGGAACTAATAGGTAATATTGCAAATGGCGCATCGACCTCTTTAATAAAATCAGTCTATTCGTTAGGGAGTTACGAGGGAACAGACATAGAACAGAGATATACAGACACATAGATACACAATTCAAATTTATAATATCCTTTTTTTCACAGCACAAATCCGTGAAGCCGAATTTTCTCAAATAAAGAATCTTGTCACTAGATAGGTACGCAGCAGCTATACTCGTACAGCGTCAAGCGAGTCGAAAATACGATTATTTCTAAACAGGCTGTCCGGTTGTACAGTTGCGGTCCTTAAATGGTCGAGTGGCGCCAGTTTCTCTACCTTATACGCGTCAGTTATGCATGCCAGCGCAAGGATCGCTCCACCTAAGAAAACGGCGACAAATTCATTGCAAATCTCTATACTATAGGAACTCAACATTTTAAAGTACCTACCTCTGCAATATCTCGATGTCACTATACCTACTCACATTCGCGGGCTTCTGGATGAAGGTCTGTGCACGTCTTTCATATGTTTATCTTTAGTTTTAAATTTTGGTAAATACAACCTCCATGCGCTAATATTCTTTTTATATCTGTACCTATCTTATTTTAATTGATCTGTATCTCCTAAGCCCTTTTCTTATTTCTTGTACAGTTAACCTATAGAAAACAGTTGTGTTTTTCTATGAAAATTGATATTTCCGAGATTTCTGAACTAATGCGTAAATACTTTTTAATTTTATCCCTGGTACAATTAATGATTAATTGAATAAATAAAAGGACATCATTAACTACTCACCAGCCAGTTCTATTCTTTTTTAATCGATGTCGGGTTCCAACTCCTGAATCCTGATGCTGCCCAACTAAATTTATGGATTTAGGGACTGCCGATTATGAATTTATATTGTAGGTACCAAGTGAAGACTTCATCGTTGAACTTCAGAACTTCTCAACTCTAATGCTGCAAGGAAATGCACTCCTAAACCACAGTGATTTAGGAACTGGTGACTGTGAACTGAACACGCGGACGAAGTCGCGGGCGTCCGCTAGTAAATGAATAAAATACCTGACTACCTATTATTTACTAATTGGTTTTGGAATTACGGTTGTTAATCGGACAGTTAACGATCACGATTGCTGTATTTATCCGTGAAGAACGAGTTCATGAATTCCCAATGGGAATTACAATAAATCTTTGTTTACTATTTCACTGAATCATGATTCTTACGCCTAGCCTATCCCCAAATAACAGCCCGGAAAAGTGTTAATTCTGTTTCGAAACACAATATATTAACAAGCATCAAAATAGATCCTTTAGTAGTCTGGGTTAAAAATATCTCGCGTCAAGCGCATGCGGAGAAAATAAAAGTGATATTAAAAAAACTTTGGTCGTTTCGAGCGGCTCTAAATCCCCAAGAACTTACACTGTCAAAATATTGTCAAAGTGAATTCCGCGCGTCCAATATATTTTATGATTTTCCACTTGGCAATAATCCCTAGCAATTTATTTCGATCTTGGTAGATATAAAACCACATACCGCATATTATCGTAGTGTCACTCTGGTTCGGGAAGTTCGGTTGTTGAACCTCTTTCTATTATGGAGGCCACATACGATCAAGTTTGCCGTCAAGTTTGCATGATGCTTAGGGATTCAAAAAAAGAATCCATACCTGAGTAGTATCGATATTTTTGATTCGATACCTAGGAAAGCTCCTGAAAGCTGTACCACTCCATCGAGAGAGATAAAGCTATGCAGGAGGAGACAGGCGGGCGACTGAGTGTCTCATTGTCGTCTTAGTATATTTAGTGGTGACGACGCTTCACGCTCTCCGCCGGAAGTGTCTGTCGTCAGTGGAAGGACTGCACCCAGTCACCCAAACACACCCATACATGATACACCCATACTCACCGTACAGTGGTCATTTGGCAAAGCCCCATGTTTGTGTCCGGCCGACATGCAAACTGTCACGCCTAGTTTTAAACGTAACACTTGACGCATTTACTTGTTATATTGACGTCGAACGCCCTGATTACAATGATGATATAATTAGACGGCGAATAACAATAATTAGAAGTGCCTGTGCACTATCGTTGACCGGTGCCAATTACCATAAGATATTGATTATAATGAAAATACCTTGCTCGTGTTGATGCTGTGAAGTTAATATAAACGTACATGACATCAGAATGGCGTACAAAAAATTGGCTTATTGTCAATGTTTTTAAATTTATGTCAATTTTCTTTTCTATTATTAAGGCCCTTAGCACATCTCCACCGTGAAATGGTAGCAGCGGAACGAAATTGATGGTATGACCACTGTATGAGAGATGCACAGTTAAATGTCGCATTAGAATAGATAATTTAGCTGTAGTGTTACTTCCGTTTGAAAGCAAGAGATGTAGAGTTCTGGAGATTTTTTTTTTCAATTGTTAGAAAATATTTTTCGCGCATCCATAATGGAACTGACGCCAAATGGCGACACCTCCTATAAGGTATGCTGGTATGCTTCTATTCTTTAAGGCTATAAAACTGCGCTACATTGTAGGACTTGCCTTAAAGTATGAACGCAATACAGTTTATGTTATGTTTTTGCCGCTTGACGCTGAAACTTGCAGTGCTAAACAAAGCCTCGTGACTTAAGGCTGCCTTGAGTGCGAAGAAAAACCTGGAATATAGTCCCATAGCGCGGCATTGAAACTTAGAGGTACTTACTCTACCTCTTACTGACACTGGTTAAGTTTTGCTCTAAGCTTGTTCTTGCTTAACTAAATCAACGTTCCGTACTAGTACATTCAAAACACTGTACTTATTCTCTGATCTCTATTACTATTATTTACTATGAGTATAGTAATTCTGAGCCAAGCGACAGAATCACAGACTAAATATGTACACAAGGAACGAAGTACTAAGGTGAAATATGTACTTAGATAATTGTCGATGTCCTTGTTTCCCGCTCGCTCTGAGTCGAGCGGACAAAGTACTAAAAGAACGATGTACTATTAAAAGACTTAAGCATACGGAATAGTTCGTCTAGTTCAGTGTCCGGAATTCATTCTTAAGAGTACTTAGTACATGAACTACACAAGACTTCTTTGCACCAACCACTAGACAGAACAATAGGTACGAACGCACGTATCATTTTTTTCCCTTGTCATAGAAAACACGGTCAATTCGAAAATTACGTTTCTTTAAAAAGGCGATTAAAGTTTAAATCATAATATCTTGATAACTACTGGTTGAAATTTTAATGGTTGTACTCCCTGAAAGAGGTGAATGTGCTCATGAAACTGAACAACTTTCCCCATGGAATGGAATTTCACCGTGTATAATAACTACAAAACAAATCGAAAAATTTCCCAAAAAGCACTTGGTGACAGATTAACAGTAGTGGTTAAATAATTAATATTTAAACTCTGAGTTGGTCAACTCTGCCTAAGTATATTTGTTTAACCCAGAATCTTTTGCAAGTGGGCTTTACTGACGAAGTTACTGTCAACTGTGTTTTCTATTATGAGGGGCACGTTTGAGCAGCTTCAGTTTACCTCAGGTCGAGGTTTCTCTGCCTGTGGTTACTCAAATGGATAGATATGAGGCTATATGGATAGCTTAAGGTGTCGCAACGCCCACGCCGCGCCCACCATACTGGTCATCGGTCAAATCTAAGTTTATTGCTGACCAATTTACTTATGTTTTATCTAAACAAATGTCCATAGAGTGGGTGCCGCTTTGTCGTGATGGCCCGATAATTGCCCAGTAGTTGTAAATGCGTAAGAATGTTGTGGGCGAACAAATTTATTCATAAGTGGTACGGATGAATTTTTTAACTCTCAGTCATAGGTCATGGCATGATATAAATATTAAAACGAAATGCTTAAATACTAAATTACATTTCTCATCGCCACTAAGCCGAGAAAAGTTACAATTTTTCTTGGTACAAACTAAACTTTGGAATACTAACTAAACTAATTGGTTAACATCAAACTAAAAATTCATTTTTATGAAGTTTGGATTCCCTATTTTGATCGTGATCATCCGTTGAAAAGTTGTGGCTAATTTTATTCTCTATGTCTAATATAAAAAAAATATGGACTAATCGTAGTCACACTATTTTAATAGATGGGGTTTTATTCAGTTAAATATTACACTAAAAGAGTTTAGGTACTGAAATATCTGTTCAACGAAATTTTTTCTGAATGAATAGAAGTTTTTAGTTTAGTGACATCGGAGTGATTATATTCCCTTGGATTATGGTCGCCTCAAACTTCAAAGTGTGGATGTAATTCGGTGGCAGGAATCTGGGTCAAATCTGTTATAACTCTTATCTCTATAAAATACGACTAACGCCAACTACGAAATTTTGACTTTTATGGTTTTTATCCGGCCCTATTTTATGAGTGCTACTTACTGTTATCTTCATAAGTAATATTTGTTAAAAATTAGCAAATATTATAGATAGAAAGGCACTAAAAGGGCCTGTGTCACCATCTCGAATATATTCGAAGTTCTAACAGTTTTTGTAGTATATGTCAGAATGTCTTTATTCGTCGGTAATAATTTACTCGGAGATGGTGAAATAGATTCAGAATCTTAATAATTCAAAGCTTTTTTTTACGTGGCTTCGATTTTTAACTGGCTTCAAAAAAAGAGGAGGCAATCCAACACGTATTTTTTTTTAAGTGTACAAACTAAAATTATTTGATACTTTTAAGTGGCGTTTGAAGTCGGTTTTGTATTATTATTCACTTTTCTTATTTGCCCACCATGAGCCCTGTTTTCTCAAACCTTTGTCTCAAACAAAATGAATTTTCTTTCAAGCCCGTTGATAACTAGGGCCTACAAAGTGGTCACAGAGACCGTGAGCTCCAAAAGGCGTACCATATACAGTAGTTTAATTATTTTCCCCGACGTTTTTTCCGAAAGATAATTACCCGACATTAATTGGTTTTAACTGAATTGGTTTCGTACAAATTACGCAAGAGGTGACATACCACCCACGTTATCGACGGCATCTTTGCAACGCAACCGCTGCTGCTGTGTTGCGAGGCTGACTTACTTATTAATTTGGTCGTAACACGCAATAAATATAATAACAATGATGTTTTTTATGCGATTGCGTTTTTTCTTTACTTCGATAAGCTGTTTTTCTCTGCAAGAAAACGGTACCTAGTACCGTATTTGTGAAAAATATACATTTTTTTTATTCACTGAATCCATTATTATATAATTAGGGCCGATTTCGCTAACATAAAATACTTAAGTCTTATCAGAGCGTATATTTGAAATTTTGACAGATTTTCAATACAAAAACTGTCAAAATATCACGCTCGGATAAGACTTATTTTATGTTGGTGTAATCGGCCCTTAAAGCATTTCGTAGATCTAGCGCAATTTTACTGAAATGGGCCAAGTGCGAGATGAACTTGCACATGAAGGGTTCTGTACCATCGTAATGATAGCGATTGTTAAGGTCGAGCAAAAGACGCCGAAGTAAATCACGTTTCATGCATGGGGACCCGCCACTATTTTTTGTTTTATTTTATTACTTGTTATTTTAGCGGCAATAGATATATATATACATTCTGTGAAAATTTCAAGTGTCTACCTATACGGTTCCTGAGATACAGCTCGCTAACAGACAGACGGACGGACAGCGGAGGCTTATAGTAATAGGGTGCCAACTGGTACCCTTTAGGTACATACAGTGGTATTAGGTATACCCTAAAAAATCAAAAGAATTAGTTGAAATTTAAACAAAATAGTTATTTTCAACAGAATCCGCTTGCTTTGACTTACCAAATATGAGAAAAGAGTTAGTAGGGTACGTACCTACATAACTATTTCTTGATTCTTATAAGTACATCATTATATTATTATGTTTTTATTATGTCCGAGACTATACTTTTTTTATCGGCGTAACGGAACAAATATCAAAAAACTATTTTTGAAAAAAAAAAAATGGATCTTCAATCCATGAGATTACAGATCTCAAAAAATTTGCTGTAGGAAATATTACAATTGCTTTCAAATCTTCACGTTGCGTAGATGCTTGATGTAAGGATTGAGTGGCTACCGATTTGAGTGTAGTAGTAATTATAGGATTCCTTGAATTACGATTAGCCTGACTCAACAAGATAACACTGTCTATGTCGATTAATTTTTCATATTAACATAATGATTGATATAAAACGTAGCCATATTTACTTGTTAGTTTATGAGTGAAACGTTTATAGAGCAATAGATTTCGGTCAAAGAAGCGCTCTCCAATAATGTTATTATACAAATGCTATTACGATAGTAGTAGTAAAAAAAAATTTCAAAAACCGATTGAGTTACAATAACAGTGGCTGGAATCTTCTTTTAATTTATTTTAGCAACTATTTGATGCCCGCGGCTTCGCTCGCGTGGATTTAGTTTTTAGAAATCCCGCGGGATCTCTTATCGAGATAAAAATTATTATAGAGCCTATGTCACTCTCCCGGTCGTCCACAATACCCATGCAAAAAATCTCGTCGATCCGTTGCTTTGTTGCAGCGTGATTGAAGGACAAACCAATAAGCCAACAAACCAACAAACAAACACACTTTCACGTAGTGAATATAAGCCCATAAGCGTGGATTTATTAATAAAGTTAGTAAAAGAAATAGATACGATTACTGAGTTGGATCTGGGCGGTTGATCTCTTTTTTGAAATTGATCCTACCTAGCTGGACCGTGTGTCTCAGGAATACATACTCTTCACAATTTCGAGTGCCGAGTTCTCAACGATCAACGAAAGTCGGGACAATCCTCGTAAACCTCGCAAGTTGGACGTGAAGCGAGGCGGCGGCGTGAGCGGTGCAGACGCAGCGCCAGCGGCGGTGGCCCGCGTATATTTTTATTTGCCGATATCGCTGATCGGCGCCTGCTCCATTAGTCATGTGACAGTATCGACACAACATCGGCCCTCTTGGCCCTGTTTTAATTCCATCGATGCCAGACCGAACCCGCAGTATGCAAATTTACACGAACAGAACAACTGATGAATGATATATACTGACGCGCCAGTGTATGTTCACGCGATTCCCTCTGATGTATCGCGCTAATGGCGGCGTGAATATTCAACGATCGGATAGATTGCTGTAAAGCCCCTTGTACACGTTGGCGCAATGCACGCGGCGAAAGTATATTTACCGCGCTCGATCAGCAATCGACTACCGTCGGTTTTTCGCCCAATACATTCGAGTAATTAGTCACAAACAGCATTCATATGTGGTTCATACGTTGACCAATACTTGCCGAAAAAATTGGGTCAACAGGATGTGAAGGCTTATTAGAGAACCTACATATTATTTACTGCAATGAGTATTTCAAAGATGTCCATGTCCCTGCACTTACTAAAACTAAAATTAATTAAATGTATTATCCACTGATAAGTGATATATCTTTTGAATTGGAATGATGTCAATGGATCAACAATGAAATCATACATAAACTGGTTACAGATGTAACCTTATAAATAGCGGTAGGTACCCTCGGCAAAACAGTAAAAACTAAAGCGTGCCCCAAAACCACGTACCTAAACTAGCGGTGATGGTTTCGGTAACATTAAAAATGTAATGAGCGTCCTACTGTACTAGAGCAGAGAGACTCTCACGATCTGACCAGGGCCCCAAGTCTGCTATTTTACATATCATTGTCATTGAACCGCAATACAACGAAATTATCATTGGTCCAAAATTTCGTAGTCTACTAAATTTACAATGGTCGTTCGATTTCTTATAATTCGATTTCTTATAGTTCGATTGTAATTCAATGATACCTCGGTATTGTCATTAGCTTAAAAAGCGTTTGCCAAAATGAGTTTCAAAAAAACTACATATTAAAAACGTTTATTTAAGCTAGATTCAAAGCTAGATGTGTCAGTGGCAAACCATCGGAAAACAATTGTGACGCCATTGAATTAGTAGACTACCAAAATTGCTAAAAGTAGCAATTGGGATGTCATTGATAGGCAATGTAACTACAATTGCAATAGCAGACTTGGGCCCCAGAAACCTAAAAAGATTTTAATTAATCAACCACTACCATGTGTTTACTTTGAGTTACGGAAATCGCTGAGAATAGAGTAGGTACAAAGACAAACTCATAATGGAATTTTCAGATTGAAAGCAATGTTTATGTACATGACGAAAAAATATATAAATGTGCTCGAAATTTTATGAATTTAAAACTGAAGTGCAAAGTACATTTTAGGTATTTTTAAAGTCATAATATTTTTAAAAATCTATCTCTGAATACTTTTCTTGCAAGGGTCAAGTTCTATAGAAGACTTTTTCATTTTTATTTTTCATACATATTTTCCAAAGGTTTGACTTTTTTCATATTAAGTATTTTTGAATACGATTTCAAAAAGTCTTAAAACAAGTAGGTAATGTTGTTAGGTATAACGTACAGAAGTTGCGTGTAGAAGGTTCTTGGTATTTTAAAATTAATTCACTAAGTATAGATAAAGTAAGTATATCTTATTCCAATGAAATACACAGAACATAAAAATAATATATAGAAACTACTACTACGTAACCGTGCGCCACTGCATCATGCATGGTACCATTTTGAACAATAATTATTTTGCTTATCATCCGTTTCTTTTTTTAAGATTTTCGTCCTAAACTTTCGCAGCAGATGAGGCGTGTCAATATCTCACTTACGTAATATTTGAGTATCAAACGGCGTCGAGCGCAGGCCACAGGAATAGTGTGCGTCGGCGTCTCGCAAGGGTCAACGCGCCGGCTGACTCACCACGCGACATATGTACCTACGCTATCACAATATTACTTTCTTATAAGGTTGTCGCGTTTAAATAATGCATGTAATGTAACTGGTCGCAATTTGTGCGTCGAGGGCGTTCGAGAGGGGTCGGCCGTTCTTAAGTGCGTGCATCGCGAATGCCGCCGACTGTGATGGCTGGAGTGTTTGTTTACAGCTAATGAAAGCTTGTTTACGATCATTGGTACATAAGGACCGGGTGTCGTGCTTGGATGCTGATTTGTGAAGCTTTTCTTCTAAAACCAGTATTCAAGAAGTAAAAGATTTTTCTCGTAAGATAAAAACTTTGCCTCAGGAATTAACAAAGTGCGGTTCCGACTATGCTATTATATAGAGAATATCTTTACCATCATCAGCCCATATGCATCAACTGTTGGACATAAGCCTCTTTCAAGTAGCGCCAACATTGCCTATCTTCGGCCTTTCGCGTCCAATCGATGCCTGCCACTTTCTGGATGTCATCACTCCATCTAGCCGGGGGGCGCCAATTACTAATATATAAATTAGAAAGTGTGGTTGTTTGTTTATTGGTCCTTCAATCACGCAGCAACGGAGCAACGGATCGACGATATTTTCATGGATATAGTTGAAGACCTGAACAGTACGTTACCTATATTAATATTTATCCCAAACTTTTATTTGGGATAAATATTAATAGGTATAACGTACAGTACGAACAGAACAGACCTGACCTTTTGGTCCACGTGGGATTTTTAAAACCTAACTCCACGCGGAATGGATCAACGAGATTTTTTACATGGGTATAGTTGAGGTACCTTGAGTATTCTGAAAAACTTAACCCCAAGCTGAAGAAATCGCGGGCAAAACCATATCACAACAATATCGCTCAGCTTTGATTTGAATGTAAACATTAAACCTAAGCTATACTATAATACATAATTATTATGTTATAATTTGCAAGCTTTCTATGTTTACACCCGGTACAGCAGTATAGTATAGTCTAAAAACGTGCTCAATATAGATAACATAGTTTTTGCGCGCGGCTTGACTCACCATTTTTTCAAACCCCTTTTTTATACCCTTAATTGTAAAAGGGGTTTGGGTAAAAGTGGCATGATTTTTTTTTCTTGCGGCCACTTATGAAAATTATTTTATTAGAAAGTACACAATAATACATACATTTTATTCTATTAAAGTTTCTTTCTAAAATGTATCGGAGCTGAGATATTTTAACATGAAAAATACATAAAATCATGTTGCCACTTAGGTACTTTGTGTCTATTTTATTTATTATATTTGATGGTTCCCTGTTATTTTTCTTTTAGTCATAAACAACAACAAAGGAGCCTCTAATGAGCCCAAAAACTGAGCGTGATCGCCTCGACCAATCATAGCACAGGATTTGTTTACCTGAGCCGCGCATCAACTCCGGCGCACCGTACCGTACTTCACTCGTCTCTCCGAGTTAGTTGGTGACTAGTGTCGAATGTTTCTGTTTCTATTGTTTTTAATCACATACCTCGCTTCCGCCTATAACACGCGAGAGCAGTTAGTCGTAGTATTTCTCGACATGGAGAAGGCGTTCGACCGCGTCTGGTACGCCGGTCCACGACGCCACGAGGATGAATCCAGCATGTATTTTAATCACACGACTTAGCTTGCCTTACTGGACTTTGGTCGCAGGCGGTACGGTGGCGTGTAGCGCTGTCAGTGTTAGGATTAGTCATTTACAGTATTGGTTTGGATTCTGCATTTAGTGTCGTTGCCTATGTATTGCTTATGTAATTAGAAAGGAGATTTGTTAGGGTCTTCTCTCGTGGTTGGTGACAGACGGCTATAAGGGGAGGTGGACACCGTAGTTAGGCTAGGCTAGTTAGCCTGGTTGTCTAGTTTAGGCATAGAAATGTTGGCTTCCACGTTAGTTCAGTGACAATTACGATGTACTCTCACTCCTACAAAGTAATCACTGGGACTAATGGTTTGTTTGGTCGTTAGTCTGTCGTTTCTCTCATCATATAGTAGGTATCTATAAGTATAAAAAAGTGATTTTAAATATTTTTGTTTATTTTTTAATATTCTATCCATAACGCTATAAATGGCTACCGGCAGAATAATAGGCAGATATCTAAGACAAAAACTCGCGACCTTCGGAACTTTAATACCGAGTGCATTAAAGATACCATCGAGCGGAACCGAAGCTCCAAAGTGTTCGCGAGAGATCTGTCGATCGGACAGAGCCAGCTGACGCGACTGCAAACTGACGACGGTCGTCTCGTTTCTTCTCGAGCTGAGGTCTTGGTAGAGCTCGAGCAGTTCTATGGACAGTTATATACCAGAACACAGAAACCTGTTGAAGATTTGACCAAAGACCCCAGAGCCATACTGACCCGACACTATACCGAAGATATTCCGGACGTCAGGCTATACGAGATTAGTATGGCTCTCAAACAACTCAAGAACAACAAGGCGCCAGGTGATGACGGAATCACAGCGGAACTCCTGAAAGCGGGTGGAAAACCGTTTCTAAAGACCTTTCAGAGTTTGTTCAATTCCGTCATTCACGAGGGTACAACGCCGAAAGCATGGCAAAGGAGCGGGGTGGTTTTGTTCTTCAAAAAAGGTGATAACACTTTGTTGAAGAATTATAGACCCATCTCGCTGCTGAGCCATGTTTATAAGTTCTTCTCGAGAGTCAATACGAATCGTCTCGCCCGTAGGTTCGACGACTTCCAGCCTCCCGAACAAGCCGGATTTCGAAGAGGCTTTAGCACCATAGACCAAATCATACGCTGCGGCAGGTTAAACAGAAGATAGAAGGATATAACAGGCCACTTTGTTTAGCATTTGTGGACTATGAGAAAGCCTTCGATTCGGTGGAAACTTGGGCTGTATTGAGGTCGCTGCAGAGATGCCGCATCAACTATTGGTACATTGAAGAGTTAAAGTGCTTGTACGAAAACGCCACTATGTCAGTACTTATACAGGACCAGACTACAAGGCCAATACATTGCAGCGTGGAGTGTGACAGGGAGATGAAATCTCCCCGAAGCTCTTTTCTGCTGCGTTAGAGGACGTCTTTAAGCTACTGGATTGGAATGGACTTGGCATCAACATAAACGACGAGTACATAACTCACCTTCGATTTGCCGATGACATAGTCAGTATGGCAGAGACTCTCAGAGACCTTAATACAATGCTCAATGATCTCAGCAGAGTCTCTCAACAGGTGGACCTGAAAATGAACATGAGCAAGATGAAAATGATGTCTAATGCTCATGTTCCGCTCCACCCAGTAATTGTTGAGAGCTCTGCACTTGAAATTGTAGACCTGGGACACACAGTCCAGCTAGGTAGATCCAATTTCGAGAAAGGGGTCACCCGCCGAATCCAACTCAGCTGGGCAGCGTTCGGGAAAGTCGTAGATGTCTTCTCGTCCAAAATTCCTCAGTGCCTGAAGACTTAAGTCTTCGAACAGTGCGTGCTGCCAGTGATGACTTATGGATCCGAAACATGGTCACTGACTATGGGCCTCATAAGAAGGCTCAGGATCACTCAGCGGGCGATGGAGAAAACTATGCTCGGAGTAACCCTGTGAGATCAAATCAGGAATGAGCAGATCCATACTGCCCTCGTAATTGAAAACACAGTAACTTAAATGTAACTTCTATTTAACTTACTGTGTTTTCAATTACGAGGGCAGCATAGGAGAACAAAGTCACCGACATAGCTGTGCGAATTGCGAAACTGAAGTGAAAATGGGTGGGGTACATATTTCGAAGAGCTGATGGTCGATGGGATCCGAAGGTGCTGGAGTGGCGATCCCGCACCGGGAAGTGCAGTGTTGGCAGACCCCCCACTAGGTAGACCGACGACATCAAACGAGTCGCAGGGAGCCGCTGGATTCAGGCGGCGCAAGACCGAGGCTTGTGGAGGTCCATGCAAGAGATCTACGTCCAGCAGTGGACATCGATAAGTTGATAAAAACGAAGAAAAAGAACGCTATAAATAGTTTTAACATTAAAATATATGATAGTTTACTTTAAATTGATGACAAAACTCTCATAATTCTACAACTTCAACATCAGATATCTCAGCTCCGATATCACTTACGGCAAAATTCTTTTTTGATCTGTTATTACTAGTTAATACCCGATATGTTAGCAACAATTAAATTAGTGGCCGCTAAGAAAAAAAATCATGCCACTGGTCCATACAAAGTTACCCAGTCCCCTTTTCCAATATCCTCTTTTAGTGGATGTCTACGTCAGAATAGCTATCTGTATGCAAAATTTCAGCCTGATCCGTCTAGTGGTTTGAGCTGTGCGTTGATAGATCAGCCAGTCAATCAATCAGCCAGACAATAATTTTTTTTTTCCTTTTATTTAGAGAAAAGATCCTTTTTGAATCAAACTTTTATCTAGTTTTATACTCAGCTTTTATAAAAATGTAACATACTTAGTTGCCGCTTATAAAGATCTATAAAGGAAATTGTTTATTAAGGGGTGGTATAAAAAGGCCGTGAAGGCATGCGGTTTCGCGCCTCACATATCGGTTCCATCTTAAACAGCCGCATCAATTGCATACGAAATCAGGGCGGGCCCTCAGTAGGTGACCCAAGCGATGAGCATTTTCCAAGACGTCCTACTTTAATCGAAAAAGTTAGTTATGCTTGTCCTATATACATATCAGTAAAAAATCACCTATAAGGTGGAATTATTATAATCTGATTTCACCTTACTTACTTTCAAGTAAGTTTTAGTTTCAGTTTTTGGAAGATTGGAAGCTATTAATATAAAGATAAGTTTAACCTTTGTCCATTTACGTTTTTTTTACGTGAAAATGTTTTCTATTTTGCGTCGTATTCGACAAAAAATAATGTCATCTAAGAGATTTTTCTTATTGTTCAATTTACTTTCGTGTAAATTGAACAATAAGAAAATGATACGTTTCTTACTTTCGAAGCATGTTGTACATTTTTAATGTATGGACGGGGCTTAAGAACCAATATTTAATTTTATGCAAACGTAAGTGGAATAAATAATGAGACCGCTGAAATGATAATTGATTTGTTTGCTTTTATATTTAACGCTATACTTCAAACATTCGTCACCATAGCGCGCGGCAAGTAAACGTTCACTGAAGGACGGTTTAGCGTCGACAACGGAGTGAAATACACCGCACCGACACAAGACTGGCATTAAAGACATTATCGTATTATCGATCAACGTCCTTAAAGCGGCTCGCAATTAGTAGTTTCTTTAAACGGGGTACGAGGTCCGTACTTGTCGGACCTCCCGTGAGAGACGCCGTCGCCTTCTTGTCTTTATGAAATTATCACAAAATTGAGAGATAAAGTCCGCTCACTGACGTGATAATAGCGCCTTCGAGCGGCCAACTTTGCCTATTTAAGGCGTGCGACGAATCGACGAGGAAATTGTAAATTGTAATTTCCAATGCAGCTGCTGTTCTGTCACAGTTCCTAATAAGAATTGTTTGTTTATTTATCCTTACTATAATATTATATCTGCGAAAGTGTGTTTTTTTGATTTATCTTAATTATCCTTACTATGTCATATATGCGAACGTGTGTTTTTTTCATTGTTGGTACTTCGTTTGTCCTTCATTCATGCGAGCTATGGATTGACATGATTTTTTAGCATGGGTGTAGTTGCCGTCTTGGAGAGTGACATAGGCACTTTTATCCCAAAAAACAGAGATTTCCCGCTGGATTTATAATAACCTAACTCCACACGGACGATTTCGAGGACAAAAGCTAGTTGGTAATAAATTGTAAACTTCAATAATTATAGTAATTTTCTGATGTCAAGCTATAAAAAATATATGACAAAAAGGGTATTTAAATATGCGCTACATGCACACGTACTTGCTCGTACTAGTAGCTTGCAATTAGTAGCTTATTTAAGTCCGGTACGAAGTTGGAAGTTGTCGGACCTCCCGTGAGAGACGCCGGCGTCTGACGCCGCCTTCTTGTCTCTATGAAATTATCACGAAATTGAGAGATAAAGCTCGCTCCCTGACACAATAATAGCGCCTTCGGGCGGCTAACTTTGCCTATGCGAGGCGTGAAACGAGGAAAACTCTTGATTTATTCTATATAGACGTAAAGCCTTGTTAAGGATCCATTATGATTTATTTTTCCTTTAGGAGTTTTTTAATATTACCTAAGTAGGTTATTTTAAGCGAATTAATATCTGATTTGCGGTAATTCGATAACGGCAGCCATCTGCGTGGGAGATATTATAGTGCACAAATGTGTGCGCAAACATATGCACTCTCTATTCTTTCACTCTCTTAGTCCGATGGGACGGAAATGCGACACGACTGAAGAGAGATATCAATTAGTATTAACTAAGCTAAACTTGACTAATATTTTCTTCTCCCCTCCAAATAAGCGGAAAACCTGTGTTAGAACTAGGAGTACGATAATAGTGCAATGGGTGGGGATCGATCGATCGATTTTTCAGTTTTCCTATACCTTCAACCCGTTGGCATTTGAAGCGGATTTTTCGGACGGGAAAGCCCAATATCTCTCGTAGTTATTTTTGTCCCGAACCAAGAATCGTTCTCAAAATCTCATCATCCGCAGTCGCAAGTGTTAACTACTAGACCAACGAGCCCATCGATGTTGTATTATTTTGTTTTAAAAGTGTAATTTCTATGAAAATCAGTAGTGTTTGCACCTTCTCAAAAACCCAACCATTTTGTTGAAAACCAACGCCGTGGGGCGGCATGGGCCGCGGCGGAGCTCGCAAAGGGCGCTCGGTTTCCCTTAAAAGGCTCTGTCACTTACGAGAGACCTTTCATAACACTTAATAAGATGCAGTACGAGTGTGAAGTTTCGTGATGGATCCGTGAGAGGAGTCACGAGGCGCCCGGGGGCCGTGGGACACGCCGACTTTGTTTTATTTTTAATGCTTTATGTTGTGCCGGCAGCTAATTGCACGGCGGGTCGCTTTTTAACGAGCAGTCATTCAGTTTAACAGCACGCGCACGCGCAGTCGTCACACCTACGCGCCTTTTCAGCGGTATCAATGTACGCTTCCCTTTGCGATTAAACCAATACACTCCTAGTTTAACTCACAGGTTATCTCTATTATTTAAACGTGAGAGAACAATATATTATTATTGTTTATACTACTTTAAAGGGCAACGCCAGGAATACTGTGCGAAAAACCCATAAACGAGAAGCATGGAAAAGCCTGGGGAGACCTATGCTAGAAGTATGCTAGCAAGACTATTAATTAATTACTGATGCCTTTATAAAGTAAAAAAAAATTAATACTGTAAATATATTAGATATAAGTTCAAAATTAAAAATAAATAAATAATAAGTAATGTCAATAAAGGCTTATCTTATATGATCTTATTGTTTATACCTACTCTGAAAAAAAAAAATGTTTTAATAGGTTCTTTTGTACCCGAATATGACAAAACTAAAAGAGAGGGTTATGATTTTAGTAGTCTATGTATGTTTATATGTAATTGTATTATATGTTTATGTTGAAATAGTTACAACAGCTGTTTCAACTTGAGGATTTTCAATTCTATTTTTGTAAACACCAAAATAGTGCACCTACTCATATTAGTTTACAAATAAATGCATTAACACATTTAACTAAAATACTTTACGAGGTATTTGGTATTACAATGGAATGCGTCTAAAAGTATGTGGAGGTGAAATAGGTAATTTGGTCGCCGCAAAATAGCACAAGTTATACACACTCTACAATGTATTGGTTTATATATTGTACTAGCGGACGCCCGCGACTTCGTCAGTTTCTTCAATTCACAATCGACAGTACCTAAATCCCCATAGTTTAGGTGGGCAGAACCCCTTCAGCATCAGGGTTGAGGAGTTGGGTCCTGAAATTCAGTGATGTAGTCTTTATTTGGTACACTCCTAACACAAGCTTTCCGCTTATTTGGAGTGAAGATAAGAATATTATTTCTTAAAAAAAATTAGAAATAATACGTTAATCTAAGGCCTAAAGCCGAAACCGAAAATAAAGTTACTTATAATAATCTTTATTCGAGGGGGGCGTTCATAGTACAAAAATGAGGACAAAAAATAAGGGTCGTCAATAGGGTTTCCGATTTCTCGAGGTTTTTTAGTTCTCGGGTGTCGAGACTTCTCGAGCCTGATTTCTCGGGTCTTCTCGGGTTGTCGAGAAAAAATAAAATACGTCTAAATTTTTGTTTAATTAATAAAAAGAGTCTTTAATTTAACTGTGTTTATTTTACATGAAAAAATCAACATAATTTTTAACAAAAAAAACAAGTTCTCAATAAAAAATCAGCTCAAAACAAAATTGCTAACTAAAAACAATCATACTTCTTCTCCTTATCATAACTAATCTCATCTCACTAATCTGTAATAAAAAACAAAATCTCTGTTAACAATCAGCTTAAAACAAACATCTTAACTAAAAACAATCATAGGGTGATTTCGGGGGTTACGCGACCGGGGTCAGTTAGCCGACCACTAACAGGTCCTACGGCATTAAAACGAAAATAATAAGAATTCTATTCTTCTTTTCCAAATGAAATTCACTTAAGTAAAGAGGGGGATAGACCTATTAGTTTTACCAACAATAGTTGGCAGCTTTGTGTTTATCCGAAAGCAAACAAATCTTAGTTCAATCCGCCGCTCATACTTTCGGCGCGTACACGTTCCCAAAACAACGAAAAAAATAGTGAGTAAGTGAAGCGTTCGAGGTAAGTAGATCGTGATGTATTTATTTGAGTCAATTTTTTAATGTTCTATTAAGTGGATATATATATGTTTTACGTTATTTGTACATTTATTACATGTAATATACAAAATCAGGTAAAAAAATTGAATGGTCGCTAACTGAAATTGGAATTATCCAATAACTTCAGTTGGCGACCACCTGGCCGCCAATAGACATTTAGAAAGAAAAACATTTATTTTTATTTTTTATAGACTACAAATCTAATACGGAATTTAATCACTTTCAATTTAATTTGTTTATTTTTATCCGTGTATCTTTTAGTTTACGACCACCAAATTATTATTATAAAACATCTTAAAATGTATGGGTATCAAGTGGTCGCCAACTAAAAATGAGCAAATTAATATGTGGGTTTACGACCATTTGCAATCACTACTTATAATCTTATCTTTTTTTTGCATAATGTAGGTGTTTAATATATATTTTCATTACAGATGTCCTCCACAAACCGTATTAGAAAATAACACCGGCTTATTCCCAAAGAGATCTGGAATGTGCTTTAAAAATATAAGAGAAGGAGGACACGGTATTAGAAAAAAATGTAAAATGTATAACATCCCGAGATCTGATGATCTGATGATTTGATTCTAAGCTTTTGTAATTGTTGTTTAAAGTGATATTTTTAATTTTGTACTTGTGTAGGAAAATGTATTATACTTGCTAAGATTCATTTAAGCTTAAGCTTGAATATTAAAGTGTACCTTTGATCTCATGAAAAAATGTGTTTCAATAATTTATTAAATGTATGAATAATAAAGCATGAATAATAATTATTTTTTAAACATTAACACGTTCATATTTTTTATTTTTAATTAATCAAATTTAGTTTTCCCTAGCAAATCGAGAGGTCGCCAACTAGATAAGGGGGCAGTCGTCAACTAGCAAAAGTGGTCGCCAACTAGCATTTCACATAGTTTTTAAGATTTATTCAATTTAAAATGTTTTCACAACTGTAATTCTTATTTTTTTACTTTTAAATATAACTTGACAATATCTAGGACCCCGTCATATAACTTTAATACATGTGCTATGGGTGCAACATACTTAAATATTGACGTAAAGTTGAATATCCCGCTAATCGGTCGCCAATCGGCGAAATCACCCTACTTCTTCTTATAACTAATCTCACTAATCTATATCTATACTATTATAATAAAGAGGGAGCGCGAATTTTGTGAGTTTGTATGTATGTCCGGAGCAAACTTTGGAACCACCGCACCTATTTCAAAAATTCTTTTACCAATTCAAAGGTACATTATTGCAGATGGTTATAGGCTATATATTATGCACATAAAGTATTATGGCTAGATATTATGTGCAAATTTGTTAAGGAAGTCGGAAATTTTTTTGAATCTTAAACGTTTTCAAGGCATGCGCTGGGTCATATACTGCTATTGGATGAAAATGATGTATGGGTGAATTGTTCCTCTTAAAAAGTTCTAAAAAAAAGTCCGCGATAGCATATGTCTATCTTCTAAGAATAACTTACAGTGACCATTTCTATCTTTCAAATTTTGATTAAAAATAATGAATTATTTTCGAAGGTTCTTTAACCGATGCGATGTCAATCTATATCTAAATAAATATGTTTATTATCGTAAGTATTTAGTTAGAAAATATTTGCCCTTTACACTATACAATTTAAATAAATATAATAGGAGTTATCGGAAAATTAAATTAATATGTGTCGGCCGGCGCGGGGGCGGTGCACGGCGGCGGGTTTCGGCGCGGGAGATTCCTCTGGTTCCTGCGGTGATTTTATTTACAATCGTCTCCTATAAGAAGCTCTGTGCGATCAGTCCCGTAAAAACAAATATGTATTTAAATTTTCAACCCGGACGAAGTCGGCGCGGGCTTCTAGTCTTTAATAAAAAACAAAATCTCTGTTAACAATCAGCTTAAAACAAACATCTTAACTAAAAACAATCATAATTTTTCTCATCATAACTAAAGATCACTCACTAATCTCACTATGTATTATTACAAAGAAAGCTAAGCGTAAAAATGTTTATTTAAACTTCTCGATGTCTCGACTTTTCTCGAGCTGAATTTCCCGGGTACGAGACCGACCGATTTCCCGGGAATTCCCGGGACGAGAATTCCCGGGAACAAACCCTAATCGTCAACTATACCCATGTCAAAAACATCGATCCGTAACCCTGTGATGTTAGTTGTGATTGAAGGACTTTATAGCAATAACCAAGGCACATACATAGTAACCCGTTACGATTCTATTAATACAAGGCTAAATATATCTAGGTATTCAGAATTTATTGTCAAAGTTTAGTACCTAAATATACCTAGGTATTTAGAATTTATCGTCAAACCTTACGACCTACACTTTATGCGAAACAAACATATTGCGATTGCAATACATATTTTGTATCGTTGGTCGAAGTTTATAGCAGGAATATTGCATTTCCTTCTTCGTTAAAGTCCATAAATAAGGATCGTGATCGGTAGGTTATGTAGTAGGTGGTACTTAGGTAGTATGTATATAATATACTGGTTGAGTCCCGCGACTTCGTTCGCGTGGATTGAGGTTTTTTAATTTCCGCGGGAACTTTCTTATTTTCCGGGATAAAAAGTAGCTTATGTGTTATTGCAGACTATAAAATCTATCTCTGTGCCAAATTTTAGCTAAATCGGTTCTGTCGGCGCGGCGTGATTGACTAATAAACATCCATCCATCCATACATCCAAACTTTCGTATTTATAACATTAATAGGATAATAGGATTAGCTTTTGCCCCCGCAATTTCGTTCGTGTGAAATTAGGTTTTAAGAAAAACTGTGAAAAACGTACCTACTTCTTTATTCTTAATCGAAAGCCAAAATACTAAGTTTCATGGATATTACATAATTGAAAAATAACGTAAGAGTAGAACTTTCAAAAACTGAAATTTTTTTGAAACACTTATTTCTTTATTTTAATCGAAAGCCTAAACACAAGTTTCATAGATAAAACTTGAAAAATGATGGACTTTCATACGAAATTTCATCCCCTATTTAAGTCCCTTGGGGATAAATTTCGCATACTTTCACTGTTCATTACTTTTCTGTTATAGAACATTCACTGTTCATTACTTTTCTGCTCTTTTCTGTTATACAATAGTTCTTGTAGTAACGAATTGGCCAAGCCACATATTTTGAGTAAGGGCAGAGTTAGGCCTTGTAGAGTTAGAAGCTTGGCTCTACATGAGATCTGATAACTTTCTAACAGTGCGGAGTCATATGGTCTCGTCTTGGCAACATTTTACATGAAAATATTTTTGGTGGGATATTACTTTCTGGAACAAGCATAAAGGTATGTTAATTGAATGCTTTCAAATGAGAATCAAATTCAGTTTATTTGTGTCGAGCTTCAGATTCGAACGTTGCGCTTGCGGACATTGTCTGTATATTTGCATTAAAAGAAATTGGTTTTTGAGAGCATAATAAAATCACAAATATCTAATAGGGAGACAGGCTCCCTATTAGATATGTTGTAGGTATTTGCTTAACGGTTTTCTGCTACACGATATCCGTGTTAAGATGGTTAATAAGCAATTCACATACTTAGTAATATTTATGTTTGCTATATTTTGTCGAACGATGATGCGACGATGACATAAGTGGGCTTAAAATGGAAATGTAATAAGTATTAACACAAACACAATAAGTATCAATTGATTCTGAGATTATCACATTTGTCGCACCACACTGCCACATTTAGGCCCTTAACACATTACCGTGAAATTATCGCAGCAGTGCCGCTGAATTGCAGCTAGAATTTGACTACGACTTTCGTTCCACTGAACGAAAGTCAAATTCAAATTCTCACTTCAAGTTCACGTTAGAATAGTCAGCTAGTTAACTGCGGAAAACTGCTTAATCACTAAAGCTTTAATTGTGGTGATTAGATGAATTTATACGTGATTGTCCAAAAATTATTGTTACAGTATGATGATTACAATCACCGCTGATAAATAAGTTAACACGCTCTTACTATTGGCTAAAACGCTTTGTTAAAGCAAAAATGCCAAAAATTCAGCCAACCACCACAACTGAAAATACATAAATGTTTGACGCAGCTTTTCCGCAATTGACCAGCTGTCTCTAACGCAGATAATTCGCTATCGTATAGCCGCTGAAATGTGGTAACAGCCTTAACGATCTCACACGTTACGATTTATTACATTCGACATTTATTTAATTTATTTACTTAGTTTTATTAGTTTCCCATAATATTTAACTATGTGAAATTAAACAAAATAATCATTCATTTTCTAATCATTCATTGAAAACTGCTCAATAGTTTAAGCGCTATGGTGGAATATACGTAGATAAATAGATACATAGACTGCTACAAGGACAAAAGTTTAGTAAAAGCTGCAAGCCGAATACGGAAAATTGGAAGTAACAACCGCTATATCGGTTTTTTTAATAAAATGTAACTGTCACCCGGGCTATACTAGCAAATCGATTGACATTCGATTGATTAACAAAGTTAAATAGTTTAGGCGCTACGTGGAACTTACGTAAACGAATGGAGACGTGGACAAAGACTGCTAAAACCCTTCCTTTTGGCGTTTAATATAAATGTAATTATAAAGGTTTGCAAGTGATTGGTGGCTGACGTTCGACGCCGCACGCTGCACGGCAAACGATATCGATCTGAGTCGCAGCACAGCCTTCCAAATAGGGAGTTCGTGTTCCCAAATAGGCAACGGGCCGTCGCCGCGTCGGTCGCGCCAGCACCGGCTCCACTATCGAGGACGCAACATTTCCCATTGTCTACACGTTTTTGCTCTCTCTGAAACCAATGTTGCATCTTCATCGAGGACGTCCAGTCTACGCGGAGTCACTGTACCGTGTGCTGGAAATAAACTTGTTTTGGCGGCGTTTTCTAGGATATCGCTATTTCCAGACATATATAAGTAGGTACTGTCTGGTGCCCACGATTTCGTCCGCGTCGATTTAGGTTTTTTAAAAATTCCGATTTCTCGGATTAAACTACTTCTTACCTGGAATGAAAGCTTTCTCCTTTTCAAAATTTGCTGAAACTCAAACTCGAAATTGTTTATTTCATGTAAGCCAACTTGTGTCTCTTATGACAGATAAGTCGAGAATTTACCACTGGTTCGGAATGCTGATTCTGCTGAGAAGAGCCGACAAGAAATCAGTTTAAGTTGTATAAGTGCAAAAATGTAACAAACATAGAGTTACTTTTATAATATTAATATAGTTTGAAAAATATCTTGTCTCGTATAGCAAGGGGTTATTGTTTTGTTTTCGTTGACTTCTGTTATGTTCATCCAAAATTAGCGCCATTACGCACTACTCTCTTAAGATAAATAAAAATTTCTACTTGTTCGCTTTTATTTATTGGATATTATAGTATATAGTTTCAATCCAATGAAGTAAATCTAAACACGCAGTCGTTAGAGACAATCCACAAGGCATAGTTTTCGTTATACGAAAGTTTAAAAATGAACTATCATTTTGTAGTCTCAATCTACGAGTATTTATTTTGCGCTAGGCATCCCTTTTCTTTTTTCGCTAAAGTGATAAATAAACCTGAATATTACTGGTCTATGGTGATGGAGTATTTGAAAAATACGCGAAGACGATAAATTTAGTCTCCGCTACTTTGTAGTAACGTGACACAACTATTAAATAGAATAATTTTGATATTATATGAAACATTAATATAGTGTATGATTCAGAGGATCCGGTGCCAAGTGTAGTTTTTGTATCGGTAGGTAAGATCGGAATAGCGGGTGGTGCACTTCAGCAAGCATGTGGTCTGTGGCATTGACTAATCGCTCGTGACTGAACACTATCACTTACTGACCTCCAGTTACCCTCGGCGGCGTCAGTGGAGACTGCAGATAAATGGCTCGGAGTGAGTGTCGCGGCCGAGTGGGCGCAGTCTAGCCCGCGGGAATCGCTGGCCCGCTCACACCCACGGCCCCACGCTTTGTAATATCCCCAACTATTCAACAGGGAGTTTATCTTCATTTCAGACATGTTTATGCCGACATTTCTGTTAGCTAGTTAGTAGACTAACAGAAATCACATTGTGATATGCGAGCGCAACTAGTCTCGCCGCACGGAATGCAGCCTTGGGGATCGATCGTGGCGTTCAATGGATGAAATATGTAGGCACGAAACCAATAAGTAACGTTGGCTCGTTTCTGTTTATTAATCCCAATTGGAAGTCAATTGGTAGTTAAATCCTTACAATTTGTTGGTTCAATTATTACGAGCGTCATTCTAAGATTTGATGTCTGGGCTTGTCGTTTTAACAACGGTATCGAACTTAATTGTTTGTAGGTCATTTATACCGACCTCGCAATTGTGAGGTCTTGGATATAGGTTGGGTCAATTTAGTATCTTTAATGCGTTGCTTGGTGGGTTGGCAAAATATGTTCCTTTTGCTTAGCGAAATCTGACCTCATTCTTTTAAAGCTTTACTTTCCAAGCCTACAAATAGACTTACTACTAAGAAGGCTTGAAAGGTAAAGTTTTAGTATTATCCGAAGCGCTTTCGATAGGTACTACAGAATAATACAAAATTTTGAAAAAGTAAGAGACTACAAAATGAAAAATCATTTTGTATTTCTGACTTTTTAATTTTGCGCGCTTTTCTTTATTCGCTAACATGATAAATAAATATATTAATAAGTAGAGTATTTAGATGATCCCTGCATTATCTGCATAGATTAGATAGGTTTTTAAAAATTTCGTGGAACTCTTATTTTCTGGAACCTAATTTTAAGAAGTTTTGTATGAAGCAGCTTTTATTGTATGGATAGAAAGGGTTTAATAAATATAATAGTAGTGCAATTCACAAAATTGCGTACAGTGTTATTGAATATTTATTGCAACTGAAGAAAATTTAACGTTTATTGCGTAAAACACATTCCTGTTTAAATCATGATTAGTCATTTTCAACTAGTATTATTTTGAAATCTTTTTAAGAAAACTTTTTTGAAAACTAGTTTGAATAATCTTGCGGAGTTTTTGAGGCCGTCGTGATTACGTATGCTTATAGGCTAGCGACTGAACTATTGCCGTATTGTATTTAAATTCCGACGCGTCGCCATGCGGGGTGCGATGCGAGGCGTGAGCCGTCCTTTGTGGCGACTGGCGACACACCTCTACGTTTGCAGCTTAAGGTTACAGCACACATATCCACTCGAAGGAAACTCGTGAGGAAACTTGCACATCTCAGAGTGCCCCATAATGTTATCAAAAGAGTGCTTCTTCTTCTTTTTCAACTTATAGACGTCCACCGCTGGACATAAGTTTCTTGCATGGACCTCCACAGACCTCGGCCTTGCGCCGCCTGAATCCAGCGACTCCCTGCAACTCGTTTGATGTCGTCGGTTCACCTAGTGGTGGACCCCAACGACCATCAGCTCTTCGAACTATGTGCCCCAAATCTAAACTATGTGTATCAAAGGAGTGCAGAGTCTACTAATTTTCCATTAAGTCAGCGTGGTGAACTTGACCAACCCTTCTCTGAGAATTGACTATTGAGCCGTTGAAGGGTTGCTGATGCTTACTCGGAAACAGATCATAACGCCCTAGCTCGAGCCATTTAGTACTCTTTGTAACATATACTACACACCATTAATCAAAATAGTAACGGCATCGCCTTACCTCGGACTCGGGACAAACTCGAGCACCGCAAGCGGTGCGCAAGCAAGGTCAAATCGCAATCCCTACACTTGTGAACCTCTAGTCGTCCCCGAGCTTACGTCTCGCCGTTTCCGCGCTTGTCTTGCCGAATCCCTGCGTGAGTAAGGCTGAAATCTATAGACCGCACTCTTACAGACAGAGTTAAAACGAGACAGATTTTGTCAGAGCATACTTGTCTGAGCTGAGTTAGAGCACGCTCTATAGATATCAGCATTAGTGCTGATCCGCTTCAGTTTCGTGCTTGCATTCGGTTGGAGCCTGGTTGACGTCGAGGTGATAGCCGAGGCGGGGCCCGTACGATCCCTTTTCAAGTTAATATACACGTGGAATAAAGGTTACAGTACACATAATAAGTGTGCTGTAACCTTTATTCCACGTGAATATAAAACCCATATTTTAACACTGCAATTTTATCATATCTGCTATAAACGTATTGGTATCTTTATGATCTGCATACGTTTCTACATACCAATTGTGTCATCGCACATTACAGTTGAGCCGAGCCGCACGCGGAGAAATTTCGAATTTAGAATTCGTGTAAGAAACACTAATTACGTCATCAGCTCGCATTTATAGCGTTGAAAATATGCTGCATGCATGGTCAATGGTTTGGGGTCATATTAAAATTCAATAAATAATCTTCTAAATCTAAAAAACTGTTTTGAGTCTGAGCGGAGCAAGAGTGCGGTCTATGGATTTCAGCCTTAGTGTCTTTTAAAAAAATCTTTTACACCTATTCCATTTCATCCGTATAAGGATGGAATTTCAAAAAAATCCCTTTTAATATATAAAACTCAGTACAGTACTTACTCCTTTCAAATCTTTGGATTCAACAGTATACGCTTGTTTTTTTTTTTTAAATTATAATCTTATTTAAAATTAGCTTTTTTCTGGTTAACAAGTTAAACCCACGAGAACCCTTTTATTTTCTGGGACAAAAAGTTTGTCACTCTCCAGGTCCTCTACTAGGTCAACTATGTACTACCCATGTATCGATCTGTTGGTAGGTAGGTACATTGCTGCGTGATTAAAGGACTTGTTGACATATTAGTACTCATAGGGATAGAAATCAGGACTTATAATACAAACGTTCGGTAAAAAATATCACCATGCGATTGCTTTTGATTGCTTCCAATTAATTTATGGCGAATGGGAACACTAAGTTTCAAGCGTTTAATATGCAAATCAAAAAATCTCGAGTAGCAAGTGGTGGAATAAAAAAAATATGATTGCATCTTAGACTCGTTCGATGCGGTCGGTCCACCTATTGGGGGGTCTGCCAATACTGCGCTTTCCTGTGCGGGGTCTTCACTCCAGCCCCCACTTGGGACCCCATCGACCATCGCTCTTCGAACTATGCCCCACCCATTTCCACTTCAGTTTCACAACTCGCTGAGCTATATGTCGGTGGCTTTGGTTCTCCTACAGGTCTCCTCACTTCTAATTTGATCTACAGGGATACTCCGAGCATAGCTCTCTTCATCGCCCACTGAGCGATCATGAGCCTTCTTATGAAAGCCGCTTCTTATGGGAGCCGCTGGATTCAGGTGGCGCAAGACCGAGGCCTGTGAAAGTCCATTCAAGAGACCTATGTCCAGCAATAGACGTCTATCGGTTGATAAAAGAGAAGAAGAAGATAACGCTTAGAAGCGCAACAGTCAACTCGGTGTTAAGCCATTTTTAGTAAGCCGTTAAAGGCCACTACGCAGTATCTTCGCGTTAGTACAACGAGCTCGCAGAAAATTATAAAAAAACTAGCTGATGCTCGCGAGTCGCGACTTCGTTCGCGTGGAATTAGTTTTCAATATCCTGCGGGAACTATAATTTTTTTCGGGATAAAAAGTAGCCTATGTCTTAATCCAAGGTATAATCTATCTCTATTTTTAATTTCAGCCAAATCGGTCCAGTAGTTTTTGAGTTTATTCATTACAAACATACACACAAAAATACAAATCTTTCCTCTTTATAATAGTAGTGTAGAAGACCACTAGATGCTGTGACCATCAAAAATGAGTATACCAGTACAGAAAATAATTACATGACACCTTTGAGTATATGTCACTCACACATTCATTGGTTGTTTAGAGCCTCTACTTTTGGAGCGGGACTTTATTAGATACTTTTGTTCTAAGCGTTATAGTTCGATGCATGATTGAAATTAAAGCCATTCCTTTGAAAAATGATAACCCTGCGCTTTAAAACGTTATACCTTACGCAATGCTGCAACTAAATGCGTGTGATGTAGTGCATTTTTGCAATATGAAATATTTATGGAATTTACAGACAGTGCTGCTTACTTGTGCAATTGGATCAAAATGTTTTTGTTTGCATTCTCAGTCACATTGTATGCAAAGAATCTGCAACTGCCTCGTTGGTCTAGCGGTTAGCATGTTCGACTGCGGATAACGAGGTCCCGGGTTCAATTCCCGGGTCGGCCAATAAATGTATGGTTATTCTTTTAAGAAAATCTCAGCACTAGCCCGGAGTTAGGAAGTTGGTAGTGTGTCACCCCCGTGCCTGAGAGAGTACGTAAAGCCGTCGGTTCTGCGCCTCTCATAATCAAGTGTGTGATTTCCGTCCCTCGATCACAGAAAATTTTCGTCACACTTGATTATGAGGGTCCTGTGCGCAAACACAGCTGCACCATAATATCTCCCACGCAGATGCTTAAGACGGTACTCTAGTCCCAAGGAATTTGAAAAATAGGTATTTGAAGAAAATATCGCCGTCGCGCTGCGCCCGACCAACAGGAGTTATCTATGTGTACGAGTAGTGTATTTGTGTGCGCGAGCCCTCGCCCCTCCCATATATTTATTCACCCGCCGGCCGCCTGCGGGTGAATAAATATATTTTGAAACTTTGAATCGGATGATGCTTTACTATTGATACTGAGCCCAAAACAATTTTTTTTTTTAATTTTTCGTCTGTCTGTATCTTGGCCGCGCATCACACTGAAACTACTGGACGGATTTAAATGAAACGTAATATGATTTAAGTTCATACTACGAGATAAAATATAGGATACTTTTTATCCCGAAATTCAGCACGGTTCCCTTGGGAGAGGGGATGAGAGTCAAAATGTGTACTCCGATTTCATTCATTCATTTTTTATTAGAAAAAACATACTGCAATGATTGTTCTGTAATTATTTTAAGGTCGTCAGTTTAGTAGTTCAGAAATTATAGACTTCACAATGCTCAGTAATAGGTCCAAATAACTTGAACCCCGTTACGTACAGGAAACTTTGAATGTACGGCTGTGGCTGGCATAACACACTATCGTAAACCATAATGGATAGCCCTATTTTTAACCGACCTTCAAAAAGGAGGAGGTTATCAATTCGGTCGGTATCTTTTTTTTTCTATGTAGATATGTCCACCGATTACTCCGGGGTTTCTGGACTGATTCACGCGATTTTTTTTTTAGTGGGCCATTAAAAAATTTTACCTTCAACTCCTCAAACCTGATGCTGCAGGGGTACTTTCTCCCTAAAAGGTTTAGGAACTGTCGTGTACAAATTGGTATGCTTGCTACTAGATCATAGAGCTCCAGGTCATCCTCCTCAATCCTGTCTATACTGCCCACCTAAATTATAGGGATTTAGGAGGGGAGAAAGAGAGCAAGCTGCAGGAACAAGCTACACTAAAAAACTTAAAATAAAAATTCTTTTCAAAAACCGACTTCAAACGCCACTACAAACCATAAATAAATTAAAAGTAAAAAACTTTTGTAAAAACAAGCTTTTATTTAAATGCGCTAAAAAGAATAAAATAAACTTTTCTGTTAAAACTTTTACTATCAACTTGTTATGTCATTACACAATTTATATGATGTAAACGTTTTTCGCGAATTTTAACTAGGTACTCGTATTTACTTACGCGGACGAAGTTGCGGGCATCAGCTAGTATATATTATATATACATAATATGTATACAAATAAATAATATTGTTTGTGTTGAAGTGAAGTGTTTGTTTGTAATATCAAAAGAACAGCTTTTTAGGGTTCCGTAGCCAAATAGAACCCTTATAGATTCGTCATGTCTGTCTGTCTGTCTGTCCGTCCGTATGTCACAGTCACTTTTTTCCGAAACTATAAGAACTATACTGTTGAAACTTGGTAAGTAGACGTATTCTGTTAACCGCATTACGATTTCCACACAAGAATAGAAAAAAAACAAATTTTGGGGTTCCCCTTAGAAGAGAAACTCAAAAATTTTTTTTCATCAAACCTATTCGTGTGGAGTATTCTTTGGATAGGTCTTCAAAAATGATATTGAGGTTTCTGATATCATTTTTTTCTAAACTGAACAGTTTGCGCGAGAGACACTTCCAAAGTGGTAAAATGTGTGTCCCCCCCCTGTAACTTCTAAAATAAGAGAATGATAAAACTAAAAAAAATATATGATGTACATTACCATGCAAACTTCCACCGAAAATTAGTTTGAACGAGATCTAGTAAGTAGTTTTTTTTAATACCTCATAAATCGTAAACTGCAATTGCTGCTACGGAACCCTTCATGGGCGAGTACGACTCGCACTTGGCCGCTTTTTACTAACTGCATATGAAAGTAAATACGGTACTTATACCAAGACAACAATTTTTAAAATTTTTGTCTGTCTGTCTGTTTGTTGCCACTAATCTCGGGACTGACCGAACCGATTTTGACGGGACTTTCACTGGTAGATAGCTGATATTATCGGGCATCGTATAGGCTACTTTTTTAACCGACTTTCGAAAAAGGAGAAGGAGTTGTGTTTTCTACCTCTGTATATCGATATCTCCGTGATTACTTAACCGATTTGCGTGAATCTTTTTTTAATCGACACAAAAACTTTGCGAGATGGTCCCATAAAAACTTCGGGTTCCAACTCTTCAATCCTGATGCTGCAGGGGTACTGCTTCCCTAAACTGTGGGGATTTAGGAATTGTTGATTATTATGAATAGTTATTGTAGGGACCAAGTAAAGACATCGCTAAATTCCAGGATCCAACTCCTTAATCCTGATGCTGAAGGGGTTCTGCCAACCTAAACTGCGGTGATTTAGGAACGCGGACGAAGTCACGGATGTCCGCTAGTATCTAATAAATAAAATAATCATTGTGGCGGCGCGGGGACGGCTAGAAACTAGATTGTTTGGTTTCGATGTGGACTGTATAATTTTCGCGGGGTTTGCTCAAATCCGACTGGGGTTGGGTTTGGGCCGCGGAGTTATGGGGTGTCTATAGGAAAAGGGTAAAGGCACTGACCTGAATCCTTTGGAGCGGCACCGCGATACTTCAGCGAGCCGCGCGTACGTTCATGGATACTTTTCGATGCTTCACTCTTCCTTTCTCACTTCTTCGACTGACGAAAACCAAGAAGGCAAGTTTGTTGGCAAGTCCAGATCAACACTGAATCACTAGGAGCGGCGCGGCGATGCACCAGCTTTAGCGGCGCGTTTACGTTAATTGACGGTCATCGATGCACTGACACTTCTTCAGGCCAGGGGGGGTCGGTATTAGGTAGGAAATTTTGACAGGATGGTCGGATTCGAGCGGTTAAACGAAAACTATTCGCGCTTCGGCGCGACCATGTCCCCGGGCTTGAAGGGCTACCTTCAAAGAAACTACGACGCGGAGAGTTTAAACGAAATTATTTATTGACTTAAGTATAATAAGCTAACCTAACTAAATAAGAATCCTAACCTAAGCAGATGAGTTGAAGTTAAACTAATTACTGTTTAGGTAAGGGACAAAGACGCACTACAGGACGTAGATAGGTACCTGTAGCAGTACGAACGCGGACAACACGCGTGACACCATTCGATCCAGGAAAAACTTCCTCGACTAGCCCTAACGGCCAGTGAAGAGGCGGTGCATTATCGACGGTAATTATTACCACATCTCCCTTAGCGATCGGATTGGTTGGCGTGTTCCATTTGTTTCGAGTCTGTAGCGTATGTAAATAATCAGCCTTCCATCGTTTCCAGAATGACTGAACAAGTTTATCAATAAGTTCTTGACGCGAGAGCAAATGTAACGGACCATCTTCTATCTCCCTAGCCGGAAGATATTTTAAGGGGGTGAGAGTGAGAAAATGAGCCGGTGTCAACGCGAGAGGTTCCGATGGATCATTAGATAGCGTGCGGCACAATGGACGGGAGTTCATTACTGCCTCGATCTGAGCAAGCACAGTATTGAACTCTTCCAAGGAAAGAATTTGGTCGCCTATCACGCGATATAGATGAGTTTTGAGGCTCTTAATGTTGGCCTCCCAATTACCGCCAAAATGGCAAGCAGTTGGAACATTAAGTGACCACTCGATGCGATTTTCGGCTAGTATGTGACCAAATTCAGACCTGAAGTGTTTGGACGCTAAAAATTCGTGCAATTCCGAAAGCGTGCGCTTGGCGCAAACATAATTTGACGCATTGTCGGAATGAACGCGAGCGACAAAACCGCGGCGGGATAAAAAACGCTTAAACGCCCCGAGGAAACTATCTGTACTTAAGTCGCTGGCAACTTCTATGTGTACAGCGCGAGTGGTTAAGCACACGAAAAGACAAACGTATGCCTTCATTGATCGAATTCCACGACCGCGAGAAACAGTCACCTTAAAAGGCCCTGCGTAATCAGTGCCAGTGTGTATAAACGGTTTCACGGCCGGCGTAACTCGACAGGAGCGGTGATCTGCCATTTCTGGAAAGTTTGGTTTAGCGCGGAGTCTAAAGCAGGGTAGACATTTGTGTACCCGGCTTCGAATTAAATTACGAGCGGAAAGAATCCAATACCTCTGACGGAGTATGGACATCAATAAATCTGGACCTGCATGACAATTGACTTTATGATGATAGTCAACTAAAAGATTTAATATATGATCCTTTCGAGGAAGTATAATCGGATGTTTTGTATCGAAACTTATATCGGCGTTTCTCAGACGACCTCCGACTCTAATGATGCCGTCCTGAAGGAAAGGTTTGAGACGTTGAAACATTGGACTACAACGTTTACCTGCTTGTAAATTAACAATCTCGTTCGCGAAGTGAAAGCGCTGAAGTTCACGCAATATTAAACTTTCAGCGTAATCCAGATCCGATGCAATCACCGTATCACGACGCGGTAGTAGCTTAGCGAAGCGGCAAACGAAAACCACACAACGTATGAATTTCGACCATGACGAAAAGCGATCAGCTAGCGAAATTATTAAATTTCTTTCACTGCTTTCTGCAGTGAGCAAAACGTGTTTCTTTTCCTCTGGAGGCTGTGACACGGTGGAAGGATTGAAAGCGGTAACAGGCCAAAGATTTGAATCTAACTCAAGCCATTTAGGACCAGAGAACCAAAGCGGGTGATCAGTTATTTGTGCGGGGGTAAGACCTCGCGACAAACAATCAGCGGGATTTTCCGTGCCTTGCACATGGAAAAAAGTTTGAGCGGGAAATTCATTTTGAATTTTGGTGACCCGATTGGCCACAAAAGTGTCCCAACGATGAGGTGAGGAGTATACCCAACACAACGCCACCGTTGAGTCTGAAAAGGCGAGAACTCGGTCAATAACAAGGCGGTTATGGCAGGCTTCAATGACCTTGGTCATTAAGCTGCTCAGCAACAGAATGGCACAAAGCTCCAACCTCGCAAGCGTTATAGTCTTGCGAGGCGAGACTTTGGATTTAGCTGTTATTAAAAAGACTGCGTTTTTGCGAATACCTCTGCTGTCTTTCACGTGGAAGTAAATTACTCCTCCGTAAGCCTTTTCGCTCGCATCTGCAAACCCCACGATCGTAATGATATCGCCGGTCGAGATGCCTACGTGCCGTGGAATTTTCAATTCGCTGAGCAAAGGTAGTTCTCTTTTGAAACAAGACCACTGATCAGCAATGTGACCAGGGGGCACATCGTCCCAATCACATTCACACAACCAGAGTTGTTTAATGAGAAGCTTTGCATATAAGACGACGGGAGCAACGAAACCCATGACGTCCCATATCCTAGCGACACATGACAAAATGGTACGTTTTGTACAAGATTCAGCGGGAACACTAATTTTGAGACCGAAATAGTCTGTTGCGGGAGACCAACATAGGCCGAGCACCTTATGTGGCTCAGAGTCCTCAAACTCTTTAATCGCGGAAAGTCGATGCGACAGCGGAATCGAATTTAACACCTTTTGTGAGTTGCTTGTCCATTTCACCAGGTCGAACTGACCAGCTTTCATCAGAGCAATCACTTCGGCAGCGGTGGAGATAGCATCGTCTTCATTGTCAATGCTATAGACAAAGTCATCCATGTATAGCCCTATATCTAAAGTTTCTTTAGCGCGCGGGTAAGAAGCACCTTCGTCTGAAAGAAGCTGCTTCACTGTACGAAGAGCATGAAATGGACTTGACTTAAGCCCGAAACAAACGCGGTTAAATTCATAGACCCTTAAGGGTTCTTGCGGAGAAAAGCGGTATAAAATGCGTTGGAATCTGCGATCACATGGACGAACTCCAATACAAAGAAACATCTGACGAATGTCAGCTGAAAGAGCGGTACGATATAAGCGAAAATTAACAATAATATTGAATAGATTCCCTTGTAGATTCTGACCGCCATACAGAAGGTCATTGAGGGAAACTTGAGTGGTTGTCTTGGAACTGGCGTCCAGGACAACGCGCAACTTAGAAGTCAACTTGTCATCTCGTATGACCCCATGGTGCGAAATCGTATACGAGGGCAAGCTCTGCGTTGCCTCCGTGTCCGGGGGTGCGGGAGAGATATAACCTTTGTCTAGGTATTCGGTAATGACGTTGTCGTAGGCCTCCTTAAGCTTAGGTGACGCTAACATTTTACGCTCTAAGCAAAGGAAGCGAGTTTTAGCCTTTTTAAAAGAATCGCCTAACGACAATACATCACCCTTAAATGGAAGTGCGACTACATATCGTCCGTCTGCCTCACGGGTAGTCGTGCTGCTATAAATTTCTTCACACGCCGTGTCATCTGGACTTAATTGTTTCGGTGCGTTCACCTCTTCTATTTGCCAGAATTTTCGCACAGCATCATCTAGCGGATCTGTAGCACAACAATATGATACCGTGGCGAAGCTGTTAACACGTACAGGAGCAGAACCAACGATAACATAGCCCAACACCGTTTCTAGGGCTAGCGGTGAGGTACAATTCGATTGACCTTGAACCTTGCGAGATAATAGGAGATGCGGAAAGATTGAAGCTCCAATCAGCAGATCAATGTCTCCTGGAGTGGAGTAAGTGTCGTCAGCCAAAGGTAAGTTATTGAAATTTATCAAACTCGAAATATCTATCGGGACTGTGGGCAAGAGTTCCGTTACCTTGTCTACCACGAGCGAGTCCATGTTAAAACAAACGCTGAGATCAAACCTAGAGAAAAATCTAATAGAAACTGCGCCTTGGATCGGTTTGGTTGTACCTCCAATCCCTTTAACTACAGAACAGTTTGGATTCTGGTTTGTCTTTAAACCTAAGCGTTGACATAAATCCCGACTGACGAAGTTACTCTGTGAAGCACTGTCCAATAATGCGCGCGCAGAGTACTCCTTGCCTTTGGCGTCGAAAACTATAACGCGTGCGGTAGCGAGCAGCACCGTAGTCGGTGCACGAGAAACATTACAACTCGATAAGGAACAAAGCGATACTTCCTTGGAGTGCGCGGGTGAACCTGAAGGTTTCGAGTTACTAGTGCCGGTAGTGCTGATAGAAGCAGGAGGCTGCTCAACAACACCGGGCATCTTCTGCGAAGAAGCATCACTAGAAGCCGCACTCGAAGTTGCGGAATTTGCGGTTGCGGAATGCCTGTGGAGCATACTATGATGAGGTAACGAGCACCAGCGGCACCTTGACTTGCTAGAACAAGTGGCCAACCGGTGGTTTCCAGTGCAATTTATACAAAGATTATTCGCCTTAACAAACTTGAAACGATCTTCAACGGACATCTTATGAAAGGCGGAACAATTATATAAATGTTTGTGTTGTGAGTTACAAAGAGAACACAAAGACTGTGCAGACGTAGTCGCGGTACTAGTATAGGTATGCGTCGGCTTGGGTGGTTTGTGAGGCTTAGATGCCGTATCCACCTTCCGCTCAGCACTTTTCGGAACTTCTTGTTTCCCGGAAGTGCGTTGCAGTACCTTAATATGTTCGCGAATGAAAGCAACGAAATCGTCATACAAGGGTATCTCACAACTATGTTTATTCAACTCGAACAGGCGAACAGTCTCCGGATCTAACTTCTTTTGAGCGAGGTATAAAAATATGAAGTCAGCCAGATTACTCAAATTTAAATTTTTAAGCGCGGCGATCGACGATGCAAAAGTGTCCAAAAAATTTTCAAGGTTGGTCGGAGTCGCGTTTGACATCGCCTTAATGTTATAAATTTGATCCATATACGACGTAGCCAAATAGCGTTTATCTTCAAATTTATCTACTAACGTTTTAAAAATTAATTCGTAGTTTTCTGCGCACGGTGTAATACCGGCACAAGCTAATTTCGCCTTTCCCGACAGCTTACCTAAGAGATAATAAAGTTTTTCGGCATCCGTAAGGGACTTATTTTCGTGTATAACAGTTTTAAAGTTAGCGTAGAAGAGACTCCACGATTTTAAATCGTATCCATCGAAAGACACTAATTGAATCGGGGGCAGATAAGGTTTAAGTCGTCGCGGCTCATTCTCATTTTCAACCTTATTATCATCGGCGTACTGCGAGACTAAGCGCTTGATACGACCGTATAGGCGTTCGAACGATAACAAACATTTGAACTCCGGCTTCGCTTTCGGGTTCAGTGCTAATAAACGATTATTATAATCCTCCACTATTTTACTGAATTCAGAGCGTAACGTATCGACATTACTACTTGCGTCGAGAAATTCTTCCCGGACCGACGGGTTAACGCCTATGTTTTTCGATAAATCGAATGTTTCTTGTAGATACTCAAATATCGAATTGCGTCTCTGTTCTAATAGAATTAATTGTATATCTGCGGTATCTTCAGTCTTCGTCATTTTGAATATAAACTAGATTCAAAAATGTCGAGACTAAGTTCCTAATACACGAATGAAACTTCGATTCGGCGTATAAGTATTTAAAGTTATGAATTTCAGCAAAAAGTGAAAGGGAGCGAGCGGGCGGTCACGGCCGCGATGAAGGTCACGCACACCGCTGTAATCTAAGATACAAGTACTTGCAACTATGCACCGATGGCCAAGCGAATACGTTTATGACGCGTAGGTAATTACACAAAATAATTACTTAAAATAACTACTAATAAACTAATATTTCGATTAATATCTATACTGGGATAGATCGGGATGCGATATACGATTAGGATTACGATAAATAAGTAACGTATGACCTATCTATCACCTATACGAGCTATATGTAGGTACCTAGTTAATACCTAAATGAACCCTATTTCCTAAGCAATGCGGGACGAACGATAATAATTTGCTTAGGGAACAAGATTTTAGGACGCGGGAAAACAATTACCTACTTGGAAATTGTAAAACTATCGAGAAAATTAGCGGTAAAATCCGGTTCGATTGGAACCAAAAAAATATGGCGGCGCGGGGACGGCTAGAAACTAGATTGTTTGGTTTCGATGTGGACTGTATAATTTTCGCGGGGTTTGCTCAAATCCGACTGGGGTTGGGTTTGGGCCGCGGAGTTATGGGGTGTCTATAGGAAAAGGGTAAAGGCACTGACCTGAATCCTTTGGAGCGGCACCGCGATACTTCAGCGAGCCGCGCGTACGTTCATGGATACTTTTCGATGCTTCACTCTTCCTTTCTCACTTCTTCGACTGACGAAAACCAAGAAGGCAAGTTTGTTGGCAAGTCCAGATCAACACTGAATCACTAGGAGCGGCGCGGCGATGCACCAGCTTTAGCGGCGCGTTTACGTTAATTGACGGTCATCGATGCACTGACACTTCTTCAGGCCAGGGGGGGTCGGTATTAGGTAGGAAATTTTGACAGGATGGTCGGATTCGAGCGGTTAAACGAAAACTATTCGCGCTTCGGCGCGACCACATTGTATAGTGTAAATATCGACATCAGAGTACATCACTAGAGTATCGATAAAAATATCGACAATTGTCACTTCCCTATTAGTGTACATGTAAGCCTTACCCTCCCTCACCTCCACCCTACCCCCGTAAAGTACGAAAGGGACAACTGCAGCTCGAGCTGATTTTTACCTACAAAAACCTTGACCAAAAGACGTTTCGTATTCTGCTGTTTCCTTCTTCAAAACTGGACAAATCTCAAATATTCTTATATCAAAATTTAGAGGAAGAGTATATCTATGCTTCTATGTTTTTCTTTTTTGTTAAAAACTTATCATATTTGTCTGATAGTCGTTTGAACATGGCGGTAAAATCGAGGGTTTTTTTCGGGTTTTTGGATTGTCATATTTTTTTTAATGATAATGTTTTGGAAAAAAGAAAAACATAGAGGCACGTATTATTTAGATCTAGATTTTTTGGAAAAAAATCATTGCTCTAGAGGCATTATCCACGAAGAAAACAGCAGAATACGTTTGTATGGAGAAAGGCCCACTAGAGTACCCTCTTAATCTTTGAGAAGTTTGGTCGCTGTGACCGGATTCGGTTGGTATTTATTATGCAAAGAATCGATTTGCCGCACATAGCTGCGTGACTAGGTCAGGGATGCAATTAGGAAGTGCTTCTTCTTCACTCATTTCTTATTTCTTAGGTGTAATTGATCAGATACGTCATTTTATTTTTTGATTGCCAATTTTGAGATGTATAAGTAGATAAGAGTACGCAAACTTTCAGAATCAGAGAGTATGTAGTATGAATTAGGACGTGCGATGTCCTGCAAATGGTTTGAAACCAACACTAATCGTTCTTTTGTCAATCAGTAAATTCTGGTTCACCTACAAGGTCCAGCAAGGTAGGTTCATTTTCTGGAAAGAAAAAATAAAGCCGTCGAATCCAGCTCGGCCGGGCAGTAATCGAGAAGAGCTTCGTGAATAGATGAAAACGTATTAGTACGTAACGACATTCATTCATAACAACTTTTGCAGACTCTACCAAGGGTTCGTAAAGCAGATTCTGCTGAGAAGAACGGGCAATAAATATAATAAACAAAAACATTGAACTTTCGGTTTTTATTTTACAAAGAAAACGGTAGAGCTATCTCAACATTCCGATTTAAACGTGCCATGAAGAAAAAAATCGGTTAATAATCTTTATTTCTTTAGGTATAAAGAGCATTAATAACGGCTCGTCTTGTTTTTGCCGCGAAGATATTTTTATTTGCTTACCTACATTCCTTTATCTCTGGCGCCAGTCGCCACTTGGTGCGTAATTTTGCCCTTTCCCTTTACTCAAACCACTATGTTCTACGGACATCATACATATAAAACGGTTCCGCGAAAAATTGTCACACAGACAAAGCATAAAAAAAATTAAGCCTTAATAGCCTGTTTTAAAAGATGCGGACTGTTTGTTGATTTTCGACTACGAAATTAGTCTCTGAAATTCCACAATGTGAAAAGGGGTGGGTAAAGATTGTTCAAAGAAACATCAGCTAGGTGTGGATAAATTGATAAATAGTAACAAATATTTATAGCGTTGTTTCGACGAACGGGTAGTCTCTGTCACTTGCTGCCTGCATCGGAAGTTGGTAATGACTCCTAAACAACGCATTTTCCATACAAATAGTTCTAACGATAGTGACAGTCAAATTAATTTTTTTCTCACATGGATCCTTTTTAGACGTCAATGAGACCTGCTGCAAAAAATTTGACATTGATGCAGTAAATTAACGATTAATACAGTCTTTGGATGCACCTAATACGCAATCTGCCTGCTGAGTGCGGCACTATGACATATTTTGCGGTATACCCGTAATGTGCCATCAACATTACTTACCCAGACGCAACTTTATCGCGGACAATAAATAATTATAATGTAAATAATTATATTTAATTAAGATTTTTTACTGAGACTTTAAAAGTAAATAAATCATTGTACACTTAAGTACAACAATAATTTAATGTGCAAGTCAAATTATATTCTCTTGGCTGATGTAACTATAATAATTTTCCTGTTCGTTGCTAATCCTTGCTATACTATGATATTATAATATTATTGGAGGACAGTAGAATTTTATATGTCAGATATTAAGATTAAAGTGGTTATTATTTAAAGCGCCATCTGCATCCTGTATAACTTTTAGTGACGGTAGTCTTGTAACGTTGGTAACATTGTTCGTTGGGCGTTGCATCATTGCTCGTTCTCTCCTCTCGTTCGGTCCATAAAAAGGAGATGTACAGCCTGTATTGAGTCAGTCTTCATTCTTCGTTCGTGATTCGATATTCGATAGTCGTGATTATTTTGTTAGTTTGATATTATTGTGAACAAGAGATTTGTGATAGTGTTGTTAATTACATTCTGCTTCAAGTCGTCACGCTATTCATATACATACTTGTGTTTGTAAAATAATTCCTGCTACAGTTATCTACTATCGAGTTTTAATCAACTATCTATGCATATTTCTAAGTCTCTACCTTTCATACGCGGATTTTTCTCACTGAATAGTACTGGTATAATAGGTCATAGACGCAAAACGTTCATCTGGCGAAGTAACATAATATTACAATGCATATTACAAACCCTCATAAACGGCGCACACTTTACACAGAACAAAATAAATCTGTTTTGTTGTTGTTTGTCAAAGTAGGAACGAGTACAACACTCGTAGATCGTCGCCTGCTCCAATAGTACACTTTTCACGCCATATTGTACATTTTAACGCGAATTTTGGCATGCCTGCGCGCCTATTAATCTCCATATAATTAAATGATCAAGTGAAATTTATATTTAGCCCAAGAAATGAGGACAGCCACGTCTCCGTCGCGGCGTGTTTCAACTTTCATCGGGCTCAGCTAAAAACTTCATGGGGACTAGAAAAACTCAAGTGTTCATAACTCCACATACTATTTTTAGCTGAATTAAAACGCAGACAGTTCTTCGACCTGTAAATTTTGTACAATACGTCTAGACTAGAAGTTGTATCCACTTTCCTTATAAATAGGGATGTTGCCAACTAATCAAATCAGCAACTCTTTATAGACGTCACAAATATTTCACGCTCTTTTTATTGTTTAATCGATAATAATTTTAATACTCTAAAACTCGGACAGACGGATAGACGGACGGATACTATGGAACCCTAAAAATGCATCTAATATTTATGACGTCACAGTTTACTATTTGATAGAAGTTGCCATTTTGCCGTTTGTTAAAAAGTTGCTGGTTTGATTAGTTTGCAACCACCCTATTTATACGGAAGTCTGTTAGCATTAGCAATAAAATAATCATAGCAATAAAATAATTCCCGCAAACGCAACGGTTTTCGTTTTGTGGCTGCTAGTATAGGTTATCGCTAAAGGCTTTCTATGAGGTCTGATAACGGAGACACAAAACCATTAATGAGTGTTCTCGCTTGGTGAAATCGTTGAGGAAAAATCTCAAGTCTTATTAACATAGTAGTAAAGCTAGTTTATTCATAATTGGCGGTTATCTCCCTCCATAGTGCAATGCGCGTAGTTTGCCCCGCCCCGCGCCTCGCTTCCATTTAGGGTTGCCAAATTAAATATCGCTTTTTCCAAGATTTGTAAGATTAAAAAATCTCTATTCTGTTAGGTTTATGACTAAAATGGAATATTTTTTATTCAAATAAACTTTTACAAAGAGTATTTGCATTGTCAAGGGAATCTACCATTGGTTCAGAATGCTGTACCAACCGAGAAGAACCAGTAAGAAACTCGGCGGTTGTTGTTTTAAAAAAAAAATATATACTTAACAATATTTTGTTGTGTAGTTTAGTTTTTGCCGTCTAATTTTTTAAATTAATTGAAATTTTTGGAAATGATTTAATCTAAATTTTTATTTGTTTGGTTATTACGGTTACTTAATTTTATAGCTGATGTTTGACACACATATTTATTGAGTTAAAGCAGGGGCGCCATCTTAAATTATTTTATCAGTAGGTTTACTACGGGTACCTACTTTGAAGTTACGAATTCACAGTCTCCATGCAAGACTCATTGAACTGGTACAAGGGTCTCCAAACTTTGAAGCCTTAGGGCCATAATAATTTTGTCAGTATGTTCCAAGGGCCAAAATAGTTTAAATTTTTCTGTCCTTAATTATATTTCTAGCTAGACTAGTCGCTTTTTTGTGGAATTCTGTGGTTAAGTTTTACCTTGCAAGTAAATAAAATCGAGTAATTATCATTATGTGTTTTCTTCTTCAACTTATCACAGTAATAGTAACGACAATAAGAAATTGGCTGTCGCGGGCCAGATTGATGACACTAGTTTTCAGCTGTCGCGGGCCGGATTTGGCCCGCGGGCCGTAGTTTGGAGACCCCTGGACTAGTAGATGCAAGGAACATTGATACTCTAGGGTAGAGTCTACTGAATGGACGCTTCCGCATGAAGATACTTTAACGTCATAAACGTATGAGAATGCGTGCACGAAATTGAGTTCTAACTTAATGCCGTTATGTTTCATTTTACTTTGACGCTAAGATCATCGAATACGAATACGGTCAATCGAATTCAATCTTATACTAACCCTACTGGAAGTCGTATTCAAATTGTAAATAAATAACTACGATCATAATATCGCACGACACCGCCTAGCTAGAGCACAATTAGAATTAACATTCTTGTTGTTTGAATGATAACGGTCACAAAAGAAACCTCTGTCTATGGAATTACTATCTAAAAATTAATAGATTTACTGAATATCTCGGAACATAATTTATAATAATAATTGACATTTTGGAACGTATTACATAAGTACATATTCATTTATGAAAAGTTTAGTCCACATCTGAACCGAACACAAAAAAAACCAAACTCCATAAGAGTTTCATTTGTTTTTTATTCCTGATTAGATAGCCCCTAACTACAATTTTAACTGATCGAAAGTGATGATGCAGTCTAAGATGCAAGGCTAACTTGGAAGGGGGGTATGGCAGTTGTAATATAAACCAATATGACTAATTGGTTTCTACACGCCATCGTGCCGGAACGGTAAATCACTTGACGACACGTCTTTGACATAGTGTGGTAACTAGCTACGGCCGAAGCCTGCCACTTGACAAAGAAAGGGATTTTTTTCTTACAGATTATCTTTATCACTCACTCAATCATTCGGTTTGTTGGACGTCTTTATCCCTGGGACATCGAGATTCTATGTAAATACTCCTTAATTCTAATCTAATCGTAAATCCCTAATTCTAATTCCTAACTTTTTTAATATTTATTATAATAATACAAGGATATTTTTCTCAATTTAGAAGGCAAAAGGTATAATGTTAATGTTAGAATAACCTAGAAAATTACAACCGTTTGTCAAATTGCCGCGCCAATGCAAAGTACTCGTAGTTGCAATTATATTAATATCTCGCGATATTGACATTGTATAATCACTTTTAATTTGCATTCTGACGTTTGATTGATAACTCAATTATTATATAAAAAACCTTTGATATTTTACTATTGACAGATTCGTATTATGATTATCTTATCACCAATCTCAATTGCGGTTGGTGATGACCAGTGATGACAAAGATTGTTAGGGACAACACACACCTTCGGTATGTGTTACGGCGGCGACTCCGGTCTATCTTGTTTCCATTTTATAAACAACAGTTTGCCAAAGTTTTGAAGCTGCGTATAAGTTCCTAACAAAAAAAGAAAAAAAAAAGAAGAAAAGTTCTAGTATCTACCCAAACGTTTCATGAGTTACAGCCCGCTGACAAACGGACGGATGAACGGATGAAGAGCGAAGGCTTAGGATCCTATTAAGGATCCTGTTACAGAACCCTTAATATGCTGTACCTCAGTTCCACTCGTGGGCGTTTTACTTTGTTTTATGAAGAAGTGTCAAAATTGATATTTTGAAAAAGCTTGAAATGTGTTATGCACATAGACACGAGTATATCTAAATAAAAAAATAAATATCTACGATTTGAACAATGTGCCAGAGAATCGAGGCTCCGGCTCTGTAGCTTCGATCACAAAATAGTATATAGTTCTGCTTCTAAACATTTTGATAATGTTGCGGTCGATTAGGAAAGTAGCGCCAATAATTTTGTTTCATACAAGCGATCCCTGTGATTTATGCGAGGATTATGGCTATTAATCTATCTTATCATCATCGCATGGATTACTAGATGTTTCGATAAGGATTCCAGTCACGGGATATAGAGTCGTAAATTCTGGAATAATCCCGGAAATCGCCGAGGTCGGGCGGGCAAACTGGAGAAACATTTTGTTGGCGAATGAAATAGTGCCACTTCACCCAGACCTGCCAGTTGCCACGTATAACATTACGTGAGTCGATGCGCGGATAGTTTTTAAGCGCGGATACTTTTTAATCTATTTCAAATTTTTATCAGTTACTACATGACGCCCGCAACTTCGTCCGCGTAGATCAAGAGCAGTGTTCCCACTTAATTACAATATGGGGTTATTCAAGGGGCCGCCAATAAGTTCCTGAAATGCCGGCAACGCATCGGTGGTGCCTCTGGTACTACAAGTGTTCATGGGCGGCGGTAATCACTTTACATCAGATGACCCGCCAGCTCATTTGCCCGCTATTCATATAAAAAAAATCAAGGTTTTTCAATTCCCGCAGGAACTCTTTAATTTTCCAGGATAAAATGTAGCCTATCGTGGGTGTAAGCTATCTCCTTTCTACAGCCAAATCGGTTTCATTCGTTGTGGCGTGAAGGAGTAACAAACACACACACGTCACACACATAAAAACTGTCGCCTTTATAATAATATTAGTGCATGTGATAAAAATACACGAGACATGTGGCTTATTTGCGACAGTAGATATCAGTTTATTGCTGTAGTTAAGCAACTTTGACGCATGTTTGTATCTGGTTGGGTCACCCAATTTGGAGTCCGAAATAGGCCTTTTCGGTATCTCTATGCCTCGGCGAGCACGTTAAGTTTTCAGTTCTGGTCATTATTACTAATACTGTTGATTGAGTCGGAAAACCATTTCCGCAGACGACTGAGTGATTACTGAAAAGGCGGTCACGACCTTCAGAAATGAAGAATACGACGCAGAGAGAGAAAGATAGAGAAAGAGGCAATAAACCTAATTTCATCTATTACGCTTCTTAAAGTTATTCTTATAACTGACTAAGCTGCCCTATCGAAAATATAGAACAACATAAACCTATCATCAGGTGCTATAGTTGTAAGAGGTAAGTATTTTCGCATTCGCGGACGCTAGGGAATTTTTATAGCATATTAGGGCGGGAGCAGATTTCAAAACATGATACAGGTGAAACTGGAAAAGGGAACTATCAAACTTTGGCAGTCGAGAACTGCTTGCTTTGTTATTTATCATCATCAAAGTGCATCCATTGTTGATCATAGGCCACTTTAAGGTAGCGCCAACGTTGTCTGTCCTCGGCCTTTCGCATTCAATCGATGCTTGTCACTTTCCGGATGTCACCGCTCTATCTAGCAGGAGACGCCCTACACTCTAACGACCATCGGTCCTCCGACAAATGTATCCAGCCACTGACCATTTCATTTAATCTATGATTAACACTGAATTTGCTGTTGTGATTTCTTTTTTGGAACTACTTGATTGACGCCATTTTGGATTTCATTGACGCCATTTTGGCGCTACTGTAAGCACTAAGCAGATACGAGTGTCTCTGGAACTATAATTAATCTATGATTTCATTGATGGTGTTGTATGAAATCATAGATTAAATGTAGAGGTCGGTGCGCCATTTGCATTAATTCCAGAGACAATCGTATGTCAAATGTGGCGCTTTAGATTAAACCATAAATATGTTGTCATTTGTATAGGGTCTTCAAATCTAGTGTTCATTATAGATTAACTAGAGAGCAGTGTGTCCAGCCCACTGCCACTTCAATGTGTTAAGCCTTGAGAGTTCTTGAAAAATACAGGGCAGAGCTTGGAACTGTATCAAACGATAGGAAAGTATATGCATTTAGTCTGGTATGATGGATTTGGTGGGAAGTCAATTCATGTCCTGCACCTGCAATTATAATATGCAGCTATTATAATGGAAATGCAGACTGATTTGAAACGTTAATGTATTACACGTTTTACCTATTGTATTCCCTGGTGATTGTCTTAAGGACATGGTAATTGTCTGCCGTCTGTGAAACCACTACATTTATGAAGTGTTACATTTTCAGGGAAACCAGACAGAAATAATATTAATGTGACAGGAATAATATTAATAACATTAACATAACAACAACAATGACATTAATATTATTTCTGTCTGTTTTCCCTGAAAATATAACAGTTCATAACTTTAACATTAATAGGTTCTTGCAATTCAGGAGGGCGCGTGAGCTTTACTTGTGGTTACGTCGTATACATGCATATTGCGTTAGTGTACGTGCCTGTCAGGAGTCTAGGTGGGAGCGGCCAGGCGCGAGCAATCTCTCGCTCACACTTACACAGGAACGACACGCACACAACCATGAGCCACGCACCCTCGTGAGTTGCAAGAACTATATTATTTCTATCTGGTTGTATTTTTTGAACGTGGTTTTAATGTACAAACAAGAAATAAACCGACTGCGGAAAACTGTATGTAACATCCGTCACATTGATTTTCTTCGTACGAGTTTATACTCGTTATATGTTTATACATAGACTAACTATGTCAACCTGACATAATAAATCTATAGACACCTCATGTATCAAAATCGTCTTAGTAGTTTAAGTGGAACATTCGTAAAGTAACCGTACAAACATACATAGGCTGTTAAAAGCATAACTCTTCCTAAAAGGCTTTGCCGTTGTCGGTAAAAAATATACCGTCTATACCTACTTTTTTTAAACCTGAAGTTGACTAATATCCTCCTATCCTCTCCAAATGAGCGGAAAGCTTGTGTTAGGAGTGGGTACGACAATAGTGCAACGGGTCGGATTCGAACCTGCGACCTTACAGTTTTCAGTTCGCACCTTTAACCGTTGGGCTATTGAGGCTTTATATTTATAAAGCCCGATAGCGATTTGCTCAAATACTCATTCGCGAAAATATTTTTTAAGTGTTTTTATGAGGTGCAACTGTACGAGTGCTCATTCCCAAAGCATTCGTAGAATGATACTTAATAAATTATACGTGATATTTTTGTTTAGAGAGTTGGCTCCTGTCCACTGTCTGCCACTGGATATTATAATATCAGACAAATATTAATCGATTAGGCGACGAAGTGATTTTCACAAAAAACAAGCAAATCTTTATAGCTGACAATGTAAACAGTCCTATCATGACTTCGTCCAGAATACAATGATTGAGTGAAATAATATAGATTTAAGCCAATCAGCCAGTAGCACCAGTAATAGAGTGGTTTGGATTGCGGATACAGGTTCAGATTCCAGGCTGACCCTTGACTATTTGCAGTTATTTGTGGTTAAGTAATGGAGTAAAAATGGAGTAGGTAAGTCTGCGCCCCTACGTGGTTGAAATTCCAAGGACGCGCACTAAGCGTTTTGCTTTCTCGTTCCTGATACGCTCTGCTATAATTTGGAACGGAACGCCCTTAAGGCTTCCATTTTTCCAGATAACTACAATTTGGGTACCTTCAAATCAAGAGTGAATAGGAGTTTTTAGGCAAGCGCGCGCCATCAGGCTGCATTTTCATTTACCATCAGGTGTGATCGCGACCAAGCGCTAGTCTATTTATTAAAAAAAAATACTGATAATGACAATAACGATGAAATGAATTGATAGATTTGAGTCTATGAATCAAATAAGCAAATTCGTAATGTAAAGACTATTGTTTCGCGTAATGGTGCGACCATCTGTGCGAAGATAAAAAATAAAAAACCATCAATTATAATAATTTGATATTTTTACGAGTCTATCCACACTTATTGTTGAACGAATTGCTCCCGGTAAGGTATTCGCTATCTTTTAAACTGTCTACAGCTCGTAAAACTGTCTCAATGTGCGTTCAACGGAGATTACGAGAAAATAAACATCACGTCGGCACCCGACCGAAATACTAATAAGGAAGAAGAATGATTTGTATGATTTTTATGGTTCCTACTAATTGGTTCGACAGTGTAAACGGCCTCTGCATCGCGTTCTTGCATTTTAATCAAAACACATTGAAAATGAACATACTATATTGTTCTGTAGAGTGTAGGCATATATTATAACGAGAAGAACCAGTCACAATTGCGACAAGCAGGCGCCGGCCCCAGTCAATGAAGTCCAAAACAATCAACAAAAATTGAGGGAAACGACACTGTTAATATAAGCAAAATTTATGCTATGCTTTAGTAACCAACATATTTGGCGCTTTGTACAGGACATGCATCATGCTGAACATTTTATAATCTACTAGCCGATGCCCGCGACTTCGTCCACGTGGATTTAGTTCATAAAATCCCTCGGGAACTTATTGATTTTCCGAGATAAGAAGTAGCATATGTCTTTAATTATACCCATGCAAAAAATCACGTCGACCCGTAGCTTTGTTGTAGCGTGATTGAAGGATGAACCATTAAACCAATAAACGAACAAACCAACAAACAAACACATGAATATCCACATTTTGACAATACTCGAATACCCAAAATTAGAGCTCCAGCACCAGTATTACATTGCCCTCCTAGCTGTTTTCCTTTATAAGAGTCCTTTTATAATATGTTGTGTTTACTCCTCATGTGCCTTTTAATAGAATGATGTTATTATAAATAAAAAAGAAATTAAACACAAATTACAAAATAATTAAATTCAAATCCAGGTTTTTTAACCACTTTACCTTAAAAAAAATTACTAGTTTTTCCAATCGTGTCCTGATTTTCGTTATAAGGAGATTGCAACCCTACGATGCGCTTTTGCTGGCGGCAATGCGTTTATGAACACGATTCCTGTTTTTAATTGCAATTTAATTTCAATGGATTGAATACATAAACTAATTGAATTTAATGGAAATAAAAACTTGACTGGGAGGTGAGAAAGGTCAGTGAGATGCCTGAGAGTGGGGGATTTCACGATAGTGGAAGATGCAGGAAGTCGTAGAATACAACCTTGTTTTTTCCAAGTCCAGATTATGACGTTAAGCTTTTGCATTTCCTCTCACACTCACTCGATAATCCTTACTAATATTATAAATGCGGAAGTGTGTTGGTTTGTCCTTCAATCACGCAGCAACAAATCAACGGGTTGGTGTGATTTTTACATGGGTAAGTTGAAGACCGGGAGATTGACTTAGGCTACTTTTTATCCCGGAAAATCAAAGAGTTCCCGCGGGATTTTTAAAAACAAATCCACGTGAGCGAAGCCGCGGGCATTTACTAGTAATAAATAATTTTATTCGATCGAACCACAGACCTAAAAGGCGAAACAAATCATAGATGTTAGTTTGTTTATCGGGTTTGATTGATGAAAATAATATTATTTAAGCGAATTTCCGTTTGCTCTGCATTTTTTTAATTAGGTAAATTTAAAATACGGTACCAAACATGTTCTGCTATGTAATAATTTTGTAATCACGTGATAGCCAAGCGTTTATAATGTCTTTTTTTATATGCGTCAGTCTAAAATTAGGTCGAAAATACGGAAGTATATTTTATTTTTAGTGGTAAAACCAACCTTAATCTGTGTCTCTTCTTTTCCTTCTCAGTAAAGTAGCTAACTAGCTACTATAATAATTATGTATGAGAATAAGAAGAATATAGATTAGTGTACAGTAGTGTGTCTCATATATTCAGAACTAGCTTTTGTCTTCGACTTCGTCCGGGTGGAGTTAGGTCTATAAAAATCCTGTAAACCTTTTGTTTTTCCGAGATAAAAGGTATGTCTGTATCACTCTCCAAGTCCTCAGCTATAACCATGCAAAAAACCGTGGATCCGTTGCTCTGTTACTGCGTGATTGAAGGATAAATCAACAAACTAACGCACTTTCGAATTTATAATTATATACCTACCTGTATAAGTAAGAATAGTAAATTATTATCATAAAAAATCTACTTATGAGGTAAAAATACGAACAAATTAAAATTAGTCAAAGCATAAAAATGTACAAAATAAGTAAAATATCAAGTTATGCGGGCAGTGACATTAGTCCTTGGATGTACCGAGGCAGAGTGGCGACTATGCTGCCGTGGCCTTATTCATCGAATTTATTGGAGCAAGATCTAAACGTGCCAAACTAAAAATCGTGAGTCTGGTATCATCTTTCAATATACTATTAATGACTTTCATTTTAATTTACAGTGTTAGGAAATATTTTATAACATGTTGTAATGGTATTTTAATAGTTGTTAACTTAGTTGATCTTAAGCAAGTATATTATTTATTTACTATTAGACATAAAAGTATTTAATTTCAAATATATGTTATAGAAACTTATCAAACATAGCAATATTGTAGACGCTAAAACATTTTTAACGATGTGGGGTATTTTCAGAATCGGCAAAACTTTTTCAGAAAAATATGCACCAAAGACAATTAATATTAAATTTAAGTTATGTTGAAATAATAGTTATCATTTATTCTTGTTGCTTCTATAGAATAGAATAACGTTAATTCATTGATCTAATTATAACACATAATAAACACAAAAATACACAAGCATTCACATATACTTAACTAGTTCTACTATGTGTCGTGTAACTAATGCCAATGAAAGTGTCCTGACTCAGCTAAATGCTGTCAATAGTGCAGTTGTAAGAGTTGTAACCACAACCACGCTGTGTTTGTGTTTCTTTCGGGTGCAAACGATTGAAGTCTATGCTAAGCGAGCAAGCTTCACTTGTTCGTGCGTAAAAACCCTAGCGGTTCGGCTAAATTGGGTTAGTGTGTCCGTCGCAGGATCGGCTGGCCTCAGGTGTTGTCCGTCTGTGGCCGCGCGTATTATGTAAAGCGGGTATCAAATATCAGTAACAGGTGTGTATCGGCATCACAGGGTTTATTGTTGCGCATCGATTAAATCATCCGTATCGATTCGGTATAATGTTAATTAATATTATATTATGTTGGCAAATCATTCAATTTTCACGCTGAATACAGCTTTTTGTCTTATTCGTATGGGATTTTATGGTTACTTCATAAGCCGCTATGAGAGAATTTTGTGTGAAATAACCTATTATTGTTAACATAACAAATAATTCTACGGATACTCGTAGTATTTATGATTTGGGTGGAATTATTTAAATTTTTTTTTTTTTTAATATTATTTTTTAAACCGAAATACCTACTCGATGACAAATTCGTAGGCATAAGGTTGTGATCAGTGTTAAACATTTCTTTGACCATTCCTGTAATCTAGGTGTTAAGTTTTGAACAATTTTACAATAACATTATGTTCTGTGGCTTTGAATGGCGCGACACTAGCTGTGATATTAGCGAGATGATTAAAGAACTTCGCACATGTGACATAAGTAGTAGAAACGTGACGCTTTCATAGAGCGTGCGAAATACGCAACGTATTCTCGTTCAACGTATCTCTTGTGCAAAGTCTCCAAAGTGTCAATAATTTAATTGTAGGATGTTTTATATTATAAATGTATGATGTTTATATAAATAATAAAAATTAAATAACTAAAATATGAATGTATAAGTCTAACAGTTTATGTCGTTTCTTCACAAGGTAGCTACACTCATCTGTACACCTGCATTTATATTTTCTAATTAATATAGCTAATTTATTATGATATTACGATTAGCATCTTATTTTTTGTATCTCGGTTTGATCATTAAAATTAATTCAATTAAATAAGACAAAAATGATATTTATTGATGCAATAAACAATATTATTAGTCATGCTTATTAGACATGACTCCTAAACCAAACCTTATAATACGCCTGTCGTGGTATACTATTCGATTTTTGGTAAGAAGTAACTTGAAAACTATAAAGACTCATAAATGGCTTCCATGTTAAGCTAGAAAACAAAAATATTTGGAAACATTTTTCTCGATGGAATATTTTCCGAACATTTTTGCAAAATCTTGGTTTTTAGTTCTAATATAATTAAACCGAAACGGTTATTATTTATTTTTGTGTTATTGAAAAGTGGAGTCTTGATAATATATTATAGCGCGTTGGCAACGCATTTTGCAGACCAAATATCAAAGTATCCTGTTAAAGGCTTACTCACAGCAAACAATTTATAGTGTGCCTTCGTCCGCTGAAATCCGCTGAAATACCGCACGCATATTTGCAGTAATACTTCTATTTCTGTGCCTATATCAACTAGGGGTGTAACGATAACTCTTACCGATATCGGCAATATGCCAGTTTTTCCGATATATTGGAATAGGCTACATAGAAAAAAATCGTATCATCATCTCTGATGACTCTGGATGTGGTCGCTAAGTATCTATGTGACCTCACAATCACTCAGCGGGTGAAGGAAGGAAGGAAAGGAAGGACGTTTCATGTGATCAAATAAGAAATTAGGAAAAAAACTAGAAGAGCCAGAGTAACTAAAATACTTACCTCAACGAGACGGGAAGTTGAACTAAGAAGAATCGATGGACGTTGCGGTTCAAAGCACTAAAATGGCGACCTAGCGGAAAGCGCAGTGTAGACAAAGTTCCCACGGTGGAATAAAGCAGCGCAAGGCAAGACCAAAGCGTTTGGAATCTAAATAAATATAAAAGCAAAAAGTGACAAACTGGATAACTCTAGCCTAGACTAGGTCAAACCACTGGATGAAATGAAATTGGGCATAGGTACAGATAATTATTTTGACGTAGGCGTGTATGACGATTTTTGAAACCCCTAACCGGGTAAAGTAGGGGTTTGAAAAATCGAACATGACGTAAGCGAAGTCGTGGACAAAAGCTAGTTCTCTATAAGAGTCCTATGTCTAGCAGTAAACGCCTATTGGCTGACGAGGAAAAAGAACGTTAATTGAAAAACTCAGGGTTCTTTCTTAGCTTACCTTTGCTCGTTTGAAATAGGTATAAGTCATAGAAATCATAAGACACACCACTGTAGAAGATACAGTATTAAAGATGTATAGCTTCCTTTAAACTTTATTAATGACTAGTTGACTCGTCCCGACATTGCAAGTATACATATATTGTACAGTACTTACAGTTTCGGCGACGAGGGCAATACTTTAGTGTCAAAGAGAAATTTTGTTTGCAGCACTAAATTAGCTACATTATTGCTTACCGACGTATTATCCCAGTATTTTCGCGATGATCCTGACAAATTTATAGATATTGGGTTCATTTCAAAATATACGGCTGCATATTTATTATTATACAAATTTCCATAAACAGAACGTGAGAGTGGCATAAGACGGACGTCGCGCATACTTCATTTCTCCGGCGCGGCGATAGAGATGGCGGGCCATTGCTGGCCGCCTGCCAGCGGTTCCGAGAACTCGGGAGAAGGTTACGCGACGTCTCGCTTCAGTTTATATGCCTAAATCATCTCTGAGATAATATTTTTACAAGTATTAACTTGGTGCATTTTATATGTTTTTATTTTTGGGATTAGTCTTCAAAGTGTCGCCGTTTATCACCATTAACGAATATCTACATTCTACAGACCTGGGTGGGCCTGTTGTTATGTTGCCACTATTAGATTCAAACTCGGAACCCCCAAAAGCTAAGTTCTTTCTCGACTCCAGAAATTCAGCAACTTTTGGTCCTTAGACTCTAACTTCTCGATTTTTTAGGAATTTAACAGACATAATTATGTTTCTTGAAAGGTTTATAGTTTTGATCGTCGTTATCGTCTTAACCGTTAACAAGACGTCCAGATACGTCTTTTACAAAGTTCTGATTAAGGTTTATTAAAAGTTAGTTCAGGTAAGTTTTACAAACAAGTAGGTATATCATGTTCAAACTCCTGGGAATTTTCTATAGGTATAAGTTGTAATGTTACAAAAACGTACAAATCTGTTTGTACTGAGTGCCCGTATAGATGATTTTACGTCTATGATTGTATTCAGAGTTCAGACAGTTCATAATATCAAATGATATAGTGAACACGATTGGTGATTGTTGCATCCTGATCCAGGCGCCGCACCCTCCATCCTCTTTATAATAGTGCGGATATTGAGTTGAACTAAAGACGATATCTCATCGCTTAGGAAGCCGTGTAGGTAATAGATAAAAGTACATTCTTATGCCGATTTATTTCTCCCAGTTGAGTGGTTTTTCTTTTTTTTCATATGTAAATTCTATCTGTGAAAACTTGTAATTAGCTTTTATTCTTCTTCTGTATTCATTGACTAATTTCTTCTAATAAGCTGTAAGTTTTCTTTCAAAATAAAATAAAATAAATAAGTACTCGAACAGAAGATGAATGTGTTTTTGCACTTTGCTTCTTGGTTTGTCCTGCAATCATGTAACAACGGAGCAACGATGCGATATGATTTTGCATTGATAAAGTTGAGAAACTAGAGAGTGAAGGATTACTGTTTATTTCGGAAAAAACAACGAGGATGCGGGATTTAACTAATATAATATTATATTGTATAATTTTCGTTAGGCTCTACGCAGGCGAATCATCGTTATCTATATATATATAAAATTCAAAGTCCTGACTGACTGACAGAGATATCAACGCACAGCCTAAACTACTGAAGTTAGAAACTTGAAATTTTTACAGTTGGTTCCTTTTATGACGTAGGCGCACACTAAGAAAGGATTATTGGAAATTCCACCCCTAAGGGGTTTAACTAGTGGATGGAAGTTTATATGAAACTCCATCATTTTTCAAGCTGTTTCCATCAAAGTTGGTATTTGAGCTTTCAGTTAAAAATAAAAAAGTACGTGTGTCACAGTTTTTGAAAATTCCACCCCAAAATTTAGATTTTGGGGTGGAACGCGGACGAAGTCGCGGGGGCAAAAGCTAGTGATAAATAATATTCTACCACCCTATAAGTAAGATAGAGAGTCTGATATCTGTCTGATTGGATTGTGCTCTCGAAAATATTTTTTCTTCGAGGTCTTGCTAATATAATTAGAATGTATCCCAGGCTTCTGTTATTTTATTTAGTTGTGCAAAACCGGGACGGGTCAAAGAGGTACCTATCCATCAAGAAAAATATATTTAGTCAAGTGAACCAACGTCCGAGCGACGTACCTACGCGAATATATTCGTAGGACATTTCTTAGCATGTTTGATACGATACGATACGGCTAAAGTAAGGAATTGACACCAAGATCAATATGTTCTCACGCAACACGTTTTGATATCAGTGCCCCCGACTTCTGAGTTTAATTAAATAGTTACGCGAGACAGATAACAGTGACGCCTATTTATAGAGGCATTTTATCGTTGGGGCCATCTGATAGCTGCTTAGGACTCGAAAATTGGATCCATTTGTATCTTTGCAAATGCAGGCAAATGAGTACCTAACTACATATTTTTTTACTGAAATCCATGCGAAAGTATGTATGTTTGAGCCGTTGCTCTACGTAATTTTCTTATGGGTAGGTATAGTTGAGGACCAGGAGAGTCGCATTTTGGCTACTTATTATACCCGAAAATAAAGGGAATTTTAAAAATTCTAGTTTCACACGGATGAAGTGGCGGGCAAAAAAAAAAAAATTGTTAGGCATAAGTGTGTCTGTTGATTTGTGAAAAATGAACATTGCTAAGCTCAAACGATAAACCAAGCTTTTATATCTTTAAGAAGGTATTTGAAAACTACACTTATATACACTTTGTTGGCACGCACTTTTCCGCTCTAATTTGATTTAATTTTATGGGTAATATATGTATGTTAAGTTCATAGCAATCGTAAAACGTATTAATTTTGATTGCTTCAAATCAACAGCACGATCAATAAAAATTGTAATAGGTAAAAAAAAAAAATTATTATTTTCTTAATGAAACATAAAAGAAACAGGTTTGTTTTATGTCAAACGACACTGTTTGGGACGCAACCATAAACGTAGTATTATTCGACTAGATACTCGTAAAGTCTTCAAGGTATCACAGGGTTGTTTTCTTACCTTTCGACGCTACAACCAGCACTTTTATTTTTAGATGTCCTCTCAGTACGCTATGTTAATGTACCTTGTTATTAGCGTAACCATGTCTACATTCCATTTTAAAGGACAGTGATGGACATATTCATGTTTAATTTCTTTTTATTCACGACAATAGGCCTTGTAAAGGATTTTGACGACCTCCCTGGCGCAGTGGTCAGCGCTGTTGTCTTATAACTGGGAGGTCTCGGGTACGATACTTCTGGTTCCCGACGGGGGCAATATCGGAATTTATAATTTCTAAATTGTCTCTGGTCTGGTCTGGTGGAAGGCTTTGGCCGTAGCAAGTTACCACTCTATCGTCAGAGATGTGCCACCATGTGATTTAGCATTCTGGTGCGATGGCGCGGCGTGTAGAAACAAATCAGGGGTATGGGTTGAATGTAAACTGCCATACCCTGTCCCAATTAGCCCGCTACTATCTTAGTCTATCTTATCTTACTGCATCGTCACTCACAATCAGGATATCGCAGTCAAGGACTTTCTTGTCATCCAATAAAAAAAAATCCTCCCCGGTCGAATTTCGGCAACGGCAGTCAACCGCTCCAACCACAGATATTATTTATTTAGATTTTGTTTAATTAGATTGTGGTAAAACTTTGACTCTTGAATTGTCATGAACGACGCTGGCCCAAATGAATTAAATCATTTTGAATTTTAAATAACGCTTATTAAACACAAAATATAACAACATATAAAATATTAGGGAAAATAAATGCATTTTTATATCAGTGCACTTTTAAATTAGTAACGTATCCATTAAACTGTATCAGTGTAAAATTAAGTTGTAATTTTATCGCCCATCCTTGTAACATTACTGTTACCCGACTACGGAAAATTATAGACTTCGTTTGCGTGGATTAAGGTTTTTTTAATTCCGGCGGGAACTTTTATATTTTCCGAGAAAAAAATAGTCTATGTGTTATTTCAGACTAAAATCTATCTCTATGCCAAATTGCAGCCAAATCGGCTCAGTCGTTGCGGCGTGATCGAGTAACAAACATCCATCCATCCATTCATCCATACAAACGTTCACATTTATAATATTTATTAGTAGGACGAACCTGCGACTCTCCGAATAGGACACCGCAGTTCTAACCACTAGACTATCACAACTTAATGAATGCTTAATGATACACGTGTAAAGTTATTGACAAGACTACTAATTACTTGTTTATTTATTTAATTAACCTTGAAAGGTTTGTCATTCATTACCTAAATTCGGTTCTAATGAATATATTACGATCTTAAACTTGGCTTTAACGGTAGGCAATAAAATTTAAATCGACCTAATTTCAAAATATTGCTTGTAAGTCCTTATGGGGAAAAATATTAGGTACATTATTTTCCTACCAGATTTTTTGTGTGATTTATAACAGAAACCCTACATACTTAGGTTTATTAAAAATACGAAAATGTATTTGTGTGTTGGTTTGTGCTTCAACCACCGAACACAGTTTCACCCTCACCACCTGGGTGCCTGAAGCACTTCGACCATGCGTTGTGCCAGATCCATGTACTTTAAAACTGTGGAACCAACTTCCTGCGACGGTGTTCCCATTAAATTACAACATGGGGTTATTCAAGGGGCGGACCAACAAATTCCTAAAAAGCCGGCAACGCATTGGTGGTGCCTCAGATGTTACAAATGTTAACTCCCCGTGGACGAAGTCGCAGGCTAGTCATAATATGTATAAAAATATACGTGTCAAGCTAAATTTCCAAGACGCAGTATTTTCAAAGAGAAATTCCAAGACCTTCACGTCGCGTCTCATCACATGGTCATTCGTGTTTTCTGTTAAAATAAATCTGTTATGATTTTTACGCGGAGTCTCTGTGAATACAGTTTTCCTCGTTTTATTTCTATCATAGAGCAGACATGTTAGTCGCCATTTCACGTCGCATTAAATGACAAAGGCGCAAATTAATTGATTAATATTGAAAACTGTGTCATCCGCTAATGCAATAAAAAATATTTTCCATACATTTTGCAAAACTATGCAATCTGCTACTGGAATAAAAAAAAATAAATAAACAAAAAACAGTTTTTGCGAGCTTAATTATTAATTCTCTTAGCTCGGCCCCATTTTATCAGAAGTTTTTGTCGGAAAAAGTTGAAATGAAAAAATAAGTTGTATTTTATCTGAACAACTTTTAGGTAGGTAATCACTGATTCATAAAATGACTTATAGTTGGTTTGCTACTAAAATTTGCTTTAGATTTCTAAATTAATGATAAGGTTTTATCGATATGCGCGTAATTAAAATCGAGTGCCATTTAATGTCGTGACCGCGCCTATAAATTAATTAATACCGTTTTAAAATGTTAAAACAGATCACGATATCACGATCGCTATGTATATTTTATCATTCTGTTGTGTAAAAGGTTGCACTTTCCAATTTATTGTTATTTAGTCGTAAGAAATATGCAACTCTTTACTACTAAATACTAGCTGATACCCGCGACTTCGTTCGCGTGGATTGAGGTTTTTTTTATTCTCGAGGGAACTCTCTTATTTCTCGGGATAAAAAGTAGCCTATTCCAGACTTTAATCTATCTCTGGGCCAAATTTCAGCCAAATCGGTTCAGTAGTTGCGACGTGATTGAGTAACAAACATACAAACTTTCGCATTTATAATATTATATAAATAATAGGATAATAGGATAGGATAGGATTAAGTAGGTATACTTTAAAATCTTTCATCTGGATATCTCGATACTAATAAGTTTGGAAACGCATATCGCAAATAGATAAAGAGTTTGTAATTGGTACACATTATATTTTGCTAATTTTAATGAATTTTGCACATAAAAACTTTATATGTCATAAATACATAAAGCTCGTTTAAGAATCTAACTATTAATTTTATCTATACTAATATTATAAAGCTGAAGAGTTTGCAATAGGAGCGAAGCATCAGTGAAAAATGTTACAAAAACGGGGAAAATTATCCATATTTAAAATATATTCTTTTAAAAACTTCTTAATCGCGATCATAATAACAGAAATTACCAAGGACGAAGTCGCGGGCAACAGCTAGAAGGTATATAAAAATCAAGTTATTCTGACTAAATCTCAAAAAAGGCTTGACTGATTTGAATGTTTTTTTTTGTTTTATTTACCTTAATATAGGGCTGGTTTAAAAATGAAAAAAAAAATAGGGAAAACCCAAAAAAACAGATGAAAAATCGACAAAATTGGTAATTTTATATAGGAATCACCACTGCCTGACGATGTTCACTTAAGAATACCAGCAGGGCGATCGGCTAAAAATATATCAATCCTTAAAGGACAGCATCAATGTCAAAATATGGTTTTTAACCAATGGGATTGGCCGAAAGCCATATTTTGACATTGATGCTGTCCTTTAAGGATTGATATATTTTTAGCCGATCGCCCTGCTGGTTAAACTAGAAGTATAGATTTTCCATATTTATGGCGTTGTAAGCTTTTATTTTGCAGAATTATATAGCGTGGTCTCAATACAGCTACATATTCAAATCGCTATCTGTCACCGAATCGGTTATTTATAGCTAAAAACATTTAAGCATAATGTTGTATTCATCGTATTTACTGTGTAATTAAAATCAAGTGCCATTTGAATTCGTGACCGCGCCTTTAAATTAATTAATAAAATTACAAAATGTTAAAACAATTGTCCGCGATCGTGATACATTTATCATTGGGCATTGGAAAGGTTTCACTTTCCAGCTATTCGCTGATATAAATCCGCTGGGTGAAGGCGTCCGTTATATCTGAACTAGCAAATGACCACGACTTTTGCGTACAACCCGAAGGTTGGCTGGTAGACGTTGCAATTTATTGTGGTAAATTAATTACTTTATTCAAAAATTGGGGGCAACTATTTTTTCACTCAAAGTATGTCTATGCGCCACCACCTTGTCACCTTATCCACGCTGTTTGTAGAAGATGTTGCACTATTTATTATAGTTTAACCGACTTCAAAAAAAGGAGGAGGTTCACACACACACACACACACACACACACACACACACAAACTTTCGCCTTTATAATATTAGAAGGACTAGCTTTTGCCCCCGCGACTTCGTCCGCGTGGAATTAGATTTTGGGGTGGAATTTTCAAAAACTGTGACACACGTACTTTTTTATTTTTCACTGAAAGCTCAAATACCAACTTTGATGGAAACAGCTTGAAAAATGACGGAGTTCCATATAAACTTCCATCCCCTATTTAAACCCCTTAGGGGTGGAATTTCCAATAATCCTTTCTTAGTGTGCGCCTACGTCATAAAAGGAACCAACTGTAAAAATTTCAAGTTTCTCACTTCAGTAGTTTAGGCTGTGCGTTGATATCTCAGTCAGTCAGTCAGTCAGTCAGGACTTTGAATTTTATATATATAGATTAGTGTGATAATCTGATAGTGTGATTAGTTTTAATTGTGAAGTAACTTGTAATGTTTGCATTGTTACAGAGTGCCAGTTCGGCAAGCAGGCGAAGGAGCTCGGCTCGACGTGGTTCGCGGACCTCGGCCCACCGTTCGGTGTGATGTACTGCATCAAATGTGAGTGTATATCGGTAAGTGGACACGTAGACTTGTTTTCATCGTAAATTGGTATACCTATCTATAATTTTAAATCAAGCGTAGTAGCCTCAAAACAAACAATGACTGAGTGAGTGTCGTGTAACTATTTTCTGTGCTGGTATTATACTACTACTGTACTAATATTCACGTTTTTTGATGGTTATTGCGATGAATTACGACTCTATCATAGTACAGTAGATCGTTTTTTAATAATTTTCTGTACTAACGTGACGTAGTCGGCCCTTAAAGGCTTACTAAAACGGCCTATCACCGCGTCGACTATTGCGCGATAAGTTATAGCTTATTTTTCACTTTTTCATTAATCTCATCGAAACAAAACTTAATGATATAATCTGCCGAGGTTCAGTTTGAAACACCCTTATTCTATTTTTTTTAAATAATTTAATGAACGAGCCAATTTTACTTCCCGTATACATAGTTACAAAGGAAATTGTTTCAGGTGCAAAAGAAACGTCGGGTGGTGGCCAAGGTACACTGCCGCAACATCAAGAATGAATGCCCGGAGCCGTCGTGCGATACCCCCACGCTGCTGCCCGGAAGATGCTGCAAGACTTGCCCCGGCGATACAGACTGTAAGTACGTTTAATGTTTCACAACATTGATCTCTATAGTTAATCTATGATTTACACTCGATTTGCTGACGATATACAAATGACATCTTAATTATGGATCAATTTGAAGCGCCACATTTGACATACGAGTGTCTCTGGAACTAATAATATTGCAAATGGTGCACCGAACTCTATAATTAATCTATGAAATCATACAATAACGATGAAATCAAGATTAATTATAGAGGTCGGTGCGCCATTTGCAATATTACCTATTGGTTCCAGAGACACTCGTATCTGCTCAGTGCTTACAGCGCCAAAATGGCATCAATCAAGTAGGTTCAAAACCGGGTAGGACAGGTTCCTCGCCAGTGTTTCACAAAAAGCTAATAAAAAATATCACCTGAACTACTGGAACGAGGAAGTGTGCCCAGGCGTTATACAGCTGAATTGTCAAACTTATCTATTGGCCAAGGTAACTTCCAACAAGGCCCTTCGGTCACCAATAAACTCTATGAGATTGCAAATCCTGAAAAAAGGATTTAGCATCCCATGACCCCTGGGTTTCAACACTGGGGCACTTTGAAACTGTTTGGTGTAGATTTTAATTTAGTAGAATTTATTGTTATATGTTATTGAAATGAAAATAAGAAAAATAAACCATACCTAAAACAAGTTTCACAAAGTTTCCTGCGGAAAAGGAAAGAGTTATATTTTCAAGCTGTCAATTTAGTTTAGAGATTTTAAAATTAGCTTTTAGAATTAGCATTGTGTAACTATTTATCTGACATTAGCTAAAGAGCATCTTGATTTTTGATAGCGCTAAACAATTGCCAGTACGCTGTGACTTACATAATTACAAATTAGGGAGCAACGGAGCTCATGAAATGGTATATTGACATTTTATTTATATTGTAAATTGGTTGTACTACTAATTATGTTATGTTAGTTCCAAGAAAGCAACTATTTCCCTCATAGAAATCGGTTGGACCGTGAATATAATATGTAACAGTTAAACAGACACACTTTTGCATTTATAATGAATCGTAAAAAAGATGTATCATGTTGTGATATACATATATGGATGGCTCTTATCTGAGAGCCAAGATCCTCTCTAATATATTTGGGCCTCTGGGCATTAGCATATAGGGGTCACTATAACTATCATGAGGAATGAATAGAGGTGTATTTTGCTAATGATATACAAAAGGACTACCTAAGAAGGTAGAAAGGTTACGTAAAAATAAATGCCAACTCTCCAATTTGGATTGGCCCAAATTCGTAAGATTTCAGTTACAGGATTATTGCGTGCGTTTCAGTTACCAATGTCAAATGAATTCAGTGTGTAAAGTGGAACTTAAGCTAGTCCAGAACACCGTTATCCGTTAGATTTCACTTCTGCTTTGGGTAACAGCGTTCCTTATTCGTTACATGAACTCACAATCTGTAAGCCGTGTTTGGTGTAAAATCTACGATACCCAAATACTGAACAGATGAACTTTGTAGGTATGTACATGTACTAGAAAATTGTAAACTTTTTTTTTAACATCTTATGGGAACTACTACGTATCATAATCATCAACATCTCTTGTCAATTCCTTCATATTGTTCCAGATATCATTTATATTCCATCACACTCAATGATTTAAACCTAGTAAATCTACTATGTATGTTCAAAATAAGCTTTAGTAAGCTTGTGATTGATTGCATAAAATTGTATTGGAGTCATTTAATTTTCATGTCTAAAATATATTTTTCGTTATACTTTTTTTTTATATTCAATGAAAAGATAGTCCTTGACTGCGATCTCACCTGATGGTAAGTGACGATGCAGTCTATGATGGTAGTGGACTAACTTGGAAAGGGTATGACAGTGTTCAACCCATACCCCTAATATGTTTCTACACGCCATCGTGCCGGAACGCTTAATCGCTTGGCGGCACGTCTTTGACGTTAGGGTGGTAACTAGCCATAGCCAAAGCCTCCCACCATACAAAAATTATATTAGATACAGTATTATGTCACAGTAATAGGTATGGTATCTAATCATTAGAGCGATCAAACATAGTGATAATATTCTTTTGGATTGGATCCAAAAAGCCTCTAAGCTTCTGGATTAGATCATTATGTTGTCAAACATACGGGGGTGGCATTGTTAGTGCTAAATAAAGACAAAAAGAAACTAATACTATATTTAATCTCAAAGTACCATAATGTACTCGTAAGTATCTACTGTAATGAAAAAAGCGGCCAAGTGCGAGTCGGACTCGCCCATGAAGGGTTCCGTAGCAGCAATTGCGGTTTACGATTTATGACGTATTAAAAAAAACTACTAACTAGATCTCGTTCAAACCAATTTTCAGTGGAAGTTTGCATGGTTATGTCCATAATATATTTTTTTTAGTTTTATCATTCTCATATTTTAGAAGTTACAGAATTATATTTTTATTTAATTACAGAATTATATTTTAGAAACCTCAATATCATTTTTGAAGACCTATCCAGAGATACCCCACACGAATGGGTTTGATGAAAAAAAAAATTTTGAGTTTCAGTTCTAAGTATGGGGAACCCCAAAATTTATTGTTTTTTTTTTCTATTCTTGTGTGGAAATCTTAATGCGGTTCATAGAATAGATCTACTTACCAAGTTTCAACAGTATAGTTCTTATAGTTTCAGAAAAAAGGGGCTGTGATATACGGACGGACAGACAGACATACAGACATGACGAATCTATAAGGGTTCCGTTTTTTGCCATTTGGCTACGGAACCCTAAAAATACACAATGGTATTAGACAGCAATTAAATTGTTCAATTCGCTAAGCCAAACGAATTTATTCAGTGTTCAAAGAGCCGCCTCAAAACGTTACGGCCTCTTTAATACGTTCATCATAATGCCCGTCACGATGTCGATTCAATTTCTCAAATAGGTGATGTCACTCTCAATTCAAGCTTTAAAGTATTGACTGATGTCATGCTTTTCCTAACGTGACAAGGATTGCCCCTAATCCGATCCAGAACTTTAGTCTAGAATCGACCTAGAAGAGCCCCGTTAGGTTACACTTATTTGGGTAATACGGTTCCTTAAACCGTAAATGAATTTACAGACTGAAAGCTGTTCACATACGACTGCACAATCTATAGCAAGAGCAGAAGAACATTTTTAGTGCTGAAAATGAGTGTCGAGTGACGTCAGGCACGCCGGGCATTAGTAGATATTGTGATAGCGTTATCCTCTGTCACTTCATCTGAATTTCTTAGAATAGAATACTGCTTTTACGAAGTGCCTTTGAATTGTCAAATGGATCTACCACAGGTTCAGACCGAGAAGAACCCGCAAGAAACTTGGCGGTAGCTCTTTTTTTTCAAGAAACTTTCTAGTCTTGTCTTGTTGGGGGTATGAGTACATTGCCATACCCTTTCCAAGTTAGCCCGCTACTATCTTAGACTGCATCGTCACTTACCATCAGGTGAGATTGCAGACAAGGACTATCTTGTTGCCGAATAAAAAAAAAAGTATTTATGGTTTAGTTGACAAGTTTCGTCCCGATACGCAGAATCTTGCTGCTGATCAAATACATTTTCAGTGCGCGTTTTATGACTGACAATTTTTGGAGCATTTTTACGTCTTCAGAGTAAAATCTTGTCCTACACAATCTATGTTTGGTTAAACCAACAAAATCTATCTGACACTGCTTAATTTCTTGCATGCACACTTGTAGAGTGATGTAGGCTATTTTTTATCTATGAAAATTCATGGAAAACTTCTATGCGGACGAATTGGTGGGCAAAAGCTAGTTATCAATAGGTATTTGTGCTATCGATGTCATCTTTCACTAGGATAATACTCGTAATAGCTCTACAAAATTTTCTCCTGTTTACTGTGTAGGCCCCGTAGATATACGAGTATAATGGCATTGATCTTATGAGGTCAACCAGAAATTAATTTGAAACTTATTAATATTGTCAAGTAGTTAATGATTTATAGGTTTCGTCTTGTTCCGCTCGCAGCAGCGCCCGGCGGCAACAGGTTGGTGAGTCACGAGCCATCTGTCGCGAAAACTATCCACACATGTGGAAATTGAGTGAACGACATACAATTTTATGAATTTTTTCGATGATAGCGATTAATATGCCGTTTTCGGTTGACCCGTCTCGCTTTTGTAATCCGATACCGCAAAATATTTAGTCACTATGCTATATAACACCCATAAAAATATAACATTAACAGACATTATGACTAGATATTTGAATAAATTATCAAATTACGTCTCGAATGTGACAACATGCGTAGTTTAGTTAGGTATCGTAAAAGGCTATACTGGTTAAGCTTAAATGTCGCTTGATTGTCGTCGTTTATTATTTCATTACGCGTTTTTGTCGAATCGGCAAACTCCCGACTTTAAAGGTAATTGCAAATGTAAGAAAGCATGCGTACATATGAAGTGACAGGAACTGGCGATGACAAATGACGGTGGAGCAGCGCGCCGGCTCCCACGGCTGATTCTCATCATTACCCACACATGGGCGCTCGGTGCTCACATTCGATCTGGATAATCATTCCGGCCGACGCTAATTCTTAGTACACAATTACACGTTCCAATAATGAACTGAGAAAATATATGCGCCATTAATTTAAAAGCGAGATTCCTCATGTTGAATGCGAGTACAATGAATCACTGCGGGGAACTCTGGCGGGTGGGGCTGCCGAAAGTTGCGGGCAGCAGCGGTGCTGGCGGCGCCGTCAGCGCGTCTGCCGCCTGCGCGCTGCGAGGGATATATCGAGAGCATTACAATGGCATTACTCAGATGCACCGGGCTGGTGCAGAAATGGCACGCGCTGGTGTCCCCCTGCGCCCGCGCAAGCGCTGCAGCAAATATAGCTGCTGGTGGTAGTTATTCCGGGCGCGGCCGTCGACCCGTCGCCGCGACGCCGTCTGTGCGCCTTTTTAGCGAACACTACTTATAACGCACGCATTTTTTGCGAGCGAATATCGACGATGTCAACGTACTCGATTCTTTATCGTTATCCCTCGAGACGTTTTCTTAGGATCGAAAAATTCTTAACCGTTCCGAATGTGTGGATACCGCTCGTCCTTCACTGTCTCGTTAATTGATCGTCCGAGAGCGCGTCCCGAATTCGTTTCGCTCGCTTAGCGAGAACGTTATAAATTAATTTTAAATTGATTAAGGTAATTAGCATTAAATTACTGTGACAAAACAATTGTATTTCATCGTGCGAGCTGTTGCGCTTATCCTATGACCTTTTCGCATAACGGACTACTCATTTGCATTTTAAATTCCGATCAATTAATGTGTTATGTGCAAAGCCATTTTCGCTGCACATTTGTGTCGTGATTTAGGAATTCAATTTCATGGCTGTTATCTGGAATAGCCGTAAAGACTATCAGATGCACATAACTATAAAACGCATCAAATCAGATTCACTATTGCCTTTGTGAGTCCAGTTGGCCGATTGCCGTCTCAGCAGAGCTTGGTTTATCTTAGTCTTATAATAAATCCTTTTCGCCATATGAAGGCTGTAAAACGTATAATTTTTAATTGAATCTCCGTCAGGTGTTAAAGTAATAAAAGTCGTACAATCCTTGCCTCCAGATGGGTTTCAAGCAATGGGCCAGTTGTACGTCAGGTTGTTAAAATAACGTAACCGCTATAAAGTATAAGCATTCATTAGAAAACAAGCAAAATGCATAAATCGTTATTCGTACCTCCATGGTTAAGATTAAGGGAGACATTTTTGTTTAAATTTTTTATTAACTCTAACTGCAGCCCAAAACGTATCCTTTTTTTCGTGGTGTTTAACTTTAGCCTTACTTTTATCACCTGATATGCACCTGGCAGAATGTCAACTTAATGAAGACATTGTTGCAGAAGTTTCCTATAAATAAATAAATCACTTATGTCCAGAAGAATGTAGTATAGAGGCGTGATATTAAGGACAATATTATGAGTTTAGTTAAGTTAACAACTTATGCCGTCCGATATGTAAAATTTGATGTTATTCTGAGATTTTTTAAATAACTTTAAAAATGTGAAAAAATATTATTATGTAATCAACTGAATTTCTCAAGTGAAACTCGATCTACGTTATACTAGGTTTTGCCCTGGACTCCGTTCGCGTGGAGCTAGTGTTAAAAATCCCGAGGGAATTCAAAGGATTTTCCGGGATAAAAAGTGGTAAATGTCACTTTCCGGTCTTCATCAACATGGAGTTATTCGAGGGGCGGACCAACAAATTCCTAAAAAAGCCAATAACGCATTGGTGGTGCCTCAGGTGCTACAAATGTTCATGGGCGGTGGTAATCACTTAACATCAGGTGACCCGCCTGAAAGTTTGCTCGCTAAAAATATATAAAAAAAACTATGTCCTTGCAAGAAAATCACGTCGATCCGTAGCTCTGTTGCGGCGTGATTGAAGGACAAACAAACACACTCTTTCATTTATAATATTAGTAGGGACGTCGGTGCAAGGAGGTGTAACACTGCGTACGTGTGCGTGCGCCCACAGCGCGTTTATGGTTCATCGGACATCCTATCGCCGAGCGCCGCCGCCGCTCACGAGTGTGTCTAATTCAGTGTGAGTGTGTTGCATGTGCCTCCAAGGAATTTGTTTTGTGCACGCCGATGCCGCGTATACAATCCACGTTTTATTTTCGTAAGATCGGTGTCCCTGCGATGCATTCCTTGCTGAAATTTTGTTTTCGCTCTTTTCGCAGATCCGGCGAAAATTCGCTTTGATGTTAGAATCGGGCGTGTTTTTATTGTAGGCGATTTTTCTTAATTTGAATGATCGGCAGCCGTGTGGGTCGAATCGGACGTGCGAGACGATTCACGCTTCGGTTTGCCAACTGTGCAAATAAAACAACCGGGAGGTTGAAGATTTGGTGTCCATTCAAACAACAGTGGACATAAATACGTCGACTGTTTCGAAATTAAGATTATTTATATGTAGAAATATAAAATACCTCAATTCATATAACGCTACTAGCTGAATTGTATATATTTCAGGTTAAATAAATTATCTCAGAAGGTCCTAGTATAATACATATATATAATACGCAACATTATCCTATGCTTCATAATAATATATCGCATAAAAGAAAAAGAAAACGAAAACTAACTGTAGAGAGTGAAAAGGAATCGTCTCGTTTAAAATTCCGCAAAACGAGCGTCATTTAAAAAGTACGACTTTTTGCTTTTAAATTATGAGCGGAGTGTCATCCTCAAAGAAATGAAAAGGATAAGTAATTGCGGTGATCGCGCCCTTGGTATTATTTTAATGTTGGCTAATAAGGAGGCATTAGCCGATTGCGGTTGGTGTGCAGGCTTTAAAGGATTATAATATAACTAGTGGTTCGCCCCGAACTGAAACCTCGCGATATCCCATAATTCCCAAAAGTTTTAATTATTTATTGTAATAATTAACTTTTAACTATTATTTTTTTTATTGCGTCTAATAGACGCAATAAAAAAAATAATAGTTGACATAAAACTGTTTTACTGACACAGCGCCATCTATTAGCATTATTGTGAAGCTATTAGCATTTAAAATTAAATAAATTCGTTTCTTTATAACATTTATCTAATTTTAGTATTTGTTGTTCAAGTACAAGATATAACTGAATTTTCAACCAAGTTTCACGTTTTAATATTCAGTAATTCTGAAGTTATAGGGCTCTGACAGACATTTGGACGTACACACTTCTCTGTCTAGTAGGCAAGCGCATTAGTTGACTCAGAGAACTCGCTTCGCTCGTTCAATAATATGTACCTGCAAATATACACAAGCAGACGACTCTTTAGACCACCAGAAGATGCAAGTTCTGATAGAGCGGTAGCTGGCAATAAATGCCAGAGCTGATAAAGCCTTAACACGTGCTCACATTTTTTACAAGTGTAAATTGAAAAGGAACACCCCCGAGATGTGAAATTAAAAAAAATATGTAATTCGCCGTTTTGTAGTGGCGGCCATCTTGGATTTGAAATTTATCCATATTATGAATCAATATCAATAGAATATATGTATAGTATTATATGAGTCAAGCCCTTTCATTTGATACCCATATTGAGGGAGTTGCGAAAAAATATGTATTTGTCCGTTTGTTCGTCATTTTGCCCGATTTTCATCAAACATAGCAAAGAATACTCCCGACTAATCATCCGCCCGACCGATCAATCAAAATCGGTTTATCCGTTCGGCTGCTATGATGCCACAGACAGACACACACACAGACACGTCAAACTTGTTACACCCCGTCGGTTTTGCGTCGACGGGGTGTAACAAGTTGAGAATGGATAAGGAATGTTGCCGATAGATGGAAGAGGTGCTTTGACCAACGCCGTATTCGACGACGTGATTATCATCATGCCTTTACACAATGACCCAACCGTGACCGTGCCCTTGACCGTGACCATGACCGTGACCTGACTCTGCCAATCACCAATTATGACAATGACAAAATTAATTGAGTGTTTAAAATGAACTACTCCAGAAGACTGGCGCGAAGCCAGAAGGCTTCGCGCTTTACAAAAACGCTTGCAGCTTGTCTGCGCTAATTGTATTGGAATTATCCTGAATTTCCTACATAGCCCATAACTTCGACAGCCAGCCTTCGATTTGTTTGGTTCTATGAACATTTTGTATCATGTGTGATAGAGTACAATTTGAAACTCACAGTTGACAGTTGACTAATCGGGCATGTTGCATTTCCAATGAAAAAGAAAACCTCATTCAGTTTCGTGGTAGGATTTTGGCTTTGAGTCTATAAACAACAAACGATTTTGGTCAAGCCTACCGTGGATTGTGTTTTATCTTGAGTAATAGACATCGTTTGTGGTGTGAAGTCTACGTGACCTGCCGGCCTCAGCCGCGCGTCTCGCCTGGCAGCACCCTGGCGCCAACACCACTCTGATTTACCTCAAACATTAATCTTTAGATCAAAGCGGGCCATGTTTTAGATTAAACGGCATTTGAATATACGATTTCCGTTGAATCTATTGTATAATACGCAATGGAATACGTACTAGATACCTAGACGCATGATTTGTAAAGCTTATTAATTTTTTTTAAGAATATTAGACATGCTTAACTTGACCCCCCTCCAACTAAGCATATACCTTGTGTTAGGAGTAGGCACGACAATACCTAGTGAAATGGGTGGGGTTTGAACTATAGACCTTTCGGCTTTCAACCCCTCAAAAAAATTAAATAGGTGCTAATTTTTTTATTAACTTCAATATTTACGCGCTGCTTCGGTTATAGTTTTTGGTAATTTCAGCTAAATGCTTTTACAAAATTTTAAAAAATACTGACATATTAAAGAATTTTGAATGAAAATGTATCTTTGCATATTTCTCGTAGGTGGGAACTTATTTTCCTATTATATTTTTATGTAATCGACTGCAAATCTTGTACATGAATGACTGAAACCTTAGGAATTAATTTCGAGCTGTGATAAGAGTTAAGGAGGCAATTGATTAAATGAAACATTTTGAGGCAAACAACTCGGGACGCGTTAGTTTAATTGCAGCAATTTGCGACGTGTTTATTTAAACAAGACATACCTACTTGCGTAAATAGAGAACACGCGCGTCATACAAACAAAGGCGACGTCGCGACGCCGGCGCTGGCGCCGCACAGCGTTGTGCGTTTCTTTTTACATTGATCGCATTGAAAAGGGCTGACGACCTTCAAATTTTGTTAAAGTTTGACGACCTCCCTGCTGAGCGCTGCAGTCGTAAGATCGCTGTTTCGTCTTCGTGGAAGGCTGCTCAACCGCCCTAGCCATATTACAAACGCAACGTGTCTATTCTCTTTCCATGATTGCTAGCGACGTAGAGCAGCAGGGGTTCCCAAATTTTTTTTAATCACGATTCCCTTCTGAAAGGATAGGAAAGAGAATAGATAGAACACGTTTGTAATATGGCTATGGCTGGTTCGCCCAATTCTGAAGAAAGGCAACGCAAATCAAGCAAGGCAAACAGCAACAGATTAAGGTTCAATCAAAACTGCCGTACCCAAGTTGCCAAGTTAGCTTGCTACCATCTTAGAGTGCCTCGTCACTTAGGTACCATCAGATGAGATAGGTAGTCAAGGGTAATCTTGATTCTTGTCATGAATAAAAAAGCCCTCGTCGTCTCATTTTCATTCAGCTTTTCTTGAAAGAGCTATCTATAACTAATTGACTACCAGGTCACTACTATTTACTAATTCCAAAATTACTTTTTTAATGCCGTACCTCTGTACCTAGCAATAACATGATGTTAAAATCTCTTAATGGTCTCTATAATTTACCTGATACCTACAGTTAGGTACTCCTAGTTACCAGTAGATAGACACGACCTAGAGACCCTAATAAGCTTCGTTTGGAGGTTTGTTCAAATATGGTCAAACGTCTGTTAGTTTATTTCCTCAGCAGTTATTTATGACGAAGTTACAATAGCTTTGGAATAACAGAACCTTTGATTTATCAAGAAAAGTTACATAAAATCGATTATTTAAAACCTATAATAGGCCTTGCTGAAACATTCCAACGAACCAATATTCAACTGCGAGACCATGAATAATGCAATGCAAATGCGCAAAACACGATTAAGATTTTATAATAAAATTACTAAATTATTGACATAATTATTATGCAATGTGGTTGTAGTTGTAAGTGAGAACGTCGCCGCTAGTTGGCGCCAGTGGACTATACTATAATCTTGACTATAATATGCGACTATGTAAACACTTTGAGTACCTATTAAAAACGTGATTAGCCTTCCGACGCAAAAAGTTTTAACTTCAAAGGGATAATCTTTTTTTCTTCTGTTATTGTGGGTAAGTAGGACCGATTTAAAACAAGCGCGATCTACGTTGGCCGGCAAAAAATTAGTAACGAGTGAACTCGTAATCCGTATTTTTCTTCATCCCAAGATGAAAATGTCACTGATGGCGCCAGAAGAATTGTAATATTCGATTGAACTTAATTTCATACAGATATTTAAACGGGTTCAGGCCTGCGGGTGGCTTTATCTAAATGCAACTGATACTCGCATTACGCACGTTTGCATTTCCATTTATCACCTTTTGCTCTATTTAGATACGAGAAGTACGAATATATTATTGAATTATGGCTTGATTAATATAAGTGCAACAAGTATTGTGGCAACATGAAAATAATATCGTGGTAAACATAGAAAATCAAGATCTTGATAACTGAATATTTCGGGTTCGATTCCGGGCGGTGGCAATTAGGAATTTATAATTTCTAAATTGTATCTGGTCTGGTCTGGTGGGAGGCTTTGGCCGTGGCTAGTTACCACCCTACCGTCAAAGACGTGCCGCCAAGCGATTTAGCGTTCCGGCACGATGGCGTGTAGAAACCGATTAGGGGTATGGGTTGAATTTACACTGCTATAGCCTATACCCCTTTCAAGTTAGCCCGCTACCATCTTAGACTGCATCGTCACTTACCATCAGGTGAGATCGCAGTCAAGGGCTATCTTGTCATCGAATAAAAAAAAAATATCAACTATTGGTTGATTAAGATTTTTTCTCCCGGAATTTACCAGAATAAAAAGCCTATGTGTTATTCCAGACTATAATCTATCTCTGTGCCTCAGCCAAATCGGTTCAGTCGTTGCGGCGTGTTTGAGTAACAAACATCCATCCATCCATACATACAAACTTTCGCATTTATAATATTAGTAGGATGGAATATTTAAATGGAAATTCGATACTGATTACTGAACATATCTGAGCCAGTTGACGTTGAACTCGCTCATTGAGCTGTCGCGTGCGGTCAGCTTTCTGCAAGCATGGCTATATTTACGCACGCTTGCGTTTTCATTTATCACCTGCCATACACATGCGATGCGAAACAGGAGTGAATTTTGTAATTAAGCCACTGAATTATTGATGCCATTACACAAGGCAAGAGGCAAACATCGTCAGGAATGAAAATACTGCGGCTAGGTGGCGCCAGCGTGCTGATACGTTACCGCGATTAATTTGTTTGATGTTTTCACGCATGGTTTGTATGTGTATAAGGCTGAAACAAACAAAACGCGTGACGTCATTGTGATGGGCGCCGCAGTATTTTACTTATCATGGTTTGTACTGTAAGGGCCAGGCCACGTGTGGCAGTGAAAACCTTCTCGATTTTCCTTGATCCAACCAGCTTGCTACTATATAATTTTAAACATATAAAAAGAAAAGTTGACTGCCTGACTGACTATCAACGCATAGCTCAAATTACTGGATCAGGCTGTGGCATGCAGATAGCTATTATGACGCAGGCATCCGCTAAGAAAGGATTTTTGAAAATTCAACCTCTGAGGGTGTAAAATAGAATAATCGAACTTAATGTGAGCGAAGCTGCGAACAAAAGCTAGTGCATATTTAACAAGCAACTTTCGTGCCTATTTTGATGAAAAAATGCTTTCATATAATGGCCTAAGTTATAATCAAATAACTGCGAAAACGTCCTTCGTCCCCTGCAAATCAGTTTTCGGCGAATATTTTTAATGTACTGCGAGGACACATTTACACTCTACAGTACCCACTATAGGAGGACAGAAGATAGATAAATTGCGCATTCGATGTTTAATTTTCCTGAGAGAACCTGAAATACACGCAGTATTTCAGGTTTAACGGGCATATTTTCGCGACTGTAGTCAAAATAACGTTACAATTATAAGATGCGTATACAAAGAGGTACAAAGTGAGTTTTGTAATAAAGTCCAGTGATATATTGATAGTTATTTGACACAAATAACATTGCACATGTTATTGCGACCGATGTAAATACCGACGCGAATATTTGGAATTCAGTATTGAGGTAGGTACGTGAGCCTACTCTTAAATTTATTAGGTGTTGAAACTAAGGAGGTACACTTAAAAATGTAAAGCTGCGTCTACGCTTGGTGAACTGGGCACGAGATGATTATGCAACGAAAAAAATTCTAATAAATTCTACGTAGCGTAGAGGCAAGAGGGTTTAGGATTTAGGTTTAGAAGCCTAGGGTGTTTATTCGAGATTTCTTAGCCCGCCTGAGTTTCACGAATTTCATTTGTTAATTTTTCTGGTTCATGCCCACAATATAGTGTTTTCATTAAAAGTAGAAGCATCTTTGGCACTTTATTTTATGAATTGTCCAAATATTTAATAATGCTGCTGAATACATTATTTATTAGGATTTTTAAATTATTCTTAATATGACTATTTTGTGTTCGGTGGATGCTTCTCTTTTGATTGAGTAGATTATGGCATCAAATAAGCATTATTTGATGCCATTTAACCGCTACTAATTAAAAAAAAAACAAAAACTACTAAGTTTTGTAGAAATGATGGCTATATTTTGTATAAAGATGATTTTTTAAATTATTTATATTTTTTAATTTAAAGAAAATTAAAATCTGGGCGTACGCCAAGTAATTTACGAGTATATTTTCAATATCAAAGCTGCATATATACAAGACATCACACATTCAGTGCAACAAATCTGCACATGGTTTAACAGGATGCTGTATTTAAATTGTAAAACACTCAAGCCGAGGAATTCATTGACCGCGACCGCAAATTCCTTGTAGCGTTCACATTTTCTCGTATTGTCTGTAAATGGCATTATGAGACGCTTATGGACCATGACGCGCCACGAAGTGCACGACTGAGGCTAAAAAATAACGTATATAATATCGTGTTGCATAGAACTAAAGTACTTATTTGTGCCAGTTATGCTATGCCCTTAACTTGGTTTGTCTTTTTACAAGCTTGTAATGTATATAGATTTGTAGTCGGGCCAGCATCGCGCATCGGTTTCGTCGCTTCTATTTAGGCCCGCCCGACTTCAGCAAACGTGTAAAAACTAAAATTAAAATTATTTTATACTTTAAAGTGGCGTTTGAAGTCGGTTTTTTAAAAATATTTTTTATTTATCGATTAATCTGGATTTTCCTTTGGGGTGATCTCTGCATCTCTCTCTCTCTTTGCATCATATTGCTCACTACTGAGGGTTGGGACACTACTTTCTATTGCAAAAAAAAGACGTGTGGCACTCGGGGACTGCCGCGGTAAAGCTAAAAAATGCTATGCAATCATAGCATTTTTTATCAACGCAATCTAACGGTGAGAGGAGTCCCATGTCAGGTTATTTTCGTTACGGAATTTCTGGATTCGGTCTCCACGCTCAAGGCCCGCGATAGAAGCTATGCAATAGCTTAAAAATTGCACATGCTCTATAAATGTATATCTATGTACTATATATTAGTAGTGTACTACTTACACATAGTATCGGATAGTAAGTAGTAGTATTTACAACATTCGAGTGTTATCCAACCCCACGTATAAGTATGACTACTGCCTACTTATTCATGTCGACGAACCATTATCTTGTAAGCTATAAGTATTAAATTTGATATAGAGGTACTATCGTGTTCTTAATATAACTGTTCTATTTGATCATAACTACGAATACTACTTTATTGGCAACTCTCGGGAGATCAAATGTTGAAGGCGTGTTTCTCTATGAACGCCGGACATGAATTTAGCTGTGGCGCCACTTCGTAATCATTTCATGTTTTTAAAGAAAGATTTATTGACATAATGTTATCTATATATACCTACTTGTATGCTATGATATATACAGCGATGATAGTGTAGTGATTAAGAGGTCGGCCTTTTTTTTTGAGAGTCCGGGGTTCAGATCGCATGTTCGAATTTTTCGGAGTAATTTAAGTTTGAAGTAATTTAATTTAATTACATCTAATTAATAATAGTAATTTAATTTACTGACTTTAACGTTAACTGAAGTCAATAACTGGTTGGATTAAAAACTAACCCTTTTATATGAATCTTCCGAGATCAGACTTATCACACTAAAAAAGGCGAAAGTTTGTGTGTGTGTGCGTGTGTATGCGTGTGCGTGCGTGTGCGTGTGCGTGCGTACGTGCGTGCGTGCGCGCGCGCGTGTGTGTGTGTGTGTGTGTGTGTGTGTGTGTGTGTGTGTGTGTGTGTGTGTGTGTGTGTGTGTGAAATTTGAAATGGAGATAGCTTTATGCATTTTATGCCGGAAAATTAAAGAATTCCAATGGGAATTAAAAAAAAGAAAGTCATATTTTGTGTGTATTAAAAGTTCCTAGCTACTGAATATATATTCAGTAAAAACAGAGACCTAAATTTTTTAATTATGTTTTTTCTGGGTAGGCCTAAACACACCTACCTCCAGTCTTCAGCTTGACGTTGAATTACGGGACACCCTGTATTCAAAAGTCTATCGGGATATCTCAAATTTTTCGAAGACAATCTTTTAACCTCAAGGAGTTAATTAATCATTCTTAGTCTGACCGTTGCAAGTGTGGTAGGTATCGCTCCGTGTTAGAGGTTGTAATTAATGGAGTGCCAGAAAGATTCGACTTAGAAATCAATTTAGATTCGCGTCGTATTCAACACAATTACGCCCAACACGTACCTAGTCAGCGGCGCATTTAGGTAGCAGCCGATAAACCGAGAGAATAAAATTTGACCAATTAAAATTGTAGCGTCAGAATCTATGAAACTAGGAGTGGTTGGGACCCATAAGGCGAGTAGGTACGTGCTTAAAAGGTCACAGGCGAGACGCGAAGGCTATTTGGAAAGTAGACTGGCGCCGGTGCACGGCGGCTCTAAGCAAATTTGGCGAGAATGAGAATGTCTACCACTACCGGCACCACCATCGAACTATAACGCTTAGAACAGAAGTTTCTAACAACATTCCGCTCCTTAGTTTATGTTAGTTGTGCTTAAAATCACGCCGCTGCCTGATTAAAGAACAAACCAACAAACAAAAAAACACGTGTGGCAGTCGGGGACTGCCGCGGTAAAGCTATTGCATAGCATTTTTTATCAACGCCATCTAGCGGTGAGAGGAGTCCTGTGTCAGGTTATTTTCGTTACGGAATTTCTGGATGGTCTCCACGCTCAAGGCCCGCGATAGAAGCTATGCAATAGAAACTTTTGAATTTATATATCAGCTAGGATATGGCTATCAATAAGTATGTAAGTATTCATTTGCTTTCTGATAAAAAAACAAAAAAAAATCCAAATCAATGTAGCATTTTATTGCCACCTCTTCAAATGACGTTTACACGTCATAGTATCTTATAGTATCGACTAGCAAGTGCATAGACTCTAGCAAGCGAGTTACTTGTAGTCGCCCTCGTATATATACGAGTAGGTATAATATTGCTACGAATATATTAATGACGTCTTTGTCATACGTAGGTTATCGTGGAGTTCGAGATTTGTACTGACGCCTGACCCTAGTTTTGCAGTGTATTTATAGCCTGATGGCGCTTAATTTTACTAAACAATAATATATCCTTAGATGTAAATTCTAGGCGAAATATAGGTACGGTAGAGCGCGACCTAGCGCGACAGATAACAGAATTGAGTTCTCGATTAGTGAAATATTATGTAATTCGGAATGCGATTATGGTATCAAATTGAACTATTTGGGCTAATTTATATCTTCATAAATATTATTTTGGTACCTAAGTATCATGTAAAGGCATAATTAGGGTACCTAAGCAATCACTGTTATGCTAGACAAATTAAAAGAATTAAAACTTTTTGAAAATAAGAATAGATAGCGTTCACGCTAATCTTACAATTGCTAATTTTTTAAAAAGATTATGTAAGGATTTTCATCTATTACATAAAAAGATTTTATTTTTTTAAGTAATAAGTAAGGTTCTTTTAATTATTCGGTGACGAATACCGTAGATGGCTAAGAGTACCATACTAATTACTATTGTAGGAGAATAAGATTGTTGGGTAATTGTTGGCATTTCGTGTATGACGTTGTTAGTGCAAATAAATGAAGAAAATAAAAATGTAATACGAGTAGGTACTCCGTTGCCAAGCTTTTGATTTATTGGGGCAATATTTCGCCTTAGGGAAAGTAGAGAGGCAATTAAACAAGGACGTAACATGTTGACGCAAAGTCGTAAAGATGAGCGTCAAAATGACATGCAGCGCTCATACATTTGTGTGTGTGTTCGAGTTATGATCGCGCTGTTTGCGCCATTTACATACCATTCCATTGTTCACAGAAATGTGGCGCCGGCACTAACTTGTTCATACGTAATTTTATGATCAACGCTTGCTTGCTGTTTTCTGCATCTTTAGCTGCCGCTTGAATGCGAATAGAGGAGTGTGGACACCAACCGGTCCTTTTAAAACTGTAATAATTCATGAGCGGTTACACGCGTGTTTTGAATATATCGCCTTTGTGAAAATTCTTAAATATGACTTTAAGTACATTCTTTGGTGTTGTACTCTTATGAGCGGAAATGTATCGATAGAATTATTAAGCCCTGTTTACACTTCGACTTAATGGCATAAGTGCATTATCAGGAAGCTTTCTGACTCGTAAACCATTTTTAAGATAAATTAGGACGCACTCCTAAAGTGTTGTATTGAAAACACACCATCTTTTGAAAGATATCTTTGGAATTTAGAGACGTACTTATGGTGTAAGAGTGTACTTTAAACATGACATTTAGAAATGTTATTCGAATTCTTTTAGATTAAGCCCACTAACTTTTATCTTACATATTACCTGCGACATTATTGCAAAATAATTAATAGTTAATTCTAAGTTTTTCGAGCTTTTAGCCAAATTCGCTTCAGGCGGTTGCACGTGGCAGAAGAAGGAAGATGACAGACAGACATGCTCTATAGATGCTAAATAATAGACGTCAAACAATTTACGACTTTCGGAATTCAGGATAGATATTATTATTATTTTCTGCTACAATGACATGGAATGGAATACAATAATTTTAGGCACAAAATGTTAATCAAACTTCTCCGATGAATGAAAAAAGAATTCCCACATGTTTGTTTTATTTCGCGATTTAGAGGTTTATCTTTTACACAAAATAATAAATTGTAAACAGTTTTGCTACGATAGTGCTGGCAAACGTGTTTATCGAACTGAGCGTTAGTGCGATGTACTGTCGACAGCAATTTATAAACATAGGAACGTCGCGATCGTACTATCAGTTTGCACCATACTCTGTAGCTCACTTGTAAAATTTATCGATAAATACCTGATTTGTCGATAAATTTAAGATTTTAAGTGTGTAAAAAGAAATTCTGGATGTTATGCTAAATGATACTTGGATTTTACATAAGAAAAATAGGATATGGGAAATTTTCACTAAATAATAACTTCTGTTTATTAACGCGGGTTTGTATGGGTAATATTTGTTATTTGCTTGGATTTTTATGCAGTTTTTTAAAAATTTCATAAGGAAGGGTTACATAAAAGATGCCTTCAAATCATTGTCTTCATTGTCAAATTAAAATTCTAATAGTCTTTTATTCATATTTTTACGTGTCAGTAAAATCGTTAGATATAAAGGTTATAGACTTACTCATCGATGTATTTACTACACTATAAACCAGTCATTACATATCTAAATATATAAAAGGAAATGTTGACTGACTGACTAAGTGATCTATCAACGCACAGCTCAAACCAGCTATTATAACGTAGGCATCTGCTACGAAAGGATTTTTGAAAATTCAAGCCCTAAGGGGGTAAAAAAGAAGGTTGAAAACTAGAATTTAACGTGAGCGAAGCCGCGGGTAAAAGCGTTTATTATATTATTAATTCACTTGGGAACTAAGTAAAGCCATAAATTATAAGGTGTATCATATTTATCGATGTGATTTTTACGACTACAATATCATTTTATAGATTACATACATAGATTAACAAATTAATTAGAATAATTTAAAGATACTAGCGATAGCTTGCGACTTCATCCGCCTAGAATTTCTGATTTCCTGTGAGATTATAATAAGATAAATATTCCCGCTGCAAGAGGTCTATTGACAAAAGTCCTAAGGCTAGTAAGAACCGCAAACGCAATTTACATGTATTTTTTTATTTTTGAAAATGTTGTGCTCTATTTTACCACCCTCAAGACGTTTCTAAATTGTCTTATAGATAATTCTATTAAGTATTTAAATCTACCAACCAAAATTCCGATTTTCATGTCTCTTGATTTCAAAAACATAGGATTTTCATATAAACCCCATTTCACCTTCTTAGGGGTGAATTCGCTCAAAACTAGCTGACGTCTAAGCTCTATGGGAACCTATCTCCCAAATCTCAAGTTAAAATAATAATTATTTTCCCATAAAAACTTACATCTCTTTTAAATTAGCCAAAACTCGTTTAGGTATAACTATATAATTACATAGGTAGAGTTTATATCAAATAACATGTGTAATAATAAATATAAATATGGATACGTCATTCTTTTAAAAATAACAACGAAAACTAACCTGTGGGCCTTATTATGGCATATTAATTATGTTATGTTTATATGTAAGTACCTACTTTGCTGAATTAATATACAACCTATTTTATATAATTAATATTTTATATAACCTATTTTATATAATTAATTTAATTTTTTATTACAAGTGACTCTAAATAATTGTGTACTACAAAGATTATTACTTACGGTATTTATGAAATAAAATGAAACTTGATTTCTTAACTATCAGTCTGATAAAAACAGAATAATATAGGTAACCTGTTAGTTATGCACTAACTTCCCTTTAGTTCTGTTGATTGAATTTAAAAACAAACAATATCAAATAATATAAAAGTAATAATATGCTTTACTACAACTTTAAGAATTTTCAATTTAATTTGCAATCGTAGGCTATGAACAATTAAGTTAAACCAGGCCTTCAAAGAGGTACGCCATGTACAAGTACATGGCGAAGGGCTTGAATTCAGAGAGTGCGAAGTGATAAGAGTTACGTGATAGAAAGAGGGAAAAGACTAGGTGAATAAGACGGTAGGTAAGTAGCGCTGTGTCAATCTGAATTGCACTTTATGGTGTGGTAACAAGAGTCGCTATTTATTTAAATTATTTTGCAGAGTGAATCTTCTGTACCTTTAGATACTATTAGGTATTCTGTGGTTAAACACAATTAATTGTTCAACATGCTGATTGGTGATGCATTGAAATATTTCGTCCTAATTCTTAGCCCGCCGTCTTTAAGTTTGCGAACTTATCTTATTATATTACACGTAACATACATAGATCAAAGCGCATGTAATTGAAACTATAAACTGTGTTTCACTGTGTGTAACGAATGTATAATTAATAAGCACTCTAATCAATAACGAAGTCTTGCTATTGCAAGTAACCTGTGAACCCTACAAGCGCCTTGAGATAGGAGCGTCTATATTATGTAATCAGTAATCACTATAGTATGTAAAACAAAGTTCCTCCGCCGAGTTTGTCTGTCTGTGGGCGCTAATCTCAAAAAAGTTTCATGATGATCATAATTATTGTCATTAAATAGACGAAAATACTTTTCCTTGAAAGCTATCCAGGCGTACACTGAATGCAGTGTATTATAAGCGTGGATTTACACTTTTACAGTAAGGCTAAGTGCGCACAACGAAAATAAATCGTTGCGAAAAAAAAAATCGACAATCTGTGAACCATTCTGTGAAAAGATCAAGAAGTTACTCTTTTTGAATTGAATTTTTTTTCTCAGTATCAGGCTACCTCGTGTTGAAACAATTGGTACAGTACATAAGTACCTTCAGAGCTTAACACAATATCTTTACTTATGTAAAGCTGCGTTTTATATACTTAATGTATATTTACCCCGAAATATACGTGGTGAAGCTGGGCAAAAAGCTAAAGAAAAGCCTAACAGCTTGTCTCTACATACATAGTTTATGTTTATCCACTTCTGTTTTAATAATTTAATAGACTTATTAACTGGTGTTTATGAGAGGTTTGTTGTTTTATGGCTGAAAACTTAGTGGAATCTGTAATGAGTTTGTGTATTATGATGGTTTCTAGTGCTCTTTCTAGATCACTTACCGACACAGTATTACCTATTATTTATCGACATCACCTTTTAGACATTTACGGAGGTTATTTATATTTAACTACATTGATAAACTCCCCTTAATGTAGTCATATTACATCAAGAGGTGGTAGATAGGATTGAGACGATGGACATCAGATTTGTGAAGTTTAAATGTTTTGAAAGTAGTGAGCTGGTAGTGAGGTCGTAGGCACAAACAATTTATTAAACAGTTCCAATAATAAACAATACATTTTAAAGATGACGGTCGGGATCATTTTTTCTTATTGCACTTACTAGCATATTTTGCTATCTTAATTAAAATCAGCTGGAACGTAAGAATACTTGATGATAGTATTACCTACAGTACCCTATGCTTTAAATAGTACCAGGAAAGCATAATGTATATAGAGGTCAAGGACAGGGATCTACAACCTTTGGTATCTTGCGTTCATGGTCAGACTGGCGCCAGTGGTTGGGCGCCACATGGCCCCTTCACAACGACCACCATTCATAACCCATCCACGAATCGCAGTCTGATCTCCATGATTGTAATGTGATTGATATTTTGTTCATGCCAAGATCAAGGTTGGCTACCAATGTACTCGTTAAGCCGATAACACGATATAATAACGGATGTTCCGCAAAACAGTGTGAGGGTTTTGTTTTCATATTGCATATCTTTATATAGAGAAAAAGCTAAATATAAAAGTGCCCATTAATTATAAATGCGAAAGTATTCTTTGTTGGCTTGTTGGTTTGTCCTTTAATCACGCAGCAACTGAGCAACGTATCAACTTAATTTCTTACGTGGGTATAGTTGAGGACTTGGAGAGTGACATAGGCTTTTTATTCCGAAAAAATAGAGGAATTTTTAAAACCTACCTCCACATGGACGAAGTCGCGGGCAAAAGCTAGTAAAATATACCTAATGTATTTTTCTCTAAAATATCTAAGAATATTTATCTGACCGGGATGTAAGTAGTTCTTAGAAGTAGCGGCTAACTCAATTATGTATTCCAGGCTGAACTGCACTTATAGTATTCTAGTAAGTGTCGGGAGTTGAAACAGCATCAATTAGGGCTGCCACAAAATTGAAATAACTAAGTTAAAGTCATGGAATTATTTTTCTTGAACTAATTAAGAAATTAATTTATTGTAAATAGCTTTTGTTTTTTTGAATAAGAAGTATCCTATGGCAGACAGAGATCCGGTTGAGAGTGCTCTATAACTAAGTTTTTGATTTATCCATACATTTCTAATTCTAATATTGTTATTGTAAAAACTACTTGCAAGGAACTCGGATGACTCCTTAGTGAGAATTCCAGAAAATAAATTTTTCGAACCTATGGTCCTAAAGTCATAATTTGATTAAAGAATATGGATATTTCAGTTGTCAGCTTATTTTGCATAATCACCAAAAATACGTGGAAAAAATTAAGAAATTTGAGATTCGAGAGATCTCTGCTTGTATTACAATAGGGCTTATTGCGGATAAATCTCTCCTAACTTGAAAATCTGATACAGTAAGTTGGTAACCCTATTGAATAATGACACGTCGTGACCGTAGATTCTTCAAACTAAAATTATTACAAAGCGAAATTGTTCTGTCGTGCGCCATTAATGTTTAATTGATAAAGGGAAGTCATGTTTATCTCGTAAATCGTACATCTTTACCTTAAAAGCATAATTTCTTTAAAATTTGCATGATATCGAATGGAAAATACCTACTTATAGGATTTATTCATTTTATATTTATATTGACTTTCAATTATCCTAGTGGGCCACACTTTTCTACCTCACAAACACCTCTACGATATTAAAAATATATAATTACCATAAATTGACTACTACGCGTACCTAATTTAATAATGTTGAGTTTTTTTCGAACTTTTCTCAGACCTGGGCGCATTTGGAAACCTCGTTGTGGTCGTAGCATAATATATCTTCCAAGCAACAAATATTTAATTAAAGGTACAACCCTAAGGAAGCACTCATACCTCCTAATCTCGCGAACGCGACGAATAAATGTTGGCAATACCTGGATTAAAACCTTACTAGGTCTACCAACCACCTATACCCACATTTAAAAAAGTATTTTCGTTTTGCAATATAATTCAGTAATGACTGATGAACGCTGAACATTACATAACATTACGAGTAGGTACAATAAATGTTTGAGCACACCCGATATAAAAAAATACAACAAATCATATTGTTCTATTCAGGAAGAACAGTCGACAGACAGACGCAATGAGACGTCGCGGGAAACAATAGCGTTATTAGTGTTTGCATTGTAATAGCTGGCTTGACTCGGCGGCCTGTTGAATCTTTGACCTTTCGCTTTTTAGATCATTTGGTTTGTTTTATTTATCTGTACAAAGTTGTCTATCTGCGGGCTGATTCTGTAAATCAGTGCCTATCACCGACGACAGGTATTTTTTATCCATTGAAGGTTTGAAGAGAAATGTCATTTACTCTTTCATAGTAAACCTTCAATGGATAAAAAATATATGGCAGTGGCTTTCATTTTTTGATAGGCACTGAGTTACAGAATCAAAGTGCTGAAATGCGTACAAATAATGCAACTAATATTATAAACTAGCTTTTGCTCTGACTTTATTAATTACAAGTTAGGGTTTTAAAAACCAATGGGAACCCTTTATTTTTCTGAGATAAAAATTAGCCATGTCATCCACAAAAATCACGTCAGTCTGTAGCTCTCTTGCGGATTTATTGAAAATTCTTGCGGATTTGTCTGTCTGTTACTCTCTGTCTAATCTCTGTCTGTGTGTTGCTAGCTGATAGAAAATTTCGACGGTAGTAAAGGCGTTTATTATCAAAAGTTGGTTGAAAATGTTAAATATTTCTCTAGGTCTTTGTGGTTCCATACTGCCGCAAGTGTGCTACAGATTGACGCGATTTATTTGGATGACATAAATTAATTTTTATTTCAGAAAAATAAAAGGTTCCCATGGGTTTTTAAAAACCTAACTCGTAAATAAAACCACGAGCAAAAGCAAGTTTATAATATTTAAATAATGTACATAATGTTTATTAGCAAGTTTATAATATTATCGGAATTTCCGAACGGTGCGCGGTGGTAGTCTTGACGCGTCATAAGAGCTACAAGTTGGCCTACATGAAATAAATAATTTTGAATTTTGGATTTTATACACTAAAATGTTTATAATGTTTCATTTAAATTTGAAATTTAATTGAAACAAATTTGAAATTAATTTAAATGTAACACGAGTTCGACAACCTGTCTGGCACAGTGGTGAGGGCTGTGGTCTTATATATAACTGAGAGGTCTTGAGATCGATTCCCGCCGGGGGCAATTTGGTAATTTATAATTTTTGAATTGTCTCTTGTCTGGTCTGATGGGAGGCTTTGGCCGTGGCTAGTAACCATTCTACCGTCAAAAACGTGCCGCCAAACGATTTAACGTTCCGGCACGATGGCGTATAGAAACCGATTAGGGGTATGGGTTGAATGTACCTACACTGCCATACCCCTTCCAAATTAGCCCGCTACCAGCTACCATCTTAGACTGCATCGTCACGTACCATCAGGTGAGATAGCAGTCAAGGACTATCTTGTCATAGAAAAAAAATAACACTCAATAATTTTTGCACCTAAATAACGAGCATTGGTCTTATCACCATCGTCAAATGTCAATAACGCAGGCAACACGTTCAATTAGCTGGGTCCCCACCAGACGATCCATCGCGCTCCGATCGCACGCGGCAGGAGCGCGATCCAAATGTGCAGGCGGTGTGGACGTGCCGCGCGCGATCCATGCGCTCGTATTGGAGCGCGCGCTCCCTGCTGCGCCCGATCCGTTCGTTTTTTTTATTTTGGATCGCGGATCGCGGGATCGCCGATCCATTTTGGATCGTCTGGTGGGGACCCAGCTAATGACATTTCACGATTGCGAAAGATTTGTGATATCGACATAAACCTTGCTATTAACTGCACGGAATTCGAAATGCGTTAATAATGCCGCAGTGTTAGCACGAGTTTATACTCGGATCTCGATGACGATCTTGATAGATTTTGTGTATCGAACCTAATAGATTTATAAATACATATCAAAAATTCCGAGGCCGGCGGGATTCGAACCCACGTCTCTCTGGGAATCGCGCCCAAGTGTGTTAACCGCTACACCACGGCCGGAACATACGTCAGCCACGAAATTAGTGATATGTATCTACTTTTTCAATCAGTTTTATAGCAACTGTTAGCGACATCTAGTAGCGACACATTACAGTTGTCGATCTACTTCCCGCCGGCCTCGGAATTTTTGATATGTATTTATAAATCTATTAGGTTATTTCCTTTAAGTGTAGGTTAACACTTCAATAAAAATTAAAAAAAATTGTGTATCGAAATTCTGAAATGCTAAAATAATTTGGTTTTTATCTGACTTTTTCTAACGCTAAAGTTCGTACATCTACAGTCAGCCCCATAATCGTAAATGTTTTGAAATAAAACTCGTGCAGCGTCTTCAGAAATAACTGTTTATCTTTAACGTAGATCGATCTGCTAACCAATTACCTATTGTATAAAAGATCTAACCTAGTATCGTATTAGATTTGAAATCGGTAGTACGGAATGCGTGAATTTAAAAGATGGATATATATTTTGACGACCTTCCTGGCGTAGTGGTGAGCGCTGTGGTCTTACAATTGGGAGGCATCGGGTTCGATTCCTGGCGGGGGCAATTTGGGAATTAATAATTTCTGAATTGTCTCTGTTCTGGTCTGGTGGGAGGCTTTGACCGTGGCTAGTCAAAGATGTGTCGCCAAGCGATTTAGCGTTCCGGCATGATGGTGAGTAGAAACCGATTAAGGAGATAGGTTGAATGTAGACTGCCATACCCCTTCTAAGTTAGTCCGCTACCATCTTAGACTGCATCGTCACGTACCATCAGATGAGATCTAGTAGTAGTAGTCGTAGTCTAGGATTATCCTGTCATTGGAAAAAAAAACACGTGTGGTACTCGGAGACTGCCGCGGTAAAGCTATTGCATAGCATTTTTTATCAACGCCATCTAGCGGCTCACCGTAGAGGAGTCCCGTGTCAGGTTATTTTCGTTACGGAATTTCTGGATTCGGTCTCCACGCTGGCCCGCGATAGAAGCTATGCAATAGCTTAAAAAGGTGCATTTTACTCTGATTTAATTTATCACGTTTTCGGCATGTGCAAACTCGTACTAAAGAGTAAGATTAAGGGTACTACTGCTGGCACATTTAGGTATTTACTCGTACCACGCGCTTAAAGTTTATAGAAGCGTCTACTGCACGTAGGCTTTTTATGTGCCGTGGACTTAATTGCACAAAAAGTCCATCAGCTGTGCAGATCTTTACGCGGGATTTGAAGTCCCAGATTACATACATTCCTGGCAGACTACTACACCATGTTTACTAAAAATGTCGTTTTATTGAGATATAAAATAATTCATTACTATACCTATATAATTCACTAGCGGACCCGACAGACGTTGTCCTGTCTTAACTATGAATATTGAAACTCTGACGAAATTGGCAGCACGCATTCTGTCAATGTTATGTCAAACGCCATAAGGTTACATCAAAAAAGTTTGAATTGCAAAAGCGGTTACATTAGAAATAATTTAATATGGTGGTTAAGTTTTCTTAAATTTTCTAATTTTTCGCGCAATTTTCTTAATTTTTTCTTTTTTAAGAACCTTCTCCTGACAATAACAAACACAACAAAAAAAGAATTAGCGAAATCGGTCCAGCCGTTCACGCGTGATGCGATGACCAAGGAAATAGGGATTCATTTTTATATATATAGATTAACCCCTTAGGGGGTAGAATTTTTTAAAAGTGTGAAACACTTACTTTTTTGTTTTCAATTTAAAGCCTAAATACCGAATTTTATGGGTATAGCTTGAAAAATGACGGAGTTTCATACAAACTTTAACCCCCCTTTTTACCCCCTTGGGGGGAGAATTTAAAAAAAATGTAAAATACGTAATTCTTTATTTTTAATCAAGAGCCAAAATATCAAGTTTCATAAACGTAACTTGAAAAATAACTTGAAGAACGAAGGACTATTATACAAACATTCAACCCCTATTTAACCCCTTAGGGGGTAGAATTTTTAAAAACTGTGAAACACGTACTTTTTTGTTTTCAATTTAAAGCCTAAATACCGAATTTCATGAGTATAACTCGAAAAATGACGGAGTTTCATACAAACTTTAACCCCCCTTTTTACCCCCTTGGGGGGCGAATTTCGAAAAATCCTTTGTTAGTGCTCGCCTACGTCATAAAAGGAACCTACTGTCAAAATTTCAAGTTTCTAACTTCAGTGGTTTAGGCTGTGCGTTGATCGTCAGTCAGTCAGTCAGTCAGTCAGTCAGTCAGTCAGTCAGGACAAGCCTTTTTATATAATTATAGATTATTGTTTAACAGAGTCATCACATTCTTAGAAAATATCACACTAATAAAATTATGTTAGGACATAAAATCAATAATTATAATTAAAACAGAAATCGTGTTGTAATAAAATCCAATAAATCGATTGAATGACATCAACGATGGGTTTTCAATATCCGATTAGTTATTTAATATCTAATAACAATTAGTACCTGTAATAATAGAATCATCGATTTTATTTTATTGACTTGGAGACTGACATAGGTTATCTTTTGTTCAGGCAAACTAGAGATTAGAAATCTCTGGAAAAACCTTGTAATAAATGAATAAATCGGTCCTCAGATACTCATCAGACATCATACGGTTTAGGTTACGAATGATTAGTAGGTGTTTAATTTCAATGGTCAATATTTGTTTACTAAATTGAGTTAAACATTGGCGGAACGGCATTTGTTTGCACTGTGTGCTTGCATGGGTTGCACATAATTGCTATGTTCCCTACTAAGTTCAAAATAAATTATTTCTTACTTGTAAATAGAGGCTTTAATTTTCCGAGATAAAAATGTAGCCTATGTATTAATCCTGGGTATAAGCTATCTCTATTCCAAGTTTCAGCCAAATTGGTTAATTCCTTCCGATTTTTAGGAACCCCGAAACTATATTGTAGGTATCTAGTAATACTTACTCCTGCATTAACACTTTCCTTAAAAGAAAATTGTTTTTTCCTTAACAACTGTAATTTGCATAACGGTTTGATAGTTACCTATAATATTATAAACGATGCTCGAATTTACAAACGCACTGGTAATTCTAGATATCTCAAAGTGGACTTGTGTATTCAGAACGAATCGCCTTTGATCTCGCGGCGCGTCCTCGCTGAACGATCGACCAACCATCAGACAAATGTAACAAATCACAATACCGTTCACAGGAAATTAAACCCTAGTCTTCAAAACGTAGATATTAGAATCGCTTATTAAATTGTGCTGTACGTCGACCTTTCAGGTGGAGTGTACGTAATTTGATATGTCGCTCGCCAATAGCCCTCGTTCACACCATTTCATACATATATTATGTGAGAGGCAATTGATTCTTATTTGTATTGCGCAGTTTGGATTTCAGCCGAATTACATTTCTTATTCCATTATATTACATTTATATATCGAAAATATCACAGTTTATTGATGAGTCAGCGTTGCCAGCAGATGCAAACACATGTGGCGTAACTTCGTGCAAAATTAGGATATTATCGTGGAATCACGTATGATGAGAAATAAATTGAATTAACTCTATTATATGTTAATCTATATATATAAAATTCAAAGTCCTGACTGACTGACTGACTGACTGACTGACTGACTGACTGACTGACTGACTGAGATATCAACGCACAGCCTAAACTACTGAAGTTAGAAATTTGAAATTTTTACAGTTGGTTCCTTTTATGACGTAGGCGCACACTAAGAAGGGATTATTGGAAATTCCACCCCTAAGGGGTTTAAATAGGGGATGGAAGTTTATATGAAACTCCGTCATTTTTGAAGCTGTTTCCATCAAAGTTGGTATTAGAGCTTTCAGTTAAAAATAAAGAAGAACGTGTGTCACAGTTTTTGAAAATTCCACCCCAATACCTTATTCCACGCGGACGAAGTCGCGGGGGCTAAAGCTAGTAGGTAATTATATAAATACCTATAACTAACTGCTGCTGGCGAGTTCGTCCACATGAAGGTAGGTTTTTAAAAATTCCGAGGGAACCCTATTTTTCCGGGTCTTAGGTAATCAGTACTAAATATTTTTTATTGATTCGTGCGCGGATTCGATTCCTGACCTTTGCATAAGATTTTTATAAAATCTTTGAATGCGTTTGTTTTCTTTGAAATTGACATAATGGTTCCTCCAACTCGACTAGAAAAGGTTGAAAGGTTGAATTAGACTTTTTTTTAACCGATTAAAAAGGAGGAGGTTATCAATTCGGCCGGTAGGTATCTTTTTTTCGTATGTATGTAAGTACACCGTTTTCTCCCGGATTTCTGGACCGATTTGCGTGTTTTTTTAATAGTCAGAAAAAGCTTGCGAGATTAAAAGTAAAATTTTTTGTATACCTACATAGATTATTTTTTATCACCTGATGTCGAAAATTTGGAAAATATGATAAAATCTAAAACCTAGCGTGTGGGTCTTAAGTTACCAACACTAACATCATGTCAATGTTTGCTCACCATTTACTGAGCTAAAACAACAAACACGATTTCATGTGTTGCTGCCACGTTGCTTGAAACTACGAAAGTGCACAGATGTTTGTTTCTGCCGCCCTAGCCATATTACAAACGTGTCGTATCGATTCTCTTTCCATGATCGCTAACGCTGTAGAGCAGGGGTTTTTAAAGTTTTTTTATCACGCTTCCCTTCTGCAGGGTGGGCATGAGACAAATTTTTCCCCGATTTTATCCACTGACAAGAGATAATATTATCTTCTCCCGATGCTAAAGCAATTAGGGTATCTTCAAATCAAGAGTGAATAGGCACTTTCTAGGCAAACGCGTTCCATCTTAGGCTGCATCTTCACTTACCATGAGCCAAGCGTTAGTCTTGTTGCCATGTTTTAAAAAAAACATGGCGACAGGCGAAAGGAGAAGTATATTCCTATAAGGATATCTACTGTCGATATTATTTCCACCGTCTTGCCCATACTCGACGGGTGAATAAAACTGAGCGAAGACTGAGGGGATAAACATTTTATCCTTTCCCCGTGGATAATATGTCCTCTGCCCATGTTCACCCTGCTTAAAGGATAGGACGTGTGATAAAAAACTTTGGGAACTCGTACTTTAGTGATCGAGAAAAGAGAATAGATATGACATGTTTATAAACTGTTTGGCTAGGGTGGCTGTTCTTTGCACGTTGCACTTGGGACTTGAGATACGTTAATGAGTAATTGTTCAGTGACTTAGCTTATAAATATTTACGGCTTCCTCATTTGCAAGACGTCCCGGTTTCATTATTGACTAGGGAACCTACATATAATACATACTAATATTATAAATGCAAAAGTGTGATTGTTTGTTGGTTTGTCCTTCAATAACGTCGCAACAAAACAACGGATCAACGTGATTTTTTGCATAGTTGAGGACCGGGAGAGTGGCATAGGCTACTTTTTATCCCGCAAAATCAAAGAGATCCCGCGGTATAAAGGATTCCCGAGGTATTTTTGCAAAACCTTACTTCTTACTGTAGAAACCTGTAATACTTAAAATCAAGATGGCTTTTTATAACATCATTATCAGAAGAAAGAAAAAATAAACAATCCTACAGCGATTTCGCACCAGTTTTTTTTATTTAGTAGGAAGTAAATTACGTAACCAACGATACAGTAGTAGTCATTGACAAACAAGGATCCGTCATTGTTTTTATTTGGATAATGATAAAGTGAATCCGTTGTGAATTTATTAGACGCGTACGACTTTTAAAGGTCAGCGAACTCGATGTGTTAGAATGACACTATTGTTCGTTAATTATATCCTGGGATAGTACACGTGTACAGTACAGTATTGATATCTTACCTAATTATAATGATAGTACTTAAATATTAAATATTTGCTTGCAAAAGTGGTTGAACTCCTCTTTTCAGTGATAAGTTTGCTTTTGACTATACGATTTTAGTTATTAGTTTAGAGACGATAACCTGAGAAAAAACACAACAAAACCTACTTCAAAAACCACTACATTGTCATCAGGTGAGGATTTCCTGATCACCTGATGACAATGGGACCACCTGGGAAGTAAGAATCCAAATCGGTCCAGGTCTCTTCAAGTAATCGAGGAACATACATAAAAAAAAAGATTCCGACGAATTGAGAACCTCCTTCTTTTTTGGAAGTCGGCTAAAAACAATATTATGGGGTTTCATTTGTCAATTTAGCTTCTGAAACCCACAGCTCGTCTGCGTAGAGTTTAAAAGCCCCGCGGAAATCCTCTATTTTTCCGGGATAAAAGGTAGCCTATGTCACTCTCCGAGTCGTCAACTATATCCATGCAAAAAATCACGTTGATCCGTTGTTTTGTTACTGTGTGATTGAAGGACAAACCAACAAATCAATAAACCAAAAATAAACACAGTTTCCCACTTATGTAAGGAACTAATCATGTTTTAATGGCCGATGCCCCGTGGTCCCACCGGCTTCTCCTAAAAATCCATATGAAATGAATATGATTTTTTTCAGATTTTCTTACACAATCGCATGGCGAATTGAAATTGATAAATCATGAAAATTACACTCGGTAGCCGATAATGATGCGAATACTTAGTTAACTTTAAGTAAATATTCTCTGAGTAGGAAGGTACACAAGAGAAATTCATGGGCTCCGGGCGCCAACATGACGCGTACGGAGAAGGGTTGTTCCGTGCATGTAGGCGTTAAATGCAAATCGCTTGCGTTTCACCGCGGGACAATGCCGCCGAAGTGTTGCCCGCCTTGTAAACAGCGCGGACGTGGTTTGTTGTTCTACTTTTTTGGTTAAGTGCTACTCCGTAAACGGTCGCGCATAGGACGCCGCGAAAATACCGCAGGCGGTACAATGCCTCGTTGCCCACAACCGTACATGGAAAACGCGGTGTTAATGCGGCGATTCACGGTTGTACCATATTACCCGAGCATTTTACATTCACCCATTTTAGTTAGCGGCGAAACTGGTTATATGACTGTTGTCAAAATGTGGATATTCATTAATTACAACGGAAAATGTAACATGCAAGAAGAACAGAAAATGAATCGGCCAAAAAATAAGTTCTAAGTTATTACTGCGACTGTATCCGTCTCTTTCTTAAAATAAATTCTGTTTGCAGAGTGTATGGAGCTATTGAAACGTGGCTCTATATTTTCGAGACTAGTAAGATATTAATAATAGTAAAATACCATCGTACTATATATACATAATATTAAAAACCTTTATTTTAAGCAAGTATATAAAAAAAATTTAGTCAAATACGCTGTTTCGGCGTTGTGAAAACTTGGCATGCACTCGCGTGGGCGGATGCCAATTTTTTTTTTATCATATGCAAAAAGCGACCTATTTTTCACGTAGCATTACGTGAACGCATGCAATTCGCGGTAAGCATGAATATAGATCGCGCGGAAACATTAACATCGGAACATCAAGAGAATGTCGAGATGAAATTATATTTTATGGAAGCGGAGTATGGACATTGAATCGGAGCCAGCGCTCGTTGCATTCGGATAGCTCGACACACATGCGGGTGTGGCCGTCAATAAAAAATAAAATATTATGTTGCTTGTTGAAAGTTGACCACTACAGTTTTTTCGTTGAAGTATGGTGCGGGTGACAGGTCAATAGAACGTAACTTATTTTTTGCACCATACTGTTGTAATTCTAAAGTTCAAATTCACACGATTGAAATCGTAATTTTTTCGTAATTTGGACCTTATCATTGCAACAATATGGTATAAAATATCTTATGTTCTATTGACTGTCACCCGCACTATGGTACTATGTAAAAACTGTAGTGAAAATCGAAGTCAACTTCTAGAAAATATTAATTATTGATAAATGAAGAAATTTTCATAGATTTGGATTGGTAGATTATAGCTTTGCCTGCCGAAAACAATTCAGTGTGTTAGACTAAAAAGGTCAGTATTAGACAAACAGACTCTTAGAGTTACTTTTGCATTTAAAATATGATATGATGTGATAACGTGAAAGTTGAGCTTTATTTTTAAAAACTAAACTTGCCGGTTATAATAAAACAAAGTAAGTTGGCAACACAGAGTCATCGTCAAAATGTGTGGCGTGCCCCTCGAGCCGCGACAACAATGAGACCGCACCTTGTGCTATAAACATTCTTTGCCACAATCAGTGCGAATATAACCTATAAATTAGCGCGGAACCGATCGTCAACGCACCGCTCGACCATTCAGCGTTCTCTTCCATTAGGGTTGCCAACTTTTCTTCAAAATCTATATCAAAATAAAAATTTATTTATTTCATGTTGGCCAACATGTGGCTCTTGAGAAAAGTCAAGACTCTACCTACCACCGAGATCGAAAGAGCGGGCAAGAAACTCAGCAGTTGCTTTTCGGCTGATTAGTATTTATCAGAATAAGCTATAAAAATACAGTGGTAGGTATACTTCGAAGAAATAATAGTAAAAATTTACAAAAATAAATAAGAGCGATAATTAAGATATATTTTAAAGTAGGTTCATAAATAAATAGTGAGGAATGTGTTTATTACTTTTAATGTTCTAAAATAAAATTGATCCATCCATCTGAAATATAGTATTTTTTGCACTACTTAAATCTTCAACAGTATATATTACGCAGACTTGAAATACAGTACTATACAATTTTAAGAGCACTCAGAAACCGGCACTAAATAAAGTCTAGCTATAACAATAACAATAAAAACAACTAATTGTAATATATTGTATTACGGTTGGCAGCCCTAGCCTCAATCCACAATACGGGTCATGCCTCTTCAATCCATACTAATATTATTTATAAGTGCAAAAGTATTTCTGTTACAGTATTACTTTTCCATGGCTCAGCCGCAGAATAAATGACGTTATATTAACTAGTGGTTCGCCCCAAACTGAGACCTCGCGATATCCCATAATTCCCAAAAGTTTTAATTATATATTGTAATAATTAACTTTTAACATTAGACGCAATAAAAAAAATAATAGTTGACATAAAACTGTTTTACTGACACAGCGCCATCTATAGTGAAGCATTATAGTGAAGCATTATAGTGAAGCTATTAGCTTTACAATAATGCTAATAGATGGCGCATTAAAATTAAATAATTTCGTTTCTTTATAACATTTATCTAATTTTAGTATTTGTTGTTCAAGTACAGGATATAACTGAATTTTCAACCAAGTTTCACGTTCTAATATTCAGTAATTCTTGACATATGGCTCAAATTAAAATCTCCACTTTGAAACCCCCCCATTTGGTCAATTTTTAGGGAAAAATTAAAAAAAATATATTTTTGTACTCTGTTCAAAGTCGTCTTTAAAAAGATAAATCGCAAGTCTATGTAGAGCAACAAACAAGATTTTACTTCAAATACGCTTCTATGAGAGCCCCCCTGAAGTAAAGCTTTTTATATTTTTTTATACAATGTTCGGCTGAAGGTCATCAGTTTACATATTATATTTAAATTTGAAGTAATTACGTTCAGTAATTCAGAAGTTATAGGGCTCTGACAGACATAGACGAACACACTTCTCTGTCTAGTAGGCAAGCGCCCTAGTTGACTCAGAGAACTTCGCTTCGCTCGTTCAATAATATACAAAAACTATTTTTCAATCATTATTTTAAAAATAAATTATGTTATAAATACTTTTAAAGTTAAAGCATATAGCCGATTTTGATGGTTGAAAAATAAGTAATTTCCGCCGATAGTTAACGGAAACAAACATACATAGATATATACGTTAGAAAGTTAAGTTATTCTGGAAAAACACATAATTTCCGCGAGATATTTAATCTTCACTCGGACAAATTCGCAGACGAAGGTTAAAGCTTGATTCATTATAATTAATTATTATTTTTGTATATTAATTGCCAATTAGACTTTGATCCGTTGTACTTTGTTGTACCTACCTGCTACGTCAAATATGTATGAATTTTGAACTATCTATGCAACACCGAATGTGATGATTGGTATGCCTGTGTGTGACTTATGGGTTTAGACCCGGTTCCTATACCTATACAATCTATCCGTAATCAGTTGATAAGTTGCCTAGCAACCTAGTAAATTGTAAATAATAGATGGATGGATGGAAGTATGGATGGAAGTATGGATGGATGTATGTATGGATGGATGGATGTTTTTTACTCAATCACGTCGCAACGACGGAACGGATTTGGCTGAAATTCACAGAAATAGATTATAGTCTGGAATAACTCTCGGAAAATAAGAGAGTTCCCCGGAGATAAAAAATCTCAACTCACGGCTAGTAAGAGATAAAAAAATAAATAAATGAATGATCTAAAAGAGATAGCTAGTAGTCCTTTTCTGCAGAGAAGATTGCGAAAAGGCGCCGTTATCTGGAATTTCTGCAAAAAAGAGTAAATAAAAGATTGAGTGATAAATAAGTTGTAATAATAAACGGAATAAAACAACAATATCAATGTTATCTTGAGTTTATTTGAACGGCATGTAGGTTAACAGTTAATTGGGTCGAGTGTACGCATCGATGAAGTTTAATTGATTGTTTTACGTAAGCGAAACATAAATAATCTATAATCTATTTTTCCTTAGCTGTCTTAAAAAGGTAAACAAGTGGTTTATCGTAGGAAGCCGTATCGCATAGGACGTTCTTAAATTGAACCGTGCTTCAAGTGAAAAACCAACTTCATAAGAACGTGGTAAGCGCCGACTACGTTTGTCCTTTACGCATTTCTGTATTTATCTTTTAAGGGCTGATTTTACCAACGCAAAAGGTCTTATCAGAGTGCTTTGGTATTTTGACAGATTTTTAATATAAAAACTGTCAGAACGCCCAATTTATTCCTCAGTTAAACGTCACTCGACGTTTGTGAAATCGGCACTGAAGACAGCTAAGGAAAAATCTTACTAATATTATAAATGCGAAAGTGTGTTTGTTTGTTGGTTTGTCTTTCAATCACGCTGCAGCAGAGTTACGGATCGACGCGATTTTTTATATGGGAATAGTTGAGGACCTGGAGTGTGACATTGAATTTTAATCCCGGAAAATCAACGAGCTCCCGTGGGATTTTAAAAACAAAGTCCACGCGGCCGAAGTCGCGGGCATTAGCTAGTAGATTATAAATAACAGGAAATCAAGCAGTTATCCCAGGATTAAAAAAAATCCCGGGGTAACTGCTTAATTTCCTGAGATTAGAAAGTAGCCTATGTATTTATGTGCGTCCGTCTCGAGAATATAGAAAAATGCCTCTTTGAAAAAATCTTTGAGCCTTTCGCCGAGATCAATTCAACGGTTTGATCATATTGTTCTTATTAATATTTTATTTATGGACTTTAACTATTTACGAGATAAAACGTGATTTAAGTTACTCCTTGTACAATGATCTACTTCTGTGTGAAAACCATGCCAAAATCGGCTCAGTTGTTCCGAAACCGAATCCAATTAATCCATTCAAACGGACGCACCAAATTAAGCAACCGTGAATTTGCGATAAGCTTTCGTTGAAAAATTAAGAGGCAGTTATTTTAAAATCACAAGCAGACACGTATTTCAATTTTATTTGCTTCGATCTTTTCGATAGATGTATCGATTTATTTTAAATACATCAACAATATTTATTCAATTAACAATTCAATATCAGTAAACCTATTCTTTAGAAGCCGTTGGCATTGCAGCTAGTTGATAATTCTTTTTTAAGTTTCATAGGTTTTAAAAATAATATCTGGTTATTTTGGCATAGTCGTTTCCGTCAAGACGACACGAGACGCGTCGCGGTATTTCATGACTCCGTTATATCACACTGCACAATTATTTGTTCAGAATGGTACCGCATCTGAAATATCTTTTCACTTGTTTCACGTCGAACGCACGGAGGTCAAGGCATTCGTGATGAATTTATTTCCTGTAATCACAGACAACCTTGGTCTGGCCTTTGGAACATAAATCTTTTCCGCAAAAAAAATGTATTTCCCTAGTACAAATTTCAGCTTGTAAGCGTTGCTAGCGAGTTTACGTATATTATTAAAATTTTATATTTTTCCATCTCTCTAGCATGGGCAGGAGATAAAAAATTTATCCCCCGATTTTATCCACTGACAGGGGATAAAATTATCTTTTCCCAATGCTAAAGCATGGCGACAGAGGAGAAGGCGATGTATATTCCTATAAGTATATCCACTGAGTGTTATTTCCACCGCTGTGCCCATGCTCGACGGGTGGATAAAACTAAGCGAGGGGATAAACATTTTATCCTTTTCCCGGGGATAAAATTTCTCCCGCCTATGCTAGCTCTGCTGGCTTAGATATTTTCCTGGATAATAAGTATCCTTTATCCATTTCTGAAGTTAGTACTTTCCAATTTCTTTAGTTATCTTTAAGCTGTTTTGGGTTCCTTAAAGTCAAATTAAAAAAAAAGACATGTGGCACTCGGGGACTGCCGCGGTAAAGCTATTGCATAGCATTTTTTATCAACGCCATCTAGCGGTGAGAGGAGTCCCGTGTCAGGTTATTTTCGTTACGGAATTTCTGGATTCGGTCTCCACGCGCAAGGCCTGCGATAGAAGCTATGCAATAGCTTAAAAAGTCCTGCATGCCTGGGAGTTCTTCATAATTTTCTCAAAAATGTGTGCAATTTGCTAATTCCCATTAATCCATTGTGGTAGAATATGGCCTATAACTCTGAAAGGAGACCTGCGCACAGTAGTCAGTCGTTGATTGGTCATTAATGATGATGATGAAAGTCAAATTACCAGAATTCTATTATAATCTAGAACCTTATTTTCTAAAACTTAAACAGATTATAATTAGAAACATGTTTGTATCTACAGTCTAAAGTAATGAAATGCAAAACATAAGATATCTGTAAAAACCAACAACTGCATAATTCAGTTATCAATATTTTAACGTAAATATTATTGCACTATACATTCATACCTGCCTATAGTCGTGTAATTATAATAGTTACCTACTTATCTTTTCATCTTAATTATGCCGTGTGCTGTACCGAGTAAGCTGAGTAAATTAATATTATCGAACATAATTAATACGACCACAATATTATTCAATGTTTTAATAGAATAATCTTGTATTGCAAGTATTGGTGCCATTTAACCTAATCCTCACTTAAAAGGTTTATGAATATGCAGTCAACTTAGGAAGTACAACAGGTTGCGACGTATATAGCCGTCGGTTTTATGGTAAGAATCGGTTTTTCTTTGGCTCTTATACGTGCATTCTTTGCCTTGCGTTCGAGAAGTCGGGCCATATCGGTGACAAATTTGCTGTTTAAGAAGTCTGCACAGGTGCCGGAGAACATTGTTCATTTCTTTTTTGGACGATCGTGTTCTGCTTATATGATGTCCCGACGACCGTTAGGTGTCGCGATATCCTCAGTTCGTGTGAAAATTAATGCAAAGCATAATCTACGAGTAAATAGGACTCGGCGATAGCGAATGTATCGTAAAAGTCGACAGATGAGAAGTGGCCAGACGGGCTGGGAAGCGATTGATTGGAGATTGTGCTGAAATAGAGAACCTTTCCGAGAACCAGATAAATCATGTTACAGTTTTTGTAACGTCGTGTCTGTATGAATTATTGATAGTCGTAAGTGTCGTGTATACGCGGTCTATTCATGGTATCGTCGTGAACGTTGTCGTCAAAGCGGCGCCTGGTTACATCACGCGATTGGAAAACTCGCCGCGTCGCATTCGGAGGCCTAAACACTACACCTGCGACTTGATTCGGAATTCACTATTTTTTTGATGGCAGTTCTTTGACTTGACTACTATGTTGTCATAGGCTCTAGTGTAACTGTTCAAGTTAACGTTAACTGTGCGTAAATATGGAGAGTCAAGTCATGAAGTTTTCCCCAAAAATTCTTCTTTTTCTTCTTTATCAACTAGTGGACGCCTACTGCTGGACATAAGTCTCTTGCATGGGCCTCCACAGGCCTCGGTCTTGCGCCGCCTGGATCCAGCGGCTCCCTACGACTCGTTTGATGTCGTCTGTCCACCTAGTGGGGGGTCTGCCAACACTGCGCTTCCCAGTCGCCACTCCAGAACCTTGGGACCCCATCGACCATCAGCTCTTCGAACTATGTGCCCCGCTCATTTCCACTTCAGTTTCCCAAAAATAAATTTATTAATTTTCTGAGTAAGTGCCATACGTTTAAAAGTTTCATCATCATCATCATCATTATTTTCAACTCATCGCCGGCTCACTACATGGTCTCCTTTCGCATGAGGAGAGTTTTACCGTTTTTGAAGTTGTATTAACGCAATGGTTCAAGGCGCAGACTGAAAACTGAAAGGTAGACAGTTCGAACCGCATCCGTTGTACTAATACCATACCTACTCCTAGTACAAGATTTACGTTAAGTTCGAGGGAAAAGGTAATATAAAGAAAAATTGTAATAACTTGAAAAGTTAGGTTGGTACACTTTTCTTTTAAAGCGCCAGCTATCAATGCATTGACGAGTAAGTTTAAAACAAAAAAGTAAATTAAAAGTGTTTTTCGAAATCTATGAACGCTGTCGAGATGCGCAAACTCGTACTAAGAATACTGTCATTAATAAGCACAGTCGAAATGGATCACGAAAAACTTAAAAGAGGTAAAGTCACGTTCGGACAGATTTAACATGGTATAGTTTTGCAATATTGGCCTCTGATGAAGTCCATTAATACTGTAAAATATACTTTAAAGTCTCCAACCGCCAACCTGCTACCTTTCGTATCGTTGCGCCAGAGGTAAACAAAAATTTCCCGCGGCCCTAGTCGTGTCACGTCTCTGAACTCAAGGATACTTTCAAAAGTTTAAATTTACGTTGAAATGACGTTAATGAGCGGGCCGCTAGGTGAGGCGCCTTGACATGAGCAGATTTTCTCTATCAGAAGTGTCAATGTGTGCGTGGTTGTGTATAAATATTCATCGCACACATCCGCGGACATTGTGCGGCGCCTCGTATTGCTCTGCAGAGTCAAAGGTGCCCGACGTCGCCGGCATCGCAAGTATAGTAGGCAAATAAGTATACTGCGAGAGAAATGTGTAGCGATAGCTGCAGTACGACACAATTGTTTTCAATATTTTATGAAGTTTCGTTTATATTAATGATTTTTCATAACTTATCAAAAACTTAATTTTAGGGCTGCGTACCGTAGTAGTAAGAGCAATGACAGTCCAGTAGTTAGGATTCGGGAGGTCGCGGATCCAAAAGTCCTCTGTCTATTTGGAGTTATGCGCGTTTAAGCAATTAAAATACCTAACGCATGCTTATACGGTGGAAAGAAACATGAGGAAGGTGTCCTCACGCCTTAAAGCTCCTCATAAAGTTGTCAAAGTTGTTTGAGGTTTGCCAATTTTCATTGGGCCAGCATGCACTATAGGCTAAAACCCTTCTTTGAGAGGAGACTTGCGTGCAGTAACCCGTTGATGGGTTGCTAGCTGTGATAATGACCAAAGTGGTAAAAAGGAAAAGATTATGCAATTTTTCCGACGATATTTCAGTTTTTAAGGATAACTAAGATCAAGGACAGAAAGTTTTTCGAAAAAGGAAAAGATTATGCAATTTTTTCCGTCGATATTTCCGATTTGACTGTTTGGCACAGAGATAGATTACAGTCTGGAATAACAGGTAGGCTACTGTTTATCCCGGAAAATAAGAGATTAAAAAACCTTAATCCACGCGTACGAAGTCGCGGGTATCAAGTAGTTAAATATATAAATAAATTGTTTAGTTGGCGATCATGATGCATGAGGTATTTTTATTGTGGTCCGGGTGAAAGAGGCTACATTTTATCGATCAAAATATTGATTTTGATCATATTCGTCATATTGATGACGAATTTTACATCCAATTTTCCGTAGATAGGGTTGTTCCGTAGAAAAAAGTTTCTTTTCTTTATAATCGTCAAAAGCAGAAGTGTCTTAATCGTGTCGTTAACGTATGGCCTAGGTCCTAATTTAGTTAAAGTTTCGTGTTCCGTAGAATTGGCACCAATGAATCGTATTCTAAATCAGACGCTCCAAAAAGAGCTATGCGACTAATGAGTGATCGATCCTAGTTGTAATGTATGCGACTCTCCAATCGGTCTATTTCTTGCATTTGCATGTACTGTAGACACACGTCACCGCGTTGGCGCCACTGGCCAATAAATTTAGGACTGTCTCGGGCATTAAATGAATTCCCAGATTGAATTATGAACGCTGGCGCCGAGTTGTACTAGATCATAATCTACCTATGGGGATATCAAGGCGTAAACAGGTCTGCTCATCGTAATGTTTACTGAGGTTACTGCTTGTTTAACACATAGGCAACTAGCTAACTACCTACTATACCGAAGGCGATAATGATAAGACGATTTATTGAACACAGGAACTCAGCTTAGGTGATATTTAACCTCATTTATTGTTTTCTAAACATGGCAGATTATTAGTTATTGCTTCACTATCATAATTTTTGCATAGCTTGTATCGCGGGCCAGCGTGGGGACCGAATCCAGAAATTCCGTAACGAAAATAACCTGACGCGGGACTCCTCTACGGTGAGCCGCTAGATGGCGCATTTTTTATCAACGCCAACTAGCGGCTCACCGCTAGATGGCGTTGATAAAAAATTCTATGCAATAGCTTTACCGCGGCAGTCCCCGAGTGCCACACGTCTTTTATATTTTCTTACCATTATGTTCACCACGTTAACTGAAGCAAAGAATACTGATTGGACTCCCGCTCCGAACAGCCAGGCTGATTTTGTGTGCAAATAATGAACCTGCCGCTCTATCTTTACTGATTTTAATGCATATTATAAACAGAAATGATAATTTAATAATTTAAAACTGCGCTTGCAAAAGACGCCTTTGCATTGATCTGTTAGCAATAAGGATGCCTTTGAAAGACTAACAGAGCAACCTCTACAGTTCTCGCAATTTGCGACGGCTCGTGACTCATGGTTGTGTGTGTGTTTTATCTATATAATTGGAAGCGAGAGCTGACCGCTCTCACCTAGGCTCCTGACAGGCACACACACTTACGCAATGTGCATGTAGACGACGTAACCACAAGTAAATCTCACGCGTCCTCGTGAATTAAAAGAACTATACCCGTAGGGTTAGTATAAGATTTAACTCGATTGGTCGTATTCGTATTCGATGACATTAACGTCAAAGTAAATTGAACCATAACAGCATTTATTTAGCGCTCAATTTCGCGTATGCATTCTTATACGTTTACGTATACGGAACGCTCCAAATTAAAAGTGCTTGCACTAAACAAAAAAATTGATTCCTCCAGGGGTTGCACTGAATTTGTGACTTTAAACCATGGAGGAATCAAATTTTTTGTTTCCATGCTTTAAACATTTAAGGTTCATTTGACTTTGACGTTAATGGCTTCGTATACGAATACGATCAATCGAATTATCGTTTCGAATCTTATACTAACCCCACAGGCAATATTCGGGATCCTACTGAAACTCTCAGAATGTTCTTGCCAAAGCTGTAGTTGGCAGTTAGGATGGCAGCAGTGGAAGCACATCAAGCAAACAATTTATGTGTTTAGTTTTCATCTCTGAGTCGAAATTTTGCACCGCTCTTCCAGACAGAACGTCAACAAAGTCTTTTGATCTCGTTGTCAGTTTACGAGCCATAATTTTATGGTGAACTACATCTCGAGATAATTTTTCGAAATTAGTATGTCTTATTAATAAAAATTGAATTTCTCTTTTGTTATTTGTATCGAACGAAATCTTGCGAGTATGTCATCTTGTTTTGTGATCTTATCCATACAAAATTGAGGAAAAAACACTGAGGTCGGGTTGGATTGCCGACTCGGGCCAAATAGGTATGTACTAGGCCGGAGTTAAGAAGTTGGCGGTGTGTCACCCCCGTGCCTTGGAAGGCACGCAAAACCGTCGGTCCTGCGCCTGATCTCTCTCCGGTCGTGTCGGATTTTCGTCCCATCAGACTATGAGAGTGAGGGAATTGAGAGTGCACCTGTGTTTGCGCGCGCTAATCTTTGCGGAGATTGGGCGCCGTGGCCGTTTTCGTTCGGGAGGACATTATTATTAATTTATTATTGTAAAAGAAATAACTCTTAAATACGAATGCAATACAAAATCCTAATTCTTTCGAGTTTCGACCACAGAATACCTAATAGTACTTAAAGGTACAGTAGATTCACTCCGCAAAATGATTTCAATAAATAGCGACTCTTGCTACCACACAATAAAGTGCAATTCAGGTTGACACAGCGCTACTCACCTACCGTCTTATTCACCTAGACTTTTCTCTTTCTATCACGTAACACGTATCCCTTTGCGCTCTCTGAATTTAGGCTCTTTAGAAGAGGTACGCCATGTACATGTAGCTCCGCAGTTTGCTGCGGAGTGCCTGGTTTCGACGTCGCCGTCTGGGCGCCACGCCGCGGCCGGCCGGTCTTGTTTGTTGTCGTGGCATTTGATCCAGTGAACCCGACTGGAGGGATCAGGGAGGTCTATCGAAGCGGCCCCCACCCGCGGACCACTTGCGATCAATTCATCGCACGACATGTTTTTATGAGCCATTGAATTGCACGGAGAAAGTGTTGATGTACCTTTATATGTACATGTGAAATTGCTAATGCCTGCAGCTTCATATTTATCAAGGCTTAGATGGATTTATTCGACTTACCGTCTAATTTATTAGCCCCGGAGAGTTAACGACTAACTACGAGTACTATCGCGAAATTATGTAAGATAGTGTAGCATAGGATTTATCTATTCCGCATCATCGTATCCCGATCTAACTCTAATTTCTTTTAAATTATATTAATGAAAATTGCAGAATTGGATATTTGAAAATTTTTCTTTATATACATACTTAAAATAAAGCTTTTAAATATTTATAATACAATGTCATTTTTCTTTATTTAATATCTTAAGTCTCGAAAATCGTTAGAAAAAGAGAGAAAGAGAATCTTTACTTGTTACATTTTCTAATTTAATTAATGAATCTACAAGTTGATAACAATACGGGGTGTTAAAAAGTTTGATGTGTCTGTGTGTCCAAAATGGCCGCCACCACAAAATGGCGAATTACATATTTTTTTATTTCACATGTCGGGGGTGTTTTAAATTTTCAATTTACACTTGTTCTTTATTGTTACAGCGCCAGACATCGTCCAAGAAGACAGCCCTACTGTTGTGATTACTACTAATGAAGATGAGGAACTTAGTCTGAGACGTAAGTTAATGATTTGTCGATTTATCTATTATCTTCCATGAACTAGTACCGTGACTAAATTGCAGAGAACGTACCTACGGTCTAAACCAGCGTTGAGATTTGGGAGGCAATATCCTCAGTTATTCTTGAGTAGGGTACGTATTTCGGAGGTGCACTAAGGAAGGATTATTTTGATATTTTATAACTCGCCGACTTCAACTTATGATAGACATTTACTGCTGGACACACTCGTAGTTCTTTTGTAGAAAATTTCAGCGACTAAATTGAAACTCACCCCTGAGAATAAATTGAAAAATCCAAGTCCACGCAAGCGAATTCACAGGTATCACTAATCAGATGATTTTTAATATCTTACTTCCTACTTCCTACTAATATTATAAATGCGACCGTTTGTGATGTTGGATGGATGGATGTATGAATGTTTGTAACCCTTTCACGCAAAAACTACCGGATGGAGTTTGATGAATTTTTACAATGTAACAGCTTATACATTAGAATAGCACGTAAATGCTTTATTTTATCCCGGAAGATACAGAATTCCCGCGGGAATTAAAAACCCTTAATTTGCACGGACAAATTCGCGATTTGTTTTTTGATGACGTGACCTAAGTAAATAATGGAATCTAACTATATCATTACTTTTGGTGATTAGTTTTCCATTTTAAAATCTTATTTTATGTTCACAGACTTTGGAGCTCTGCTAACCGGTCGGTCACCACTATGTATCAGGCGGGATGATATGACCGGAGTGCCCGTGGCTTCGGGCGTCGCTACCGCTCGCTTCACCTTTCGCCGTCGTCACTTATTCTGGTCCGTTTTACTTGGCCCGTCCATGGTGATCCAACCACGCGCCTTGGCCTTCCTGGACAGAGGTGGCCGTATGCTTCTCGAACATCCCCTGAAGAGATCTCCTGGGATTCACGCAACTTACGAGGAAAAGACCGATAAGGTACCATCATTGTCAGTGATTTTCTGGTAGGAGGCTAGTTACCACCCTAGACGTGCCGACAAGCGATTTAGCGTTCCTATACAATAGCGTGTAGAAACCGATTAGGGCTAGAATGCCATCCAAGTTAGCTCACTACCCTCTTAACCAGCATCTGCCCTTACCATCAGGTGAGATCGAAGTAAAAGGCCAACTTGTCATCAAAAAAAAAAAAAAGAAAAGTTGTTTGTTGTTGTTTAATTATCTTAATAAAGCCTAGCTCTTTTCGTTTGCTCAAAGAATTGCCTTGTTTACAGTTGTGCGGCGTCTGGCGTCGAGTTCCCAGAGAGTACAAGCGTTTATTGAGAGAAGGCTCTTTGTATGTGGCGCTGATTTGGGGTGACGAGCGTAACAACTCAATGGACAGTGCTCTCAGTGGTAGAATAAACAGGTAAGATATAAGATGTGAGAAAAGCCGAGACGATAGTGATCTACGAAGCGAAAACTTCATCGCTACTGCGCTTTCCGACTATTTTCTCGTATTTTTCTTAAGTATTTTCTGGATGACGAAATTGAAATCGCGTTGGTACCAGACGATTTTATGTTGATGATATTATTTTCTCAACAAAATTATTTGTTCTCAACTGAAAATGGCGATACTTTACTATTGCTTGTTGCACGGAAATGATTTAATTTATTTAAAAACAACAAAAAATACGTCGTGAATATATGCTCATTTTTGGGGCGATATTTTCGTCAATCGACTTGACTTGACTAAGTATTAATATGTATCATTTAAGTGTTAGAAATAAGCAAGAATTATTAAGAAACACTAGTGTCTCTTACCACAGCCTATAAACCAAAACCACGACTTTCGAAATAGCTTCTTATACGAATTTTATTACCTAGATACCTGAAGTTAACACACGCAGCGTTAATCAAACAGCCAAATTACCTCCTTCATCTTTACTTAATACCTATTATAAATGCGAAAGTGTGTTCGTTGGTTTGTTGCTTTTTCCTTCAATCACGCAGCAACTGAGCAATGGATCGACTTAATTTTTTGTATTGGACTTGGGGAGTGAAAAAATTCAAAACTCAAAATTAATTAATGTAAACTGTGACACTTATATCAAGTCACGATTCTACCACCAGCACTGGTAGCATGGGCAGGAGATAAAAGTTTTATCCCCCGATTTTATCCACTGACAGGGGATAAAATTATCTTTTCCCTATGCTAAAGCATGGCGACAGAGGAGAAGCCGATGTATATTTCTATAAGTATATCCGCTGAGTGTTATTACCACCGCTGTGCCCATGCTCGACGGGTGGATAAAGCTAAGCGAGGGAATAAACGTTTTATTGTTTTCCCGGGGATAAAATTTCTCCCGCCCATGCTACCAGGGCTGGTCGGAAAGTCAATCCCGATTTTATCCTGAAAAAAAAAAACGAGAGTTTTCACACGGGACTTTTAAAAATCTAACTCCACCCGCACGATGTAGCGGGCAAAAGCTAGTATAAACACAAACATAGATTTTATTGATACAGTTGCAATGATCTCTGTTTACGTACAAAGTGGCATACGCGTTTAAAGGCGTTCTAAAGCCCTGTTAAATACGTATCTATGCGCCTCAGGCGCGCCCGTAACAAACCAAGAAAATAATCGTAAAGTATACTTTATATGAGCACTTTCATAAAGCGTAATGTAACTTTATATGCACTAAGGTTTCCGATGCATTACAATCGCATGCATTGCTTCTATATGGCCCATTTGCGTCTTAGGTAGCCTACACACGCTCCGTCAATTGCTTTTATTTACCGCTACTGCCAATCTTCTCGATTAAAGTGTATAAGTAAGATGCTGTTCAGATTATAACGGGTTTTTAATTAAAATTATAAGAAAAATATGCGTAAGAATATTTATTTTAATATTATTTAAAATACGGAGTTAGAGCTACCTACTGACCGTGTAGTTACAATACAAGGTTACCTACTCTTTTTTTTTTAAATAATATTAGCCAACCTGAAGTTGACTAATATCCCCCTATCCCCTCCAAATAAGCGGAAAGCTTGAGTTAGGAGTGGGTACGACAATAGTGCAACGGGTGGGATTCGAACCTGCGACTTTACAGTTTTCAGTCCGCACCTTTAACCGTTGGGCTATTGAGGCTAAATATATGGTTTAACAGAGCAGCTTTAAGTGATCATTAATTAAATCAAGTCAGCTATAGGTACCTAGTTAAGTTATTTAGTTTAGTTTAGTACAAGTTACTTAGATCCTCGTAGCTCGCACTCGACTGAAGAGAAATATGTGTCCAAGCTCAATTCAATTCGTAAATCCTTTTGGTCTACGTGCAATGCCAGACGCATTCATTACTATGCAATAAAGATTGGCCTTGGAATATCACTCCAAGGATGTTACGAGTAGCCTCATTGTTCGTATTAAATTAGCCGTATGATTAATAACGGAAACTCACCCGACTTGGCTTGATGTAAAAATAGGTGAGGTGATGTATGGAACCGATGTGGCGCAGCGTCCGGCGTGGAAATTTTCTTGATTGATTTTATAAGTAGGTTCCATGTGTACCTACCTACCTGCATAGTTCGCTATAGAATATACGTGTATCTACCATAAGTCACGTAAACAACGTCGCGTATTTATACAAACATTGTACTATAAGCGTTGCTACTAAATCTGTGTATTAAGATACTAGAAGCCCGCGCCGACTTCGTCCGGGTTGAAAATTTAAATATATATTTGTTTTTACGGGACTGATCGCACAGAGCTTCTTATAGGAGACGATTGTAAATAAAATCACCGCAGGAACCAGAGGATTCTCCCGCGCCGAAACCCGCCGCCGTGCACCGCCCCCGCGCCGGCCGACACATATTAATTTAATTTTCCGATAACTCCTATGATATTTATTTAAATTGTATAGTGTAAAGGGCAAATATGTTCTAAACTAAATACTTAAGATAATAAAACTATTTATTTAGATAAAGATTGACATCGCATCGGTTAAAGAACCTTCGAAAATAATTCATTATTTTTAATCAAAATTTGAAAGATAGAAATGGTCACTGTAAGTTATTCTTAGAAGATAGACATATGCTATCGCGGACTTTTTTTTAGAACTTTTTAAGAGGAACAATTCACCCATACATCTTTTTCATCCAATAGCAGTATATGACCCAGCGCACGCCTTGAAAACGTTTAAGATTCAAAAAATTTTCCGACTTCCTTAACAAATTTGCACATAATATCTAGCCATAATACTTTATGTGCATAATATATAGCCTATAACCATCTGGAATAATGTACCTTTGAATTGGTAAAAGAATTTTTCATTACTCATACACGGAAAGTAGGTCTGAAGTTGCCTGAGAAGCGGGTTGAAAGTAATACTTTTCAGCCCTAGGGAGAATCGTTTTCAACTGACAGCTGTCAAATAATTAAAAAAAACTAGTTGTCACATTTTTATTGGAATTCAAATGAAACACGACATACCCGAGTGCATCCATAGACAAGAAGAAAGATAGACTTTATTCATAAAGTAAAGACAACTGAAAGTTGTTGATTTATGTAAAATAAAGTTCACTCAATTTTCTTTAGCTAATTTCTATTTTTATTTTGACTTTCCTTATATTCGTAATGAAAAGCACAGTGTTTCCCTCGGGATAAAGACTTATTTAGTCCCTCGAACTATAGGCCCCCTCGCTACGCTCGGGCGCCAAACCCCGTCTCGGGACTAAATAAGTTACTTTCATCCCTAAGGTAACAATGTACTATTTGAAATAGGTGCGGTGGTTCCAAAGTTTGCTCCGGACATACATACAAACTCACAAAATTCGCGCTCCCTCTTTATTATAATAATATAGAAGTATAGATTTTATAAAGATATGCGATATGTATGCCCGGTGTCCATGAATCCTTAATAGCCGAATAATTACAGTAGCGGAACGTTAAACTGAAAGGTAGCCGGTAACCGCTTCAGTCCCCATACAATACCCCCTCGGGTATTGTGATTATTTTTATCAATGCCTATAAAAATGATTCCTACAGTATGACGATTGCAATCGCCTCTGATTGGATACTTACTTGCTGTTGGCTAAAATGCATTGTTGCAGAAAGAACGCGATAAATTGAGGCAGGCAACTCAATTGAGGTTCTAAGCAATGATTGATACAGGTTTTACAGAATTGGCCTACTACAACCATGATTAGGAGGAAATATCATACTTACATTTTAATTCCATCCCTAAAAACAAACATGTGATAATTAAAGTTTTTATGAGGAAGTATTACTACTTTTGTCCCAAGCGTCAGTACCTACCTAATGATTGATTGATATTTTCGTTGTGTATTTGTTTGCGGATTTTTATTGAGAAGCCATGAAAATGACGATGACCTTCCCTGAATAATGGTTCCTTACATCTTTTTTAAAAATGCCAACAGCGTCCAAGTATTTCACATACATAATGCATGTATTCAAATTGCAGGTACCCAGCGCTTTCTACGGAAATGTTTACGTCTCTTCTCGAGCCCGAACGGGCCCCTACCGCGATCACGAAAGGTCCGTGCGACGACTACCGTATGCCAGGCCAAGAAGAAGGTTGGTGGGGAGGTACTGCTGTGGTTACCGGTGCCGCTGGAGCAGCGCCCAGCTTGCACCTCGCGATCATTTATAATGGAGTTTTTACGCCTGCTTCGAGAGAGCAATCTGTTAGAGTTTTGCTGACCCTTCCTGATAGAAATCAGACAATCATTGATGAGGTAAGCTGAACACTATCAGTGAATCAGATATTATGATAAGCGTAACAAAATATTAATGAAAAATTAGTATTTAAAGGTGGATTTTAATCGTAGAATGAGATAAAAAAAAAATAGATTAGATACCTATTATTATTAACAATGAATAGAATTGCACGGTATTCCGCCTTTGACCCAATTAACTTAGATTAGTAGATACTCGTATATATATCAGGATTCAATAAGTTAATCCTAGTTGCGATAAAGCCATTTAATAAAACTTTTAACTAGGAAATACTTCAAGAAGTTCTAACTAAAACCGGATTGTAACCGCAACAGATACCTAAGCAATCATGGTAATCATTCTTATTTTACAGATCCAGAAAATAAACAAACCAGGCTATGAGTTAAATGTGCTAGAAGTGTCAACGCCGGTGTCGGCTGCTGAGTTACGTTCATTGTCTAGAGGTCGATTACTTCTTTCCGTGGAAGCGATGGGAACATTGGAAAGGCGTATTTCTGGAAGCGTCAGGCAGCGGGCTGCGTGCGAAGTTTTCCATGCACCCTTGATGGCTGAAAGGCCGCCTGCGACACTTGCGCCTGAGGGTCTTGCCTTGCTTTATATCGATAAAGATGGATCACTTGTCTATGATATACAGGTAAGTACAATCTGCCCTCCTCAAGCTATAACTTTTTTATCCATCGTTTGGCCAGATACGATTTTTACTTAGAAAAAAATTCTCTATCGATCTACCTAAATCGGTAGTCTCCTTACTGCCGTAGTATTTTATGGAGCAATATGAAAAACGTCGTTTATTAGTTATCAAATGGCGTTAGTTTTTTTTTTTTTTTTTTTTTTTTTTTTTTTTATTCTATGACAAGATAGCCCTTGACTGCGATCTCACCTGATGGTAAGTGACGATGCAGTCTAAGATGGTAGCGGGCTAACTTGGAAGGGGTATAGCAGTGTAAATTCAACCCATACCCCTAATCGGTTTCTACACGCCATCGTGCCGGAACGCTAAATCGCTTGGCGGCACGTTTTTGACGGTAGGGTGGTAACTAGCCACGGCCAAAGCCTCCCACCAGACCAGACCAGAGACAATTTAGAAATAATAAATTACTAAATTGCCCCCGCCGGGAATCAAACCCGAGACCTCCCAGTTATAAGACCACAGCGCTCACCACTGCGCCAGGGAGGTCGTCAAAAATTCTTCTTTATAAATTCCCGCTTTTTGGATCATAGTTTGAAATTTGGTTTTGGTAGTTGACGACACTTTAGGATGACAGCAATGGATGGCAGCATTCAAAGAACAGTTTACTGCCGTTCTAAAGCTAAAGTTAGAATAAGAAGGGTTAGGCCATAGTTCATAAGGATGGCAAATGCAGATTGACAGATTTTACACACATTAGGGACCACTAGGCTAGCTTCACGTTGGGTTCCTTTAGCCATAAAGCAAGTGCGATAAATAAGCAAAAATAATTGCATTCCAAGTTCCAACCTTACCTTCAAACATTATAACCTTATGTTTCTATTTGTACAATTTTTAAGTACTGCGGTAAACATTGCGGTATCGAGGGATATTATGTTCACATTGGATTTGAATTATTGTAACGACTAGACATTGAATATTGTTGTCATAGTTCATTACCCTTCAGTGGTGTAGAATTACGTAGGCACTAAGTATAGAGTTTATAGTATTGTTTAAATGTGCTCCTATCGCTGCTATTTCATTTTAAATAAAAAGGTTTGAACTTTATCCTATACTTGAACCAAAGAAGTACAGGGATTTAGGATACCTTTGATCTTAAACATTCTATTATTAGCTTTCCGAAGGTTAATAATAATTTAGGTACTGGAAACTCATTATATTATAACTTTTTAGATAGAAAATTTGAGCATAACGGATCCAAAGATAACTCTGGTAGAAGAGCAAGGCAAGCGTCATTCGCAAGTGGAAATATTGGATACAAGAATGGGAGTACTGGCGAGACCTAGTGCTCGGATATTCCCTCCACTATATGAAGACCAGCTTGCCGTTCATATTGGATCAGATACAGGTAAGATAATGTGAGGTGCATAAGTAGGTTCGGATAATTTGGTGGGAGAGACACGCTGAGATCTATAAAAAGCAGATTAATATCAGGCCATAGTATTTTATCTCGTTTTGACTTGGTCTTACGTCTGAGCAAAGTCAAAGTACGCTCTAGAGTTCTCACCAATAGAGTTGCTTTGTTATAAGAATACTTGACAGTTGAAGTTCCACACGCTGTAGTCTCTTAAATATCCTAGGTTTTTTTTATTAAAAAGTAGGTACATTCGACTCACGAGATTATAATCTCGGGAGTCTATAGAGAGTGACTCTACAGAGTGATTGCATCATAGTGCTATGAACAACTAAACATGTTTGTAAACTTAAACAAATAACTAACAATTTGCTCATAAAACAAAGGACCTATCTTTCAGTATGTAACAAAATATTATTGGAAAATTTTGTAGTTCTCCTTTTTCTCTACATATATTTTTTTTTCTTCTTTTAAAAACCAGTCTTTCAATATCAGTGTCTCTGTAATGTACATTTTATTTATCTTCAGGGCCCCCTATGTTGAGAGGTCGACTATTGTCTAGGTCCTTGCCAGACGCAGCGAGTTCTGGCCCGGCGCTACTCAGGCGTACTGACGCGCGCATGCCGCCTACAATCAACCCGGTTGCTGGTCTCGCCTGGCTGGCTGTTGATTCTTTATGTGGAATTAATTATGAGGTAGGTAACCTATCGATATAATAAAGTTTTACCATTCTTAATACAAACTGATGCCTGCGACTTTGTTCGTAGATTGAGATTTTTTAATCCATTTTTTTTTTTGCTTTTACAAAATATGTTATTCTTACGTGTCGCTCATTTGCGACAAGAGTGACATAATTCAAAATCGACGATGAGAGAATTCTCTCGTTAGAGAGTAATGTTTTGTGGATGCTGCGGTCTCGAAACAACACAGCGGCCAACAAAACGACAGAGCATTAAGGTGGTTTGATCCGGTCAGCTAAGCACATCAGCGCCAATAGATGGCGTAGATTTTGTAATTAGACTTATTTTATTTTTTTTATGAATGAAAATGTGAATATTTTTTTATAATAATATGGTTCCCGGTTGTAGCGGTATATTTGTAATATATCCAACTACGTTTCAGATGTATTTTAATTTTCAAAATACTTTCATTTAGCAGCAGTCTGCTGCTACCACCGCGTGATTATCAGTACAAATGACACAACAAAGTACAATGATACAACCATATTATTATAAAAAAATATTCACATTTTCATTCATAAAAAAAAATTAAAATAAGTCTAATTACAAAATCTACGCCGTCTATTGGCGCTGATGTGCTTAGCTGACCGGATCAAACCACCTTAAGTCACAATCTCTCTCGCTCTTATTTTATTGTGTTTAGCGTAATGTTGTTTTTATAGCAAAAAGTATAAATTTTCGACACTAAAATTGGTGAATTTTGAGTTATGCCACCCTTGTCGCAAATGAGCGATGTTACCTTTTCGATTGAACATTTGGGCATCAGTCAAACAGTCAATTGTGTTTTTTCCTCTTATAGGTGGTTGTGAATGGATATTCCGGTGCCTGGTCATCCTGGCTGGAAAGTCACCCTCCCGGCAGCAGTGGTCCGAGGATGCTGGCCGGGTTGGAGGGTTCGGTCTTGGAGCCTTCTTCGGCTGAGTTAGCGGCCCTGAATGCAGGCTCCGCGTACCTCAACGTCCGGTCTGCTGATAATGACACGGCATTCTTGCGCACGCGGTTGCATCAGGTATGATTTTTGATTTCAGTTATAATAAATCGAGCCATGACCGCCAACTTATCGTAAGCGACATTTTTACCTAAATTGCGTTTTTTATTATAAACGATATTTTAAACTATAAAAATAATAAAATGGCTCAATTGTTTTTCATGCGGCCAAGGTTTTGGAAATGAGGTAAGTAAGTAAAGTTATTGGAACACGAAAAAATTTATGATTGTTTCTGAAAAATTAAAACAGACCAAAGTCATTGCCTTTGCCCTCTTTCATTCATAGCATATCAATAATTAAAAGTCGACGGCAATGAGGTAGAGCTCGCGGCGGCGTAAATTCCTAAAATACGTGTATTCTAGATCACTAACTATAAAGTTTAAACTCTACATTTTCAGATAAGCGTACCAACGTCGTGTCTACCAGCAGGTTCCTACTCGAACGACGTCGGTTCGAACTATGTGCCTACACACATGAATTCACCGCCACCGGATAATTCGCTTTCCAACACTGCATCATGCTATTACGCTGGAAAATATTATGAAGACGGCACGCAATGGATGTCTGCTGAGGTGAGACATATCGGATGCATTTGGCCATATGCTTGGGAGATTGGCGCGTCGATTCTCTAAAAATAATTGGCCTCTAATTGGCTGAATTTATGGCGTTCTTGCTACATCAATGCATTTTCATCTGTCACCTAAGTATTAGGCTTGACTTGGGGAAAGGGTCATTTTCCTCTTAGCGTTTGTCCTGACTTACGCCAGGGTCCATTTTCTTTGTCTTTGCTCTTCCAGTTTGCGCAGTCTATAGTATCCTCCCTTCCAACCTCCTCAGATGGTAGGCAGGGTCATCTGTTTGAGTAATGTCAATCCACTGTTGACCATGAACGGGCAAGTCAAAGCACTTGTGAACCTCACAGTTTGGGGACGACTCTTGCATTTTTTCGGGGAAAAGATGATAGCAATCGTGTTGACTAAAATCTCCTTAAAAAAAATTTAGCATATTTTTCTAGAGCTGGCATTATTAGTTAAGTGGCAATTCCACAACCTCTGAGTAATCTAGGAATTTTGGTTTTGGCAGATTTTCGATACAGAAACTGTCAGCACGTCCAATTTATTCCTCGGTTAAACGTTACTCGGCAAAGGATGAGATTAGCAGTTAGCACTAAATGTATAAGTTATTTTTCTTTTACAGTCCTGTCATATGTGCGGATGTGTCCACGGCATTTTGCGCTGTGACCAAGTGAGATGTCCACCTGTTAACTGTGCTGTGCCCACACTGCAGCCGCCCGGACAATGCTGCCCTGTTTGTACTAGTAAGTTCTTTTTATTGCTACTTTATCTTTTATGTAACTACCGAGTGCATCCGTTTATGCGGGTCCCGCTTCTTGGTTTTTTTTTTTTTATTTTTATTCGATGACAAGGTAGCCCTTGACTGCGATCTCACCTGATGGTAAGTGACGATGCAGTCTAAGATGGTAGCGGGCTAACTTGGAAGGGATATAGCAGTGTAAACTCAACCCATACCCCTAATCGGTTTCTACACGCCACCGTGCCGGAACGCTAAATCGCTTGGCGGCACGTCTTTGACGGCAGGGTGGTAACTAGTCACGGCCAAAGCCTCCCACCAGACCAGACCAGAGACAATTTAGCAATTATAAATTCCTTAATTGCCCCCGCCGGGAATCGAACAGGAGACCTCCCAGTTATAAGAACACTGCGCTCACCACTGCGCCAGGGAGGTCGTCAAAATTGGTTGGTAAAAAGTCTATGGTGCATCTGCCAGACTTTAGGCATTCGACCTATTCTTAGCACATTATTCTTATTTTGGTTTCTAAACTCCTTATCACAGCTGATAATAGTGCTATCATTTTCATAATTTTAAATATTCATGGAATAGAACACCACCAGGTACTTTTAGACCTGCCAATTTAGTTTAGCTACTGTCGCACACATGCTTATCGATTATTTATCGATCAGTTGGATCTCCTTCTGCCTTCATTATCCGGGAGACCAAACTCACTCCTCTCACTCCTTTTCTGACTCATTCCATTTTTAATGATATAAATAGTTGAGTTAGGTACAAACGTACTTATTTCAATTACAGATTCAACCACAGCAGTCTGGGATGAGTCGCACGGCTGCCATCTTGCCGGCCAATACCACGCGCCCGGGTCTTCCTGGCATCCATACCTAGTGCCGGGCGGGTACGACACGTGCGCGATATGCACGTGCGAGTTCTCCACGCGCCAGGTGCGATGCCCACGGGTGAGGTGCCCACCGCTGAGATGTGCCGAGAAAGACGCTTACAGACCAGACAAGAAGGCTTGCTGCAGAGTCTGTCCAGAGGTAAACAAGGTGATTTAAAGTCACAGATTTATGTTTTGATAGTTAAGACCACACCTGTCCAAGGCGACGGCTAGTAACGATCTGGATGACAGCTAAAGGCCAAGCCCTACATTGAAAAGAGCAGATTTGTGAACCCGGCAAGCCTAGAGTTTTACTTCCCAACTAGCAGACGCCCGCGACTTCGTCCGCTTCTTCAATGTACAGTCGATAGTTCCTAAGTCCCCACAGTTTAGATGGGCAGAACCCCTGCTGCAGCATTGAGGAGTTGAAATCCATTCATAATCGATAGTTGGTGTTATTCCCGATAACAACAGCTATCTAGGTTTAGGAGTAGGTTTCTCTTTGCGAAGATTCAATAATCAGATCAAAATGTAACTTTTTCGTATTTTCTGTTTAGGTGAAAACAAAAAAGACAGAAGAAGAGACACTAAAAGACCAAGGCGCGCCGCGCACGCCTGAAGAGATACTCGCCGAAGGAGGCTGCAAGTTCCCGGATGGCCCTCTGCCGAACGGCAAGGAAGTACACCCGTCAATACACTCGCACGGGGAACAGAGATGCGTCACGTGCAGGTGCAAGGTATGCTATGTCAAGTTACTATGTAGAAACTTACTTTTTAACACCATTTCGAACTATCGATTATATCTTTGACTATTAATAAAAGGTTAAAATAGTAAGTCAGCTCAGTCAGCTCAATAAGGAATAGGTATTGCTTACCACGTTCCGTTATCCGTAACGAGCTACTGATACTTGCGATTGATACTTTTAAGTTTTTGAAGTCATTTTCTACATGGCCGAAATATTCCGCTAAGAAACCGCTTAAACTTTAAAATGACATGTCTGTTGTTATGTACGGACATCGGAAATTGAAGCGAAACTGACTGAGGTTCTAACACAGAGATTTAACTATGAGTCCATTTCCTTCTCGGCATGCCAAACACTGTCAGCGAGAAGAAGAAATATTTCGTGGTGGAGATCTCTTACAAGATTATTTTTTTTTCACATGTAGTTTCTTGTTGTATTCCAGGACGGCGAAGTGACGTGCATCCGCAAGCGCTGCGGACGCGCGGCGTGCGCGCGGCGACGGCGCGGCGACGCGTGCTGCGCGTGCACGCGCCACCGCCGCCAGCGCGCGCCGCGCCTCGACGCGCCGAGCTGAGCGCCGCGCGCGCCGCGACACGCGCCCCGCGCGCCGGCCGCTGTCGCCCGACACAGTATTACTGCGCCGGAACCCCCGTCTATGTCCCAGACTGCTCCTAGGCTAAGTGAGTGAACGCTTCGCTCTATAGACTGATATATTTTTATGTTCTCTTGCGATTCGAATGTGTCTACTTTAGTCGGTGGTGCGGCGGTCGGCCGAGCGACGGCCCGGAGCGGAGCGCCTCGTTGTATATGGCGTTTGAATATTCAATTCCCACCGGTATTTTAATTGGTATTATGTCCAGAAATTTGTAGGCGCACGGAGTACTCGGTAGTCGGCAGGCGCCGCGCGTCGCCGAGGGAGCGCGTCGGTCGCCCGGCTCGACCGCACGGAGAGACAGAGATGTGAGCGCGGTCGATGATGTTAAAGATGTGCCATATTTTCTTAATGTAAATAATAAATTATTAAACTTTATTTTACCTATGTGCATATTTATTTACAACTCTAATGTATAATTACACGGTATCGTAGCGATCGTACTTTGTCACGTCGAAACCATCACAACTACATTGTCGTCGTATTCGATCATCTCTATTTGTGCATTTGCTTGTAGTTTGTATATCTTTACATAATACCACATTTGTAAATGTTACATATTCGGTAGTTCTTACCGTATTTAATGAGCCTGTGTTAACTTTAATATTATATGTAAGTAAACCTAAACTTAAGTAGATATCCATAACTTAAGCAAATCTTTAGTTCGATAATATAATCTTGCGAGAATCGGCCATAGCAGATTTTGTAAATACATACCTACCTTATTCGTACGTTGTTCTACTTATATAATTCTATACTATAATGATACATTATGTTACGTTTAGTGAGCTGTTACAGACCGTTAGCATGGTTACACACCGTTAAAAAGCAATTAATTAGATATACCTAGTTTACGTAATCTTGACTAGTTTTGTTTAATTATTAGGTAAACAGTTTTATAGTTACGTAATTAAGGAAGCTAGTCCAAATGTGTTGATGTGATGGGTATAAATGCCATGTAGCTAGAAATATGTCTGCTTTGATTGATATTGATATATATATTATACTCTTTTTAACCGACTTCAAAAAAGAAAGAGGTTCTCAATCGTCGGAATCTTTTTTTTTATGTATATTCCCCGATTACTCGAAGATGCCTGGACCGATTTGGAAAATTATTTTTTTGTTTGAAAGGGTATACTTCCCAAGTGGTCCCATTGTCATTAGGTCAGGATCTGACGATGGGATCCTGGAGAAATCGAGGGAATTTTATAGGCACAATTGATATACTTTGTAGTGGCGTTTGAAGTCGGTTTTGTAAAAATAATTTTTTACGTTTAAATTATATTGTAAACATCTAAAAGTATTTCGCTTTTACGGCACAAAATTCGGGGTTAACATTTGTGAAACATTGCCAAAAATTGAAAACTTTTGTAAAGGATTTTTGCGTTTGTTGTGGGATCTAGTCCATCAAAATTTGTGAATGTATTATATTGTTATACTCACGTTATTGGCTATCTATATTTTATGTTTTGACGTAATTAGAATATGATTCATTAAGAGCACGATTTATTTTGGTTTTAGTACATATAATCTAACAGTAGGACGTAATCACCTATGGCTTGCGAATAACAAAACTAATAGCCATAAAGGGTACTATAAACTTGCTTGTGTTGCATTGTTTTTATTTGATAAATATTATATTTTTAGTAGCTCACTCATATTATACTCTCCCTCATTATACAAAGGGATCGACTGTTTTTTCTTTTTGGTTTAAAATTTTACATATTACATTTTATCAAATATTTCGGCGTCCAAACTTGTAATATAAATTGCTTTGACTGGTGTAACCGGTCAAAATATCTGTACAACGTCATACAATTTTAGTATGCATTAAATTACCCGTGAATTCTGTTTATTTTTTATTTTTACTTGCCTATACCTACCCTTATCAACTTAACCTACTATCAGCTATTGTAAGTAAATTACACTACAGGATAAAATTTTCAGGACTTGTTAGTATCAATACCTACTGAACCTCAGATGCATAGTTTTATTTTAACTTTTTACCTTGTACTGCAACTTGAGTAGTGCTACTTGCAAAGTAGCTGCTACTGATTGTTAATTAGTGCCCATCTAAGCGAGCATCATTAACAACGCCAATTATCTCAATTCAATGTGAACGAATACGAAACGAATACGAAATCCATAAAACTATCTATAATACGCTATGTATTATAGATAGTTTTATGGATTAAACTAGGTTTTTGCTTTCGTTTACCAGCAGGCATGAGTAGGTTGGAGCCTAGGCAGATTTTAGGGGCGGCAAATTCGGGACCAAAAGACATAAAGGTAACCGGTAAGGCCCGGGAACGTGTGATATGACCGACATCCATAACGTATAACCAAACTTGGATATATTATGTAGTTAGCAGTTCGTATGGCTTTATGTACACAAACAACAAATTCTTCGGGTGCGAAGTTTTCTTGCATAAAACTGGTGAAAAATTATCCTTGTCGGTAGTAGGGGCGGCAAAATTATAAATATGTCGTGATAGCAGGACAAACCAACAAACACTTTAACACTTTTAATATGAAGTGAGGATTAATAGAGATTTATAAAATAAATGTAGTAGGTAAGGATTGATCGAAATATTCACAATAATATAATTATTTATTAATCATTAATTATTTATTAAACAACAAAAAGATTTAAGTAGGTTGTGCATATTATTTTGTTTCACAGTGACGATTTAGTGAGTGCCCTCAGAGTGCCAGTCATCCCATCAACTAGAGCGTCCGCAACTTCCATAGTCGCGTTTACTCCCATTATACCGATTCGCAGAGTTTTGCCTGCTGTAGGTCCGAGGCCGCCGAATATCAGAATATTGTAACTGAAAACAAAAATAACAGTAAGTAAATAAATCGAAAAGTTAGAGGCCGGGATCGAACACTGTATTATTTTTAAACTTAAATAACAATAGGTAGGTACCCCTAATAATGAACTTACACTGCCATACCCCTTCCAAGTTAGCCTGCTTCCATCTTAGACTGCATTGTTACTCGCCATCAGGTGAGATCGCAGTCAAGGACTATCTTGTCATCCAATAAAAAAATAACCTACTTAATAACCAAGTAACACGTACTCACTTTTCTCTAATATATTTAACGAATTTCATGTAATCATAACCGTCAGGCAACACAACAGTGGTGACCGTCGTCAAGCGGTCTTCAGACTTAGGGACCAAGAATTTAAAGCCGTTTAGCTGCAGGCGCCGGTGGAAATGGGCTGTGACATCAGCGTGGGTCTTCCAGAATAGAGGAAGGGTTCTTTTGCATATCTCCATTAAACACTCTCGCAGCGCCCATAACAAAGGAGCAGACAGTGTGTGATGATACCTGTGAAAAAATACGATTTGAAAATACATATATGAAACTAGATGATGCCCGCGACTACGTCCGCGTGGAATACGGTTTTTTGATTCCCGCGGGAACTCTTTAATTTTCCGGGATAAAAATATGGTAATCTAGGGTATATAATCTATCTCCATTCGAAATTTCAGCCAATGCCGTCCATGTTTTGCTTGAAAGAGTAACAAACATACACAGACACACGCACGCACGCACACACACACACACGCGCGCGCACTCTCTCTCTCTCTCTCACACACACACACACACACAAACTTTCGGCTTTATAATATTAGTGTGATGATTTCTTCTTTATCAACCGAAAGATGTCCAATAGGTACCTACTATACTCGGACTTATAATTCGATTCCACATTTGACATTAGCTACTGTCATTTTGTAAAATAATGATACCACATATAATAGTGTAGTGATGAACACAAAAATCGATAAACAATCGCGATTTATGTTTATGTAATCATAATATTGGTGTGCCAATTAAAGACTAAATTATTGATTTTTATTTAAATAAATACATAATTATTCATAATAATTATTTATTAATTAGTAACCGCTGCTTTATTTTATAAAAAGTTAATATTTTTGTTTTTTATATTAAAAACAAAACTTATAATAAAAGAGCCTATATATCCCATGTTGTCAAAGAAGAGGAAAAAATGAGTAGGCTAGATATGTTAATTGACAATATCACAGACACATTTATAATAAATGTTACAGAAAGTGACAGCGATAGCGATGACGGCGACGATTTATAAAATAAAATATTACCATAATACATCTATTTGTTTTATTTCTCATGTTCCTTCATTTTTACATTTATTTATTTATTTCACACACAATTATTAAAGAAAACTCTCATATCCTTAATAAAATTAATCGTCATAACTAAATTATCCGATCAGAAATATTTAATTTCCTGATATAGTACTTAGTTTCTATTAAAGTAGTAGTTGTTTAGATATACTACTATAAACGAGAGAAATCGATCCGGAAATATTCCATTTCCGTATCGAATAATTTCGCAACGTCACTATTTAGTACTTGTCATTACGTTGCAACACTGAAATTGTCAAATCTGGAATCGAATTAAAAGTCCGACTATAGACGTCTTGACGTTTTTGACTTGCGCGGTTCTTGCTATAGTGTGACGATGGTAATCGCCTTTGATTGGCCGGCACTCTCTCGCTTTTTACCAAATATAACATTGTTGCAGGAGGAACGCCATATAAAAGCCAATCCCAACAATTATTTGGACTGTAGGAACGATGTAGCTTTTCCGCAATCGACCAGTACATACTTAGTCTGGCGGGAGGCTTTGGCCGTGGCTAGTTACCACCCTACCGTCAAAGCTGTGCCGCCAAGCGATTTAGCTTTCCGGCACGATGGCGTGTAGAAACCGATTAGAGGTATGAATATACTGCCTTACCTCTTTCAAGTTAGCCCGCTACCAACTTAGACTGCATCATAACTTACCATCAGGTGAGATCGCAGTCAATGACTATCTTGTCATGGAATAAAAAATAGAAAAAACTTACTGATAAGCGTCTATAAATGTCTGATTTCTACTTGAACTCAGCCTAAGAAATACTAACGCTCGTGTGTTTCCGTAGCAGTTCCACTGCTGCGCCAACAGCTCGATGTCAAAGTAAAATGGCGGCTGATGCTTCCGGGTCTTTATTTTCTGCCTAAGTGTAAAAAAAACATAAACAAATAGGTACCTAACATATAGGTATAGTACGTTTATCTCACGAAGTTATGGGCGCTTTACTTGTGGTTATGTCGTGTACATGCACATTGCGTAAGTGTGCGTGCCTGTCAGGAGTAGGTAGGAGTAGGAGATCGCAGTCAAGGTCTATCTTGTCATCGAATAAAAAAAAATATTTTGTGTTGGATCCATGTTTGAGCACTACAATCCTGACTATAATCACTAAACAGTATAGTTTTTTGCAACACATTTTACTTTATAACTTTTGTCTGCCGCTTCTTTCAACAATATGTATTCCTTTTAACATGTAGGTACTAATCTTTATGGCCCCCTCATCCTACTAATCCTACTATCCTACTTCCTACTAATATTATAAATGTGAAAGTGTGGATGTTTGGATGTTTAGATGTTTGGATGTTTGGCTGTTTGTTACTCAATCACGCAAAAACTGCTGAACGGATTTGGATAAAATTTGGCATGCATATAGCCTTTGACATGAAAAAGAACATAGGCTACCTTTTATCCCGATTCCTTAAGTAGTTCCCGAGGGAAAATTGAAAATTGTTTACGAGCTAAGCCGCAGGCAGACAGCTTTGAAATTTGGTATGCATGTAGCCTTTGACATGGAAAAGAACATAAGCTACCTTTTATCCCGATTCATCAAGTAGTTCCCGAGGGAAAATTGAAAATTGTTTAAGAGCTAAGCCGCGGGCAGACAGCTTTGAAATTTTGTATGCATGTCACCTATGTTATGGAAAAGGACATGTACTTTCTATACCGATCTCAAATAGTTCCCGTGGTAAGATTAAAAATTGTTAACGAGCGAAGCTTTAGACCCAATTCTGAAGTCCACGCAGACAAAGTCGCGGACAGAAGCTACTACTACTACTAATTTTAATCCCGATCTCTCAAATTTTTTCCGTGGGAAAAGCATAAATAATTGCTGCACACCAATAATTTGTTAATAATAATCCTAATTCCTAATTCCTATTCCTAATCCTAATCCTAATCCTAATCCTAATCCTAATCCTAATCCTAATCCTAATAATATTATAAATGTGAAAGTGTGGATGTTTGTTAGTCAATCACGTCGCAACGACTGAACCGATTTGGCTGAAATTTGGCACAGAGATAGATTGTAGTCTGGAATAGGACATAGGCTACTTTTTATCCCGGAAAATGAAAGAGTTCCCGCGGGAATAAAAAACCCTCAATCCACGCGAACGAAGTCGCGGGCATCAGCTAGTAAAATATATATAACGAACGTATTGAATAACTACGCTGAAAGGGACAAAGTAATAAAGTGTGTGTCTCGCCCCTCGCCTGTATTCTTTTATTTTTATTTAGTCTGTGGATTTAGTTGTATCTCTTTTACCTACATGCTTTTACTCTTTTTTATGAGTCTCTACCATTCTACCCTTTTGAGATGTTTGTGCACAAACATATATACCTACTCTTATATGTTTGTGTGTTTGTGCTTTTGAGTATATTCTACCTTGCCGATGCGGCGTAGCAAAGCCAGTACTACCTACTTCCATGAGCGAAGAGATGCGGCTAACATTGTCATATTATTTTGACAGTGACAGTGTACTCTGTGGTGACAGTTTATAATCAGTTAATCACAGTTTTATTTACTAACACAAAAACCAACAATAAAGAGTTGTGCTTGTTTTATTTTATTAATTGTTAGGTTTTAATAATTATTTTTGATTATAATAAGTAATAAACGCTCTAAATATTCTGGCAGTCGCGAATTTTGATTAATACCCGGTCAGTTTGTGGTTTTGGAACTGGTTACAATGTTGCGATGCATTAACTGTGGATTAAGCGTAGAGAAGGGTAAAAAGTATGCAACTGACGAATTAGATTTACCCTTACAAAATATTCTGGCCCAATGGCTGTCATTGTCGAAAGTAAGTACGCACAGTACAGAATATAACACGCCTACGACCTAACCTTAATTAATATGAACAAGCAAAACAAGTTAGTGATCGAGTGATTGTATTTCAGTAACTTTTGAAAACATCAAGTAGAATTCTTGGACCTGCTGATTTCCTCACGATGTTTTCCTTCACTATGAAAACAAGTGAAAAATTGCTTAGAATGCAGACAACTCAGCAGTTAGTAGTGTATGTCTGGAATTTGTACCCTGCGCCCCCTGCCTAATGGAGGTTGAGTCTTAACCATTAGGCTATCTCAGCTCTTTATCCCATTATTCGGGTTCGATTTCCAGCAGGGGCAATTTGGGAATTTATAATTTCTGAATTGTCTCTAGTCTGGTCTGGTGGAAGGCTTTGGCTAGTTACCACTCTACCGTCCAAAATGTGCCGCCAAATGATTTAGTATTTGGGCACGCTGGTGTGTAGAAACCGAATAGAGGTATGGGTTGAATGTACACTGCCATACCTCTTCCAAGTTAGCTCGCTACTATCTTAGACTGCATCATCACTTACCTGATGGTGAGATTCTGCAATCTCACCTGATGGTAAGGACAGAGGACTAACTTGTCATTGAATAAAAAAATAAAATATGTATAGTTAGGCTAAGCATATTACTCTGTGTTGTATACAGGCTGTCCCACGGCTATGCCACATGGAGGGGAAGTACCTTAAATATTGTAGATGGAACATTTTACTGAAAGAAGACTTCATTTTAATTTAAAAAACAATTTAAACTGCATTCATAGATTTTTAAATAATTGCCTGGTTGAACCGGGACTCGAACCCGCTGTACGGGAAAAAAAATTAACCTGTATCTTTATCATACCGATCGGAAGGCTTCATCATAAGGATTATTTTTTGTTAATTAACATAGCATGAGAAATAAAATGAAGACCATGAATTTTAGCCTTTGATGTAAAATTTTGTTCAGAAAAATGAAAAGCTGACATTGGCATATCGACATACAACTGACATGAACTATTACTAATGAGTACCCACTTGAGAAGTACGCATCATTTCCCGATCCTTACTATCCTTACTAATCCTTACTTATATTACCTATAAATGCGAAAGTGTGTTTGTTTGTTGATTTATTGGTTTGTCCTTCAATCCCGCTGCAACAGAGCTACGAATTGCAGCGGGATTGAAGGACAAACCAATAAATCAATAAACAAACACACTTTCGCATTTATAGGTAATATAAGTAAGGATTAGTAAGGATAGTAAGGATCGGGAAATGATGCGTACTTCTCATGTCAGTTGTACGTCGATACGCCAATGTCAGCTTTTCATTTTTCTGAACAAAATTTTACATCAAAGGCTAAAATTCATGGTCTTCTTTTTATTTCTCATGCTATGTTATTTAACAAAAAATAATCCTTATGATGAAGCCTTCCAATCGGTATGATAAAGATACAGGTTAATTTTTTTTCTCGTATAGCCCGTTCGAGTCCCGGTTCAACCAGGCAATTATTTAAAAATCTATGAATGCAGTTTAAATTGTTTTTTAAATTAAAATGAAGTCTTCTTTCAGTAAAATGTTCCATCTACAATATTTAAGGTACTTCCCCTCCATGTGGCATAGCCGTGGGACGCCCTGTATATGCATAAGTAAGTATACCATAATATAAATAATGGGCTCATATTTCCAAAATTACATTTTATGTTTTCAGCTTCCAGATGATAATTTCTTATGTATAGCCTGTTTTGGTTTACTCAATAATGATATTGGTGAAGAAAACTCAACTAGAAAGCTTGGCCATGTGAGTGTTTGCATTGGATGTGGTTGTTCTACTTTAAGAACACCAAGATGTCGTACTGTTGAAGAGAATAGTCCATTTTTGGACATTTTTGTCCCAGCCCCTTACGTCATGAAGGTATTTATAAACTAATTCTGTACAAACTTACTAAACCTACTTCTTACTTCTACTAAGTGTAAATTTAAAATTTAAAACACCTCCAACATGTAAATATATGGTGATATACCTGATATCCTGTTACCCAGTTTACTGCATATAATCAGATTCTCCTATATTCTTAATCATCTCTATCTTGATCTATCTAACACCTACTCATTGAGACCATTGTAATGAGCCAAACATACTATATCTGCTGTAAGTTGCTGATGAGTTACCTAAACTCAATGGGGTCATGTTTTATTACAGAGTTTCCGTTGCCACCATCCAACTCCATTTCAAGCTCAAACATAAACTTAACAAAATGCTTCAGGGTAATTCTGGTGGCAATAGTGCAAACTTCATGTCTTTTGTGATTCTTTACACACTTACCGTATCAGCTGCAGATTACGGGGTGACTAATTTAAATTATTGGCTGGTGAACTGACCATAAATTAATGTTGAGACAAACTTTAATCTAATTATTTTTAGATTAATAATATTAATTTACATTATTTTATTTGATTAACTCCTAAAGTTTTAGTTTGAATTAAATTTATCTAAACATTTCAAGAAAAGAAGAAAATGAATTAAGGAATGAATTGCAAATAAATGAAGATCATTAGCATTAGCGGTAGAGTTGTATAGTCATATATGGTGATTAACTGATCAGATAATCATCATGGCGGTTTGTTCTTTGGCAAGCTTTTGGTGCTGTGTGCAGCAGTTTTATCATGGTTTTGTTGGATTTAAGATTCATTTAGTAGGATTAGTGATATATTGTGATGATGCTAACACTAGTGTACACCTACTCTTTTATTATAGTTCGATGATTACTGGATGTTATGTTACTGTGAAATCCCTATAGTGTTTCGTCGCCTTGTAAGGTCTTAAGGTTAACATTTGTTAGGGTCTTCTACCTTGGTTGGTAACGGATGGCAATGAGGGTAGGTGGAGGCTGTGGCTAGGTTAAGTTAGCCAGTGTTGTCTAGGACATGGAAATATTGGGTTCCATGTTTGTTACATAATGACGAATAATGGTTACAATGTTACTGGGAATAATGTTCCATTCTAATGTCTAAGATAGTTTGTGATTCCTTTTATTAGATGCTCGGCAAGGTGTGCCTTCACTCTTATGAGATAATCACGGAGAATAATGGTCAGTTATGGTCGTACGGTTGTTAGTTTAGTTTCTTTCTTCAGTTTTGCTTCTGATCTTCAGCCCTATGTGCCTTCAAATACTTTTTTATATTATGACTAGCTGCGCACCGCGGTATTACCCGCGGTGAATAAGATTGTGATAATAATAAGGTTGAATGAATTTTGTCTCGGATTATGTAGAGGCTGAAATCTTTTTATTAACCGACTTCGCCTTTATAATATTAGTAGGATGGCATGAAGAAGTAACGCGTGAATTTCGGTTTTTCTAAATCCCGCGGGAACTATAACACGCACACACACACGCACGCGCACGCACACGCACACGCACACGCACACCCACACCCCCACACACACACACACACACACACACACACACACACACCCACACACACACACACACCCACACACACACACCCACACACACACACACACACACACCCACCCATCCACACGCACGCACGCACGCACGCACGCACGCACGCACGCACGTAGGATTTTAACCTGAGACAACGAGTTGCCCAATTTAAAGTAAAAAATTAATCTCACTGTTAAATTGTGGTGGTATGTTTCTTTTCAGAGTAAAACTTATCATTTGTGTAATGCTTGTTGGACAAGAGGTCGCAGAAAACTGGGCAAACAAGTTAAACAGGAAATAGAATCACCAGTTCATGTTGAGCCACTTCTACTGGTCCAAAGAGTGAAACAAGAAATAGATTCAGAAGACCTTGCTGAGCAAATTTGTAAACAAATAGAGAGCAGAGATTCTATGGGTGAAGAACTGCTTACAACAAGGGATGACATGGACCAATCTTGCTCAGACCCTTTAACTCAAAAAACAGACAGCAGTGTTAGGCAAAACAACGCTCCTACTCCTAGTGAATTTATTGTTTTGCGTACATACAAACGTGCTGCAAGTACTTCAAGGAAATGCATGTTTGATAATAAAAGCTGCAATAAGACACGAAAGTTGGTACCCAAATTCATGAAGATAGTGTGTTTGAAGAAATATAACTTTTATATACCAAAAGGAGCACGTGTGTGTGAGAAGCATATTCTTAGTAATGATTGGAAGTTACTTCCGACTTTGTCTAAACCCATTTCTACGTTTGATGTAGATCAACTTGAAGATTTGATACATCTTGTGAAATCAGATATAAAATTAGATTTTGAACATGTCCATGCGATGCCAGATCATATTTGCGAATACTGGACTGGTTTGAATGTTACGCAATTTACTGCATTATATAATGAACATAAGCATATATTAGATAAATATGGAAAGAGACCAAAAACCTCATTGGCGGCATATTTGACGAGAATTCGAACTGGTGACTCCCATGCACGGCTAGGGAAACTTTTTCAAATGACAAGGAGTACTGTGGAGAGGCGAATGAGATATGTGGACGATTTTATTAGGAAACATAATGTTAAACTTAATATACCACAACGGCATAGTAGCACTAAACCAAACCAATCTAAATTGGTACCAAGAATTGTAGTAAAACAACAGACTTGTCCGCTTTCATAAAATAAGATTTTCTTTACCTTCAGCCGTATCTTCAAAAAGACTGATAACTATATTTTGCACGCCTAAATTGAGGCGTGTTTGGAAGCATAAGTGGAATAGTTCTAAAGTTGTCTACTTATGCTTGTTATTACCCATTCATAAGCATATTTTCATTTCATTTTCTTATTCGACACACAACATCCATTAATGTCGTACAAAGTAAGGTTCAGGCTCAAAGAGTACAAAAAAAGCATTACATTATATAAGTTAAAAAAAAAAAAACTCACTCTGCCCTTTCGCTGAATGCAATCGGGGATATACCAGCGGGTCCGCTTAGAGCTTTTTGTGTCGATGCGTACACAGCGTCTACTCCCCATTCGTCCATTAAAAACGGCACTGCGCCTATTGAAACTACTACGTCCACTATTAGCAGTGCTCCGTACCTGAGAAAAACAACAAAATCTTCACTGTACTACACGTATACGTAGTACACGCAGTACGTACGTATACGTGTATACGTAGTTACTTACTAGCGAGACCTTGATACGATCTGTGTAAAACCCACATTGGATGTAGAATAACTAGCTAAGGTTACCTACCTACTAATGGTAGGCAATATTAAAAACTATCGAGTGCGAGTAATCCTTACCTTGGATGTAGACTTAAAAAAAATTTGGTTACCTACATTATTCCATCATGCATTCATCCATCATTCCATTTATTTGGTTATATTATAATTAAAAAGTTTTTGGATAGGTAACAGGTTCAATTTTTTTAAAGAAATAATAAGCGTCTTAATAGTTTGTAAGTTACGTGCTAGGTGACTCCTGTCGACACGGGCCTATTGCCTGTTTAAGTTAATTCCTAGTTTTACTAAGTAGAAGAAATGCTTTCATTTTTAATTGACTCTCCGCAACAAAGAAACAAAAGACGCCAAACAAACAATACTGAAACTTGTCACGCCAGCGTTCGTGACTCCACTAGCTTTAAATCATATTGCTCTTGACACTTTTTTTACTAACAAAAGCTCTTGTCACTTTCGGGAAGCTAAACTTTAACATTTTTAGTTCTTTTATTATTCTTGTGTCGCTTTTAATATAATAAATGTCCAATTAAAACGGAGGATAAGCCTGTGTTTGCTTAACTAATGGACGTTGTAGATTAAAAATAAACATATTAGAGTCAGGCTGATATCGCAAAAAGCTTGCATGTTGACACATACCTACATAATGCGGAAGTTCAGACCGAACTCCCGAGGTGTTAGGGTCTCAACCCTTCTGTCGTAATGTGAAACATACACGCAAAATTTAAATAGAACTCTTTATAAAATTTATTTTTTATTAGCCGTCTTAAACGGTAAACAATTTTATGATGTTTTAGCTTTTAAGACAGCTTAGGCAATATGAACTATACCTACATATATCGATGCCTACCTACTTACAAGGCTATAATGTGACAACCAGCTTGAGGCGCCATACTTAGTTTGTGTTACCCTGCTCAATGGCCCAACTTGCGTTCTGGGCACATTTCCTCATACTGGGATGAGGAAATGTGCTCAGAACGCAAGTTTGGTTTAGGTATAGCTTTTAATTTTAAATTTTTAATATTTAAGATTTTGTTTTAATTTAGATTTTAGTTATGCATGTATGTGTATGTATTTGGTTTAATATTATGTTAATAATCAATCATACATTGTCTATACATAGGTATGGTAAGCTAGGTTATGCCTTATGGATTGCACTTTCCATGACGTGCCAATGCCTTTTAACCATTTTTTTTTAATTTTTTTTTTTATTTTATAGCGAGTTAGTAGGTACCTACTAGACAACGATTGCGATTGTACAATGTAGGAATCATTTTTAGACGATTCCACTGTAAGTTACTCGTACTTCTTATCATAATCAAGACACAATATAACTAGTCGCCTAACAAAAGACGGATCTTAAATCACACACTCAGTTAACACGCTGTACCTACAAGAACTCTTGTTACTGTAAAATAAAACTTTATAATTTCAATTGCATTTATTGTTCTTGAAATTGCAGTCTACGTATATACTACATCCAATTAAAATAGCAGATAGGCACGTGTTTTATTACGTAGGTCAGAGTAATGTAGGGTAATTTGAAATAAACATTTTAAAGCCGTGGTGTTATTGCTATGTAATGCACGTACTTAATAATTAACCCGAAGTTGCACGGCACCTCTTGTATTATGTTCGTAATTCGACCAAAACTTTGTAAGACGAAACAGATTGCTAACTCTATGTATAAATAATTCAAATTACTCTAAAATGATCCTAGATGGCGTGACTAGGATAAAATATCGTATTTTTTTCTTCTGGTTCGCCATGTTTAGGGTCAAATCAAATTCTAGCTTCAATATACATTTTCATAATAAAAACAAATAAACGTAAAAAAAAAGACGTGTGGCACTCGGGGATTGCCGCGGTAAAGCTATTGCATAGCATTTTTTATCAACGCCATCTAGCGGCTCACCGTAGAGGAGTCCCGTGTCAGGTTATTTTCGTTACGGAATTTCTGGATTCGGTCTCCACGCTGGCCCGCGATAGAAGCTATGCAATAGCTTAAAAACTAATAATTTCAGTGTTTTAAGTTTTCTTCGCGTAGTTAATACCTAAAAATATACGTAAGTTAAGTATCTAGATTTGCGCGAGCTTTATTCTTATGTAAACGTTAGCAATTTACATTTACATATTTCATAAAGTAACATGAAGCATCACATGTGAGTAGAGTCAAGAGATTAGCTCTTGAATACTCACATGTGATGCTTCATGTTAGGTTCGTAGTAACTATGTTACCTATTAAATACAACTAGGCTATGTATGCCTAGCCTTACAATAAATTAAACGTTTAATGGATGTTAATTATGTTTAAGCTAGGTAAAGCAACGAACTTTAAAACGCTTACTATGAAAATAATTTGTAACGTGACTGAAGTAAAAGTATTTATTGAGCTTTTATGGTCACATAATGTTTAAATTACGATTACATTGCCTTATTTTAGAACCTAAGTATGTGAATTGTGAAAGCCAAGTACATACCTATCTATAGGCACTAAGAAAAAATATTATGTTTTAATAAAATACAAAATAAACAAGCAAAAAGTGGTTTATCTTAACGAAAACCCATGAACCCCTCTCTAGGTATGGAATTTGGAAAAACATGTTTGGCAATAGAAGTACCCACACTCAGTGGATAGGTAAATGTCTCCTAGATCTAGGACATCGATATGGAGACAGCTATAAAGACGTTCTAGCTAATAGGTATACCTACATATGGATAAGGCGTCATTATCATGTATTTATGTAGTATAGTGGATGGATGGATGGATGAATGAATGTTTATTACTCAATCACGCCGCAACGATTAAACCGATTTAGCTGGGCATAGAGATAGACTGTAGTCGGGAATTACACATAGGCTACTTTTTATCTCGGAAAATAAGATAGTTCCCGCGGGAATTAATGTCGCGGGCATCAACTAACTAGTACCTACATAATAAAATTAATAATTACTAGACGATACCCGCTACTTCGTCCGCGTGGATCAAGGTTTTTCAATTCCCATGGGAACTCTGTAATTTTCTGGGATAAAATATAGCCTATGTTTTAATGCTAGGTATGAGTTATCTCCATTTCAAATTTCAGCCCAATCGGTTCATTCGTTTTGGCGTGAAAGAGTAACAAACACACACACACACACACCATACACATACAAACTTTCGGCTTCATAATATTAGTGTGTGGCGTGAAAAAGTAACAAACATACACACACATACACATACAAACTTTCGGCTTTATAATATTAGTGTGATGTCATTTTATACCAGTAAAATTTTTAGCAGAAAAGGTATCGGTCTGACAGAAACTCGTCGATGAATAATAGAAATCGGAAATTCAAAACCAAAGATAGATACCTACTTACTCATCAAAGTAAATCACTTACTTATGACACAACTCCCCAAGGCCTTCCAGCTTCTGAACGGTGCCGGTCGAAGAATCCCCGTGGGTTATAAAAAGGGCTGTAGGTTTCCATTTCTTCAACTCGACCTCGATTTGTTCGAAGCTGAACGTGGTGTTGAATGGGATACGAAATGGTATCGCGTTGATATCTGTAATGAATTATTGATTTGTGTTAGATATTCCAACGAGCTACTAGCAAACTAGACGACGCCCGCGACTTCGTCTGCGTGGATTAAGGTTTTTAGTTCCCGCAGGAACTCTTAAATTTTCCGGGATAAAATGTAGGCTATGTGTTAATCCTGAGTATGAGCTGTCTCCATTCCAAATTTCATACATTTATTTTATAATACAATATTGGTGTGATTGAATTTTCTAATTAATCAGATAACAACAGGAAAGTATTTAGAGCGCTTACTGTATCTCTGGGCAATGTTTAGAGCCCGCTCATCCCAGATTCCTCTGGTCGCAATCAACATGGTTTCATTTGGTCCAACAAGATTAGTTATGGTGGCCTCCATACCACAGTGCCCGGAACCACTCATTGCAAGCACCAACTTGCATTTTGTTTGGAAGAGGTATTTGAGACCATTGCGTATGTCATCAATTACCTGAAGACGTTATCATTATTAAGTATAATATACCTTAGCAAAAAAGACGTGAAAACATGTATGAAACTTCAAAAGTACCTACCTATTAGTATTTTTAAGTCAACTACTAACTAGCTTTTAGAATTTCGCTCTCCTGTTTTATACCCCTCATTCCAGAGGAGGCATGTCTCCAGTAGTTGAACGGCGCGGCGATGAGTTGAGATCCTTATTCACCTATTCAGAGCGTCAACCCATCGCCGGTCCACTTCTGCAGGGTAAGCATGGGGAGGAGACAAAACTTTTATCCACTGACGAGAGATAAAATTATCTTCTATGCTAAAGCATGGCGGCGGGCAAGGAGAAGAATATTCCTATAAGTATATCCACTGTGGATATTATTTCCACCATTTTGCCCATGCTCGACGAGTGGATAAAACAGAGCGAGGGGATAAACATTTTATCCTTTCCCCGTGGATATGTCCCCTGCCCATGCTCATCCTGCTGGAGAGTGGGGACAGCTGCTTCCTCTCGTGGGTTGAGATGAATAAATCAATCAAAACAATAGGTAGACCAGGTAGACGTTCGTAAGAGGTTAAAATTATTAGCAGCGCGAGATCGAAGACGTGGAAGTCACTAACGGAGATCCACGATTTTTTCTCAATCTACGAGTATATCTACTTAGAGTCTATGTACGTCTATTAGTTCAAGCCGATTTTTAAACCCAGGTTAAGTATAGTTTTGTACGAAACGCTAGAAGATAATACAAAGCTTTGAAAAGCTTATGTTCACAGCCCTCAATTTTTAAGCCTCAATAGGTGCGGACTTCGGACTGAAAGGTCGCAAGTTCGAGCACAATCCGTTGAACTATTGTCGTATCCACTCCTAGCACAAGCTCTTCGCTTAGGTATTTGGAGAATATAAGTCAAGTTCAGCTTGGCTAATATTCTTTTTTTTTTTAAATATTTTACGGTTAGCATGATACGCAGTTTCCATGTTCATACAGTCAGTAATTCAGCACATTCATCTGTAGTCCGTTCTTAAAAATTGCAACAGGGAATGGAAACTCTTCGTAATATTTGCTCGCGCTCGCCGTAAATCTGTGCTGGATAAATGAAGTTACTGATTCAATTTATTTTAAACTGGACGTTTACTCAATTAATAAAACTACTTTTGTACTGCAATTCATCACGAATGAACAAGTTTTGTGTTTAATAATTTTAAATAGTAAACGCTCTTTTATTACGTTGTAAACTGATTAATCTTAAAATGAATATAAACGGAGGAGCAGAGAGTTCGTTTTGTTAGTTTGTCCTTCAATCACGGCGCATCAGCGCAGAGCTATGGCTTGACTTGATTTTTTACATGGTTAAATATAGCTGAGCACTTGAAGTAAAAGTTACTTTTTATCCTCGAATAATAAATGATTCACGTGGGATTTCTACCTAAATCCTAACTATGCAAAACCCAGGTAGGCTAATTGTAATAGGTACTTAAATAAATATTCTATAAATAACGTAGGTAGGTACTAGTTACACTATCTAATGGTAGAATATTCGAGCATTTAGGTAGAGCTGGATATAATTATATTCCATTTACAGAATAAATAACGGATCCATTAGTGCAATTTGCTACCTACGAGTATTTATAATCTGACAAATATAATAATACATATTATCACATTAACTGCTGGCAAATATTGTCCATGACTCATGATGGAATATGATGGTATCAAAGTTGTAGTTATTTGTTGGATATTTCGCTTAGATTCCTAAAGTAGATAGGTTCCGCTTAATCTAAGGAATTAGTAGACAAATCAGTAGGTTTCTACGAGTCAGTGCCATTTGGAGAGCTTCGATTCATTTCGAGTTTAGTCCTTACTAGGTATCGTCGAGGAAAATTAAACAATGAAAAAAAAAAAATGCGCTCGCTGCGCTCTTCTTCGTTTACTATAGTACTACGAGTAGTAACTATAATATTATTACTTATCTATTAATTGCTTACAAATCTAAAAGCGTATCTATTGTACATAATGAACACAATAACAAAGTTTTTTAAAGCAGTATCTTTTAATTTTATTTATTGTTTAATTGAGGAGGATCATGAAGTCCTAGATTCGAGTCTGTAGTTGAGGCGAACGAATATTATTATTAGGTTATTGTGTTTTTTAATTAAGGATCCTTCGCAGTAACTATGGTCCTTCTACGGCACCCTATTTTCTGATTTGGCCAAGCAGGGATACTTCGAACATAGGTATGTTCGAAGTATCTTAGCTCTCTCCATCGTTGGGTGACCCTGAGCCTTCTTATAAGGTCAATACTTACCGTGATCATACTCGTAATACATACACAATAAGTACCTACTCTTTGAACTCACGTTAAATAATTCATCGCATATGGGTGATAGGACGGGCTTGTTGAGCGCCGCTGCCACAGAGGGCCACACGTTGCTAGGCCCCGGTCCGCACAGCAGAAAACTTACAACATTTCTATTTTCTATCTTAGGCACCGGTACTATGATTTTTGAGGCTAGCATTTCTGGGGTTCTGAAAGAAAACTTGATTGCTATATTATCTATTTCTATTGTTTTTTAAAATATGGAACTAGGGTGGGAGAGTGGCCAATTTTAATGCACAAAACACAAGTGATTGAACATTTTAATCAACCCCGACAATCGACATCCTTGCTCTAAATATTATGTAACAGGAAAAGACTGATTGACTGATCTATCAACGCACAGCCCAAACCAATGGACGGATCGGGCTGAAAGGCATACAGATAGGTAGCTATATGACGTAGGCATCCGCTAAGAAAGGATTTTTTAAAATTAAATTTCCGAGGGGGTAAAATAGGGGTTTGAAAAATCGAACTTAACGTGAGCCAAGCCGCAGGAAAAGCTAGTGTTTAAATCACGCAACAACACATCTAAGGATTGACGTGATTTTTTGAATGAGTGTGGTTGAGGACTTGGAAAATGACAAAGGCTAGATTTTATTCCAAGAAACACAAAGTGATTTTCTGGTATAAAGGAAGCCTTTCATCCCAGAAAACTGACTAACAGACTGTCCAAGCGGACGAAGTCGCGCGCAAAAGCTAGTGACAAAAAATTTCAAATAGACGTTGTAATTTGCAGAAAATTCTTGCTGAATTACATTCAAAAATACTTGTTAAACCGCCTTTGTTGTTAAGTCGAGGTGATAGCGAGCGGAACAAATGCTCAGCTGGCAAGCGGCGCGTTCCGCAAACGGACTGCACTTGCCAAATGCTCCGCCGATAGCGCGGGAACATCACAGCGAAACAACCACACTATTAGCACTAAATTTAAACATTAACCCGATTTTAGCATACACAATTCGTGGTAACTCGTCCAAAATGTCGGTCACGGTTTAGTTTAAAGCCTGGAAGTTCACATTTAAAGAGTTAATGTCTGATAATGGAACAGGAAGATGGAGGGCATCGGGATATTGTGTTCATCATACGAGTACAATATACATAGATCGGCTATTGATTCCACAGGTCGGAGTCATAAAAGCCTCAATGGCCCAGCGGATTAGAGTGAAAAACTGATAGCTTGACTATTATATAATTTATCCGCTTATTTGAAAGGGAGAGATCAAAATAATAATAATTTACACTTGTAGGTATGATACTTAATCTGAAGAGTTGCGGAAAAATGAAAAACAAGAATATTTTTCCGCAGTGTTATACATATAGTAGTAACGAGTAGGTAGGTATACATACCTATTAAATTATATTCTGCCTATATACATCGATTATTCCTGTGGATGACTAGATAATTCTAATATGGTAGATAATTAAAAAATTGTGTTAATCCTGAAGTAATTATTTGTAATGCTATTCCATTCAGCAAGAAATAATATGTAAGAAGTACTGTAAAACGGATAACGCTACTTGTACACTTTTTGATTTGGTATGGGGATACCTTCACATTTAATTAAGATCAATATTAATCTATCTTCTATAGTCCATACCTTTAGAAACATTTTGCTTTTCCTCAAAAGTCAGCTTCACAAAAAAAGATTATTAAAAATTTAGTAGGCGATACGATAACCAATATTTTGGCCGCGAAGACTGAAGTTTTGGTTCCGGAATGCGGGTTAATGTTTAGATTTACTGCTAATAGAGTGGTTGTTTCGCTACAATGTTCTGGCGCTATCGGACGGCGCTTTTGGCAAGTGCCTGCCCGTAGGGCTGCCCACCACACCTACTGTTTAAAACACTGGTGCGATTGGTTAAGTTACAGTATGACGATCGCAATCAGCTCCACCTCTCACTTTTGGCTAAAAATAAAATGCAGTAAGAAAATTATAAATTCAGCCAATCACCACAATTAAAATCATAGCAAAAATAATAGATGCTTGTCTGTAAACGACATTATTATTTTACATCGCTCAATAATTCAGTAATCACCATCTTTATCAATACTGTTCAGAACCGTAAATATATAAATGACTTCTTTATTCACCTGGATTTGGGAGTGATGTGCAGACATTACATTTTTATTTAAAAAAAAAAACAATATTTGACCTTCTCTAACTTTAGAGTCTGTTTGAAAGCGAACCGTGCGTTGTGGCCAAACAGTGAACTAAAATGCTATTGTATTGCCCGCTAAACAAAAAAGGTAATTAAGCACAGCTGCGCCTTCAACTCCCACGACGTTTCTCTTTTTCAGCAGAATTAAAATAAAAGTTGGCAACCCTACCCGCCTGAAGAACGCAGAGGCGCGCGGCGTTTCGCGCCGTACGCCGCGCGGTAAGTATATTTTCCGGCCGCTTTATTTACAATGGAACATTATTCGATAATAATTTTATTTAAATAAACATAAAATTGAATAATTCGTGCAGTGTTTTTATTTTCATTTTTCAGAATGCTTACTTATCGCGGCACCATGCATCCAATATAGCTAATCAAATGTAGATGGCGCTTCGTAACTTTTAAATCGCGCGAACATAGTATGACCTATGAGAACTTAGTTAGGGGATATTGCGTAGATAGTCGTACCTACCTACCTATGTTTTTTTTGGAAACGCATGCTTAGTTTTAAGTTATGCGTTTAATACTTAAAATTAGATTTAGAAGGTTTTCTCTCGTACAGTAAATAATTAATACAAGGTGTTTGTTAATGTGTATAACTTACCAGCAACCACCCATGCACTTTGACCCTATAAACACAATGGCGGTGGTAAAAAGTGAAAATTAATTATCAAAAACTTTCATACAAAATTAATTAATTAATTAAGAAAAAAACATTTTGGAAACCCTAACTGGAGACATAACAACAAGTTAAAAACGAGTGTTACCACTCATGCTTTTGATTTTACCCGTTTTCCCTCAAAAAAAATTCCCTAGAAGTCCTTGAAGAAGAAGAAAAAAGATTTTGACTTTCTTTTGGCAAATAACTTGTAAAATAAAAAACTGAATACTGCTTTAGGTAGCAATTTAAAAAATACTTATTAACAAAAGTGTTACATTTGAAAAGCCACATTTTTATCTCAAGAATTTACCTAACATTTGGTAGTTACTGTTAGATTCCAAAATTATTAAATGCACTCGCAATTATCATCAATTCCTTTAAAAATAGTTAAGCAAAAATCTTGTATAATACAAGTATTTTGTGTTGTTTTTCCCCAGGTAAAGGCAAAATTCCTAAAGACATAAACACTTTGGTCCCCTACACTATTTCCAAGAATTCTTTGACTCCGCCCCGCGAGTAAAGGCGAGGCTACACACAAGATTTGCGGTTGCGTTTACGCAACGAAAAATTTCATCGCATAGGACATCGTACGAGTAAACTCTTACCATTATTTTACTTTCTAGTGAGACATGGACCGCACTAAATACTACTTCTGCTTGCGTTAAGATGCATCAAGAAAAAACACAAAAGAAAGTACCTACTGCGTATTCATCTCCTCAAAATTGAGATGTAAACATTTACATACTTCCTTCCACGCTTGTTTTTGGAAATTTATCTTTGTATTCTTCCACTGGTTTCTCCCAAAGGACAGGAGGTTCCTGAATCAAGGAAATCAGATAGTCGATATCGTAATTAATCATCTTGACATGCACACGCTGGGAAGTGTGGATACCGCTAGAATGTTAGTACATCGTCGCATCGCAGGTTTTATGGTGCACAGAGGACATTTCCACGGTGCGTTGTGGTCGCGACGTCTATGATTTTTACAATGTCCTCAGTGAAGGCGCGCCCTTACGGTGTTTCGACGTATTTAATATTCAAACCACGCCCACGTACGCGGCATCGGTAAAGGAACTAAAACTAGCACTGTACTGCAAGCGATAATAATAATTATTGTATCGTTTTGAAATTGATTTATTATTAAAAATATCACACACATTCATTCGTTCATTCACATACAGTAATTGTTAATCAAAACCACAACACAAATTAACGAGATATTAATTACCTGCAAAGAAAGAGGCGGCAGTCACTTTATGGACTACGTAGGTACGGACTTTAACTTACGGAGTCCGAAAGTAGTCTGGAATATTCTTGCAAAAATACAAGATTTCTAATCGGTTTTCACTCTACTGAACAATACTACAGGTTACAGGTTTAATTGCATGCCGATTAATGGTTAGGTATCGCATCTGGAATATTTTATCGCAACGTTATAGCATAACAAGTAGTACGTTGTAGGCCTACACACATTCATTCATAGTTTTATCGTTGGCAGTTCATCGCCATTGAATCAGCTGTTTTAAAGGGCTGCCACCTATACATTTATGGTGAATTTTTGAAGTCCTCATAACTTGGCCAGGATATGAGCTACACGTCTCATGATATTTTTTCATGTATCTATACACCGACCCCAACTTATGGGTTTCGGTAGGATAGGGACATTAACTAACACCTTGTATATGGCAAATTTTTCAAATTCTCGAATCATTAATTAATTTTGTTAACATAAGTTGACCAGTGACCAATGAGCATACATTAATCTACTAACCGAGGGAAATAAACAAAAATTGTTACCTTCTATTGTTAAAAGGAAATAAATACGGAGGGAGGAATAAAGTTTACATTTCATAGTTTTTTTTGGTTGTGTTACTGAAACTCTGAGTTGTTAACTTATTATTATGAGGTGTCATTAGATTAATTTTAATTGAAGGAGTGAAGAAGAAGTGTGAAAATTTCAAATACTTATCTACCTATTACAGTTCATGAGTTACAGCCCGCTGACAGACAGACGTAAGGACAGCGAAGGCTTAGTAATAGGGTCCCGTTGGGACCCTTGAACCCTAAAAATAGTGATCGGGATCGAACCCGCGACCACCCGAATAGGAGGCCGCAGTCCTAACCACTAGACTATCACTGCATCGTAACGGACACATACACACACACACACATACACACAAGATACATAAATTGTATCAATGCTACTGTGTAATAGTTAGGGGTCAGAGTGTTGACCGTAGAGGTTGTACACGTGATGCTTCTAGGAGATAAGGTTCGGGTTATACGAGTAGATTGGAAGGCGCGAGGAAGATCGAACTTGCTCCATGTTGCTCCGACAAATTGATTCTATTCCCAGCGCAACTGCGGATGTTGTCCCAGCGGACGAAGCGGGAATCGGGATGTTATCAAGGTTGCCAGTTCCTTGGAAATTTTGGGATTGTACCAGAAAACACTCGTTAAATTAAAAAAATTTTTTTTTTTGAAAAAAAGCAACCGCCGAGTTTATTGCTGGCTCTTCTCGGCAGGAAGGGCATTCCGAACCACTGGTAGATTCATCGACGATTCAAAAGCTCTTGTAAAAGTTTATTTGAATAAAAAATTTCTATTCTATTCTATTCTATTCTAAGTTTCGTTAAAAAATTAAGAAACATCTGTTTCAATATTTTTATAAATTCCATCCTTATGGAAGTTAAAGACGTGATGAAAATCTTTTTTCAAGTTATTTTCATAAAAATTGGTATTTAATTACTAATCTCATAACTGCGAAAGTGTTTTAGTTTTTTGTTGGTTCTTTAATCATGCACCAACAGAGAAACAAATTGACATTTTTTTTTTTGCATGGGTAGGTGTAGTTGAAGACATGGAGAGTGAGAGACGTATGTCTTAACTCTTATCCCGGAAAAACAGAGGGTTCCTGCGGGACATTTAAAAGCCGAACTCCGCGAAAATAACTTTTTATTATGGTAACCCTATGCGAGTTCGGAAGAAGACAGACTTTACGTGGAGACCTACTTACGCCTGTAAATAGGACGTTGACAAGTATCATCTTCGAGTAAAGAACATTTTTGAAAATAGTATCTATATCAGAAGCAAAACAAAGCTGACGGATGCTCTGGAACATGCTCTAAGGCTAAAATGGAAATGGGCTGGCCATATCTCCAGGTATAAAGACAGAAGATGGACTTTTCAAACTACATTATGGGAAGGCCCACTGGGTAAAAGAAAAGTGGGCAGGCCCAAAAAAAGGTGGATAGACGACATCGTCGGGACAGCCGGGAAAGACTGGATGAGCTCTGCCCAAGACAGGAAAAAATGGAATGGAATGGAGGAGGCTTTCACCCGGGATATGGGATCCATTATAAAATTATAAATTAAAACACTAAAAAATTTGTAAATGGAAATATGGATATAAATAAAGCTTATTATTATTATTATGACGCATATTATTTTGACTCTCACACCCGCACACAAAATAAATACATATAAAACCAAAGATTTAAATAATAAACATAAATATATATAAACAAATAAATAAACTTACATATACTCTACACAAATAAATACTTGTAGCGGGCGGAGGATTACGCCCCGGCAGGGGAGACCAAACGGCCGGGGGTCAGGGCGACAGGCTGAGAAACCGACGGACTATCCTAGCCGAGTCTAGCAGCACCGCTTTCTGCATCTTGGCTGCGAGCGAACTGCCACGGAACCCCAGTCGCCTCAGATGGTGAGCGAGGCTGACTGGGATCAACCCATTCGCAGATATGACGATTGGGATGGTTTCAGTGGACTCCACATGCCACATGCTGGAAACCTCGTGAGCCAGATCTAGATACTTTCGTTTTTTCTCTGTCTCCGCTTTCACGAGGTTTTCGTCATGTGGAATGGTGATGTCCACTAAAAACACCCTCGACTGTGCCCGGTCCATCAGCACGATATCAGGCTTATTCGCCAGAATCGTCCTGTCCGTGATGATGGACCGGTCCCAATAGAGCCGGACTCCGTCACGCTCGAGTACTGGCACCGGTGTGTATCTATAGTACGGCACTCTCTCATCCAGAAGACCGTACTTCAGAGCAAGCTCTTGGTGAAGGATTTTGGCCGCTTGGTTGTGTCTGTGCAGATACTCAGTGTTAGCAAGAGCTGAACATCCCGAGAGTACATGCCTGAGTGACTCACCGGGATGGCGACAGGCTCGACAGATGTCGATAGTGCCATCCTTCAGGATGTACTTTCGGTAGTTCCGCGTCTTAACCACCTGATCTTGTATCGCACACACAAACCCTTCGGTTTCCCCAAAGAGGTCACCGAAGCGCAGCCATTGCACGGACGCTTTCTTATCCACGTGGGGCTCATTTAGAGCTTTAAAAAAGCGTCCGTGCAACTCCTTCTCCTTCCATACGGTCTCCCGGTCAGAGGTGCTTAGTACCACCGGTTTCTGCCACTCGGGATTGGCCAGAGATAGGGGAGTAAGTCCTTTATCACATTCTATGACGTCTCTATGCATTGGGCTCTCCCTCTTCGTCTCAAAGTAGGTTCTGAGGTTGGATACCTCCCGATTATGCATGGTCTTGACGCTTAACACGCCTCGACCACCACATTTTCGGGGGATATACAACCTCATAACAGACGATTTCGGGTGGTGCATGCGATAGAGAGTCATAGTCGTGCGGACTTTTCTATCCAGGGCGTCTAATTCGGTCTGAGTCCATCTGAGTACGCCAAAGGTGTACATGAGAACGGGCATGACCCAACCGTTATAAGCTCGGACCTTATTGGCACCTGACAAATAGCTCTTACAAACTTTTGTCAGGCGTCCAAAAAAGACCTCGCAAACTGATTGTTTCACGTCCGTCTCCTTTACCCCTACGGATTGTGACATACCCAGATACCGGTACGACTCAGCCTCAGAGAGGGTTCTGATGTTAGTCAGCTCGAGATTGATTTCGGCCGAATGCGTAACCTGTCCCCTCTCCACATGTAGGACCGCACACTTGTCTAGTCCAAGCTCCATCCTGATGGAGCTACTGAACTCAGTGGTGATATTCAGCAACTCCCTCAGGCGGGTGGCATTGGGTGCTAGCAGCTTGAGGTCATCCATGTAGAGAAGGTGAGGCACTTTTGTCCCTCCTCTCCGAAACTGAAAGCCTGTCCCTGATCTCTCCAGCAAAGTGCTGAGCGGGTTCAGGGACAGACAAAACCACAGTGGACTCAGACAATCGCCCTGGAAGATACCCCGCCGTATCCTTATCCGGTCATCCGCTGTTGCCAACCGCTCACCATGGAGACAAAGGATCGTGCTCCATTGCCCCATACACTCTCCGAGGAAGTCTCGAACTGTACTATCAACCTTATACAGCTCGAGGACCCTCAAAAGCCATGTATGGGGCACCGAGTCGAATGCCTTCCTGTAGTCAATCCAGGCTGCGGAGAAATTCCGGCGATTGCGTTTGACCAGTTGGCCCGCGACGGAGTCGATGAGAAGGAGCTCTTTAGTACCACGACTACCGCTCCGACATCCGTTCTGAGCCCAAGACATTATACCATTCTCGTCTACATGACGGGAAATCTTAAGGCTCAGAACGGATGTCAATGTCTTATAGATGGTAGTAAGACACGTAATGGGGCGGTACTTAGCCGGGTCAGCGGTGTCTGTGGACTTTGGAGCTAAATGAGTGATCCCGGTGGTGAAAAGGCTCGGGAGCGCCCTTTGCTCGAGAGCGTCTTGGAATTGTCGAGCCAAGGTAGCATGGCAGAGCGAAAAACCCTTCAGCCAGTAGTGATGCAGCCCGTCGGGTCCCGGACTTTTCCAGTTCGCGGCCCGGCGCACCGCACCAGCTACATCCTCCGGAGAGATGGCGACTGGGTTCATCGGCTCTATCGAGGCACATGCTTCCTCTACCGCCGCAATCCAAGGGCCCTCCTCATGCTCCACCTCTCTTGACCATACACTTCGCCAAAAGGCGACGAGGTCAGCCGGGCTCGGCTATTATTATTATTATTATCTATATAAGTTCGCGCTCGGTAGACAATGTAAAATAGAGAGTTCAAGTCTAAGGCTGAAATCTATAGACCGCTCTCTCGCTCAGCTCAGACTCAAGACAGAATTAAAACGGGACAGATATGTCAGAGCATATTTGTGTCTCGTTTTAACCTCTATCTTAAGTCTGAGCTGAGTCAGAGCACGGTCTATAGATCTCTGCATTAAATAGATCCTAGGCATATGAGCGATACTACATGGCGCGTTGCGGCGCCGCAAACTATAGTTTTTACACGACTGTCCAAAAAAAGGAGTGTAATGTTTTCAGGGTTCATGTATGTAGGTATGTATGTGAGTTTCTTTTTTCCACCGTAACTTCTAAATGCCTAAACAGATTTGGATGTTTGGTGTATCTTGAGAATCCTTACACCGACCTGAGTGAAGCTGGTTAAGCCTAAATTTTTTGAAAAAAATAAATCTATCTAAATGATATATAATTATGGCGGTTGTATGGAGCCATTCTCAAATGAGAAAAGAAAAAATTACGTGGAACAAAACAAACAAACAAAATGAAAAAGGGATTCAGTTCATGATTCCGAATCGTTCAGATCATCCGACTTATCGTGATTTAGACAATTTTTTTCATTTCAAGACAAAATGGCACAAATGTACCTATCCGTTTTCTGTTTTCATATTAGAAATGGAAATTAAGAATGAATTTATTGCTAACATTTTATTTTTATAATTCACAGTAATATTAAAAAATAATAATAACTTAAATAAATTTATTTATTAGGACAAGTTAATTATTACAATATAAATATAACAAAATAAAAACTTAAATAAATAACTTAAATAAATTAAAACTACCGCTACTTACATTTACAAAAAATACACGCCGTCCAAGTGGTCGTTTATGGGCATGGTGCCCAAAACACTGGCGCTATTCCCTCGTTGTATAGCGAGGCTTAGGCGTTGGGCTAAATAAGCGCCAGCTCTTTGGTCACCTGAGGCGTGGATCAGTCTTTCGGACACGACATTCATAAAATTCTTCGTGTCCGATGACCATGGGCCCAGAGTCTCAAAAGCAAGCGCCGCAAAAACGTAGTCCTTAGAAATGGCTGAGTATTTGCGGCGCTTGAGTAATTGAGCAGATTCGGCAGCTGCACCCGCTTTTTGGCACGAGCCCTGTAGATGGGACGCTGCCAACGTATCAACGCAGGTTGCATCCCACACCAGTGCTCGACCCATCGTCCACGGTACTATAGTCATCCCGTCCGGCCTCTTGCCGTCATCCCTGAACAAACCGGAGGGTTCCAATTGTGCAGGGATGGAGGCAGTGACCAGAGCGCGACGGACTATATCATTAAGAGCACCGTGGCGATACAAGCGGCCTGCGCTCCGAATGCAACTGAGTCCATGATGACCAAACCGATCCACTTGGCTGCCGCAAGGACAGCGATGAGACTCGCACACCTTAATCCCCAAACGCAAGCAAACGGCCACACGAAGAGCTGTCCTGTCAAGAATCGTCCCTAGGCTATGAGATGGCAGAGCGTGTAGCCAGTGACCTGACTCTTTTTCGGATACGGCTAAAACACGGGCTTTATCCGTAGCCGAGGTGCACTGTGCAACGAGATCCGCATGTGTCTTGACAACACGCGGTTTGTCCCAAAGACCCTGGCATTCCACAGCCGAAGGAAAACTCTCCCCAGGACAAGAAGCACTCCAGGCCAACTTCGCCTCCGCAAGACTCTCCACAACAACATCAGTCGGACTAGTCAGGTTAAGGATCTGACTGATGAGTGTGATAGAGCCAGAAGCGGAAGATAAGAACGCCGGAAGTGCCACGCTCGATATGGACCGTATGCCTAAGCCACCGTATTTAACAGGTAGGCTCGCTTGGGTCCAGGCGCGGTCATCTAACTGTAAATTTAGAATTTTGGAAAGAGTATCTTTAAGAGATACGTCTAGAATAGAAGTTAAAAAAGGAAATTTCCAAAAGGGACTGCACCGTAGCAAATACATAAATTTTGGCGCAAATAGACATAACCGTAAAATGTATAAGGCCATGTGTGGCTTTATATCTAAAAGGCGAGGCGAAAATTTATTGAAATGATCTAATTTAGAATTTAGCAAAGGAGAAAATGCATCGTCAAATATGGGGGCGCCAAGAAGGGTTAAACTATCTTTTGTAATGCATGAAATATTGGGAATTAAGGAATTTAATTTATGTTTAATAATAGTTTTTTCATGGAAGCTAACTGTGTCCGAAAAGTGTACCTCACACTTTGAGAAATTAAGTGTGAGGCCGATATCAGAGAATTTTGCAATTAAAATTTCCAAATCCTGAAGGACTGACGCTGCACTTCCTCCCAAAGTGCCATCATCAAGGTACCATAAATTAAATTTGGAATTTAGCGTCGAAATAATTGGATTTATTGCCAAGCTGAAAATTGCGGGACCAAGTGGATCACCCTGCTGACAACCCACAGCAGAATCCAGAACATTTTTGCCATACATTAATTTTGAGGGGGAGCCATAACATTGCCACATATAATCTAAAATTTCTGGAATTTGATTTTGAATTTCAGTTAACATGGTTCCCCTATTAATCGAATTAAACGCATTACGCACATCAATTTTAATGAATATGTCGTAATCGCAATTATTCAAAAATGTCCTGGCTGCATGCACAGCTGCCTCGCAACCTCCCTTGATGCCAAAACCAAGTTGTTTGGGTTTGAGGATGGCTGATGTTTTGTCTTTTATGAATCGGCAGCAAATCCTAGAAGCTAATCTTCGGAAAGTGCTGCCGACTGCAATAGGACGAATGCCACCATCTTTTTTAGTGAGGGCCACCAAATTTGCGCCATATAAAATTGGCACTATTTGTTGCGGCACTCGTCCAGAAAGCATCAAATTAATGAGACCGGTCAACTCCTTCAGAAGCGATTTACTTTCTTCGCTTGAAGGAGGACCGATCAAATCTTTAAGGTGTTGAGGTGAAAGGCCATCCAATCCCCCCGCAGAACCATTTGGAAATCCAAGTATACCCGACCGTACGGCATCTTCGGAAACTCGGAGCCGGTTTGTGGGATCAATGGAGGGTGCAACAAGCTGGGATGTAGGTGACGGCAAGGGGTGCTTATCCCTTAAAGCGGCCAATGTCTCAGATGTGTCACTGGCTAAGACATCGTCCGAAAACAGCAATCTGGCAGCATTTTTAACATTCCCATCACTGACTTTTTGTTCAATTAACTTTGAGATGCTTTGCCCGGGTAATGAGTAGTTATAATTTTGTTTATGTGTACTTGGAATATTTGTATTGTTTAAATTTTGTTTAATTTTTTTTGTGAGTGAAAAGTTTCTATTTATATTTGATGAAATATCAAAAACTCTGAATGGGAATGTTAATAAATGCTCCCATGCCTCCGTGGTATTTTCTGACGTGACCTTAGCCACACACTCTCCTAAACTACGAGCCACTGAGGGCCGGGCCCCTCTAGGGATACGCTTCACCAACCTGATTCCGCGTTTAAGGAGTGCGAGCCTCGCCCATAAAGGAGAGTCACTCGAGAGTCCATCATCATAGTACGCAGTGGAAGAACTTGCTGCATGATCTGGGGCCAAAGGTAGGGTGTTGGGTATGTGACGACGGCTTTTATGAATATTGAGGCCCTTTTGACCCTTGTACAATTTGCCATCGACGCATATGGAACACTCGAGGAACTCCGTACAGTTGGACGGCGTATTTACAAAAGGCATAAAATAAAATAAGATATATATACAACAAAAAACTAAAAATAATGGAATACAAAATAACAGCTTGAACTATAAGTCACTAGTCATTCACGTTGAAGAAATGTTCATAGTTATTCTTAACTTTTTCGAGGTCTAACTTTTCCATATTAAGGAATTACATAGCTTCCTCTTGTGTGAGTCCAGTCGAGGCATTTGCTGCTGCTTGTCTGGCTCCTTTAGGACCGCCACCAGCTCTTTTCGCCACCTCGTTCCTCCAACATTGGTCTTTCGGCAGCTCGTAATGGTTTTTACTATATAGCAACATAGCTTGTTTGCACAGCGCAGCTGGACCCGTGGGTCAAGACGCAAAGACTAATTTAGTACGCAAGATTTTTACATTCGTATTTCGTAAATATAAATTCACAATTCGGCAAATTATATTTATTAACTGCGTTAAATATTAGATACGAATAATATTATTATTTTAAATATTTTAAAAATATTGATTTTAATGTTATGACATTCATGACATCTCCATCTTAATTCTTAAATAAATAAAAACTTAAATAAATTAAAACTACTAATAATACTTACAAAAAATACACGCCGTCCGTCGTCGTCAAATAAAGTGGTTGAATGAATTTATTTATTAAGTAAGTATAAAATAAAAAATAAGGAATAGGTATCTTGAAATTAACTACTTAATTGTTATTAAGTAGCTATAAAATTCTAAATAGCGTAGGCGTAGATAAACTTACTTGCAAAATATTTATGAATAAACACTTTTTCACGATATTGCAACAAACAATTATTTATTATAATATGTTGGATAACCGAGCTTATCACAGTGTAGGTACTTACAGCTTCGTGTACACACAAGAAGTGATTAAATAGAACATTAACGGGCAAGATAACCTATAATATTCTCTCCATTAAATATGTTGACCTACTTACTAGCTTTTACCCATAACGTTGTCCATTTGGAATGATTTTTTTTTTCTTCCTATCCCCTCCAAATAAGTGGAAAGCTTGCGCTAGGAGTGTACACGACAATAGTGAAATCCGTGAGGTTCGAACCTGCGACCTTTCAGTTTTCAGTCCGCACCTTTAACCATTGGGCTATTGAGGCTATAAAGTTCGTATTACATAGTATACCTACTATTTATTTATTACAATTTGGAAATAATTTTTTTCTCTCTTTTTTCCTGGCATTTTAAACTATGTGCGAAGTTTCGTCAAAATCATGCTTGGCACACAGACATACAAACAAAAAATTGGTGAAAATTGAAAAAAGAAAACAAAAACAATGAAATTATGGTTTCAGATGTTGGGAAAATGGACCATCATTGTGAGCTACATAAAATGTAAGTATTTACATATCGAAATCTCAGACACACTTAATTTTATTTAGAAAATTATAATATCTAATTAATGGAAATGAGATCACTGATGAATGATGACCTTGAAGACACAGACTTTGCTGGTAGACCTATGCGTAATAATTTATGAATTATCTTGTTTATTTCTATTTGCTTTTAAGAGCGGCAACACGCGCCGCCCGCTGTACATCGTCGTTTCTCTAGGATAGAAGAACCACAGGAACAACACAACATCAACACGCAGAGCCACACAAACTCCTTCAAAACACACTTGATGTACGTTCCGTTCCGACACCGGAGCATTTTGGAGTCATCAGGAACGGTTGACTTTTAACCTATCCCTGCCTAATCGATCAAAATATCAAAGATAGCTTGGTTTGCTTAATATTATAGATGACGGATAAAGACAGCTACGCGGTAAAGGAAGATATATCGATTAAATAAAAGGTCTCGGCCAACCCATGGTTTTCGAAAGGGGTGCTCAGAGAAAACTGCGTTGGTAGCTAAAGACTTGCTCATACATTTTGCACATATCAAGCTCAATAGGAGCGTGACCAAGTGCCTATAACAGCGTAGCGTGCTATATTATTTAGGCAAATGAGCAATCCTCAACAAAACAATGAGTTTCCTCCACCACGCCTCAAGACAGTCCGAAAGTAGTTTGTGGGAATGGGCGTGACGTTCTATTAACATTTCAGTCAATTTTAAATGCTATGGTTACAGAGGTAACACAAAGTAACTTATAAAAATACTTGTAAAAATAAATTAACTTTGTCTGGGAGGCTTTGGCCGTGGCTAGTTACCACCCTACCGTCAAAGACGTGTCGCCAAGCGATTTAGCGTTCCGGCACGTTGGCTTGTAGAAACCGACTAGGGGTATGGGTTGAAGTTTTAAGCCTCAATAGCCCAACGGTTAAAGATGCGGACGGAAAACTGTATGGTCGCAGGTTCGAATCCCACCCGTTGCACTATTGTCGTACCCACTCCTAGACCAAGCTTTTCGCTTATTGGGAGGGGATAGGAGGATATTAGACAACTTCAGCTTGGCTAATATTCTTTTTTTTTTTTTTTAAATGTACACTGCCATATTCCTTCTAAGTTAGCCCGCTACCATTTTAGACTGCATCGTCACTTACCATCAGTTGAGACAGTAGTCATTGGCTTGTCTTCGAATTAAAAAAAATATCTATATATTTTTACAATTTAAATTATACTCCGAGTATACGGATGCAGTCGAAAAGTAGACAAGCTAAAATGTTGGAAATAACAGTGGCACATTTGAATGTATATGAGTGTTCTCGTTTCTAATGGTATTAAATTCGTGAATGAAGTGCAACTGGGGCTCCCGAGTGAAACAAAGGGAATTAGCTCGCGCGAGCCGTCAGAGTGGTAACAGCACACACTACAGTGAAATATACCTAGAGTATCTCTGAGAAATTAATTAGCCACTTTACTAAGAATGATGCATAGAACGTTGCAGTTATTATTATACTAGCGACGTTTATAAAGTTACAATTTAATTAAGGAGTATGGTAATGGTGCATATCTTGTACTCCTTGTTAGGGCTACGTACCCAAAGGGTGTCAACTCCACTGTCCTTCCATCCGTCCATTCGTCTGTCAGCGCGCTATATCTCACGAACCGTAATATTTTTGACGACCTCGCTGGTGCAGTGGTGAGCTCTGTGCTCTCGGGTTCGATTCCTGGCGGGGTCAATTTAGGAATTCAGGAATTTCTGAATTATCTCTGGTCTGGTCTGGTGGAAGGCTTTGACCGTGACTAGTTACCACCCTACCGTCAAAGACGTGGCGCCAAGTAATTTAACGTTCCGGCACGATGGCGTGTAGAAACAGATTAGTGGTACGGGTTGAATGTACACTGTCATAACTCTTCCAAGTTAACCCGCTACCATCTTAGACTGCATCGTCACTTACCATCAGGTGATATCGCAGTCAATAATATAGAAGATAGTAAATCAATCAGCTGATCGTCAATTTTGTATGGGAGGTCCACATTTTTTTTTACATTTGGACCTATGTTCATTGGGGAAAGTTGTTCAGTTTCATGAGCATATTCACCTCGCTACACGCTAAATCGCTTGGCGGCACGTTTTTGACGGTAGGGTGGTAACTAGCCACGGCCAAAGCCTCCCACCAGACAAAACGTATACCATAAAAGTATTAGAATACAAGTAATAGGTATTATATATAAAAAAATATTTTAAATAGCTGATCAAGCAGCAGGCACTCGGTAGCTCTGGCTGGCAGGGGACTGTCCAAGGAGTGATCTAGGATGTACTTTTATGTATAGGAAAATTTTCATCTAGCTAAAACAAAATAGACGGTTCCTACGGTAACTCTCTTGCCTCTATCTAATAGTAAGCTAATGGCTGCGACTACATCCGTGTGGATTTAATTTTTAATAATCTTTAATTTTCCGGAATAAAAAGTAGAAGGCTTCTTTTAATTTCCGGAATAAAAAGTAGAAGGCTACTTTTTATTCCGGGAAATCAGTTAGGTTCGTTCGATTCTTGTTCAGTTTTCCTCGGGTGATGCCCTCAGCCACCGACATCAACCGCATCACATTGCTCGGCAACGCAATTTTTTTTAAGGCGTCTATGGGTCATACCGTGATGTTGAATGGCCTATAACCTTCCTAAATAATTTGGCTATCAAATGCAAAAAGAAATTTTCAAATCCGACTGGTAGTTCCAGAGATTAGCTCGTTAAAATGGTCAACGTCAGGCTGTCAACGTTGCCGCGGGAAAAAGTTAGTTAATAAAATAAAGTTGGTTATACCTCTTACTGCCTACATCTATATAAAGCCTTTGAATTGGTAAACTTAGTTGGTTTCCATCCCGGAAAATGTCTTCCCAAAGATCTTTCCGTAAACAAAATGCAGGGCTGAAAACAAATTTTAAATTAAATTCCCTTTTCTCCGCGAGTTAATGTCCCGTGGGTCTTTTCTCTGCTTTTAATTTCCGGAGAGTTTTCATTGAGGAAATAGTTCGATGGGGCGTTTGTTTTATACCAGATAAATTCATTAGGTAGTAATAATACGTTTATAGATAAATCATTATGGTCTTACAGTTTGTAACTAATATACAACGAAACTGTATACAATATTTATTTATTTATTAATTATTCTATGTCATTCTCAAGGTCTTTAACTAACTCAAAACACCCATGCAAAAATCTCGTTCCATTGCTATGTGATTGAAGGATAAATCAAAATACTTAAACAAACACACTTTCGCGTTTATAATATTAATAATAAGGAAGGTTCTAATCTTGCTTATATATGAAAAAAAAAAATAGTATGATGGTTCATCAGTCTTTATTTATACATTATGGCAACAACTTAGACACGAAGTGAAGTTATACGTAACTTCACTTCGTGTCTAAGTTCGCGGTTATGCAGTGTTATGATAGTGTTTTACCTGTTCCTGAAGTTAACAACCTGGTGGCAACGTCTATTGGAAAATCTATGTACTTAGCTATTCGTATTACCAGAGGCCATTATTTTCACAGTTCACTCGTTCCGCGGGCCACAGCAATTTACATTCAGTCGACTTCACCACGTCATTGCTGGTTGAGACGCTTGCTTGCCTCGGTCGTAGCCAGCTCGTAGCGTACCATTTCAATTGAATCCAGCACGTTAGATTAAAGACCCAATCGCGTGTGCCGTTTTATGTTCTACTAGATGATGCCCGCGACTTCGTCCGCGTGGATTAAAGTTTTTTGATTCCCGTGGGATCTTTATCATTTTCCGGAATAAAATGTGTTAATTACCATCAGGTGAGATCGAAGACTATCTTGTCAAAAAAACCACTACGGATGATGTCTTTTAGGTGATGTCAAACAAAGGAATTTTTGCTTAGGGAATTTACTACTGATTAAATCGGGAAGGATTCATTTAGTACATGGATTAAAAGAAAAATTACTCAAACTTTGAATTGACAGCAATCCAGAAGTTTTTACATTGGAAAAATCTTTAGTTAGTCAAGTTTTAAACAACAGTGCTCGAGAATATTTATCTTGTGTAAGGCGGATATTATTTTTGTCTAACATCCAAACGGCTAAAGTTTGAACAACTCCAATTTTGATTTATCTTGCAAAATATTTTTGGGTTAAAATTTGCATTAGAGATACTGAGCTCCATGGAACTTATTATCCTGCAGACGATGAATTCTTATTTTGTTTCAGAAGTAGATATAATAAAAATAAACTGTTTTTATTTTCTGAGAGGTCTGGAAAAGTTTGTTAAACTTCTATTTACTTATCTTTTATTTATATATATAGGAATTATATAAATATGTGTTTAATGCTAGGATAAGACATATTTTTACGTTGGTAAAGTCGGCCTCTAGTTAGAAGTAGGTATAAGGTAGGTTTTTCATAATAATCGTAAAATACAAAACGGTTAACGGGTAGGTACCGATATAGAGTACACTAACTGATGTCTGCAACTTCGTTCGCGTGAATGATGTTTTTTAATTCCCGTGAGAACTTTCTTATTTTCCGGGGTAAAAAGTAGCCTAAGTGTTATTCCAGACTATAATCTATCTATGTGGCAAATTTTAGCAAAATCGGTTCTGTCGTTGGCCGTTGCGGTGTGATTGACTAACAAGCATCCATCCATCCATAAATCCAAAATTTCGCAAGTTTCGCATTTATAATATTAATAGGAAATAAAGGCTGTTGTGATGCGTTATTTAAACTAACTATAGAACTAACTAAACCTTTACCTGCTGAACCGATTTGACAAACTTTTTCGAGTAAACGCTTGCATCCTGCAGTGAAAGAAAATATGATACCTACATACTTTTTAACATAAAATATCAGAGTTTCAGCAGGATTTTTAAAAACGTAATGCGGACGAAGCGGACATCCGCTAGAAGTAACCTATAACGTCAAAATGTTTCTTCAACATTATAATAATATGTTACAGTGGAAGTGAGATTCGAATAATTATGTAAATACGGACAAAGTGAGGGTTTTAATTGTGCAGCTGGGTGAATATTCAATTTGGACGATATTTGCGCATTTTTTTAGGAACAAGCATAATTTCATTTTTTTTAATTTTTGATAGTATTATAATGTTTGGTGCTATTTCATTAAATACACAAGTGAAAGGCACGTATATATTTCAAATATTCAAAGAGTTATTGCCACTAGAAATTTATGTCAAGCTACGGTAATGAACCCTGTATACGGTAATGAATTTTTATGTATACTTTTGGCAGAATATCTTATGAATTCTCTATTTGAATAAACTTGTACGAATAAAAGCAAGTGCCCAGCCGTGCACAGGGAATTGGTAATTCACTCGTCGACCGAGAACCTTGTTGGGCCCGTCACTGCTTGGAGTAAGATCGTTTCAAATAACAAAATATCAAGCAGTTCTTCCATAACTTAATAGACTCCCTCTATATTGGACCTCTTCCTTACCACTCACCCTACCGGCTACCAGGTAACAGTCGATGCTCCCCTAGGAACATTTAATCCCTGCCTAGTACAGACTTCCGTGCCACTTCCATCCTCTGTTCGCACGCGTAATACCGGTAGCCTGATATCCGTGGGCACAGCTTTGTTTTTCAACAAACGACCTTAACACCTGTGCTGAAGCAGTTGCTGATGCCATACTCCAAGGTATGGACTGCTATATTCCAAACTCCCTCATACCTTTTGGGAAGCGCGCGCAGAAATGGTTCAACGGGATCTGTAATAAGGCTGCTATACTTAAACAAAACTCCTACCAGTCCTGGCTCTCTGCACATTGCACCAATGATCCCAATGCTGCAAATGTTAAGAAAATCTTTAACATTGCGTCCAAAGCCTACAAAAATGCCATTGCCAGGGCAAAATTTGAGCACATCGACAGAATTGGGCAGAGACTAGTCTCACTGCCTTCTGGTTCCCGTGCTTTCTGATTTCTGTTGAAAGCCATGTAAGGCAACTTCTGTCGTTCCTCGTTTCCACCTTTAAGCAAACCGGATGATACACTGGCCTACACTGCCAAAGAGAAAGCCGAAATTCTGGGCACTCTCTTTGCTGCCAACTCTACGCTTGATGATGGTGGGAAAACACCGCTGACCATCCCGCGGTGTCAAAACTCCTTGCGTGATATACGGGGTACATTGGGGATATATTGACAGTAAGGGGGAAGCCCTAGCGGTCAGCCTCGACATCGCTAAAGCCTTTGATCGGGTTTGGCATAGGGCTTGGCTATCGAAGCTGCTATCTTACGGACTTCCTGCGAAGCTGTGCCATTGGGTCGCTAGCTTTCTTCATGGGCGCAGCATCAAGGTCGCTGTCGACGGTTTTTGCTCTCAACTTAAGCCCATCAATGCTGGCATTCTACAGGGCTCAGTGCTATCGCCTACTTTGTTCATTCTGCATATCAATGATATGTTGCATAACAGCAGCATATATTGTTATGCGGATGACAGTACTTCTGATGCCCTTTACAAAGGCCATGCACAGTTCTCTCGCGCAGTGCTGGAGGAGAATAGAGCCAAACTTGTGTCGGACATTGAGACTTCTCTCTAGAAAGTGTCCGTATGGGGTTCACAAAATCTTGTTCAATTTAACCCTTCAAAAACACAAGTTTGTGCGTTTACCGCAAAAAAGGCCCCTTTTACCACGCCTCTTCTCTTTCAGAACACTTCCCTTACTCCTACCAACAGCATTGGGATTCAAAAGAGGGCTCTTCGGCTTGTGGACAATCCCAAATTAACCTACTCGCTGGAAAGCTTGGAACACCGCAGATGTAAGCTCGCTTTGTGTGCTCTATCGGCTATATAACGGGGAGCCCTCTAACTTCTACAACCGCACCGCACGCCACCGAACGCAATTTCACCCCCACCACCTGGGTGCCTGGAGCACTTCGACCATCAGGTGCTCCAGATCTTTTTTTCCATGTACTACCAAATTGTAGAATCATCTCCCTTCGAAAGTATTCCTGTATATAATGTAGTTTCAGTAAAAATCATTAAATGAACTTCAAAAAGGTTACGGTAAACGACGGTAATGAAGGACACGGTAATGACAAATATGCACTTTTAATTTATTATTAATTTTTCTATAAGCAGTATATGCTATCTAATCATTTAAAAATTAAACTAGACGAGAACTTGATGTATTGTTATCGCAATAAAATTCAAATTTTAAATATTTATCAAAATATAAGCGGACTGGTAATGAAACATAAACTGTGACAAAACATTATAATACACTTTCAGTTGTAATTTTTTGCGCGAGTTCGTGCGTACGTCTTCCTTCTGCTACGTTTTCCGGTCGACTGAGGTCTGAGGTGCGGGACGTCGAGAGCTCACTATGTAGCGGCAAGATTTTGTCACGTAAAAACATGTTTCCCGTGATGATTCCGGAGGGTTCCGGTAATGAACTTTGCATCGTAACAAAACTTTAAAAACATATTTGACCATATATTTCTTTGTAAAATTAATTTTAAATTATGAAGAAATAATAAAAAATTATTTAATTATTCGGCACAGTAGCCAAATTAACATTATTTTTGTGCTAGGTTTACTAAATATTATTAAATATAAAATATCTAGTAATAAAACAGGTGCCGGTAATGAATTTTAATGTTATTTTCACTAAAAATCTGAGTGATTTACATAGAAATTTCAATAAACACACCATGTGCACGATAAAGTATGTAGGTGTGCATGATAAACGTATATTAAATGGAGTCTAAACTTAAGTTTCAATTTTTTATTCACTGAAATACGTAATTTTCATTACTTTGAATATTCACCCAGCTGCTGTTGGTAACAAGCTTTAAAAGTACAATTTTATAGGCTGAGAGTCTGTTATAAAAATAAATAATCAAAGATTTTTATCGCCTGTTTAAAATAAGTAAGCAGGTATAAATTACTACCGTGTCTATATATATGTAGACCTATGTCTATGTATATATAGGATATGCAATGAACGTTGTTACAAAGATATTTTTTAAACGATATCCATAATGCAGAAAAGTTAGTATAGAAAAGTTTATATTATAGAATCTTATTATTATAAACTTGTAAAAAAAAAGAACAATGGCGCCCAATATGGGGATTGAAAAAATAGATCCAGCGCAAATCCTTATGTACAAAATTTATTACAAAATATTGTATAACTATGATTTTTAACGCCAATAAAGTTTATCATCCATATACAAACAGTGTGGAAAAAACCTAATTCTCAAATATTTGATACCACGGGCACAAAATTAAGAACTACTTAAGTTGTTTTTTAAACAGAGATACACAAAGTGCCCGTGAACATCACACTGTCACACTAATCACACTAATATTATAAAGGCGAAATTTTGTATATGTTTGTTACTCCTGCACGTCACAACGATTGAACCGATTTGGATGAAATTTGGAGTGGAGGTAGCTCATTCGTAGTAAGTTAATAGCCCCAGATGTCGATCTTTAAAAATACCACCAAATCTAAAGTCGGGACTGAAGAAGATGAGTCCTTTGAAAAAGAGAAATTTTTTGATGATCCTCCTATTAAAAAGGTTAAAGTTGATCAAGACATTGAAGCTAGCGGGGAATTACGCCAAAAAACTTTAAACATAATGAACCGGCAACTTCAAGCGTGGAAGCAAAGCAATGACACTTTTATGGAGGATTTAAACGAAATCATCACAAATCTAGAAGCTGATCATGAAGCTCTTAAAAACAATGTGCAAAAGGTGGAACGGCTTAACGGATGCATAGTTAAATGTATGCAGCAGGCGACAGCAGCATGCAATGAAAAGCTGGAAGCTGTCAGAGCTATATTTTCAGCATTTAAAAATGATTGTGAAGAAATAGGCGATGTGCAGAGAGCAGAAATAATTAAGCTGGGAAATGAACTGGATGAGGACATTCAAAATTTGAAGCAGAAACTCATAGCAGATACCAAGCGCATGGCGAAGAAGAATGTGGAGAAATCTTTCTTCCAAGTCCTGCAGAATAATTTTTAATAATTTCTTGTCTATGTACTCATAAATAAAATAATAATTGTCTATCATAAGGCTGGCCTTACTACTGAGTAAAACTTTCAGAAGTTTTACTTAGTAGTTAGCATCAATTATTGTATCGATAGCGATAGTAGATTATTTTGAGCTATTTTCGTGCCTTAAACTTTCAGCTATAAGAAATAAAATATAAAATTAATAGCTTATACCCAGTATTAACATTTTATCCCGGAAAATTAAAGAGCTCCCCCGGGAATCAAAAAAACTTAATCCAAGCGGATGAAGTCGCGGGCATCATCTAGTTACAAATAAATCTCGCCGGGTCTGTCAATTTTACCGTGAACTCTTACACTACTAGCTGCACGTGAAAACAAGCAAAGATAACTCCCAGCATTTTGCTGAAAATACCGAGAGCCAAAATAATTTTACAGGCGGTTGTTGCGATCTCTTACACGGTATCAAATAGAAAGAAACATTTAAAAATACTTTTTCGCCGATAAAATTGTTTCTCTTTTCGTGCGGCATTAAAATCTGGTTCCGATTTCATATTCAGTATCTCGATATTCGCGATGAATTCAAAATGCTTATTTTACTATTTCATAGCCGCTGATATTTTTAACGGGTGGTTGGAATATGGCGTCATAAAATGCAAGTTCCTACCTATTTAAATTGAATTGCCGTCATACTCAGAATAATAAGTGCCTAGGCATTACTCACAAAAATATAAAGTTTATTTATTTAAAATAAAAAAAAAAATACTATGAACAACTTACAATAATTACTAACTACTAATAACTCACGCAAAATAGATAACTAATATTCAATATTAATTAATGATAACACTTGGATTCCTATATTTATGCTTATTATATTATATAATTGAATATTTCTATAAAACTAAAGTTAATTAGTAATTTAATCATCCTGTATCACATTTATTTACGTTAAACTGAAATTAGCGTTAACAAAAGGTTTTTACGCTCTTCGTAAAAGTAGTTCTTTACTCCAACTTATGCAGAGTTTGATATATCGTCGGTCAAATTCATTAGTGGAACATTTCCAAAATCAGGTGTTTTAAATGCTTGGAAATTGGATAATCTTTCCGAAGCACTGACGGTACAAGTCAAATTTTGGTTCTAATTGACAGGAAACCATATAATCTTCTTGGTTTTAGCTGTCAACTCGAAATTTAAACTCTCAATTATTCGAAACGTATAGTTTGAATTTACCATTAATGAATTGGACCAATGATATTACGTTCCGACGACCGAGCGCGCTAAGGTCTAAGAAGAATATTGCAACATAAAAAAAACCGACTTCAAACGCCACTACAAAGTATGAAATTAATTTTAGTTTGTAGTACACGGTGGTTGAAGTCGGGCGAGCCTAAATAGAAACGATGAAACCGACGTGCAATGCTCGCCCGACTTCAACAAACGTGAACAAATTAATTATATTATTTTTATTATACATTGCAGTGGCGTTCTAAAGTCGGTTTTGTTTAAAGAAATTTTATGTAGAGATGTTGTAGAGACATTCCTCTCAATGCGCCTGCAGTTTTTCGTAAAATCAAGGAATGTTAGACAATAGTCCGGCGATTGCAGTGCACTCCGGTGCGAAACCAATTATTGCCTGACACTGCGTAATTGATTTATTTGCGCCGCGCTTTCGCATGTTGCTTCCTTTTAAAGGAAACTTTATTGTTTTCCCGATTTATTTTGAAACACAACACATTCTCTTTTTTTATGTACCGACTAGCGGACGCCCGCGACTTCGTCCGTTCGTCCATCAGTAAGCTGAAGTGGCAAAGGGCAGGCCATGCTTGTCGCAGGACGATGACCGCTGGAGTCAGAAACTTCTGGAGTGGAGACCGAAGATTAAGCACAAGTAATCGTATAGTGTGGGGCGCTCTCCAGCAAGATGGACCGAGATATAAAGAGCAATTTTTATAAACAGCGATTTTAAAAACTTTAAGTACTCCACTCGCATGAAATCGCAGATAAAAATAAATAAATAATTTTTAAATATATTTCTTACAAAGACTGAAATCAATAATTTCCTCTTAATGAAATAGAACCATTGGATTCCACAGATTCCAGATTAAGGGAAGTACTGTTGTACTCTAAAACAACTTCACTTTGCCTTTACTGGATTCCTGAGAATTTAACAATAACACAGAGAAACTTAATTAAGAATGAGATACTCGAAATCAAAGCAAAGTTTAATAGAATGAGGCTACGTGCCTCCAGGTAAATTACGCTAGAACCCAAATTACAACTTGGGTCGTACACTTGGGTGACTTGGAGATTGGTAACTATTTTCAGTTCAAAAGCACTTGTAAATAGTGCTTGTAAATATTGTTTGAACTTAAATCCAAAAGTCTGGTTTTTAGGACAGCCTTAGTTCTTACCCTTGGGAAAAAAATTTATGAGTGGGCGTAACTATCACACTATTATAAGGGCGAAAGCTTGTGCGTGCGTGTGTGTGTGTGTCTGTGTGTGTGTGTGTCTGTGTGTGTCTGTGTTTGTGTGTCTGTGTGTGTCTTGTGTGTGTGTGTACGGGTATGGCAGTACCACTAGACCAGACCCGAGAAAATTTTGAAATTATGAATTTTCAAATTGCCCGCGGGGAATCGAACCCGAAACCTCCCAGTTCCCAGACCACAGCGCTTACCACTGCGCTAGGGAGGTTGTCAATGAAACTCGGCGATGAAATTGTCACTTAATACTTATTAGTAAATCTTGATAACTTTTTTAGTATCTACCAGTAGTTCTACAACTACTCCCGGTAGTTACAACTTACAATATGAGCTGACAATTGATGAAGATAATTGAACGTTTACTTGTGACTCTGCGCTGTTGAGTTAACAAAAGGAAGGGGCGAGTCTGAGCGTTGCATTCCTGACACACATTCCACCTTTGTGTCGTTCATCATTTTCTTTACGCTTCGCAGGAAGCACTTATGCCCCTGTATAAAACTATAGGCCTTTGTCTTTAGTTACCAACGTATAATTGATTGTTCTTCTGGGCAGTATGACCTAGTTTCAGCGACATACGTGAGTGTATGATGCATTGATGATTGACTGCGCCTTTATTTTGGTATTTCACTTTTTAAATATTTTTTTAAAGAATATCAGCCAAGCTGAATTTGATTTTAATATATATTATTTTTATTCGATGACATAAGATAGTCCTTGACTGCGATCTCACTTCATTATCATACTTTAATGATGATAATGAACTATAGTGTTATATATTTTTTGAATCACTTTTTAGATCATCAATTAATCTTATTTTCGAATATATTTTTTTAAAATTTTAATGCAAGATCATATTGGTCGCCCTATCAATTTTTTTTTAGATTTTACTAAACTATGTCACCCGGAATAAGCTAAAGATTCTAACGATACCTCATTCATCAAAATCGGTTCAGGCGTATCAAAGTTATCGTGGTATATACGTTTCTATATTCCACATATTATGTGAGTTTTCACATAAGTACATACATAAACCCTGAAAACAAAATACTCCTTTTTTCAGGCAGTCGTATAATAAACAAACTAATAAACTGAATAACTGAACCTTTAAATAGTTTTCACAAATTCCAAAATTATTTCTTAACAATACACAGTCATTTTGCGAAAGCTTTTTAAATGGAAATGTACTTGCTTCATTGTTTATAAACCAAATACATTTTATTACTCTTAGTTTTCAACTATTTATACAAGTAAGTGCCAGAAAGGGGAGTAGTAACTGGGGAGTCCCCGGCGAAATTGAATTAACCAACCCTTTATGAAAATATTTTTGCTAAGTATACCATCCTAGATACGAATGCATAACACTACTAATCACTACATGGTTTAAAACAAAGTCGCTTTCTCTGTCCCTATGTACGCTTAAATCTTTAAAACTACACAACGGTTTTTGATGCGGATTTTTTTAATAGATAGAGTGATTGAAGAGGAAGGTTTATATGTATAATAACATCCATTAACAGTGAATGACATAGGCTATATATTTTATACCCGTGCGAAGCCGAAGCGGGCCCCTAGTATAATATAAATGCAAAAGTGTGTTTGTTTGTTGGGTTATCCTTCAATCACCATACAACAAAAATATGAATTGACGTGATATATTATATGGGTGTGGACCCTGGAGAGTAACATAGGCTACTTTTTATCCTCCGAAAAACAAAGGGTTCCCCGTAATTTAAAAACACCTTACTCCATACACACGAAGTCATAAGACAAGTTAGTTTCTAAATAAATAAGTATTTTAACTGCACCACTATGAATCGCTTAGTGGTTATTTAAGGAACACCATAGCTTAGGTTTTAAAAATTCCACTCATCAGTTAACGCTTTATTACAGCTCGTAATATTATTCGAATCCTACTGGTCTTACTGGCACCTTCCACCTGGGTCCACCTGGCACCTAGGTCTTTTTGGTTACCTTCGACAATTCAGCCGGGACGTGCCTTTACGCAGATTTAGTACTGAACATATTCTGCCACTTTCTGCGGTGAGGTGGGGTAATCACGTACAGCACACATTTATTCACTTCCGCACACTCTTGTAAATACTTAATGTCTCTATGAACGCACACTAACTCAAAAGCTGTCACACTTACAAGCTGACTCGTACGTTTGTACATGTACTTCGGCAAAAGGGAATGCGTGCGCTTGCCACGTCCCGGCTGAATTGTCGAAGGGTGTTACGGTGTTACCATTCTACACAAAGTAATTGTCTGCTTCAGTCAAAGATATTATATGTGTATGCTTCAGCTAGCATGTAGTCAAAACTCAAATGTAGAGCAGTTATAACTCGTCGTCATTAGAATGCCGCCAGTAAGGAGTTATACGTTATACCTCGCTCGTTAATTTCACGATTTCTGTAAGCGCTGGAAATTCATTGACGCTTTGTTTTAGGTACGGGCTAAGCGTGAGACGCTTGGCATAATATTCATTTCAGCAATTTCCTTATTACTGAGTAATTTCTAAATTGTTATACAATTTTGAAACAAAGACAGCTCAGCGATTGTTGGAGCTAAGAAAATATTAGAGTTGAGCATTCGGCCGCTGATTCTCTGAAATAGATTTTTATCAGTCAAATTTTTTAACCATTTTGCAAATGTTGGGACAGCTTCAATAGTTATGTATTTTATAATTATGTTGATTTGTTTCTTATAATGTAACAATTTTTGTTTGTCCAAATAAATATAAATTTATAAATCAGTCCTATTTTACGCGAACTGAATACGAAAGGTCGTCTGCTTTAGCATGTGTTCTCGTATTATTTATCTGATCAGATTATATCAGGTATAAGTATTTATTTTCAAAATACACTTTACACTTTTTGAATGTCAATCAATTTTTCAAATATTTGGAAGGTAAGGTAATCGTTAATGTAATAATGTTTTAAAATGTCTTTAATTTTAATTTAATAATGTAATCGATTATATCACAAGATTATATTAAATTAAAACTAAAGCTACGAGGGTTCCTAACGCGCTATGGTTCTATTTTTCTCTTCGTAAATTATTGAATCGAGGCGACAAAAGTGATGAATCATATCTATTTTAGAGAGCCTATCCGATGACACATCATTTTAAAAATTTAAATTAAAAATGTAAATATTGAGAACCACTTTTTTTTTTAACCAATGCAGCGCCTTCATGGTTAATTTCGGAAACGTTTCAACGTTATCTTTGATTGAACCAATCAATTTCAGTTTCTTCATTCTCAGGTTGGTATTGTACTGAAAGGGTAGGTAATATTGTATCACGGAAAGAAAAATACCGCTTGTATATGTAAATGTAAAACTCCTTTAAACATCTTAAGGGGTACCGCGCTCCCTACGCTTACAGAGCCGCAGAAAAGCAGAATTGAAAATAGTGCCCTTATTATTTCGAGTACAAGTGTAGGGGAACATAAAGGGGAGAACATTGTTTCTACATCCTCGTTACGTGCCACTTGAGATGCTCTGATAACAATCCGTCGGGTTAGATACACGGCAAGAAAGGTTCCGCTTGGAAGTGTACGTATGAACCCTTCAAAGTGCAGAAGATATATTTGGAACTACTCTTTAACAGTTTAAATCTTAGCTTAGACTAGCTTTTGCCACCGGTTGAATTCGATTTTTCAAACCCCTATTTTACGCATGCCCGTTTAGGGCTCGAATTTTCAAAAATCCTTTCTTAGGGGATACTTACGTCATAATAGCTATTTGAATGCCAAACGTGCAGTTGTCTGAACTGTGATAGATCAGTTAATCAGTCAGTCAGACAGTCACATTTTCTTTTTATGTACCTATATTAAATTTTAATAATCTAAATATATAAAAGGCAAAGGTGATTGACTGACTGACTGACTGACTGACTGACTGATCTATCAACGCACAGCTCTAACCACTGGACTAATCGAGCTGAAATTTGGTATACAGGTAGCTGTTAGGACGTAGACATCCGCTAAGAAAGGATTTTGGAAAATTTCAACCCCAAGAGGGTTAAATAGGGGGTTAAAAAATCGAACCTAACGTGAGCGAAGCCTAGGGTTAAAGCTAGTATTAAATAAAAATGACCCCGCTGTACGAACCGATCTTATGAAACCTCTGTGACTAATTTTTAAAAAGCCTCAATATATTCTAACGGTGCTTACTTCTAACACAAGCTTTCCGCTTATTTGGGGGGGGGAGAGGATTAATCAAGTTGTAGGCTTGTACTCAAATATCTGGTATTTGTATTCAGAGGACATCTTCCAAATTCGGTGACGATTCGGACTCTTGCGGTGTGATCGATTGTGATTTATGGCGCAAATAGGTGGGTTGTGCGTAAAGTTAGCAAAAACACACAAAAAAACCGAGCTCAATTTTATTTTTCATTGATTTTCATTCACGAGAAATGAAACGGAACCCTAATTAAATATTATAAGTTTAACTGTATAAAGCCACACATATAATTGTGAGTGTAGTTAGAACTTTCACGACAGTTTGTTATCGAGTATAGTAAAAGTTGACGGGAAGTTACAGAGTAATTTTGGATGAACGCGACGTCGCGAACGTTTCAGACACAGTTTTATGACTTAGTTGTTTTAGTTTTAATGAAACAACTCCTGTTATTTTAGTTATTCCGCCTTATTAAAGTAAATTTGTAATTTTTTGAACTATATTCAGTTAAAAGTTTATGCCTTTCAATTTGTTATTACGTTTTCAACGGGTACAATAACTAATACCTAATAATTATTATTAAGTAGGAACTTAGGGAAAGCTTACCCTAGTAAACAATTGTATATTACAGAAAATGGCGCTATTCTTGAGCGTTAAAAAAATGTCTATTTAATTATTTAATTTAATTTTATAAAATGTTTTTTTTTTTTTATATTAATGTTGACATCGAGGTAACAACTATATAACATGTAGAAAACACGTATTTTATTTAATTTTAATCACGTCGATCAGAAGCTGTGTTACAGCGTTATCGAAGAACAAACCAACAAACCAACAAATCAACACACTTTCGCATTTATAATATTATAATATTATAGTAAGGATTGCAGCGGAATATTCTCGCTTGTGCTCGGTATTGTAGCAGCGTGTAGCACTAAAATATCGTAGCTCCATGTATTGCGTAGCGCGAGAAATACGAGTAAGTTTCAGCATTTGTATGTATGTTTATAAATACGTGTAAAAATATTTTCGATGGCTGGGTACTAGCCACATCACACTAATCACATCACATCACACTAATATTATAAAGGCGAAAGTTTGTATGTGTGTGTGTGTGTGTGTGTATGTGTGTGTGTTTGTTACTCCTTAACGGCAGTCGCCACAATAGAATAAGAATAAGAATTTATTTAATGAAGAAGAATAGGCCTTACATTAATATGGGATGACGCGAGAAATACAGTAGGCATTCTGGATGTTTATGCGCAGCCTAATACTTACTACCTATATTTCAACTTATAATTTAAACCTCGTATTGGTAGATAGGTGGTAAATGAGCCAATATCATCTAGTTCTATCAATTATTGATCGGGCGTAAGGAGATAGCGAGTAGTAGCCAGGAGGCGCGTATTGAAGAACCTATTTAAGGGGATTTACTTTGGACGTTGACAAATGACCGTCACTCGGGCGGACGGACGGATAGACAGCGGAGACCGCGCTATAAATTGATTCAGACACACTTTGTTATACGCTGGACCATTTTTTAAACCTTTCTACGCGGTTAAATAATAATTCCTGTTTTCTACTGTTATGCAAAGTCCTTCTGAGTTTCTTCAACTAGGGGTTCAGAATCGTCTATATTTGATGATGAACCGGTCCTTATAAAGCTGGATTTCATCCATTTAAGAATCAATACCGGTGGACCGATGTCTATGGCAACCTCTTACCCCGTACTTTTTAGTACAAGAACTTTGGTGAAAGATTCTGGCCACTCAGTGTTGGCAAGCATCTAACACCCTGAAAGCATGTTATGCATGAGTGACAGATAATATCTTGAGTGCCATCCTTCAGTATTTGCCTTCTTTCAATAGTTCCACGTCTTATATTTTACCTCCTCCTGATATTTCTCCACCTGATATGTCACCTGATATTTTATTGTACGGGCAAACCATTCAGTTTTCCCAATGCGGTCACCAAAGCGCAGGTCTTCATAGAACGCCTTTTTATTATTATTATTATAAATCGTAAACGATCCAAAGATTCTCGATTTTAGTCTAGAAAACTCTTCACTTCCACTGAAAGTGTTATTTTTGTGACAACAGCAAAATAAATCAAATATTACCACGCTTGTTAATCCACCACTTAAGTGTTTTTGTTCGTCGAGATTCTTGCAAAAATACTTTTTTGCCAATTATCCTTGAGTTGCCTTCACATTTTATGAGAAGTCCTTCGTCTCTTTATCACGCTATTTGTCGACACTCACTAATCTTCTCGATGTCGCGGTGTTTCAAAGAAAGCTTGAGTCTAAGGTTATATACCGGGAGCCGGTAACATTGAAAGCCCCACCATGCATGATGAATTTTTTTTGTGTGATTAGACGAACAAAATAAGCTTCGTATGCGTTACTGTTAAAAGCGGAAAAATAAAGAAAAATGTTTTTTTAATAATCAATAACATCATCGCGATCATCTTTCAGGAGAACGTCGTGGAACTATTTTTGGCCGGACCGATCTCGCATACTTGAAGTGTATGATGGGGGATAAAGTTTCTCCGTCATCTTATCCACTTGCGTAATGTTTTTTTTGGAAAAGTACGAATATTTCTATCTGCAAATAAAATCAATATCCGCAACGACGGTTAAACATTCTTGCATTTAAAAAAATTTTTTTTTTCAACAATTTTTTCAGACATATAAATTAACGCATACTAAGCTTAATTCAACTGTATCTGTTGTTGTTGACCACTAATTTTCATATACAGTTTTCGATTCCACATGATGAGGCTTTTAGTGTTACCGGCTCCCGGACTATTATCCTCCTCCTCCTCAATAGCCCAACGGTTAAAGGTGTAGATTGAAAACTGAAAGGTCGCAGGTTCGAACCCCACCCGTTGCACTATTGTCGTACTCACTCCTAGCACAAGCGTTCCGCTTATTTGGGGGGATAGGAGGATATTAGTCAACTTCAGTTTGGCTAATGTTCTCTTTAAAAAATTTATATGAGGAGAAATAGCATCGAAGCAAAAGTTTATTAAGGTTTCATTGAAGTTTATTGTGTCAGAGACAAGAATTTTAAAACTATGCGCCTAGATGCTGGTACTAAATTTTATTAACAATAAGTCTACGTTATTTTTGACTTAACTGCTCCATTATTTTAACTATACAGCGTGTGGAGCCAACTCTATGTACAAAATGTACACTGTACTACAGCGATAAGTGTCAAGTCAAATTAACAAATCACCACTTTGTAGAATGAAATGAAGAAAATTGTGTATTCATTTTGGTTTCGTCAAAAAATAAAGTCCTATACAAGTTACAAGTGTATTTTTTATGCTAATAGGTACCTACATACTAGCCGACTCACTCGGCTTCGTTCGAGTGGGCTTCATTCACACTATAGTTCTTGCAATTCACGAGGGCGCGTGAGCTTTACTTGTGGTTACGTCGTGTGCATGCACATTGCGTAAGTGTACGTGCCTGTCAGGAGCCTAGGAGTGCTCGCTCACACTTATACAGATACGACACGCACACAACCATGAGCCACGTGCCCTCGTGAATTGAAAGAACTTTACGTTTAATATTATTAGGTGAAAGGTTGTATATGTGTGTGTGTGTATGGTTACTTCTTCATGCCACAACGAATGAACTGATTTGACTGTTTGGAATGGAGATAGCTCATGCTCATACCGGATTAAGACATAGCCTACATTTTATCCAGGAAAATTAAAGAGTTGCTGCGGGAATTAAAAACCTAAATCCATGCGGACGAAGTTGGAGGCATCTAGGAACTACTAAATTATTATTATTGCAGCAATTATTAAGCTATTGCATAGCTTCTATCGCGGGCCAGCGTGGAGACCGAATCCAGAAATTCCGCAACGAAAATAACCTGACACGGGACTCCTCTACGGTGAGCCGCTAGATGGCGCATTTTTTATCAACGCCATCTAGCGGCTCACCGCTATGCAATAGCTTTACCGCGGCAGTCCCCGAGTGCCACACGTCTTTTTTATTTATTTTATTTGAACATTGTGAATGAGATTGCAGTTTATGGTTTTGTTTTATTATAATTTATTTATTCAATTAGAGATTGTGTACGATAGAATTATTTTATCCTTGGATGGGTGATTATTTCTTCCTACTATATTATTAAGCTTATTATGCTTAAACTTAGCTTAAAAAAATGCCAATCTATTTACACTATATTTAATTGAAACTATGAAATAATTTAGTTCTTTTTCATTCAGTCCCGTCCACTTAGTACGTTCAAATTGTACCATTCGTTTATGAAGCACACGGAATAATGGTTGCGAAGTTAGCGACAGTTCAATTCACCTAAAAGCACGTAGCCACGCTCAATTAAACTTCGCTATGATTTCGAATATCCTGGTCTTAATACGTCCCTTTGTGATACTATTAAGTGTATAGGTACGGAACAAAGGCGTTATTGCAATGTACTAAGCAATAGCGACACACCCATAAACAATAAACATAGCATTACTCACTAGGTTAAGCTTTATAATATTGTCAATGATTGAATAGGGCGAAATTTGAAAAATACAATATCTAAATATGTAAAAGAAAAAGGTGACCGACTAACTGATCTATCAACGCACAGCTCATATAACTGGACGGATCAAATTGAAATTTGGCATACAGATAGGTTTTATGATGTAAGCATCCGCTAAGACTTTTTGAAATTTCAACCCCTAAGATGGTAAAATAGGGGTTTGAAAATTGAACTTAACATAAGCGAAGCCGCGGGCAAAAGCTAGTGTTTTTATAACATCAGCTGTAGCTAGTAATCACCCTGGTGGTAAAGCCGTGCTGCTAAGAGATTAGGCGGTATTTTCACAAAAACTACCATATCTCTTCCAGATTAACCCGTTTTCATTTTAGACTACACTGTGACGTTACCACCATTCATTCTTAGGATGATAATATAATCAATTGATTTAAAATACATACAATACCGAACCGATCCCGCTACGCAATCAAATCATAAATAAGGAGCTCCAAAATAGAACAAGAGTCAATGAAATAGCTCAAAGGGTTGCAAAGCTGAATGGGCCATTAGCGAGGCACAGACGAAGAACTAGACGTTGGGATTCCGAGATGCTGGAATGCCGTTTCAGGATCGAAAAGAGCAGTGAATAAGAAGGGAAATGGATGATAAGGTGGACAGACGACTAGGTTATTGATACAAGAAAACTTAGTCCAACAGTGGGCTTTTATCGCTTGACAACGAAGATAAATATTATTGTTCCCGTAAACATGCTATGCATCATTTAAGCTCGCAAGGGTAAAACATAGCGGCCATAGAGTTTGTTATTTTTATACGAAGGACAAAAGTGCCTACAAATCAAGATAACAAGCAGGGATAGGGCAGGGCGCAAAGAAAAATATTTATATTGCGACCCTAAATTGCTTCCAGCGTACAAGGTTTTTCTTGTATAGCTTAGGACGAGGTAAAATTGAAATGGTTGCGTTCATCTGTCTTGGAGGAAGCCTTATTCTTCTTTTTTTAGCCAGATGGTTTCTGGTCTGTCTAGATTGTGAATTTTTTTTTGAGACATTTTTTTTTCATTAATAATTTTACAATAGATACAATATGTTTTCACTAAAACTGAAATCTAGGCTAATAATTTGGCTAAAGAGCAATTTTACTTTGACCTAAACTACCTTTGATTCATCTTGGTCTTTCTTTATCTGAGCTCATTAATTGTCCGGGATAAAATGTAGCCTATATGTGTTAATCTTGGGTATGAGTCATCTCTATACAAATTTTCAGCCAGATCGGGTAATTCGTTATGGCGTGAAGGAGTAACAAACATACACACACACACTCACTCAATCACACACACACACATCCACACACACACACACACACCTCGCCTTCGCCTTTATAATATTAATGTGATCATACTAGGAGGACACGTACAATTAGTAGACGAAGGTAGAGCAAGTGAAATATAAATAAATAGGTCCTATAATACTCGTACTACGTTGCGTGTCGTAACGCACAGCATCACTCTAAATGTGAATAGGTCTTGGCTTCTTTAAAGTGGACCTAATACCCCATTTGCGGGATAGGAGAACTCTAAATTGCACATTTGCAGTTCATACAAATGTCTCTTGGATTTGCCGTAACTAAAAGTGTTCTCCAGAGCGAAGTTGCTTTTTACTACTTTTGAGCTTCGGATGGGAACGGCGTAAAGATAAAGACTTCATTTCTGTTTTGTTCACCTTTGACTGCCGTTTCTATTCAGCATCTTTGAAATAATTATAGGAGTGCAGATGTGAAGCATTTTTGGCAGACCATTAGAGTTCCTAACCGTGACAACTTTAAACATTTTTCATATAATAATACTAGCTGATGCCCGCTACTTCGTTCGCGTGGATTGAGGTTTTTTAACTCCCGCGGAAACTCTTATTTTCCGGGACAAAAAGTAGCCTATGTGCTAATCCAGGCTATAATCTATCTCTGTGCCAAACAGCTAAATCGGTTCAGCCGTTGCGACGTGATTGAGTAACAAATATCCATACTTCCAAACTTTCGCATTTATAATATTAGTAGGATGTACTTATCTCCTTTTTTTTTGAGTTTTTACATCCTGTGTTACCTCCGTGATATACCCTACTTCTTGGGGGAGAAATTGGGTTACATATATAGGGTTTTTAAGTAAAACCGCCAAGGCGACCCCTTATCTCTTCAGAATGTGAACGTATCGGTGACTTCCGTGCGTGACGCTCGTTAGCCTGGCAGAACGTTCCCCCACTTCAATTGGGTATTTGACATTTTTTTTAATATATACTTAAAATAAAGGTTTTTAATATTATAACACAATGTCATTTTTCTTTTATTAATATCTTAACTATTCTCGATAAGCTTTTAAGTTTCCTCTTAGAAAAAGAGCGCTCTATTGCAACATGACGTCAAACATGACGTCGTTATTCTTACATGTTACATTTTCGATTGTAAATAATTAATTAATGAATATCTACATTTTGAAATTCAGTCAAATACCCAATTACGCGCACAGGTAATACCTAGTTCAGTTCATTTTTATGTCTTAATCCTTCATTGTGACGTAATAAATCTCGCCTGAGGAAGCATAACTACATAAGATTAATTCAATTTGTCAAAATAAACATTTTTCCTTGAGGCGGCTTAATGAAATTAAAATCTAAGTGGATTTAGGTAAGTTTACCTTTAATATGATACGACATTCGATCCCATTGATTCCGTACTTTGTAAAGCATTCACTGACCCGTGTTCAACGTACAAGTGAACGAGAGCTTAAGTGATTACGCCATGCTTCGGTATTAAAGGCAACCATTACGGCCCAAATAGTCGATAAAAGAAACCATTAAAGTTATGCGGTTGCCGCGGACAGAAACTTTGTCGTATCGCGTTTACGACACGGGAAACATTTTGATCGTATCTTCGTAGTGATATTGTATTTTGCTGTTGAATTCAGTGGCTTGTGTGAAGTAAACGATCGCTTTAAATGTCGAAACTGCATCGGAATAATCGCAATGACGATCATTATGACTGAATGCGTTAAACGAAACAAAGATTTGAACCACACATTGCTACATTGTCTTTACGACTACTGCAGATAAATACATACTTTTTATTCGTATCGTAGTGTAGGTGCTAATGTAGATAATATTTTATTTATATAATAATAATCTAATTAAAAGTAAAGATTTAAAGATAAAAAAGTCTCCTTGTATCAACATTATTGTCTAATAATATCAAAATTTCCCGCAAACGGCGATTCAAATGAAGTTCAGGAACGAAGTTGGCTTTGTGATTAGAGCTTTCATCGGAAAAAAGGTGAACATTACGACCCAAACGTCGATAAAAGAATCCATTAAAGTTTTGCTATTGCTGCGGACATTGTCGTATCGTTTTTACGATGCAGGATTTCCATATAGTACCTACTAAAAGCTTTCACACAGTTATTTGAAAGCATTTAAAAGGTATTTAAAATAGTAGGTTATTTGATAGTATAATCATTGATTCCAAAACAATTCACGTTGCCTTTTGTTTTGAATTAATTAGCTACATAGTTACAACGTGGAGTAGTTTCAAGAAAAACTAAGATTATGTATACTTAGGGCCGATTTCATCAACATCGAGAGACGTTTAACCGAGGAATAAATTAGGCGTTTTGGCAGTTTTTTATTTTCAAATCTAATAGAATATAAAAATGCTCGGATAAGACTTATTTTACGGCCCTTTGTAGTTAGATGAGTAATATTAATTATCCGAGGAATCAATTGGACGATTTTGACAGTGACAAAACATCGACCTTATTCTTCGGTTGAAAGTTATTCGGCGATGATGAAATTGGCAATCAATATACTAATTTGGAATATTAATATAGTAGAAGTACAGAGAAGTTAGATACCTATAAAACTCCTCTTGTAGGATTGTTTTAAACTAATACGTATAGAGATAGTATTTAAAATAGGTCAATGTAGTTGTACAAGTTTTATTTCAAGCTGTTAAAAAGTTATCGCAGAATCACTATGGAACTTTTTAGACGAGGTAAGAGCTCCATTTAATTAAAAGTATTCCGCCGAGGTTGTACAAGATTTCTAGACCGTGTTAACAATAATTGTTTATAAGAAATTCTACTTAAGCGTCTTTTATAATTTCTCAGTTATCACTTTAATTGAAATACCTATTTCACTCGTAGATACAGATCTGGGTCGTTTCTATCTTTTCCCCTGTTCCCAGTTTTAACCGAGAGAACCTTTCTCTTATTTTTCTATCGTTGTTGTCAATTTACAAGGCATTACGATAAGCTACCATCTGATCTTAGAACCGGTTAAGGGTAGAGGAGAGTAAATTATTTTCTTTTCTTGCTTTTTCCCGGGACTTCGTCTGCGTGAAGTTAGGTTTTTAAAAATTACGTAGGATTTCTCTCCTTTTCCGGGATAAAAGGTAGCCCATGCCACTCTCCAAGTCTTCAACTTCATTGCGTGATTGAAGGACAAACCAACACACATTCGCATTTAAATATAATATCAGTCAGGATAAGGCTTCCAAAGTGTACACCGGCAATTTTTCTTTATCAAACGATACGTAGACGTCCACTGTTGAATAAAGGTCTCGTGTATGGATCGATCAACTCGATCTTGCCCTTTCTATACCCAGCGGTTCCCTGCGATTCCTCTGTTACCACCTAGTGGTACATCGGTAGATCTAACTATTCAGTAATAAGTAGCAATAAATTGCTGAAACTTAACGAGTTACTTAATAGTTAATACTGAAAGTACGTCCGAGGAGGCCACATAACAGAGCCACATCACGGCCGACACGCATTACAGGATTAAGTTTTGCATATTCACTGAGCTCGCCATTCGCCAACGCCAGTCAGTAGTTTGATTAAATATTCAGCTGGGCAATAAATTACCGTCTAGATACAAACTAGAGTTAACCACGCTCAAGATCAGACTTATAAGATGCATACGTAAATGTGTATGTGTAAAGTTATTAAAAATACCAAACAAAAAGCTTATGAAGTTTATGAACAAAGATGTTTTTTTTTCTTGCACAATAAGTATTTATTATATTAAGTAGCGTTTGCCCGTTTTTCAATTCCCTATTTTAGTACCTTAGGGGTTGAATTTTCAAAAATCCTGTCTTAGCGCATGTCTACATTATAATATTAGCTATATGTATGCCGAATTTCAGCCCGATCCGTCCAGTGATTTGAGCTGTGCGTTGATAGATCTGTCAGTCAGTCACCTTTTCCTTTTATATATTTAGAAGAAGATATTAAGTATTCACATTATTTCCAGTTATTTTTAAATCACTGATAGATTTTCCTGTTTTGACGTGTTCTACCCCCAAGGGGGTTGGATAGGGGATGAAAATTTGTATGAATGTCCGATATTTTTCGAGTTATATGAATGAAACTTGGTATTTGGGCTTTCAAATAAAAATTGGATTGAAAATATATTTCAAAATTTTTAGAAATTCCAGCTCTTAACCGAATTTAAAAACTCCACTCGAGCGAAGCCATGGCAAATCATCTAGTATCAACATAAATGAGTGGATATAAAGTTCTATTTACTTTGACAAATAAAGGAAAATACGAGACGCTCTTCAACTCTCCGTCAAAATATCTAGAGGCGTAAGCTGTTGTGCTTTTTAATGTGAACTATTGAATCAGTGTTACTTGTTATGCTTCTGGAAATTGAAATTCAGCTGAATTAGTTATCAGATGTAGTAGCATTCATATTTCGTACTCGGGAATAGCACAATGTCTGGAATATGCAAAGTACAATTCAGTGAAAACGTGTCAGCGAGAATGCGCCGCGCCGGTGCTGTCTCTATCCTGCTGTAGGATGAACTATTATGACCCCTCATTAAGTTTCGACAATTTATTGCTCAAATGAATTAGTAATCAGATGTACGTGCTCCGGCAAGTAAGGCTACATAATTATGAGAATTGTAACTGGGGTTAGTGATGTTTCATATTCAGGGACATAATCTTGTTCTACTTGCAGCTTTATTATCTCTTGCAAATAAATGAATTTGACTTTAGTGCAGTGGTTCTTTTGGATCCTGTATTAGTGGTTTTCACTCTTGGTTTATGTGGTATATTAAAAGGTACGTCCGACTATTTGTTGCTTCTGTACTGCGGCTCGATGCGAAGCTATCGGTAACTATAAGGTATAAATAATGTATCTATATTCTGTGATATTCTATTTTTTGATGGATATTATTACAAAACAATAAATCAAATGTTCTTTGAAAAAGAATATGAAATTTCATTTTAGTGTCATTTAGCTGACAATTTATGAATATTTTGCGGTTAAAGTTGGCACCAGAAAGTATTTGGCTCTGTGGGTACATTGTTTGGCTCCCCTCGCTATAGCCGTTTTAATGAAGTTATTACCGTACTAGTAGTTTTTGTTTCCCATTTTGTTACCATTTTGGTTACCAACCAAAAAAAAAAAGTCTTACTGATTGAAGCTTAACTAATTAAATTCATTTTTATGTTTACATTTCCTATCCTTTACAAGCAAAGGGAAGAATTAATTTGCATAAAATAATGATACCCTACGATTATTTCGTGTGTTTACTTTGTACTTATTTCTAGATAAATTACTACTAACTTTCTAATTTCTATGTTTATGAAGAAATTCGTAATAGATATAATTTATGAACTAAAAATTTACAAAAAGTTATAAATTAAACATCATTTTATCTAATACTAGCGGCCCGCTCCGGCTTCGCACGGGTATAAAATATATAGCCTATGTCATTCACTGATAAAATGATTAAAATCGATCAAAACAATTTGATTTATTCATTACTGCCCGTGGCCTGCACGCGTTTTTAGAGTAAAACAATTCTTCTTTCCCTAAACCATGAAGATTTCCTGCTATTTTTTAATATCTAAATTCATACACTACATTCTTACTTATTAACTTTTTACATTTTTACCTATTTATTCTATTTTTACAACAATTAATATATTACAGAATGTCTTTATATACAACGTTCACAGCTTTCTTGTCATCTATACAAATAAATAAAATTGAAGTGTCTGCTTGTACTATCAAAAGAACAGCTTTTTACTAACTGCATACGAAAGTAAATACGATACTTATACCAAGAAAACAATTTTTAAAATTTTTGTCTGTCTGTCTGTTTGTTACCGCTAATCTCGGGAACGGCTGGACCGATTTTGACGGGACTTTCACAGGTAGATAGCTGATATTATCGGGCAACGTATACTTTTTTAACCGACTTTCGTAAAAGGAGGAGAAGGAGTTGTGTTTTTCTACCTCTGCATATCAATGTCTCCGTGATTTCTTAACCGATTTGCGTGAATCTTTTTTTAATCGACATAAAAACTGTGCGAGATGGTCCCATAAAAAGTTCGGGTTCCAACTCCTCAATCCTGATGCTGCAGGGGTACTGCTCCCCTAAACTGTGGGGATTTAGGAACTGTTGATTATGAATAGTTATTGTAGGGACCAAATAAAGACTATTTCGTTAAATTCCAGGACCCAACTCCTCAATCCTGATGCTGAAGGGGTTCTGCCAACCTAAAATGTGGTGATGTAGGAACGCGGACGAAGTCGCGGGCGTCCGCTAGTTAGACAATATATTTTATAGGCACGCTCCCGCCGCCCGGGCCAGCCCGAACCGCCGCAAGCACTACGTCCCGCAATTTTTAAATCTGTAATATCTTCGAAAATATTCATTTAAATCATATGCTGTAAAGGGCCATATAGATCTACTAGCTTTAACCCGCGGCTTCGCTCAAGTTAGGTTCGATTTTTAACCCCCTATTTAACCCTCTTGGGGTTGAAATTTTCCAAAATCCTTACTTAGCGGATGTCTACGTCCTAACAGCTACCTGTATGCCAAATTTCAGCTCGATCGGTCCAGTGGTTAGAGCTGTGCGTTGATAGATCAGTCAGTCAGTCAGTCAGTCAGTCAGTCAGTCACCTTTGCCTTTTATATATTTAGATATTAAATCAACAATGTATTTAAGGTATTTAATTAGATAAGGATTAATGCTGTATTGGTTAAAATCGCTTCGAAAATTAGCCATTATTTGTCGTAAAAAGTAAATGACAAAAAAACGTTATTGTGGGATATCCATAAGAGGTAGACATATATCATCGCGGAGTTTTCTGTAGACTTTTTCAATGTGTACAATACTTAGTACATTATTTTGATAAATCTCGTAGGGTTCAGCCTGCGTTTGCAATGTAAGCGGAAAAAATGTAATTATTTACGACATCACTTTAGAAAACTCAAAAATAACAGTATTTCTCCACTATTTAAAGGATCTTATTATACATATAAACCTTCCTCTTAAATCACTCTATCTATTAAAAAAAACCGCATCAAAATCCGTTGCGTAGTTTTAAAGATTTAAGCGACCAAGGGGAAATAGGGACAGAAAAAGCGACTTTGTTTTATACTATGTAGTGAAGAAGTAAGTCAAGAATGGGAGAGTTCTCGAAAATTAAGAGATATTACGATTCTTGATTGCCGTTCTTCTTGATGTTAAACAACAACAAAATTAAACAGAAGCTTATATCGATTAATAGAAGCGTAATCCCATTAAATACGTAATGGAATAGTAATTCTAATGACATTTTGGTAGCTTAAGCTATTTGGTACAACATTTGATCCCCTATTCTTTACCTCAGTGTAGTGACCTGAATTACCAAAAGAAGTTTTTACCACAAAATAATCGGATTGAAGTTGAATTTCATTTTCTACAAATTTTCGAAATATGTCTTAGTAACAGAACAAAAGATTACTCTTACAGTCCAAATGGTCAATAAAAGTGACCATTAAAGTTATGCGCGGGCCGAGGACATACAATATTGCTGTACTTTAATGACACAGGTTACATTTTGTTCCTTGTGATATTGGATTTTAAAGGTAGCCTTAGCAAACATTAAAATTTTTAACGACCGATCTCTGTTCAAGATCTTTGCCTATCGCTTCGCTAAAAGGAAAAATAATTTCATATAATTGTCATCCCGTCTCATAGAGTCCACTGGTGACTGAGGGCTGGCCTTGAGAGACCTTGGCCATCATAATAGGTATAAGTGTGGCTGTTCAACGTATTGACGCAGCCAGCACATTCTGGGCACATTTCCTCGTTCCAGTAGTTCAGATATCCTTTCCTTACTAATATTATAAATGCCAAAGTGTGTTTGTTTGTTGGTTTGTCCTTCAATCTCGCGGCAACAACGAAGCAACGAATCGACCTGATTTTTTGCATGAGGACTGGGAGAATGACATAGGCTACTTTTTATCCCGGAAAATCAATCAGATCCCGCGGGTTTTTTAAAAAACTAAATCCAGGCGGCCGTGGGAATTTTTATATATTTAGATTTTAATTTTGTTTTAGTTTAGATTTTAGTTAAATAGAATTTGATATTATGTAGTTGAAATGAAAATAAATGATTTTTCTCAAACATGCATGGAAATATTGTCATTATTTTCGAAAAAAGAACACGCGAAGTATCGAATTGTCGGACAAAGAAAATCAAATCCATTGCAAGAGCGTTTTTTGAATTTGGAACATTACAACGCTCCGCGAAACAGTTGTTTCGCGGAGCGTTTTTTTTTTTTAAATATTGCAGGAGCTTTGTAATGTAATGCCGTTTCATACAACAGTATGAAATGGCGTGCTGGGGTTACTAAATACTCCTTGATCGGATCTCTTTTGTCATTCTTGGCATACCATAGTCTCTTTGCTTAGTACAAATTACGTTTACGTGGCTGTATAGCCATAAATGCGTTTGCCTGTCGGCACAGATAATTAAAAAAAAATTGGCGGTAAAGCTGAAAATTCGTCTTGATTTGTTATTTACATACCTACTTAATAAATATAAATTTAATAATAATCAAAATGAGTTCCAACGGTTCAGAGAGTGAAATGGAGATTGATTGTACCTACTCCACCAGATTTAAACCAAAATGGCGGATGGATTTGGATGTATAATATAAAAAGTGTTTTATTTCCCTGCATTCTTTTGAGAAAAGCACTATATATGCCTCGGCGGGAAATGGCAATTGCCTGTCTCGTATTTAGTGAAGTCCTCGCCTACGGCTCGGCCTTCAAACTCATACTCGACCTGCAATTGCCTACTTCCCTGCCTTTGCAATAATGTACTAATATTCTATAATATTATCTTTGACGGTTTTGGAGGCGGCGTATGGGAAAAGTTCCAAGGTATTGATATTATAATTCTGACTCACCAGTACTGGCTTTATAATTTTTAAATAGTACACATATACACATAGCAAAACTATTTGCTTACCCAACGAAGCATTATATGTGTGCGTAACTTGTTTTTTTTTTAATTCGATGACTGCGATCTCACCTGATGGTAAGTGACGATGCAGTCTAAGATGGTAGCGGGTTAACTTGGGAGGGATATAGCAGTGTAAATTCAAACCATACCTACCCCTAATCGGTTTCTACATGCCATCGTGCCGGAACGCTAAATCGCTTGGCGGCACGTCTTTGACGGTAGGGTGGTAACTAGCCACGGCCAAAGCCTTCCACGAGACCAGACCAGAGACAATTTAGAAATTATAAATTCCTAAAATGTCCCCGCCGGGAATCGAACCCGAGACCTCCCAGTTATAAGACCACAGTGCGCACCACTGCGCCAGGGAGGTCGTCGAAAGGTCGTTTACGTGTGATTTATACCCATTTTTACTGCATTGTCCGTCTCTTATTTTATTGTACAATAGCTAGTAAGCTAAATACAGCAATGCACATTTGCAGTTCATAGAAATGTCTCTCGGATTACGTCAAGTGGCCTCGAGAGCAAATTTGCTTTTTACTGCTCTTCCGCGCTGCAAGGGAAAGACGTAAAGATAAGAACTGGTTTCACAGCTCAGTTGAGTTGAGACTATTTGAATATTTGGTTTTATTCGAGAAAGTGGTGTAACGGCTACTTTAGAGGACTTCTCTGGCAAAGTTTTTCATTGTTCTCTGGCAAAGTTTCAATAGATTTCGACCCATTTGCATGGATCTTGATAACACTGTGGTGCAAGAGGTGAAGCTGTCACCAGCATAAATAATATAAAACATATGATTTTTCAAAAAAAGCAAGAACTTTTTGAAGTAACTTTTCGGATTATATACAACTACTTCCATCTTGTTTCAAAATTAACGTGGACAAAATTACCGGCGCTATTCTCAGCCCATCTTGCCTAAAATTGCGAGGCAGCAAAATTAACTTATTAGGTACCAGCTGATGCGTTTAGTTTTTAAAATCCCGCGGGAACTGTTTCATTTTCCGGGATAGAAAGTAGCTTATGTCACTCTCCAGGTCCTCAACTATACCCATGCAAAAAATCACGTCGATCTGTAGCTCTTTTGTAGCGTTATTGAAGGACAAACCAACAGACCAATAAACAAACACTCTTTCGCATTTAATATTAGTAAAGACTTACATGTTACCTCAAGCGCACCTTGGAGTACTTCGGACACATTGCCCGCCGTAGCCCTAGAAATCTTGAAAAGTTACTGGAAACGGGCAAGGTAGAAGGAAAAAGGCCAAGAGGACGTAGCCCTATGCGTTGGTCTGACCAGATCAGCACTGCACTCGGAACATCTTTCCACGCCACTCTACATAACGCGGAAAATAGGACGAAGTGGAAGAACATCGTGTGGGAGAAGGTGATCCGTGCCAAGGATCGCAACCCTCAGTAATGAGGACGACGATGCGAGGAGGAGGAGGAGGACATGTTACTTAGTTATTTTTGCTGTTTCTTTTTAATTAAATATTTGCGGGCAATATACAAGACATATTATTTTCTATGCCGTTAACGGATTGGCCGTTACCAATATTAATATAGGATCAGATAATGTTATCCGATCTGCTGAAAACGCTGCAAAGTGTAACAATGATGCTCTTCAAAGATAGGATGAAGCGATTTATTAAAGGGACAAAAGACTTGACTCAAAGTGTAATCGAAACAATAGACGTAGCTTTTTGTTCTTGTAAACTTCAATTGAAAATGCTTTGCTTCGATTTTCTAAATTGAAAAGTGGGATTATGTATAAACAAACTCCGAAACTGCAATAAAATTTGCAATCTTATCACTTTCTAATAGGTAATATTGGAAGCTCATAAATTACTGTATACAGACTGTTTCTGTTCAATCTTGGCCTAGTCCCCTAGAGATGTTCCTTAGGATGCAAAGTACTGCATATGCATAGTAATAATAAAAGCACCTAACAAAACGAAATGATAATTTAATTCTAACCTATAAAATTGTTGTGTGATCCTTAGGATCTGGTTTCGGTCTGGTGGGAGGCTTTGGCCGTGGCTAGTTATCACCCTACTGTCAAAGACGTGCCGCCAAGCGATTTAGCGTTCCGGCACGATGGCGTGTAGAAACCGATTAGGGGTATGGGTTGAATTTACACTGCTATACCCCTTCCAAGTTAGCCCGCTACCATCTTAGACTGCATCGTCACTTACCATCAGGTGAGATCGCAGTCAAGGGCTATCTTGTCATCGAATAAAAAAAAAAGGAGTCAACGTCTTGAGTGTTGGAGCAAAACGAAGGTACGTAGAGTTTATTTCGGAGGGTCTATGTGTTGTTGCATGCTGGTGTTGCGTTGTTCCTATTTTTGATCTAGGTACCACTGAAAGTGCGGCAGTGTACAGCGCGATGCAGGTCAGTCGATAACATTATTAATTTTTATGCGTATTAAAAACAATCCTTAAATAACTTTTCCTTTTTCCTTTTCTCTGAAGAAGATATTATACAGAGCCCGCTACATCAAAAGATATGTCTTTTTATCAGCAAGCTGTTTACGGCTCACTACTGAGCGCATGTTATAGTCCATAGTCATACGAACTGGCTCAATGCAAATTGGCAGACTTCACACACCTTTGAGAACATCACGAAGAACTTTCAAGCATGCAAGTTGCAGCTTGATCAGTATATTTTCTTTCAGCGTTGAAGCATTGATTTCTTATCTTAGGTTTTTGGATTGTCATATTTTTTTTAATGATAATGTTTTGGAAAAAAGAAAAAAAATAGGGGCACGTATTAATTAGACCTAGATTTTTTGGAAAAAAATCATTGCTCTAGAGGCATTATCCACGAAGAAAACAGCAGAATACGTTTGTATGGAGAAAGGCCCACTAGAGTCTCCTCTAAACTCTGAAAAGTCAGAAGTGCTTGCCCAGCTTCGAACCCGCGACGAGACGACAGTCCTAACCACTAGCCTGTCATTGGTTTTTATTCCCTTTAGTATAATATAATATAGAGAAGGGAGAGGAGTTAGGCTATGTTCACATGTAACGCGCGTTAACGCACGTCAACGCGCGATCAAATTTGAAGAGAGTTCAGATGATGAGCGCTAATGCGCGTTGCGAGAGTACTCGTCAGTCTAGTTCGGTAGAACGTAGAGAATGGACGTGGAAGAGGCTATTATTTTGTGGTTATATTATAAAGAAAAATATAGAAAAATAAAACGTACACATTGGGTTCATCCAATTTTGAAAAATAGAAATAAAAATAAATTATAAAAATTGTTTTTATAGGATTCCGAACCTATATTCCAAATTGCTGGCTTTTTTTCTACTTCATCGATTAGTAAGTCGATGTCAATATCTTCAATTTCACTCATTTTAAATGCGAAAACAAAATATAATTACGAAAATTTACATGTGATCGCGATGAAAGCGCGCGCTCAACTGAACAGCAAACGGACATTACATTAATATCAAAGCGCGAGTCAACGCGCGATTGTCTGCGTCTTGAAACTTTTTCTCTGAGCGCCGCGTTGACGCTCGCTGACGCGCGTTAACGCGCGCACATGTGAACGGTTGCTAGGTATATATTAGGATGTCTAAGCGCGCGATTTGAAAACGCGCGTCGCAATTCAGCCATCTGAACATAGCCTTATTCGCGCAATATGTCAATCTTAACTCAATAGAATAACTATTTCTGCAAAAGTACGGCACCTGCCGACTCGGGCGAACGTATGCGTCGCAGGAAATCAATCACAAATCGCGTTTCACCGCCATGTTTGGAGCGAATTGAATTTGTTTGCCTCGATGCCTCCAAGTTCTAACGTCTATCACTGTAATTTGCAGGAACGTGGCTCACGCGGTGCGACACAAACCTATTTTGTAACTATATTTAATAGAAACTAACATGTATCTGCGATTTCATCCGCGTGAGATTAGATTTTTACGGAATAACAAGTAGCCTATGTTACTCAAGTCCTCAAGCAGAGGCGTAACTATAGGGTGGCATGACGGCAAAATGCCACGGGCCCCCAGCCGGCAGGGGCCCCTGGTCAGAGAGGGCTGGAAGCTCAAGATGATCATAACATTTATAGCCATTCCTGTGTCTACGGCTAGTGCCAAGCGATCATTTTCAAAATAAAAATTGATATAAACTAAACTCTTTGGGACAAGAAAGGTTACGCACAGTGGTAAATTTACCAAATGGCTGATTTGACTGGAGCCTAGGGCTGCAGATTTTAGGGGCGGCGAATTTGGGGCCAAAATTTTTATTTATGTCTTACAGAAATTAAAAAGATACAAATTTGTAATACCTTAATGTCATTAGGTCCACAAATACATTTTAAAATAACCCCAATAAAAATAACTAAATAGTTGGTAGGGCCGACTTTACCTACGATGCCGAGTGTGCGGCGCATACAAGCGTAGGGTCTCAAGCGCCAGAAGTACGACTATGGCGTAGTGCAGAATAAAAAATTTCGCGCTCACTTCGCTCGCGAAAATGTCGCTTTTACGTTGCTATTGTAGGTGCCAAGTATAGAATACTAGTTGCCGTAATGCAACCATAAAAAACTTTGCGCCCACTCCGCTTGCAAAAATGTCGCTTTTACGTTGCTATTGTAGGTACCAAGAATGAACTACTAAGTGCCGTAATGTATTCATAAAAAATTTCGCGCTCGCTTAGCTCGCGAAAATGTCACTTTTATGTTGCTATTGTAGGTGCCAAGAATAGACTACTAAGTGCCGTAATGTAATCACAAAAAATTTCGCGCTCGCTTCGCTCGCGAAAATGTCGCTTTTACGTTGCTATTATAGGTGCTAAGAACGGCACTTAGTATAAATACAATACGCTCCGAATTAAAGGTTATTAGAAAATCAAGTAATTGTAATTGCGTTTGTATGTACTTACCTACTTCACGTAGTGATTTATGAAAAAATAAAAAATACTATCTCATTGGGTGAGCTTCTTTATATTGGGGGAGGGAGGGCCCCATCCGATGAATTTGCCACGGGCCTCAAACGGTATAGTTACGCCTCTGTCCTCAAGTATGTAAAAAACACGTCTGTCAGTTGCTCTGTTGGTTCTGCGTGATTGAAGAACAAACGGACAAATAAACTAAACATATTTTTTAATATTAGTTGAGATTAGTGTACAGGTTGGAAGTCATTGGTGTACCCACGCTATTATTTCTCAATGATACAATAGAAGAGAATATATTATCTAAAAACTTTTTTAACACAATATCTAAAAAGATTTGACAAATTATTATTATTGATTGGTTTAGCCCCGAGTTTCTGAATTTTTGTAAATAAAAATTAAGTTTAAAATTTTAAGTAAGTAAATTTAAAACATTTTTTGAAGTAATATAATATTTTACTTAATTTCGTAACCAAATTGTAGAAAAAGATGATAATATCGGCTATTAAACGCAATTTAAACCTTAGTGGTTTCTCGTGTGCAAATTAATTAATTAGGCGTTTTTAAGGGCGATAATAAAATAAAGATTACCAAACCAACCAAAAACCAAAGTTAATATTATAATTATTACAAATCTAGTTCAAACTTTAAAGGCATTTGATACGGCCATAAACCGAGGAAAGATTTATTGAGAACCGTAAAATGTCATTAAACGCCTTACGGGACGCGACTTTACGGCTAACGACAGTGTTGACTGGCATTGCAACTTGCCCTGAACGACGACAGACATTACAAAGTTTTAACTCTGCAAAGTTTAAACTTTGCTCTTTGTATGTTTGTGTCCTCGCTGTAAAACATTCAGATCTTAGGGTCGAAGAATGCCATCGGGATTTTCTGTCAAGAAATTTTTTTTTCAGTGGCAACCTGCAGGGTGAGAATGGGCAGGGGACATATTATCCACGGGGAAAGAATAAAATGTTTATCCCCTTGCTCAGTATTACCTACGCGACGAGCATGGGTAAAACGGTGGGAATAATATCCACAGTTATAATACTTATAGGAATATACTTCTCCTTTCCCTGTCGCCATGCTTTTGTATAGGGAGAAAATATTTTTATATCTTGTCAGTGGATAAAATTGGGGATAAATTTTTTGTATCCTGCCCAATGCCCATGCTCACCCTACTGGAGTTGGGAAGTTAGCGGTGTTATACCCCTTAGAGTAAACGTAAGCCTATGATCTTGCCCCTGGTCTCTCTACGCTCGTGTGGGATTGTCGTCTCATCGGACTAGGAGACTGAGGGAATAGACATATTTTTTAACCCAGATTTTATTGAATATGCATAAAATTTCGTTTTCCATTCCAACATCTTGTGCCAGGAGTGAGTAGGATAATAGTGCATCGGATGGGGATTGGACCGTCCAACTTTCGGAATTCAGCGCAACTTTAACTGTTGGGCTATTGATACTATAAATTATATATACTTTGTCCAGATTGAACATGAATATACTGAACAGAATTTCCATCTTTATTTGCAACCCAAAACAAGCTGTCTATGGAAGATTGTGAAAGAAGCGAAACAGCAAGACTAACTTGAAACTCCATTGAGATTTGCTATGGTGCGGCTAAATTCGAGCAGAACATTTTACGAGTATGAGTAACACTCAAAATCATAACTCTTCCGCAGTCAGGTATATAGGTATCTAATAGGTCAGCGTAGTTTTAAAGCGATCCAATATCTTCGGGCGGCGATTCGTCAATGTCCCTCTTTAATCCCTCCTCTCAATGAGTCCCGAGTCGGCACAGACGCATCATCTATCACCGACCGCCTGCGAGACCGAGGCTTGGCGTCTGTACCTCCTGATATTACGATAAAACCTTGTACATCTGTGGAATTGTTCAAAGTTGCTACAGTGTAACGATCTCACCTACGCCAGCGCCAATGACATCAGTGCAGGAGAAATTCAGGCTGAGATAAAAACGAAATGAAAAAACCGGCCAAGTGTGACGGACACGAAAATTATTCGCTGCTTTGAAGATCGACGCTATTATTAAGATCGAGCAAAAACAAAGTTTATTAGATGGTCATATTATGAGACATGAGACTCTTTAATTTTTAACTTCATTTTGGAACGAAGTTCCTTATCGCGCGTTGTGAAAGGGGGCTAGACGGAAAAAATTCTCACGAAAAGTTGTCACGACACTTTTTGCTATCGGCGTCGCATGTTTCTCTGTCTGTCTCTCTCTCTCTTATAGAAAGCAAGCCAGATATTTTCATTTCTATTTCGCATTGAACTTCGTTCCATCCGGGTGTCCTTTGACACCTCTCCAGTTTTTTTATTTATTATTATTTGTGGTTATAGCGCCAATAGAAATAAATTCACATTCTGTAAAAATTTCAAGTATATCAACCTAAATATTATGGTTCATGAAATACAGCCCGCTGACAGACGGATGGACAGACGGATAGCGGTGGCTGAGTAATACGGTCCCGTTGGTACCCTTTGGGTACGGAACCCTAAAAAACAAGTACTCAATACTTGAAAATATCTATCTTTTACCCCATTAATCTTTCCTTAACTATTACCACTCGTACCTATAAGTAAAATAACAGGCAAAATAATAATGTAAGGCGGTATCGAAATATGTGGCGCAGTGAGAACACATCTGGCACCAATTCAATTTATTGTACCGACGTGATGCTAGCGGAAGAGAATCCCGACCAACATTTTCTGGAAAGCACTGTTAAAACAATAGATACAATGACACGGGAATCGGAGAATTATTTATACACTGATTTTTATTTAACCGTCAGCCGATAACCGTCTCACAGAAGTAATATTGATTGAAATATAATACAGAGAACATTCCTAGACAGGATGTAAAGGATATGCTATCGAAAATTTTGCAAAGAGGTTTATTCAAATCAACTTTTATAAATTGCTTTTGTATCGTCAAATGAACCTACCATTGCACTGATTCGAAATTTCGTTCCAATCGAGAAAAACCAGCAAAAAATTCGCTCTTTAAAAATATTAAGTTGTATACAGTTTACAATTTATTACAGTCTCGTTAATTGCTGGACCAAGTAATATCCACACTTTTTTATCATTTATATTAAATTTTCAATTGTAAAATTACAATTGCCACTTATTTCGAAAGTGAAAAATTGTATTGATGGGAGGTCCCGGGTTTGCATTGTAATTTGTGTTGCTGATAGTGTGATAGTTAACAAAAAATTGCACATTGAAATATTATACATTAAAATTCATAGCATCAACGCAGACATTTATGTGATAGAAATATCAATTTTAATCTAGGATAGGTACTCGAAATAAATTGCACCGTTGCGAGTTTTTATAATTGTTAACCAATTAACGGAGATATAATGAAGGGATCGCTATTCAAGTGGTCTGGCAGAGGGCGTTGGGGACGATATTTCATTTGAAAAAAAAAAAAAAAACAGTTTTTACAAATAACTATTTCAATTACAAAAACTGCGTATTTCGATTTAACTTTTTACAAATAAGCGGATGTAGCAGGGTGACTGACTGACTAGTTTGTAAAAGGTTAACAATTTGCTACCCTTTTATTCTTTTACCTTTCTCATTCGAGGGGAGACTTTTGCCGAATAGTGGACTGACGACTTTGCCGAGTAGCCAAGCTGAACTTGACTAATAATGTAATTGAATAAAAATAAATAAAAAAAAACTCTCCTCTCCCCTATAAATAAGCCGAAAGCTTGTGTTAGCAGTGGGTACCACAATATGCAACGAGTGGGGATCAAACCTGCGACCTTTCAGTTTTCAGTCCACATCTTTAACCGTTAGGCTATGGAGGTTTTTATAGTAAAAACTTAAAATATACGAATACAGAAAAGAATTGGTACAGTAATTAAGTTTAAATTAGAGCAGCTGCAACTCTTGTTCTTTTACAGATCTCCATGATCTAAAAAATTAGTCTCACTCTAAATAAAACAACGAAAAAATCTTGGCGAAATAATTTTTTATAAAAAAACTAGAAGCCCGCGCCGACTTCGTCCGGGTTGAAAATTTAAACACATATTTGTTTTTACGGGACTGATCGCACAGAGCTTCTTATAGGAGACGATTGTAAATTAAATCACCGCAGGAACCAGAGGAATCTCCCGCGCCGAAACCCGCCGCCGTGCACCGCCCCCGCGCCGGCCGACACATATTAATTTAATTTTCCGATAACTCCTATGATATTTATTTAAATTGTATAGTGTAAAGGGCAAATATATTCTAAACTAAATATTTACGATAATAAACATATTTATTTAGATATAGATTGACATCGCATCGGTTAAAGAACCTTCGAAAATAATTCATTATTTTTAATCAAAATTTGAAAGATAGAAATGGTCACTGTAAGTTATTCTTAGAAGATAGACATATGCTATCGCGGACTTTTTTTTAGAACTTTTTAAGAGGAACAATTCATCCATACTTCATTTTCATCCAATAGCAGTATATGACCCAGCGCACGCCTTGAAAACGTTTAAGATTCAAAAAATTTTCCGACTTCCTTAACAAATTTGCACATAATATCTAGCCATAATACTTTATGTGCATAATATATAGCCTATAACCATCTGGAATAATGTACCTTTGAATTGGTAAAAGAATTTTTGTAATAGGTGCAGTGGTTCCAAAGTTTGCTCCGGACATACATACAAACTCACAAAATTCGCGCTCCCTCTTTATTATAATAGTATAGATAATAGTATAGATATTCACCTAAAAGAGCAAACTTCACAATTTAGATAAAACAAAACACAAGAGGTGTTTTCCGCAATAAAGTAATAAATAAGAATAAATTAGGTTAAGTTTTATATCCGTCAATAATTTCGTTGATTCCCGAAAGTTTACGATTTTGGATTAAGTCATCGTTTTATTAAAAGTGCGTAGTATTAAAATATTTAAACCAGGATTCGTTCTCAAACTCAGGAACTCAAACTCTTCTAGAAATTAGGGTGGGTACGTATAAATAAACCTGTAGACATAATAATATATCATCACTGTTTGCTGGCAGCGGTCTAACGTTGCCAAGCGGCCTTTTCTCTTTAATTTCCGTATCTCATGAAGGTATGAATAAAGTAAATATAAATTGGCTTGTTATAAATAATGATGAATGTTTATTCTATGTTAGAGATGATTTAGGTGCCGAATTTAAACATGCGATGAATTAGATCGTATCGTGCTTAGTTTAAGGATAATGACCCTTAACTAAGCTAACTAGTCCTGATGGAGAACGCGACCAAAATTATAATAACTTTCCTCTTTATCCGTCGTGGGTAAAATAATTAAAAGTCGTATTGGATAGATGTATTCTCACAGGATAAAACCCAGATCTTAAGCTTGCGGGAGGACATTGGTCCAACTCGTAGAGGTTACATGAGAGAGTTGATTATTGTGGTATTGCGTGTTGATGTTGCGTTGTTCCTGTATTTTTGTTCTACTACTAGAACAGCGGCAGTGTACGGCGTGAGTGGCACGAGAGATTTCTTCTGGTTTGGTGGATTTTGTTTTTCCTTGAGAAAAAGTCATGTGTAAAAGTTAGCACGACAATATATTCTCGAGTAGATATTTCCGTCACTTCCACATCGGACCACCGGATTATTTAATGTAATCGATGTAAAACACGACATGGTTCAAGCCGGCATGACGAGCTGACGGTCACCTTAAGTGCACATATCCATTCCATGGCCTTAATGGAAGCTTTCATCGTACACCCGCAGATAAATGTGACGTGTTCGTGCAATTTGCTTTTGAAGTTTGCTTCGTTTGCGAACACGGTAATGCACTAAAGCTGCGCCAATAATTTAACCATTTAAATTGAGTTGAGTCTATCAATTTAGTACTAAAATATCTGTGAACACAGTGCGGTGTTTGGTGCAAGTCGGAAACTGGAAAGTTTGATGAAAATATTATATTCTTTGAGTTATGCAGTGGATTACAGGAAGTACTTAATAACGAGAATTCTAATATGACTTACTTTTTTTAGACATGCCTACTAATAATAATTCATACACGGTACGTCAATCTCGCATAGACTAGTAATATTATTTATACCGATTTAAATTATAAAACATTCCAATATTGGTTTGTCCTTCAATCACACTGATCCCGCCGCAACAAAGCTATGGATCGACGTGACTTTTGCATGGGTATAGTTGAGAACTTGGAGTGAAATAGTCTCTTTTTATACGGGTAAATCAAAGAGCCTCTGCTGGATTTCTAAAAATTTCATGCGGAGGAAGTCGCGGGCATCAGCTAATCATGACAATATTTTTCCATAGAGTATATCTATAATAAATATAGATTCTCGCATGTAGATATAAAAAAACCTATTTTAAGTTTTAGGTACATGTATGCAATGTTCTGATACAATATGAGATTAATCTAAGGCACCACTTTCGTAGACGTCCTTAATAAGGCTTCAAATAGAGTGAGGAGAGGTAACTTAAGTTACTTGAACAAGTGAACTAGAAACTTGTGAGCTCAGAAGACAAAGTGTAATAAAAGCTTTTTATATATTAAAGCACTTTGCTCTGCACTTTCTGAAATAGTTTTTCTTTCAGTAAATGTTGAACTCGCGAGGGTCGTAATGAACTTGTATTATGAATTGTTTATCTGTCTGTGTTTTGTTTGTTTTTTCGAGTTTTGTTTGCTGTTCATTTGGAAGATGTTATTGGAGCAGATAGGTACTTTTACATTATTTATTGATTGAATATTGTATGTCAAAAACAGCATTTTTAACCTCCGACAAAAAAAAGAACTGTGTTATAAGTTTGACGTGTGTATCTGTGTGTCTGTCTGTTCCCTCGTAGCTCCCCAAAGAATGGACCGATTTGGATGTGGTTTTTTTCTGTTTGAAAGCTGTCGTGATCAAGATAGTTCTTGGTTATAATTTATAAACATCAGTTTACTGTTCAGCCGTTTGAAGATTATCAGCTCTTTTTCTTCGGCTTCGTTTAAGTTCGGGTTAAGTTTGTTAACTTCAGGTGCGATTGATTGATTGATTGATTGGTGTGCTTACTGCTACTTCGGATTATTTCTAAGACATGGTAACCTTGAGCTGATGCTGCAGCATCAAGTAGTCTGCGGGATCCCAACTCCTCAGCAATTTACAGCAGATATAACGTGTTTGGACTCATTAGAATGGTCTCAATGAGTGGGTATTAGATAAATGATGATCGAGGATCTAATGATGGAGCAGTAAACTGGGTAACAGGATGTTGGGTATATCGTATATATTTCGGCTAAATTAGATTCACATGTCGGGGGTGTTTTTAATTTTCACTTGTTACAAATAATAATAAGTAATCGAATCAAAGCCAAATACTCGTATTATTAAGATTGTATCGCATCTATGTATTTAGAATTTTTTAATTCATCTCCCATACTATATTTTTAACCGATTTATAAAAAGGAGGAGGTTCTCAATTCGTCGGAATCTTTTTTTTATTTTTTTTTTGTATGTTCCCCGATTACTCGAAGCCGCCTGGACCGATTTGGAAAATTCTTTTTTTGTTTGAAAAGGTATACCTACTTCTCATTGTCATCAGTCAGGAGCTGATGATGGGATCCTGAGGGAACTCTTCAAATTTTATAGGCACAATTGATATACTATGTAGTGGAGTTTCAAGTCAGTTTTGTAAAAAGAATTTGTACGTTTATATTATTTTTATAATAAACTTAGTTCTTAATTTGTATTCCACGCTAATGTTTCTTCGTAGAAATTATGTGGGTTGTTCAAAATAATTCACATAAAACTCGCATTACAGCTGGCTGGCGGCACTTCAAAACTCAAACGCAATTCCAAATTAGTTACACCAACTATGATGAACAATAAAGATATAGCTTACGATATATCTTTCAAAGTACAGTATCTGACTGCCTTGTTAGTCTAGTGGTTACCATGTTGATCTGCGGATGACGATGTCCCGAGGGTTTGGTTCCCGGGTTCGACCAAAATTAGCTAGGTAGGTATAGGGTTTATGTACTACAAAGAAGTTAGTTTTCAATATTAGTCCGATCGTGTTGGATTTCTGTCCCATCGTACTGTGGGTGTGAGGATATCCCGGAAAGTCAAAATGTTCCCACAGGATTTTCAAAAACTAAATCAACGCAAAAAAAGTCGCAGGCCTCAACCAGTGAGTCTGCAAATTTTTGCCCGCGGCTTCGCTTATGTTAAGTTCAAACGCCTATTTTACCCCGTTAGGGGTTTAATTTTCAAAAATCCTTTCCTAGCGGATGCCTACGTCATAATAGCTATCTGTATTCCAAACACCCCGATAAGTCCAGTAGTTTGAGCTGTGACAATCAGACAATCAGTCAACTTTGTCTTTTATATATTCAGATTCTTCTTTTTCTTCTTAATGAACTTATAGACATCTACTGCTGGACATAAGTCTCTTCCATGGACCTCCACTGATCTCGGTCTTGCGCCGCCTGAATCCAGCGACTCCCTGCAACTCGTTTGATGTCGTCGGTCCACATAGTGGGGGGGGGGGGGGGGAGGGTCTGCCAACACTGCGCTTCCCGGTGCGGGGTCGCTACTCCAGCACTTTGGGACCCCATCGACCATCAGCTCTTCGAACTATGTGCCCCGACCATTTAAATCCACTTCAGTTTCGCGACTCGCTGAGCTATGTCGGTGACTTTGGTTCTCTTACGGATCTTCTCATAAATATGTTTGCTTTTACGAAAAAATAGACTATATTTACTCGTACCTAGTTATTTTAAAAATCGAGCATCAATTTGATCGCAGGATTTAAAGCAGAATCAATGTAGCATCAATTTGATAATAGTAGCAGATGAAGTCGGCTCGCCCGGAGCACGTAGGGAAATAAATTTTAAATCACGTTAGAGTGAGTTTTCATTGTTCACAGAAACGACTTTTATAAGTTTATTGATTAATATTTTTTTTTAATCCTGAATTTTTTTTTTTGTATTTTCCGGGATAAAAAGTATTCGATGTTCTTTCTGTGGATTCAAATTATCACCTCGTGGAAGTTTTTAGACAATAATTCAGCGGTTTATGCATGTTTTGTACAGAAACAAAAACGGAAAGACATAGCTAAATCCAGGGTTTCAAATTCATTAGAATATTCATTATAATAGAGAGAATAGATTTTATTGAAATAATGATAAGCTAGATACTCCAATTTTGGACTAAAGATTTTAAGTTTTTGAATGATATTCATCTTTTTGGAGTCCATAAGTTTCCCGTCCCATTCACTGTTGTCTTCAAAGTGTTGTGCGATAGCATTGCTTACTACAACAGTAAGTGTGTGACAGCTTCGATCTTAACACACACACACACACACATACATACACACACACACCACACGTAAGCACGCACGCATACATGCAGTCTAAGCTTATAGCAGTGAGAGTTAAGATTTAGGCAACCATTTCTCAAAATCCTCCTAATAATTCTCAAGGAAATGGAACCGCGCCCAGTGTTCGCATGACACGAACGGTGTTAGTTAAACGGAAAATATTTCTGTATCGCCCATGGGTGTGAAGCAGCATGGCTCATGCGATTTTCTGCGCTTTTTCGCTCCGCGATGTTACTTTTTCAATTTTATTTCGTTTTCCTAGCTCTGACACAAATCAATGCAATTCACTACGGAATCACATGTGTTTACTAACCTTGCATTTCTTCATTTTACAGTTTTGATAGCTCGTCTTGTTTGTTGTTTATGTCAACAGCGCGAAAATTGAGATTCATCAAAATCGTCATCGTCAGCAACTAACTGGCTCGTTACTGGTAGCTCAGGTCTCTCAAAAAAGTCCACCACGCTGGCCCCATACAAATTGCCAGACTTCACCCTTTGAGAATATTATTATAAGAAGCCGGTAAAGAATATAACTCCGAGTCCGACTTCACATGTTTATTCTTCGAATTTTCTGTACAGAATGATCTCCTCTATTTTTGTCTCCTCACTTTTATAACATTGTTTTGAATGAAATTCGCTATTAATGAAGTTTCTACCTACATCAAGAATCAACATTAGTAGAAACAGTATCTTAATTATTATTCTAACAAACAAAAATTGTATCACAACCCTGATAAATAATATTAATTAAATTAAAGCTACATACATTTTATGAATATATATTGTGCATTTGATTGAATGAATAAGTATTGATACCTTATAATTCATTCAATCAAATGTTTTCTTAATATTACAATACGTGAACTCAATCAATTATCTGTATTAGTGTACAATTTCTAAGTCGCTTACAATTATTTACATAATTTCTAACATTATGGAGAAGGCGTGCAGGTTTCCCAAGATGTTTTCCTTCACCGTTAAAGCATGCGATACTAAATTGTTTTAACGCAATGGCGTTATTAGAGTGGTCTCCTACCCACGGCCCTCCGAATACGAGAACGCAATCTTAACCTCTAATCTATCACTGCTCACTGAGAATTATCGAGATTGCACTCGATTAATTTGTGCAAAGCTTCGGCGAAGAGAGTTGTTTGTTTTTGTCTACGAATAATGGAGGAGAGACGTTTTAAGTTTTAAGTATTAAGATATTCATCTCGCCTTAAAAACACGATTTAAAACTGCACTTGCGTAATAAATGATCAGTGCGCTGGCTCAGTGACCCAAAGAGGATCTTGGCCTCCGACACCAGAAGCTGCCACTGATGCTGCCTGCGCCGTTTCACGCCAATCGGGTGTATTGAGGGCTTGAAGGTCTTCTGTCACTTCGTCCGCCCAGCGATACCTAGATTGTCCAACGGGGCGTTTTCCTATTAGGCGACCCAAGTATGCTCTCCTTACAGCGCGATCCGGTCCCATTCTCTCTATAGGTGCCCGAGCCAGCGGAGTCTTGCCGATTTGTATTCTCCAATAATGATTTCACATTTAAATGGTTTGTAAATATGTCTTTTTTTTAGACTTCAGGGTTCAGGGTTCAGGGAGTCAGGTTTTAAAACCCCTCGAGAATCCTTTGTTTTTTCGGATGAAAAAGTAGCCTCCAGGTATTCAACTGAACCCATGCAAAAAACGTCGATCCATTGCTCAGTTGCTGCGTGATTTAAGGACAAACCAACAAACAAACACACTTTCGCATTTATACTAGTCACGATTACTATATTTATATATGATCAAACGAACTTGCAAAGTGAAGTTCGATCGATATTATATGAGTACGCTTCATTCGAATTACCTTCCTTCACCGTAAAGTAAGTGATAGACGAACTGGAAGATACTGTAAGAGTTATTTTACGGAACAAAAAGGGAAAGAAAAGGATGAAAAGACGAAGGACTGGCTGAAGGAACGGCAAATAGTGAGTTAATGAATGGTTTTGAGGATATTATATATAACTTCCTGGGAATAGAAAAGGAAACCTTTTACGAGTTATTGGATATGGTGAGTCCATAGATATTTTATTACTAAAAATACTTGAAACATGGTACCAGCTGTACCTATCTGTCGAAAAAGGCTTATAATAGGTAACTAAAGCATTAAAAGACGTCTTCGTGTTTACATCATATTTTTATTTACATTGGCTTTCTCAATGAATATAATAAGTTCGCAGTCGCTGGTGAGAACTTATTTTTCATAGTAATTTTTTAACCATTTACACCATTTTATTATTATCATTATACCCTAAACTCTAAATAGTAATAAAAGACCAACAAAAACTCTGTTCTTTTATTAAAAATCATATTTTTAATTAGCTGACCAAGTAACTAGGCTATTAGTAAAATACAGACGCTAGAGTAAGTATTTATTTAATTATACCCGTATGTAGATTACGTAACGCTTAAAATGTAAATTAATAAAAATAAAATTAAAATACATAGTTTTCTGTAAACAGGGCAAGTAAGTACAGTTTATTTTGCTGCAGATAGCTTCGTAGCTGCTGCTAACCGCTATAAAGGTATAATAAATTTCAAATACTTACACTATCTCGTGTAATATAAACGTTCTTTACCTACTTAATCTGGAAATATTTGCTAACACCTTTCATTCCACTACGTACGTGGCTGACCTGTTTAGAAAGCATGTGCGGAGAAACTTTATAAAAGAAAATATAAGGAAGTACTTAGGTACCTAGTTGATATAAGTTTATTTTTTACCTAGACTATGTACCTGCCTAAACCAAATAAATACTTAGGTATGTTATATTTTCTCATAACTTTTTCAATTTCAATTTCTTTATTGTGAATTTGGGTAATATACAGGCGTTACAAATAAAAATAAATGGACAACCAAACTGCTTATATACAGCATGCAATATTAAAAATTAGCTTACAATTACGTTATAATTTGAATGTCTAATATAAAATTTCTTATTAAACGTCAAAAACCTTGGGTAGTTGCCATTTATACTTGTAGCCTCCTACTTAGCTAACTAGGTTTAAGAATACGAGCAGAACGGTAAAATTGTTAATGACTTTCCGCTTTAGTCTCAAAGCTTTTTCAACTCTCTTAATTTTTTGATGAAATTGTCTAAGGCGGCGCAATCGTGAAGGTTCCAGCAAATGTTTTACTTACTTTATATCAGTAGATATACCTACATCGCACGTTTAATAAAACAATGGATGTCTGGTGGGAGGCTTTGGCCGTGGCTAGTTACCTCCCTCGTCAAAGACGTGCCGCCAAGCGATTTAGCGTTCCGGCACGGCACGGTATGAGTTGAATGTACACTGCCATACCCCTTCCAAGTTAGCCCGCTACCATCTTAGACTGCTTCGTTACTACCATCATGTGAGATCGCAGTCAAGGACTATCTTGTCATCGAATAAAAAAAAAAGATGTAACTCAAAATTTTGTGAGTTATCATTGCGTGAAGACTAAGCAGAATTTGAATTCTTAACAGTTAATCTAATTGAGATTTCTAAGTGCTATTATGTCAACCATCAAGCGGAGAAAACTCGCTTTCTTTGGCCACTTGCAGAGGGGAGTTCAATTCTTATTCCCAAGATTAGTATTGGAAGGAAGATTTGTAGGCAAGAGAGCACCAAGTCGCCAAAGATGCAAGTGGTTGAACGATGTGAGGGAGTGGACTGGGCTTAGCTATCCTAAACTGAAGAAAGCGACCTTGTAGAGAAGCTTTTCACATACTGACCACCAAACAACATGATGATGATGTGCTATTTCTTACGAGTTACGAGTTTACGACAAATCCGTTCACAGCAAACGCCTGTAATTAAATTAGGAGCAAAATGCGGCAACGGTGCGTGTTGCATCGTAAACTGCGCGCAATAAGGCGATATGAGCTGTACTAAAAAATAAAAGGGGATCGACATACCTGTGACCTGGATGCTTTGCGATGGTTATTTTTGCTTTATTTTTTGAACTGGAACGAGGGCATGTCACACACCTGTCTGGATTTTCGTGAGTACCTAAATCTAGTTCAATTTGATTTCAGAAGTTCACCCTACTGGGAAGGTTATAATATAAGAATGTTCCTCACACACACGATATGGCATCATGACGGAAGTCATGCCGCTAAATCGATTCCTCAATAACCCTCAGGTTAAAAGATGCGGATTGATAACTGAAAGGTTGACGGTTCGAGCCCCACCAGTTGCACTATTGTCGTACCCAGTCCTAGCACAAGCTTTCCGCTTACTTGGAGGGAAGAGGAGAATATAAGTCAAGTTCAGCTTGGCTACTCACTTTCGCCTTTATAATATTAGTCAGGATATAAGGATATAAGTAAGGATAGTATTTGTGGTAAAAAATATAAGAGGATGATAAATAAATATTTATTGTTTTTCTCACACTGTCGGCCTGATAAAAAAGCGATAACAGGAAAGATCAGGACAAAGAGAAAAAGTATAACATTTTCTTCAGAGCGCTGAATCGCCGGATGAGGCAGTCACTAGTGTTTCCGATTTATAAAGAAAACACTGCCTACGGCCTTCCTTTATGGCTCTTAATCATATCCTGTTAGCTACTGATATCTTGCTGACAATTCTTACATTTTTATTATCTTTTAAATGTTTACTAACACATAAATGTGAAAGTGTGTTTGTTTGTTTGTCCTTCAATCATGCAACAGAGCAACGGGTCGACATGATTTTTTGCTATAGTTAAGCTATCGGTCCTCATTCTTCACTATCAGTACCTACTTTGAGCGATACCTATAAATGTATAGGTATTGAGTCTAAATTGTAGGTACTCCTGATCCGCAAGGATCTATTTCTGTCAACATAATTATGATTGCCACGATAATCATAAGGTTAACCTTAATTATCTACACTTTTACACCGCAACATATACCTATAGGGTACTTCTATCTACTATTGTAGCCTCATTACTGTGGGCCCTAGTAATGTCATAGTCTATGGTTAAAATCATAACGTCACAAAACAATTTAAACAGTTCAAGTTAGTAACAATAACAATAATTTTGAACAACTTTGCAGCATCAATAAAGTGCAAAGTGAAAATTCCATTTCTATTTGACGGCGCCACGTTCGAACACCCCCGCGGGACCGCCAGCAATAAACTGCTTGTATTGTAGCAAATTTTATATCTGAACTTTGCGTTTGTGCGAGTAGGTCGAAGTAGAAACTTTCAACATTTACTTTACTGCACGTTTTTATAACCTTAAGGGTCGTAGCTCACTTACAAGACACCGCACCCGCACCTTTAAAGAGTGCACATTCAAATATAGTATAGTACGTTTATCTCACAAAGTTACGGTTGCTTTGCTTGTACTTACGATAGGCACGTACACTTACGCAATGTGTAAGTGTGCGTGCCTGTCAGGAGGCTAGGTGGGAGCGATCAGGCGCTATAAGTCTATCAATATTAATACAGCTCCTATAATGCACTCTAATGCACACTAGTTACATACAATACAAATAGTTAAATACAATGCTTTTATATATCGTTATAGAAATAGATGCTCCTGTAACTCAAATCCAAGTACAAAGCTACAAGTATTTTTTAAGTGTAAGAAAAGTAGAAGAAAAAACATTTTGCTAGTTAGGTTTCTTCTAGTCGTTATCGCGTGGACAGCAAGCTTTGTGCTAGCTGTCGGCACGTGGACAGCGGTTGAGGAGGTGCGAGTGCGGGTGCTGTGTGGGAGCGGTGTCGTGTAAGTGAGCTGCGACCTTTAAGTTACCTTTAAACTATAGTAGAGCGGAGCAATATAAATAATAGTGAAACCCTGAAGCTTTAAAAAGACTCGTCTATTCTATGTGAGAAGCAAAACTATATGTTCCAACCCAGAAATTTAATTATGATACTATTTCTTTCCTACGCGATTTCGGCGATGCCTAGACCATGCCTAGACTGCTAGGTAGATCAACGACATCAGCAGGGAGCAGCTGGATATAAACGGCACAAGACGGAGACGTGTAGAAATCACAAGAGGCCTATGCTCAGCAGTGAGGTCTTGATAAAGAATAGATAGTTAATGTACGAATACAATAAGGTGAAATTAAAATGAACAACAGTACTCAGGCACCAAAGTATAGGTATACCTAGTAGTATATAGAAGTTGTGGAACCTCGCAACACATCTGGCACCAAATCAATTTATTGTGACTACGTGTTATTCGTGAGTTGGAATCACTAGCTCTATTTCTGAAAAAAAAAACTGTTGAAACAAAACAAAATCGGTGGAGTATTGAAACTTTCGGGTAAGTAAACGTAACTTCTTTGAAAAGAATTTTAATACAAAATTAAACGGATAATATCAAAACTTTATGGGTTAAAAACCAGATAAGTCCAGCCACCAAGGACTTCAAACTATAATATTATAATAGGCGAAATGTGTGTGTGTATGTGAGTGTGTGCGTGCGTGCATGTGTGTGTAAATTTTAAGTATTTAGTTACATATTACGGTTCATAAGATACAGCCTGAGATACAGACGGACGGACGGACGGACAGCGAAGGCTTAATAATAGGGTTCCGTTACCGCCCTTTAGGTACGGAACCCTAAGAATGATAATAGCAGTCGTTAGGGCTGTATAGTATTGATGAAAACAAATTCAATTTGCCCCAAATACATTGGTGAACGCAGTTTGTGATTGATATCCGGCGCCCCACACATTCCCTCACGTTGCGTTGGCAGGTGCCAATTCTCCCCACAAATGTTTATTCTGTTGATATAAGATCGACAGATTGCGTGAGCAGAGCCTTTTGTGTATTCTTTTATAGAGAACTTTATTGTAGCAATGTTTTATAAGCTGCGGTATTTGTTTTCGAAAGCTTTCTCTGCATAGCTTTAGTTTGTTTTAATAAATATTTTCACATTCAATAATATTATCAGTGTTAAGTAAAATGGTTAACTTCCGTGCTCTCACTATTGCCATTTTTTTATTCGTTGACAAGATAGTCCTTGACTGCGATCTCACCTGATGGTAAGTGACGATGCAGTCTAAGATGGTAACGGGCTAATTTGGAACGGGCATGGCAGTGTAGATTCAACCCATACCCCTTAATGTACACGCCATTACCGGGGAGTAAAGGCGTGCTGACCGTTTTGTATTGAAAATCTGTCAAAAACTCAAAACGACTTAAAAATAAGCCTAGTCACATTGACTTAATTAGTCAAGTCATGTGATGCTTATTATATTTTTTATCTTCTTATTTGATATCTTTAAACTTATTTACAATCCTTATTAATATTATAATTAATGCAAGAGTGTGTTTTTTTTGGTTAATGTTAGGTTTTGCATTGGTCCAGTTGAGGACCTAGAAAATATATAGATTACTTTTAATATTTTTTTATAAAAACTAACTACAAGCGGACGAAGTCGCAGTCAAAAATAGTTTCATATTTTTGATTATATAATATCTACCTACTGTTAAATGATTCTGGTTTTTTTATCGGAGTCACTTAAAAGTAGGTAATTAATAATCTCTCTTCCTTAAATTAACAAGATTTTAGATTTAGATAAACTTGGCAAGCGAAACATTTTACGCTTGTAATTAAGACTTAGGGCAATATTGGATCGAGGTTGCTTGTAAACCTCCGAATAACAGGCCAAAACTAATTACGTCATACCGTGAATAGGTACCTCTATTAATTTTACTAGATTTTACTAGATTTTACTGGATTTGCATGACTATCCTCTAAACATAAGCAATTATTTATGTATTTATGTTTGACGACCTCCCTGGCGCAGTGGTGAGCGCTGTGGTCTTATAAATGGGAGGTCTCGGGTTCGATTCCCGGCGGGGGCAATTTAGGAATTTATAATTTCTAAATTGTCTCTGGTCTGGCCTGGTGGGAAGCTTTGGCCGTGGCTAGTTACCACCCTACCGTCAAAGACGTGCCGCCAAGCGATTTAGCGTTCCGGCACGATGGCGTGTAGAAACCGATTAGGGGTATGGGTTGAATTTACACTGCTATACCCCTTCCAAGTTAGCCCGCTACCATCTTAGATTGCATCGTCACTTACCATCAGGTGAGATGGCAGTCAAGGGCTATCTTGTCATCGAATAAAAAAAAAAATATGCAACTTATATGAAATAAAAAAGCTGTGAGGTTTCCTGGAATATCCGATAGAAATAAAGCTTCTAACGTAGTTATCCAATAGTAATATAATCCTTACTAATATTATAAATTCAAAAGTGTGTTCATTTGTTGGTTAACTGGTTTGTTGGTTTGTCCTTCAATCACGCTGCAACAGAGCTACAGATCGACGTGATTTTTTGTAGTTGAGGACCTAGAGAGTGATATAAGCTACTTTTTATTCCGGAAAATCAAAAATTTCCCGCGGGAACTAAAAAACTAAGTCCACGCGGAAGAAGTCGCGGGCTTCAGTTAGTTTACAATAAATAAGAAAGAGTGATTATTGGCATATGTGAAGTCATAAATAATTTGGGATAATTTTAAAATATGGTTTCAAAACTTAAAACTACGAACATGGGTTTCATATTGTATTTTTTTCAAGACCGAAGAAAGTATTTATTATTAAATCAGAATAATGTTTTTGACATTAAGCAATAACCCATTTTAATATCTTGCCAAGATAGGTATTTGATAAAAAAGGGTAACAAAAACCGCTACATAGCTACTTTAAAAACCCTTACCCCTCTAAGCCCCTTAACACATACGCGTTACAGAAAATAAAGGTCATAATTACGCGTACGAGCGTAGAGCGTAGGTACGAAGCGTACCTGTCATGTTTAAGGTAAGTGACGTACTTGAGTGCGCAAATGGAAAGAGAATTCGAAAGTAAGGGTAGGTACATAACAACATGTAGCTTGCAGTTAGGCTTCAAACAAAGCGTATCGGGAAATCTGCGCTTCTGCACCCTCCCTTTTAATCTAGAGACGTCAAACGGGAGTCAGGGAGTATTAGAGTAGTAACATCCAATAGTGTTGCCTCGCGCTTACAGAAGGAGCTAATTTTACTTAAGTGGGCTACTCTACGCGCGTATGCTCCAAGGACTCTATGTTTGACTTCGATGGCGCATAAAATGACGCTTAGGTGTTTACCCAAAAAACACCCTTAAAGATTTGCTTTTGAAACAAAATTATGCGGTTACTGATGGACTTTTGGAGATTCCTGTAGGGTTTCAATAAAACACATGTTGTATTTTATAGAAACATAGTGACGGATAAACCTTCGCTTCGGTAGTCGATTGCGTGCTCTAGTCGACTGTATTCACTTCAATTCCAATTAAATAGAAAACCTATACATATCTATACACAAACACACACACACACATACACACACACAACACACTCGTACAAAACACATCCACTCACGCAAACGGAAAACAATGATGATAATGATGATAATGATGTTTGTGTGATCTTTTGTGTTATTTAGTTGTACCTACCTATTGATACAATAAATTTTTATCTCAGGCTTTGCCCGTGACCTAGTCGGCATGAAGTTAGATTTTGAAAGAGCTAGATTTTGAAAAATTTCGCTGGAACTCTCTGCCTTTCTGGGATAAAAGTTACCCATATCACTGTCCTCAACTATACAAATACCCAATAAATTAGGTCGTTTACTCCGTTGTTGCGTGATCGAAGCACTAACCAACTACATATAACCAAGTAATAAAGGAATAGCCTTTAAAATCCATGACGACAATATCTACTAAACAATTATTGTTTTAGGTATGCGGTTGTAATTAAATGAAAATGTTAGTGCTATATATAGCTGACTACGTCAAAGCCAAAAGTAAGGGTTATGATTTTAGCAGTCTATGTATGTTTGTATATACGGGTATACACTGTAACCCCTAAAGACTACTGAGCCGATTTTTATGAATGAGGTGTCAATCGATTCGTTATTCGTATTGACCGGATGATAGAGACATTTTATGCGAAGAAAATCAATCGGATCGGTCGTATATAATCCAATTTTCCTTAATCGAGTTACAGTTTTGAAACTTTTTTCTTGTTTGTGTAAAAGCAACATATTACAGCCCCCTTAGTAGCTACTTGAGGTGGTAGCGATGCGCGCATTGTTTAATACAAGCACGCGTGTATTCTTTGTTCACGTATGCCATACTTATGAATTTTACTAGAGTAGTATTAATGTCAACATTTGTAACTGTGACGTTACGTAAAATGATGATTCCTTTGGAAGAGCATTAATTAACTTGTGAGGAACAACTTGTGCTTGGTTTTATTTTGTTCGTGTGAGTCGTATAATGTTAAATCTTCAAATGCAGATTAGAATGGCACCCCTTTTGTTGCTTTGGACACTACCCTCAAATAAAGCTTTTTTAACTTTTTATATTACTAGCAGATCTTGCCCGCGGCTTACTCGCTCACGAGTCACGTTAGATTTTTCAAACATCTATTTTACTCCTTTATAGGAGTTGGATTTTCAAAAATTCTTTCTTAGCGGAACCTCACGTCATATAACTATTTGTATGCTTTTCGGCCCGTGATTTGAGTTGTGCGTTGATCAGTCAGTCAATCAGTCAGTCAGATGTTCGGCTTTAGGTTAGGTATACATTTACAAATTATTATTTGTAATTTTTATAAACTGAAGCAATTATGATAATGCATTTAGGAGTTAAGGATCTAAATGACATACAGGTGGATAAGCGCAAATTCACCCAATTAGACTTTGAGACTCAATCAATTTTATTATTCACACGGTATACTAATAGTAATAAAGTCTAATGGTCGTTAAGTCTCTTCTTATACGTATCTCTTAAGATTTTCCTTTTTCACTTCTTACAAAAAGATAAGCTGCGTTAAAGTAGAAAAGTTGTCAGCAAATATTTTTAGATTAAGTAAAGAGCGTTTATATTACGCGAGATGGTGTTCTATTTGAAATTTATTGTGCCGTTATGGCGTAGACTGCATCCTAGTTAGGTACCTCTTGAAAGTTATTCTCGTTAAGGCCACTTGAATTCATATTCTTTATACCTACGATTTGTTTAATGCAAACGAACTGCGTCGTCGGTCTAGTTCGACTACGAATGACGGGTTCAATTCCCGGGTCGGGCCAAAATAAATTTTGAGCCTTTCCGTCAAAAAATTGTAAACGCCTTTACACTTGACATTTGACACATTCTGTCATCTCCCTCACTTTATACCTGTACTCCTGTCGACCGAGACGCCGCGTCGCATACGCTTAGTAATTATAAATTTACGCCTTAAATAAGTAACCGCATAAACAAACGAAACTCTAATTACACCGGCCGGTAAGTGACAGTGCAGAGAATCTTGTGATACCTCAAGAATTTTCGTGTAGGACCTTCAGAACCAGCGCCGACAAATAGACTTCCAAGTAAGCCGACAACCCTATCCTACAAAATTCTCAGTGCCTAACCATTCTTTTTTTTTTTTTTTTAAAAAAAAAGAATGCGTCAAGTCAAATATGTGTAGTATATTTAATAGAATAAATAATATCTCCCATATAATATGTTAAATAAAATGTCAGGAATGAGACTTCTGCATCTACGTCGAGCATGGTACTGGGCTGACGCGAAATTGATTCAGTGAGAAACGTGCGGAGACTTCATAGCACGCTGATTCAAATGCACATAATTCCGGAAGAGACAAGTTTTACACCGAAAAGATTTTAATTTCATTAGACAAGAGTATTTTAACTCTTTGTCTATTGCAGACAAAGTTTTTATAGAAAAAAGTTTTTTTATTGGACGACAAGATAGTCCTTGACTGCGATCTCACCTGATGGAAAGTGACGATGCAGTCTAAGATGGTAGCGGGCTAACTTGGAAGGGGTATGACAATGTACATTCAACCCATACCCCTAATCGGTTTCTACACGCCATCGTGCCGGAACGCTAAATCACTTGGCAGCACGTCTTTGGCGGTAGGGTGGTAACTAGCCACAGCCAAAGTCTCCCACCAGACAAGAAAATTTAGAAATTATAAATTCCCAAATTGCCCCGTCGGGAATCGAACCCGAGACCTCCCAGTTATAAGACACACAGCGCTCACCACTGCGTCAGGGAGGTCGTCAAAATTTAGTTAGAAACTTCTGTTTTAATTGATGATAAGAAAATTATAATGCGCCTAGATATAAATTAATGGCAAAAACGTTACTGGAAAACTGTTTGGAGAGATTGTGTAAAAAAGAATAATTATCACCACTCTCTTTTCTATTCTGGCAAGAAGAAGTTTTTTCTATTGGTGTCAAAATAGCCCTTGACTGCGAACTCACTTGAGGGTAAGTAACGACGAATGCTAAGATGTTACTTAGACGGAATACGGTCCATTGGGGAATTAATATAATCAACCTTAATAGGAGACAGAAAACTATTGAAAAAGCAAAGATATTCTGTAAATATAATTAATCTGTGTGAAAAAGATGATAAAGATGGCGTAATATCAATCTAACCGCACAAAAACGAAATCACCTCCAGTTCCAACGATTGATGTTAGAGAATAAAGTGAAACGAAAGAATGTGTTGGAAATTCCATTCCTTTTACTTTACACTGTCGAAGACAGACTGAGTAAGAACTTACAGGCGGTTCTTTATTTCAGACGATTTATTTTATGTATTTCTTTCAATATTGTGCATAATTTTTCTCGTATGAAACGAAATTCCATATCGGGATAGAATGTTACTAGGGATGCTTATTGTTGAGTGTAATTTTTCCTGTGTGAAGTCGGAGTAACAATTAACTCGAACTCAAATGTAATATAATAATTATAATAAAAATTATTATCTGCCTAATCTTATTAAAGTCTATGTGTTTATTCTGGGAGCTATATCCATTCTACGGTCAAATCTGTTTGTTTGTTGTGACGTGAAGGAGTACCCAATACACAACACACACAGAAACTTTCGCTATTATATTAGTGTGGTGTGATGTATTATATTAGCAGATCTTCACAATGACGTTCAGAAGGTCATTGGATCTACACAAAAAAAAAAACACGGCCTGACTGACTGACTGACTGATCTATCAATGCACAGCCACTGGAGTTAACTTTAAATTTTGACAGTAGAGTCCTTTTATGATGTATGTAGGTACTCCCGAAGGTCTTAAATAGGGGTTGAAAATCTGTCCATTTTTAAGTTATCTATTTAGTTTATATTAAAAGATAAAGTATCTACATGTTTCACAATTTTTGAATGGAGCAACGGATCAATATATTTAGCTCGATAAGTCAAGGATTTCCCACGGGAATTCCACGTGGATAAAGTCACGGAGACAAAAGTTAGTAGTAAAGTAAAAGGCGGGGGAAAATAATTTAATCTATTTAAATCACTTGAAGTTTTTGACGTAGTTGGGAGTTTTTTTCTTAATAATTGGCTTGTTTTAAATCCGAATATTTTTCCCATAACGTAGATATAAATAGAAAAAATATTGTAAAATTATTTTATGAGGAAATATGAGAATTTTCCTGTGAAAGAATACCTCACAAGAAGCAGCAAATTTTCAATATGGAATATTTCTTAAAAATTAATTACTTTTCCAATAGAAGAAATCTTTTTACCTTTATTCGCTGTTGTTGAAATTTTATTAATTGGTAACTGAGACTCTTACTTGAAAATATTACTGTCTTTATTAATATGTAAGGTAAAACTTGGCTCTTTATTTTAATTAAAAGTAGGCATAGTGAAGCCTTAATAGCTTAAAAGTTAAGGGTGGGGACTGAAAACTGAAAGGTCGACGGTTCAATCCCCACAAGACTTCCAATAATTTGGAGGAAGGGAAAGGAGAATATTAGTCAAGTTCAGCTTGGATGATATTCTTTTTAAACCCCGACGCAAAAACGACGGGGGGTGTGTAGGGAATGCAATCTCGATCGACGAAAAAAGGGCGAGATCTCGCGAGATTAACGAGATTGCACTCGAGCATAAAAAAGTCTTATTCGAAGCGCGGACTGACACGGCCAACTTGTAGCTCTTATGACACGTCATACATCTACCACCGGTTCGGAATGCAGATTCTGCTGAGAAGAACCGGTAAGAAACTCAGCAGTTGCTTTTCAAAAAATAAAAAATAAAAATTTTTACAACAGGTAACCAAACTATGCTATGTATACAGTGCTTCCACAGTGATTTGATAGATATGTACGTCAAAGTTTACTACTTAGAAGTTTATTAAAAAATTATAGACAATTTGATGCATAATTTTTCTATTGAAAAAATTCGTGAAAGTAAATGTTATCTTATAATACTTATAATTTTTATCCTAATTTATTCAAATATTGTGATTATTTGCAAAAAAACACACAAAACTACCAATCTCGCGAGATCTCGAAATTGGCGAGATCTCGCAGTATTGTTATTTACAATCTCGCGAGATCTCGCTTGAGCCCCAATCTCGCGAGATTTGCATTCCCTAGGTGTGTGTGTGTCTGTCTTTGACATCGTAGCAGCCAAACGGATGAACTGATTTTGATTTTGTTTTTTTTTTTTGTTTGAAAAGTGATTTAGTCGGGAGTGTTCTTAGCTATGTGTGATGAAAATCGGTCCAAGATGGCCGCCGCCACAAAATGGCGGATAACATATTTTTTCACAACTCCCTCAATATGAATACACAATGAAAGGGCTTGATTAGTAGAATACTAACACTATGATAAATTTCAAATCCAAGATGGCCGCCACCACAAAATGGCGAATTATTCATCCGGCTGCTCTAACTTTAAAAGTTCGTGAAAGTCTGATGTTTTGTTTCAAAAAATATACCTACGTTACCATTTTTTTTAATCATTCTATGATTAATTATATTTACTTAATAAGGATGAGTGCTTCGATAAAAGGTATTAAATATCGCTCCCAACCAACCCAATAAGGTTTTAATGTTATTTTTGAGGTAGACGTGGGGGAACGAAACTCGTCGCTTGATTGCTACGTCTAGGGTCGTGCCCCACTTGGGGGAAATTACACTACACTGTGTACCTCTATCGAATGTTTTGTGAGCGCGACCTGCATCACTTGTTACGCGAGTGCAATCTCCACTCGCGTTTGAGGCGGAATAAAGCCCCGCTACAAACATCGACTTCAAATGACTCGCCTTCTTTATCCTCTGAAACAGTTTGCTTTACGATGCGGCAACATTTTTCATCGCTAAAATCCTGCATGTGTATTATTTTGTTACGCGATTTAATTCGGCTTTGCGATTCGGTTTATGGCTGACGAAACACTTTGCTAGGTTCTAATGTGGTATCGAAGTACCTATGTACGAGTATATACTCGACATCGTCAAGTATACATACTTCCATACCATATTATATTATAAGATTCTTATTATTTTCAGGCATCGATATAAAATGTATTACGTACTAGATGTGGCGTTACGAACGTTCACCTTGTTCAACTGACATGCACAGTCGACCGTGCATCGGTTAGTGTGACTAACCAATAAACAAACAAACACACTTTATCATTTACTAGATGATGCCCGCGACAAGATTTTTGATTCCCTCGGGAACTATTTAATTTTCCGGGATAAAAAGTATATCTATATTAATTAATTTATTAAAGAGGTACATAAAACAGTTTGAAACTAAAAAGTATACAAAATGTTAGTGTATGCAGTTAATCCAGGTCTATCTATCTTTATTCCCAACTAAATCCGTTCAGTAGGTAGTTTTTGCGCGAAAGAGTAACAAACACACACACACAAACTTTTGTCTTTATAATATTAGTAGGATAGGATAAACATCGCAATCTCGATTCAGCGCAAGTGGCACCAACGAGTTCATCTAATGCGAGTTTTATGTGAATTATTTAGAACAACTCGCATAATTACTCCGAAGCAACATTACCGCAGATAATTACAAATACAAATTACAGTCTGTAATTATCAGATACCATCCAGATCGCGCAGCTGTTGTGATAATTTATTATTCTACTACTAAACTGGTTACAGTGTTACGACCGAACGCAGCAGTGATGGCTTAGTGGTTACGACTGCGGTCTCTTATTCGAGGTGTCGCGGTTTCAATCCCGGACCTCTGATTTTCCGGAGTTCTGCGTTTAAGCAATTAAGCAAATATGCGTTTTTGTCTTTTTCTCAGTCGTTACACTCTTGCCAGAGCGGTTGTGGTCGTCATTTCGGTGTTGTGGCACGCTTCACTAAGCTTGCTACAACACCGCATAGTGATGCGCCTCCACTCCTCCCTTACAGCTGCTTTTTTTGTGCATTCGTGCAACGGGACATCCACCGCAGCCCTCACTTGGTCCGTCCATATCATTGGCGATCTGCCACGTCCTCTTGTGCCCTCTCCTTTACCTTGGACCACTAGACGTTCAATTGACTCAACCTCCCGTCTTGATTCGTGACCAAAGAAAGTGAGATTGCGAGCTTGCACAATGTCGGATAGACGCTGCTTGATGCCGAGTTCTGAGAGAATGGACTTGTTGTTCCGGAATTCATTCCAGGACACTCTCAACATTCTTCTCCAGCGTTATATCTCGAGATTTTGCATTGTACCTACTCAATTCAAAGTTGATGATGGGTGTACACAATCTGGTTGGTTTAATGTTAAAAGGTTAAAATTATGTAACATTTCACTATTATTAAAATCTTCAAAAACCAGTAACACATATGGACGGCGATAAAATCATTTATTTTCATCAAACATGTACATAATTAAGACGTAAATAAAACGTGGACAAAACCAGCTTGATACCTAATTACTATTGAATTATTGACTTACGGTGTATCTGTTATCAACATAAATCAAACTGTTATTTACGATCTACCTGGCGCCCCCAGTAAAAGTTACCCCATAAATTTCGCTTTGTTGAAGACTATAATGCATTTTCCCGGAACAAATTTTTCAAGACACTTTTGTTCTATGAACACTGAACAGTTTTCACTAAATCATTTTTAATTTTTTTTTAATTAAATAAATAAAATGAATAGGTGACTGACTGACTGTCTGTTTTACTGACTGACTGATCTATCAACTCACAGCTCGAACCACATGGACGGATTAGGCTGAAATTTTGAAAACAGATAGCTATTATGACGAACTTATCCGCTAAGAAAGGATTTTTGAAAATTCAACCTCGAAGGGATAAAATAGGGGGTTGAAAAGTGGAACTTAACGTGGGCGAAGTCACGGGCCGAAGCTAGTTATAATATAAAGTTCTATTATAAATAAGTACGCATAGAAGCAAAAGTTATTATTATTAGTCTTTTGGGACGAACGACTAGATACGAGCATGTTTAAAGTACATACTAATCGTTATACATTTATCAGTGAAATATGTTTAATTTCCTTTTATTTTAATAGCAAATATCAAAAGTGTCTTAGGTAATGACAAAGGCATTTCATTCGGGAGTACATAATGAAGTACTCAACGATCCTTCGGCATATCATTTCCGCGGCGTTTGAACCGCTATTGCATCATAAATGTGAACGTTTACCCCTCAATCTTCATTCTCACTAAATACGTCTACGAATGTTAGACGCAGTTCATCGTAGAAGATTGAGAGTGATTGCACTATTTTGTTGAGACCATAAACATAGTATATTACTTATTGAAAAATCTATCTTATTGTGAGCGAAGCCGCGGGCTAAATGATAGAATAAAATAATTTTTTATTGAAATAAACTGCTGCTAAAATTAAATTTAAATAGAAATTAAAAAATAAATTCTTCGACTGTGGAATTTTATTATAGAACGTTACGCCCATTCCCACAAACGACTTCCAGTCTTTCTTGAGGCGTCGTCGAGGCATTACGAGCCTATTTGATTGCCTATCGTTTAAATCGCCCTTTTTTGGTGACTCAAAATATTTTGTCTGACAAAGATTATGTTTTTAGTTGTTACACAAACTTCTACCCCACACCTATCAGGCTATCCTTCGTCCGGCTTTAAGGTTGGAGCCATTAGTTGCATGCGTCACCCCGTACATTTTGCCATGAAATCGTAGGCGACGATGCTGTCATTGTTTCCAAAACACTACTTTTTATGGTAATGGGGTACTAACGTTGTATTGCTTCGGAAGCAGACAATGTAATCGTCTAGTTAAAATTTTTTGCTTTATATCCTTTATACCTATTAGGTATACTTATGAAGCCTCAATATCGGGTGCCGACTGAAAACTGAAAGGTCGCAGGTTCGAACCCTTCGCGTTGCGCTATTGTCGTACCAACCCCTAGCACAAACTTTCCGCTTATTTGGAGGGGATAGGAGGATATTAGTCAACTTCAGCTTGGCTAATATTCTTTAAAAAAAGTATATTTATAGTCAGGGTACCATTGAGTAGATAGTATGTGGTCATTGATAAGTATTAGCAAATATTTAAGTCGATATGGTTATCCAGTCACAAAAAATTGAAATGTCTTTGAAAAACGAGTTCACTTTTGGAAAACCTTTGGACATATTTTTTATGTTCATTTTTGTCAACATAAGAGATTTTGGTAACAGACTTTAATCAAAATAAAATGATATAACTGCTTAGTAAAGCCTGGTAAAGATTTTACATCCAGTATCTTCCAACGAATTAAACTTTTCCGAGACAAATTAATTGGAAGCTAGCTCAATTGCGGAGTTTTTCAGACAGATGTACTCACATTTATCACACAGCTCTTAGATTGAAAAATACTCGTAGACGAATCCATGGTTGAGCAAAGATGTATTTGTTATACTGCGGTAATTACTCGTGCCTTTCTGATAAAACATTTACTTTTTATGTAATTTATATAAAGGTTGCATTTTCCCATATCCTTCAATAAGATTCTTTTCAATATTTTAAGGTTGTCTGGAGGAGATCACCCGCCTTTGCGTAGGTACCTGTGTTCATTAATTAACTCTAAGATATCATTGTGAAATTCGTGTAGCAACAAAGAATTTTCTATCTATCTTTTCTAACATTTTGACCCAATCACTAATTAAATATTTCAAGCGCAAAATTAAATAGTAAGTGATTTAAATTATTTGTTACAAATTAGATTAGTTAAAAAATAAGTGGATTAAGTTTTTTGAATTCCGGCGAGAAAGTGCCAAACAGCCAAATCGGTTCAGTCGTTGCGACGTGATTGAGTAACAAACATCGATACATCCAAAGTTTCACATTTATAATATTAATGGGATCCATATGTTTGAAAAAAAAAAAATTAGCAGTGGTCCTACCGGTGGTGCCACGGGAGATTTTGTTTGCCCGTGGTTCTACCACGTGATATACCACTGTCTTTTGAAGACTTCAGAAAAAAAATCTTAAACAATTTCTACTAGACTATAATACAAGTTAAATTGAGAAATAATTATCCTGTCGAATCGATCTGCCTCTTAATAATTCAAATTAAATTTTATAATATTGTGGAGAATAATCTACAAGGGACTTAATTTGGAGACGTCTTTATGAGGATCTCAATGTCGCTCGTAGTAAATTATTTCCAATTGAGAAATTGGGCATGATTTTCATATTTCGTAAAAACTTGCGGCTGAGAACTCGGTAATTTAGATTAAAATACGAGTATAGTCTGGCTATGATTGCAATTTAACAATCTGTCGACGGAGGAAATCAACAGGAATATACTAACTACATAATTTATTTAATATTGTCTTTCGTCTGTTGTTAATAATAACCCATGTCCCATGTTTAAATAGAAAATTTATAACACCCCCGACATGTGAAATTAAAAAAAAATCTATGTGATTCGCCATTTTGTAGTGGCGGCCATTTTGGATTTGAATACCAGTGTATAGTATTCTACTAGTCAAGCCTTTTCATTTGTTACCCATATTGAGGGAGTTGTGAAAAAATATGTAATCCGCCATTTTGTGATGGCGGCCATCTTAGACCGATTTTCATTAAAGAACATTCCCGACTAATTCACCTTTCAAACAAAAAAACAAAATCAAAATTGATTCATCCGTTCCGCTGCTACGATGCCACAGACAGACACACACACACACATACACACACACAGACACGTAACTCATAATACCCCGTCGTTTTAGCGTCGGGGGTTAATTATTTAACAAGGAATCTTGTAATATCCTCTCTATTGCCTATATTTACCCATACTTCATACGTCCAGTCCGTACGTATTGGCGACCCGACAGAAGAAAAAGAAGCTGATTCTGAAAAGAGTTGTAAAATTAAATAAGTCAATAGCTGTAAAGTATCTCTAAGTTAGGTTTTATCTTTAGCACGAGGGAATGCCCTTACCTACTCCAGCTCCAGCCAGAGTCAATATTGAATCAGCAGCGCTCGTGTTTGTGAGAAGAATAAATTGCAACCAGTCGCCGGTAACTGTTCACGTCGGACGGATATTTTTTTCAATGTCTTTTTCTTTCGAGAATGGTTCAAATAGTGTTAGACAAATCGCTTGGACTTATTATGTCGTATTCAAAATACGTACGTACCTATTAGTAGTATTTACTATTTTGTTGTTATTAAATAACTCAAAAGCAGCGATGTTCAGTACTTATTATATTACTAGTAGATGCCCACGACTTCGTTCGCGGGTATTAAGGATTTTAATTCCCGCGAAAAGTCTTATTTTCTGGGATAAAAAGTAGCCTATGTGTTATTCCCGACTATAATCTATTTCTGTGCCAATCCATTCATATCCATCCATACATCCAAACTTTCGCATTTATAATATTAATAGGATTATTTTAAATTATAAACATTTATTAATGCCCCACTGGATTAAGCTGTATTTTAATACCTAAATACCTAATACAGTATAATTTAATGGGGTATATTGCTGGAGCAGCATGTTAGCAAAAATCGCTTCGCTTCGGTTTAGATGCATAATAATTATTATGTTTGTGTTGTGTGAGTGTGTGTATTTACTTGAAAGGAGCATGGTTCTCCACTTCACCTTCTTCTCTTGACTTCATAATAGCTCTTTGTTGAAACATAATTGCGCAATCTATTTACGTCCATAAAACTTTTTAATCTATAATTATATAAAAAGGCTTGTCCTGACTGACTGACTGACTGACTGACTGACTGACTGACTGACGATCAACGCACAGCCTAAACCACTGAAGTTAGAAACTTGAAATTTTGACAGTAGGTTCCTTTTATGACGTAGGCGAGCACTAAGAAAGGATTTTTCGAAATTCGCCCCCCAAGGGGGTAAAAAGGGGGGTTAAAGTTTGTATGAAACTCCGTCATTTTTCGAGTTATACTCATGAAATTCGGTATTTAGGCTTTAAATTGAAAACAAAAAAGTACGTGTTTCACAGTTTTTAAAAATTCTACCCCCTAAGGGGTTAAATAGGGGTTGAATGTTTGTATAATAGTCCTTCGTTCTTCAAGTTATTTTTCAAGTTACGTTTATGAAACTTGATATTTTGGCTCTTGATTAAAAATAAAGAATTACGTATTTTACATTTTTTTGAAATTCTCCCCCCAAGGGGGTAAAAAGGGGGGTTAAAGTTTGTATGAAACTCCGTCATTTTTCAAGCTATACCCATAAAATTCGGTATTTAGGCTTTAAATTGAAAACAAAAAAGTAAGTGTTTCACACTTTTAAAAAATTCTACCCCCTAAGGGGTTAAATAGGGGTTGAATGTTTGTATGATAGTCCTTCGTTCTTCAAGTTATTTTTCAAGTTATGTTTATGAAACTTGATATTTTGGCTCTTGATCAAAAATAAAGAATTACGTATTTTTCATATTTCGAAAATTCTCCCCCCAAGGGGGTAAAAAGGGGGGTTAAAGTTTGTATGAAACTCCGTTATTTTTCAAGCTATACCCATAAAATTCGGTACTTAGGCTTTAAATTGAAAACAAAAAAGTAGGTGTTTCACAGTTTTTAAAAATTCTACCCCCTAAGGGATTAAATAGGGGTTGAATGTTTGTATGATAGTCCTTCGTTCTTCAAGTTATTTTTCAAGTTATGTTTATGAAACTTGATATTTTGGCTCTTGATCAAAAATAAAGAATTACGTATTTTACATTTTTTTTAAATTCTCCCCCCACGGGGGTAAAAAGGGGGGTTAAAGTTTGTATGAAACTCCGTTATTTTTCAAGCTATACCCATAAAATTCGGTACTTAGGCTTTAAATTGAAAACAAAAAAGTAGGTGTTTCACAGTTTTTAAAAATTCTACCCCCTAAGGGATTAAATAGGGGTTGAATGTTTGTATGATAGTCCTTCGTTCTTCAAGTTATTTTTCAAGTTATGTTTATGAAACTTGATATTTTGGCTCTTGATCAAAAATAAAGAATTACGTATTTTACATTTTTTGAAAATTCTCTCCCCAAGGGGGTAAAAAGGGGAGTTTCAATATTCATAGTTAAGACAGGACAACGTCTGTCGGGTCCGCTAGTTTAGAAATATTTATAATAAATTTCGTTTCGTAACAGGCTTCACAAAAAAGGGGTCAACCTCAAGTCGCAATGTTTCTTAGAAAAGCCACTAAAGGAATTGAGTTATAAAAAAGTTCGACTTGAAAACTCGCGTCGGGAAATGTGCTACAGGAAACTTTTCACCAGAAAATTTAGTACATAAATTACGTCACATATACGTTTTTACTTCTTATACGGATTCATTGTGGCCCTAGTAATTTTTTTCAACACATGGGACTTATATTTTTTGGAATGCGTGTTTAGTTATAGAATTAGTTTATATCAAAATCAGAGAGAGAGAAAGACAAATAATTGATGCCTACTTGAAAAACAACGAAAAGAGTGGCAAAATTACATAAGTCCATAGCTATAAAGTATCTTTAAGTTAGGTTTAATATTTAGCACAAGGAAATACTTCTTACTCATTACTGACCAATGTGCACGAATTAAAATATTATTCTCAAAACATTTCTACTTTTACCATTCTGTTGAGAGAGACGGGCTCTCGTAATTACAACATGGGAATGTTTGAGACGTATCACGAATTACGATTCTCTTTAATTTTTAAGGCTTTGAAAAAAATAATTAAGATTCGGTTCATGTTACTGAAGCATTTTATTAATTAATTATAATTTTTGTTCTCTCTCTTTGTTACTGAGGGCCTTTTTCACCATCCTTAAATAAACTTTAACCGTCTATTAAAGACGTTGCAGGAACATACAAAAATTGTCAAAACTCTCTCAAGTCTCTAACTCCATGAAAATTTTTATTCATAGATACAGCAAAAGAGAGTAAGTGTAGGTAACGTGGTGTAACATAATTTATGTCTCAAATTTTGTTAAAAATGACTCAAGTTTTCATACAGAAGTTTTTCATACGCCATGCCAAGGGTGCTGTATCAGAAATCACAATATACATAGGTAGGTATATGAATAGATATGTACTGAGGATGGTAGGTATTTTCTTTTGTCTTGTTTAGGCTCTTTAAGTTTCTTTACGGATCCCAAAGGAGATCCTGTTATGGTTCTAGTTTGACGATTTAGGGTTTAAAAAGTTATTTATTGACTAGCTGTTGCCTGAGAATTCGTTTTGAAGAAATGCATCATTTTGGTTGTTGTCAAAAAAGAATTATGTGCATTCATTCGTTTATATACGTAGGTTATAGTTTATGTATCTTGTTAAGGAAGTCAGTAGATCTATTAAATTGTAGACCTAAAGAAATTCTTTTAAAGCTGAACTAGCTTTTGCCTGCGGCTTCGCCCACGTTAAGTTCGATTTTCAAAACCCCTATTTTACCTCCTTAGGGGTTGAATTTTCAAAAATCATTTCTCAGCGGTTGCCTATACGTCATAAAAGCTGTATACTTTTCAACCCGATCCGTTCAGTGATTTAGCTCAGCGTTGATAGATCAGTCAGTCAGTCAGTCGGTCATTTTTGCCTTTTATGTATTTAGATATGAACAAAATGAGGTTTGGTCGCTAGTGGTAAAAGAAATTCCAGCGCTTCCATCTTAGCAGAATTAAAACCTTTTCTGAGATAGAAATACTGCTTTTGCGAAGCAACGAGTTAATGCAATAAAAGAGAACAAAAATGTGTAATAGTATCTAGCTACTTGTACATCAGCTGATCTTGTTAAGAAGCTGCATTATATGAAGAAAAGAAGATCAAGATGTTCTAATATAAGACATCTATTACCTAAATCACTTGGCGTACACGTCTTTGAAGGTAGGGTGGTAACAAGCCACGGCCAAAGCCTCCCACCAGACCAGAGCAGAGACAATTTAGAAATTATAAGTTCCCAAATTGCCCACATCGCGAATCGAACCTGAGACCTCACTGTTATAAGACCATCAGCGCTCACCACCGTGCCAGGGAAGTGTCTAGTTTAACTCCTCGATACCTTCTATCGGTATATCATTAAGGTACTTGTACATTTACAAATGTAGTATACTTTCACGCACTTTCGTAAAGAAATGTTTTCCCAAGAATCCGAACAGCGAGGTATCTCGGGTATCCCGTCACTTTAAGTAGAACAAATGCAACCCTTTTCGTATTAAAGTTGTCGCGCAAAACAAAATAAGTCACTGTATCGCGATGTTGGCTTTGGGGAAGGATTTCTTGAACACTTTATCTTGTGTTTTGAATGACATCTCTAAAGCAGAACATTATCTTATCTTTAATCTGGTTTATTTTTTTGGTATTATTTTATGAAAATGGCTATATAGGAAAGGTAATAATTTTATTTATGTACTAGTTGATGCTCGCTTTGTTTGCGTGAGTTAAGGTTTTTTTGATTTCCGCGGGAAATCTCTTATTTTCCGGGATAAAACGTAGCCTATGTGTTATTCCAGACTATAATCTATCTCGGTGCCAAATGCGTAGTTGTGGTGTGATTGAGTAACAAACATCCATCCATCCAGCCATAACTACAATTTATAATATTAAGTAAGATTTAAAACTTTCTTACTTCATTGGTAGGTAGTAATTAGTAAATTACGAAGGTAGGTACGACAATAGCGGGTTAAATTGGTAGTGTCTCTTCCCATTATTTACAACGTTTATTGTTTATTAGCTTTTCCCAGCGGCCGATTTTTCCGATTTTTCATCTGTTCTTTTGAGATTTTCCATTTTTAGGGTTCTGTACCCTAAGGGTACAGAACCAACAGGACCCTATATTTCTTAGCCTCCGCTGTACGTCCGTCTCTCTGTTAGCGGACTGTACCTCATGATCCGTACCTAATAGGTAGAGAGTTGAAATTTTTAGATATTGTGTACGTTCTGTTATAACAACAAATAATAAAAATAAAAATAAATTGAATATTAAAGGAGGTTTTCTAGTAAAAACACGCTTCTAGTAAGAAGCGTGTTTTTTTCGGCATTTTTGGCACGGAATTTGGTAGGTATATAGATTTCAATATTTATTTTAGTGAAAATCAGATGTGACAGAATTTAGAGACGTGTAAATCCCATCGCAATATGCTTCGGTATCAGTAGGGACATATTTGGCAAGCGCTTCGCAGTCGTGGCCAACTGCGAAAACGTTGTGTGTCGTGTGCAGTTATTTGAACGGGTAACTTAAAATCTGAGGCTCTCCAAGATTTATGTTCGGCCTCGTTCGATGCCTTACTGAACTTTTAGTAGCTATAGCCTCCTTATATTTAAAAATAGGTACAATAGATGGCCCGTTCATTCAAAACATCCGCAATGAGAAGAGAAAAGAGTAGGTACATAAGCTTATTCTTAAATTTTGAACTCTTATTGACAGTTGATAGTTTTTAGTTTTACGAGTAATACTGTTTATTATTTTTAGCCACAAAACAACATCAAAGTTTTGAATAAAACACTGAGGTGAGATTTTGTATGGACTGACTTAGAAGATACCTACGGAGTGACTTACTCTATGAACACTCTACTGGTCTTGGACCAGACTCCTTATGAAGATTGAAAATAAAAGTAAAACGTCTATTGTTCGAAATACAAAATCCAAAATTATTTATTTCATGTAGATACAATCAGAAAATCTACGACGTCCATTTTCAACAGACTGTCATTACTTTAGAATTCATTAAGATCGGATTATGGTTGACTTTGACCGATCGCGTCATTTGAGCATCGGGATCAGACAGGACCGCAACATCAAACAATTTGTCTTATTCGGGTCTTTTTCTCAAATACACGCAATTTATTTAACGGGTTTTCACATACCAACCTACGTCTCTAATGTGTTGACATTACATTTAGAGACTTTTGTGAAAAACCGCTATTATTGTAATGTTAATTAACGAAATCGAATTCGCAAAGCTTATCATATCTATGTTTGATAGATTTTATACAAGAAAAAGGCAAAATTCGAGCGTAGAACTTATTTTTCTCACCTGAGTTTTTCTTTTTTTTTTTGTAAAGAATATTAGCCAAGCTGAACTTGACTTATATTTTCCTCTTCCCTCCAAATAAGCGAAAAGCTTGTGCTAGGAGTAGGTACGACAGAAGTGCAAATGGTGGAGCTCGAACCTGCGACTTTTCAGTTTTCAGTCCGCATCTTTAACCGTTGGGCTAATGAGTTTATGTTCCATGACACACACAAACATACATTTAACGTGACGCAATGTGCTTTCATATGAAGCACTTACCTACCTAAGTACAAGTCGCCAGGCAAAACTTTCCCTTAGAGTCTCAGTCGTTGGTCGGGAACTCATTAAGGGAGGATTATCGGCGACTTTGACCGATGGAGCCACTCGGGGATGGCAATCAGATAGGACCGTATCTCAAAACAATTTGTCCGATTTATGTCCTTCCTATAATAATATCCAAAACCAGCTTTGCCCGCGACTTCCTTCACGTATTATTAGGTTTTTAAAAATCCCACGGACGCTGTTTTTCCGGGATAAAAAGATAACTTTTGTTACTTTCCAAGTCCAAAATAATACCCAGTAAATGCTGTCACGTTGATCCGTTGCATCGTGCTTGATGGACAAACCAACAGACCCATAAACAACAATAGACTCTCACAATTATATATATAAGTAAATAATTTAAGTAAAGATAAACAGTACAGTACAGTTCCAAGTAAGAAAAATGACGGAAGAGCATAGCCCGAATCCAAAGATTAGCCCGTACAAACACATAAATAGATAAGCAGACGCCATTTTTAAAAACACATAAATGGTTTGGGTATGGAATCATTCAAAATATAATCTTGTGAGAATAATAAAAGATATTTCTAAATCACAGATAGCAACCTTATTTTAATTAATACATATAGATATATCTTTTTTCTGTTAGAAAAAGTGTTTCAACAACTGCATTCAAGTTTGTCGTTTGAATATATATAACATCAAATCAACGTCAAATACATATAAGAATTTTAATTAAAGAGCTCACCTCGTTTAACATGGAACGTTTACGTCTAACGTTTTAAAAATATTGCTCTTGCATTTTAATAACATTTATTTTAAAGCGTAGTCTTACAATATAACGAGGCGGTACCTACTATAAGGACGTAGTAGACGCTCACCGTTTGTAACTATAAGTTAACATTTTAACACCATGAAGGAAAAGTCTCCGGCTCTTTCCCGTCCATAATAAATGACAGATTTACGCTAGTTAAAGTAAAATTTTGACGACCTCCCTGGCGTAGTGGTGAGCGCTGTGGTCTTATAACTGGGAGGTCTCGGGTTCGATTCCCGGCGGGGACAATTTGGGAATTTATAATTTCTGAATTGTCTCAGGTCTGGTGGGAGTCTTTGGCCATGGTTAGTTACTACCCTACCGTCAAAGATGTGCCGCCAAGCGATTTAGCCTTCCAGCAACACTTGTTCTAAGTTTAGTTTGCCAGTTTTAGCTAATCTTAGAAATGGCTGAATCGATTTCGACGAGACTTTCACAGGGTCCTTTTCATGTCTTGTATATGAGTAGGTAATCTAGACTACATTTTATCCCGGAAATATTTAAGTTTCTGTGCAAAAAAACTATCGATATTAGGGATATTATAAAGAGTCTTAACCAAGACAACTGTAAAAAAACTTTCACAAGCTCCGAGGCATATTAGGTAGAGCGCTTTACAACAACAAAACAACTATACTATGTTACTTAGAAAAGTTTTAGGCGAAGCCATGTTTATGGTCGCTAAATGTTTGCCTAGAGAGTATTTATAATCATCTATTTCATTATTATGTACATAAATTTACTCTTTATCGCTAAGTTATGGCGAAGGTCTCCTTGACTTTTCCTTCTAAGTTATTTGTTATTGTCCTAGACATGATGGGATTATGTGCCTACTCACTCGCTTCAGAAGAGAAATACTTCTTTTACAAAAATATATGCTGCTTTTATATTCATTAGACTCGACTTTTTGTGGAGTCTGCTCCTAACGGATTAGAGCTATGAGTTTAAACTGAAAAAAAATCTTATATTAACTCATAAATTAATGTAAGATTTTTCTTTCTTTATCATAATAAAGAAAGAAGAACGAAAATAGCAGCAACGATTTTGAAAGGATTTTCTCTGACATGCAGAAGATAGTAAATTAAAATAATTCGTAAAACCTTAGGTAAATCCACGGAGACAAAGTCACATTCAAAAGCTAGAAGGAAAAAAGGTAACTTCCTAACTTGTTTTTATCTATTCTTAAATCTCCTAGGTCTTCTAAGTTTGCCCTAGTAGGATGAGCTCTTGATCCTAACATTTATAACCAGGGCTCTACTTATAACTATGAACCTTCTAATGACATGCTACAGGCTGCTTATTGAGGTAAGGAAAATGTGATTTTTCTTCGTATTCAAAAGCAAAAGACAAATTTTGTGATATCATGTAACGGCGGGTGTATACGAGTACAATGTCGAAGTCATTAGGAGCAGATTAATGTTGACTTTGACTAATCGAAACCGCTTGGGACGATCTGATACGACGAAGACAGCAATCAATTTGTCGGATTTACACGCTTTTTGGGTTTCACATCTAAAAAGGACAGGTTTGCTATCAACGTTTTATTGACAATTTAATTAAGTTTGGTTATAAAATTACTTTTTAAAGAACAGAAACGTGGGTAGACCATCAAAGGATTGCGCCAAGAAAGATATGACCGAATTCAATTAAGTTACCGTGAATGGGAGAAGAAGCATAGTGCATTGAAGCATTGATAACATAGTGGTTAGAGCTTAGAGGAAGCTAGCGACCGTATTCTCTATTTTTGACATTTCCAGTGGCCAGTTGAAAACGATGGAAAGTTAAACAACAAAGAACAGCTGTCGAACCCGCATTTTTTTCATACGTATTCCGTGTTGGACAGTTTTAGTTAGCAAATGAACGATAGCAAATGAGATCGGGAATAAATCTCCTGGACGCCTGAGTCCTTATTGTTCTTAAAGGTGTATAAAGTCTGGCAATTTATATCGGGGCACTGTGGTGGATTATGGTTTATAACCCTTCTCTGAAAGGAGACCTGCGCTCTGTCGCAAACCGTTAATGGGTTACTGAAGTATCGGCCAAAACAATGCCAACTTATCCTTGAAAGTTTCAAACCGGAGCATGTTAAGAAGACAAAAAATATACAATGTTTGCTTGTAGTGAAATAACGTGCTCGTCGCAGTCCGAGAGTTGGAGACATAACGAGGAAATAGTACTCGTAAATCAGGGGAAACTCGATCTTATTGAATTTTCTTTCGACAATGGGAGTTTAACCTTGCTGTTTGTCAAAAATGAACGCTGTGTATAACGTGCAAAAGTTCTAGTTGTTTTTTAAATTAAAAAACATATCAATATTATTATTACATCAATCCGGAAATATTCAAAAGTTCAGAGTAAACATTTCGGTTTTAGAATATTTTCCGTGACGGGAAAATATATATAAAATATTTAAAAACTACCGTCTAGCATTATGTGATACATATTATATGGGAGTGGAGGTAAAATGAAACGAATGTTTTTTCTTTTAGAGCCTGCGAAATTAAAAAAGTTCACAAGAGAACACGCTTCAGATCATATAACGTAAAATTAATTACAGGAGCTTAGACCACGAATCGTTTTAAAAAATATTACTCTTACATTTCAATATTATTTATATAAGAGAGTAAACTTGTAGCAAAGTAATGAGGTGGCGTGTCCGACTCGGTGAACAGTTGAAGCCAAGATTCTTTAGAGTAGAAAATATTATAAACCCAGGTTTACACTCGCATATTTTTGACATAAATAAATGAATGAATATATTTTTATTGTACACCACACATAATATAAGAATAGACAAAATGAGCTTAATAAATAGCATACAATTTGACGGCCTTATCGCTACATAGCGATCTCTTCCAGGCAACCAATGGTGTTAAAGGACATAGCTACAGTTACTAGAGGTAGGTGGTGCAAATAATATAATATACAAACATACGTATTAATGTACGCCGATCGCTTCGCTAAAGTTCTAAAATGATAAATATGTTACGATAATGATAGATAAGTTATAAAAGATTGAAAATATTAGCTTTTAAAAGTCGCAAAGAAAGTACAACCAAAAACAAAGTAGGTAGGTATTTTACTTCAAAATGTTTAAGTTACGGAATATCAATAATTAGGACACATTTTTACGTCTGGGTCATACTTGCTTTAGTTTATCATAATCTAAAGAAGCAAGGATACTAGCATAAATACAGTACCTAACCATATGCGTAATCTGACAAACATTTGGCTAGTTATTTAAATAATTGCAAGAGTGCGTGTAAATCTTCAGATGCAGAAAAAAATAGGCAAAAAATTTTATCATATTTCAAAACATAAAATAATGAAATTTGTTCGACAAAAAAAAAAAAGAAGTTATGTCTAATCTATAACCAATTTGCATTTATCTTCAATGTGTTGCACATTATAGAGCCAAAATTTTTATTTAAAATTCCTATACATATTACCCAGAGACGGATCAGCCATTTAACAAAAATATATTAATTTTTGGCGCTTACTATACGCCTACAAGCCAGCATCTGTCGTATTTTACACAAGGTTTCGGGTTTTATTTCATCTATCGCGGGGATTTTTTTCTAGCATTCTGCATTCTTTCAGACTTATTTATTTTAAGAAGGTATAACCTTAAAATTTTTGCTTGTTGCTCTTATGACACGTCGAGACTCAACCACTGCACACCACCAGTTCGGGAGCACATTCTGCTGACAAGAGTCGGCATTCAGCAGTTTTATTTTTGTAATTTTCAGCAAATTTTTGCAATATCCTATGTAATCCCAGCCTTATGACTTCTCGTCTCGGACACGCAGTCACCGAAGCACGTGGAGTGGTCTGAGACTCTGAGGTCGGGGAAACGATAAAATTATAAGTATACGTTCTAATAAAACGCATTGGAATTCAAAAATTTCTCAACTAAAATAATACACGGTAGAAAAGTATTACTTTCAGTTTAGAAGAAAAATTACTTAAACAGACTGGTAGGAAGGTAGGTTGATAGGTATACATATCTAGATATACACTCATATCATAGGTATACATATATTAACAAATAGTTTCTCGACAAAACTCGAAGTAGTATAGAAAGCCGGTTTCAGCTCACTCCCAGCCTAGGCCAAAAAAAAAAGTGCGGCCAGGCCAAAAAAATAAAAAAAGTGTGCCCACCCCCCAAAAAAAGTGCGCCTAGGCCAAAAAAAAAGTGTGCCTAGGCCAAAAAATAGTGCAGCCAGGGCAAAAAAAAGGGTCAGGGCGATTCGAAAAAAAAAGTGGCCCGCCGCAGGCGAAAAATTTTTGGCTAAAATTCCAATAAGACGAATTCCAATTGGAATTCCAATCATTGGAATTCCAATTGAAGAGTTTAGTATTTCCACTTCCTAATAGATGGCGCTGCTTGTCAAGGCATAAAATGGTACGCTACTGTAAGATAGATGGTGTAATGGGGCGACTTAAAATGGCACGCTACTACAAGGTAGATGGCGTTGAGTGTTTTAAGTGTGATATATTTTCTGTCCTATTTCGTGTTGGATTTTCCGTTCCCATTGGTTATGAGAGTGAGAGAATGTAGAGTGCACCAGTGTTTGTGTACTCACTTGTGCACTATAATACCTCCTGTGGTTAAACTTGTATCACTACCAGACAACACTTATTGATATCGCATAGAACCTAAATGCCCGGCCTACGGCCGGGCAGCGGAACTTTTATGTTTTAACCTAACCTAACCTAGCTAGTAAATTAGGTTAGCCTAATTGCTCGAAGTGCTCCAGGCACCCGCTAATGTTTGTTACACAAGAAATTCATTCCAAAGAATCGAACCTGTCAGTTAAACAGAGCGAGCGCACTAACCACTGTACCAAGGAGGTCACATACCTGCTTGCTTTGAACAAAAGTGAAAAGACCCTTTTCCTTTCGTCGCATTCCTACGTTTTTTTTTTAACCGAATTCAAAATAAAAAAGGTTATGCACTTTATGTTTGCAAAATACGAATTAAAAGTCAATTAAACGTTTTAAAAAATCGAATAATAACTTCTCTCTCATTATTGATGTTCTTTTGAATGAGAAAATATAATTGTATATTGATTAATCATTTATAGATTTAAATATGATTATGCACTAATTAATGTTTGTTACACAAGAAATGCATTTCAAAAAATTGAACCTAGGACTTCTCATTTAATATAAAACCATAACACTCACCACTGCGCCCTTAGAGGTCTTCATGCGCTTTCTACCTGGTAGGACAATAGACCCTTGCATTCCAACGTTTTTGCGCTTTTAACCGAATTCAAAATAAAGATTATTCTGTATTTATGTAACTCGTACGTTAAGTCGTATGTAAGTACAAATTCAAAGTCAAATTAAGAGTTTCAAAAAATCGAATAACAACTTCTGAATTAATAAATGAGTGAATATGAAAAACGGTAAACTTGAAAATACTTTGAGTAACTAGCTATTGAAAACGATTAGTATAATATGTAATTCTTAAGCGATGTCTCAGCTCTCACAAGGTTCTCATCATAGGAATTAGGGTATAGTGATTCTCTGTTATTATTATTGATGTTTTTTTAATTTAGGTATATTAACCTAATTAACCTGAATCTGTTGATGGTGTATTTAGATGACATCTTCGACACGTACGAACTTGGTTGATTTTTTGTACTCTTTTTTTTCATTCCCATTATCTTTGGGTAGGATATAGATACAAAAAATGATTGCCTGCAGATTGCCGTATATTACACAAAAAATAGATGGCATCTTCGACACGTACGAACTTGGTTGATTTTTTGTACTCTTTTTCATCTTTGTTAGGATATGGATACAAAAAAATTATATTGCCTACAGATGCAAGGGATCAAGACATGTTAATTCATGTCTAAAACATGTGTGTATAAAAAGGGTCCATTCTAATTTTCTATCATAAGTTTACCTTGTGTCAGCTCGTGAGTATCTCAGTTTTAAATATAAAGTCTTAAATATTATCTACTAATTACCAGTCTAGGAATATTGTGTTGTGAATCTACATATTTCCGTTCATTATGGTGAGTGCGTAATTATACTTGTTATTATTTAAATTATATTTGTAGCTAACATATCGATTCGTTATTAGTGGGCTACTTTTTTAAATTTTATAAATATAATTAGTTTATTACAGTAATTACATTACAGTGTAATATTATAAAGGCTAAAGTTTTTATGTGTATGTTTGTTACTCCTTCACGCCACAAGAAATGAACCGAATTGGTTGAAATTTGGAATGAGGGCAGCTCACATCTAGGATTAAAACATAGGCTACATTTTATCACGGAAAATTAAAGATTCCCTACGAGAATTAAAAAAACCTTAATCTACGCGGACATCATCTAGTGTAATTCTATAAATTGAATAATCTCCTTTTTATTTCAGGACTCGGAAAATGAAATCAGTTATAAGAATTATTATTATCCACTCAATGTGTCAGATGATCAAGATGCAAGTGATTGTATGACAAATAATAAAAAGACTGCTTCAAAAAGGGTCAAAACAATGGAACAAAATAATATAGATGTGTTTTTTGAACATCCAAAGAAAAAGAAGAGGGCAACTACTTCTTCATCTGTGGCTCAGGCGATTGATGGAGGTCTGTCGTATATCTCATCGAATGATGCTGACAGTACAAACGCAAGTCATCTCATCAAAATAGATGTCTATGACATGAAGAATCTGAAAGGGGTTTCACCTCTTGAATACTGGAAATATGCAGATTTACGATTAAAGTACTATGTGAATTCAGACGGTGATAAATTTTATCTCAGCACTCGAGATATTATTTACAACATAACAAAGCAGATCGCAGGAAGACATGATTGTAAAAAATATTTTGTCGAGAGAGATAACAAGCAATAACAATAGCTATAAATTATTCCATCCCAAAAAATAAAACTATTTAAAAGATAGCATCGTTGCCTGCAAATCAAGACCCATGTCACTTAACGTAAATAAATTTTTAAAATAATGTGCAGTCTCCCTACTATTTGTCTGTGAATACAGACGAAACAAATTATAAAAGAGTGCTGTTCTAACACAATCAAGTCATATTCCATCTCGCTATCCACAACAATGTTGTGTCAACTGTGTGCTTTTAACGACTCTGTTTACAATGAAGAATTGGTTGAAAATTGTGAAGAAGCAGAATTGAACGCCGAGTTAGTTAACATATGCATGGAAGCCGACCGAAATCAAGTTTATTCGTGAGTATTTTTTATTCATCATTTTTTCCATGAACAGTATTTATTTTAATCTATTATATTTCAAACGATTCATCGAGGCTTGGGTGCACGACTATAAATTTTTACTAATCTAACAGCTACCATCAACCTGATCAGTTCAAACTTGTTCAAACATAACGCTGATGGGGAGGGGCTATTTACGTATAAATACTCGGTTAAGACGTTAGCTACACTCATTCAGAGAGAAGTTGTGATAGAAAAATATTAATAATGGAAGCTTTTTCCAATGATGAAATAAGTGTATTTTCTAAATCATTTGTGTTAAATAAGATGCATAGATACATACGGTTGTGGTATATCTCTGATAGACTCCCTAGATGGATGTTAGATGACCCAGAGATTAAACCGTTTTATACACCATGTAGTGGTCATCGTACTTCAATTTTTCCTCATTCTGATGAAATTGACGGTGTATTTCCTATGAAAGCATATTGTAATATGTGTGTTACAAATGGTAAATTTTATTTAAATAAAGATTAGTGTAACTGTGTAGTGTATTTTAAAGAAAATATGTTTTATTATATCTATTTTTATTTTTCAGTTCAAAGCAAACTGGAGCCGGAGTGAAAAGAAAAGCTACCACAGTCACAAACTCTACGAGTAAGCAACCATGTTCTCAAGAACCTTCTACATCTAAGGGGCCATTGAATACAACAAGACTAACGGGGGAAGAATCGTCCTTACCTGTAAGTTCTACAAAATATCATAGTGTCGAGTGTTCTTACTGTAAAATAAATGTGAATCAAAAGTACTATTCTAACCACCTTAGAAGCAAAAAACATATAAATAACTTACTTCTTAATAGCTCGGTTCAAAACTTAACCAATGTGCAATTAATAGAAAATGCCTTCGGTCGACGAATAGCAACATACAGGATTTCCAATAATAATTCGCAATTTCAGACGCCTGAAGCTTTTCTTGATTCAATTAAAAATTCTTTTCATGACTTGCTTCATACGCTTTTAAAAGAGCATACTTTAATTAAAGTTAACTTAATTTTAAACGGAGATTTTATTCAAGCAACAAAAAACTTAGAAACTTCCTTTGACTTTCAAACGTGTAACTATACATTCTGTTTAGGTGATGAAATTAACATCATTTACTCGGATTTATTAACTGAAACTTCGAGTAAAGTTTGTAATTTTGAAAAGAAAGATAGTGGTTGGAGTCTTAAAAAAATTAATTATGTGGATTTAAATATAAATAAATTAAACCCGTTAAAAGGGAACTCTTATATAGATTTACCCATAGATATTAAACATAAACTTGCTATTATTAATGTTAAAAATAATGACAATAAATGTTTTCAATGGGCTATACTTTCCGCTTTGTATCCTGTTCAAAAAAATGCCGACAGAGTGACTTCATATATATCGAAACAAAACTCTTTAGATTTTTCAAATATTCCATTTCCAGTACAATTAAAAGATATCAACAAATTTGAAACCTTAAATAATATTAGTATAAATGTTTTTGGACTTGAACATGACACAAAAAGCAATTCTACGAAGATTATTGGTCCTCTCTATTTCACAAAATGTCGAAAGCAGAAACACATAAATTTATTATACGTAAATAATGGTTCTAATGGTCATTATTGTTATATAAAGAATCTTTCTAGGCTAGTTGGTCGACAATTAACCAAACATATCCATGCTGTATTTATTTGTGATGGTTGCTTACTATATTTTCAATCCGATATTAAATTGAAATCCCATCAAGAGTTTGATTGTAATCATATTAGAACTGATTTGCCCGATATCACACAAGCTAAACTAACATTTAATAAATATGAAAGAAAGCTCAAATTGCCTTTTGTTGTTTACGCAGATTTTGAAGCATTTTTAAGTCCTATACAAGGTTGTGATAATGATCCAACTACCTCATACACAGCAAATTTTCAAAAACATGAAGTATATAGCTTTGGATACTACATCAAATGTACATTTAATAATAGTCTATCAGTATATAAAACTTATACAGGTACCGACTGTGCCAAAGTGTTTATGGAGACTTTAAATGATGATATAAAACGAATTTATGATGAGCATTTAATTGAAGTTAATCCACTGCCTCTAACAATAAATGACAACGAAAAATTATCTAGGGCATCCACATGTCATATATGTGAAAAAGAACTGAAATCGGATTACGAAATAGCATATAATAAATACACCGGAGTTTTAGTAGGTGTCTGTCACAAAAGCTGTAGTAAAAAGTTAGAAATTCCTCAATTTATACCGATAATTTTACATAACCTTAGTAACTATGATGCACATTTCATTGTGCACGCATTGAATTTCTCAGAAGGTGGGATAAATGTCATACCCCAAAATAAAGAACGATATATTTCATTTTCAAAAAAGATAAAAATCATGGACAAACAAATTGAATTGAGGTTTATTGATTCTTTTAAATTTTTATCTAGTAGTCTAGAATCCTTAACAAATAATTTAAATGATAAAGACTTCATCGAATTGCGAAGAAATTTTCAAAGTGAAAAAGATATTTATTATTTAAAACGTAAGGGTGTATACCCATACGAATGTATGACATCTTTTGACTCCTTAAAGTTAACGTCACTCCCAACACAGGATCAATTTTTCAGTACACTTACAAACAGTACTGTTTCAAATGAGGATTACAAACATGCTAGAGATGTTTGGAATCATTTTAAATGTCGTAATATGAGTGATTACTCTGATTTATACCTCAAAACGGATGTGTTACTTTTAGCAGATATATTTGAAAATTTTAGAAATGTATGTATTAAAACTTATGATTTAGATCCTGCGCAATATTATACTGCACCAGGTCTTAGTTGGGATGCAATGTTAAAGTACACACAAATAACGTTAGATTTACTAACAGATTTTGAAAAAATTGCATTCATGAAATCAGGTATACGCGGCGGTGTTTCACAGTGCAGTAACCGTTATGCGCAAGCTAATAATAAGCACATGGCAAATTTTAATCAGAAAATCCAATCATCTTATCTCACATACTTAGACGCTAATAATTTATATGGTTGGGCTATGTCTCAACACCTTCCAACGGGGGGTTTTGAATGGGTAAGTTGTGAAACTAATTTCAACATACCAATTGATTCTGATGTGGGTTATATTCTAGAAGTAGATTTAGAATACCCTGAAGCTTTACATGACTTACATACCGATTTTCCTCTCTGCCCAGAGAATATACTTGTTGGAGGGAGTAAAACTATAAAATTAGTTCCAAATCTATTTGATAAAACTAAGTATGTGATTCATTATAGAAATCTTGTACAGTGTCTAGAAATGGGCTTAAAATTAAAAAAAATTCATAGGATTTTAAAATTTAATCAAAGTCCTTGGTTACAAAAATATATTGATTTAAATACACAGTTGCGTACATCTGCACAATCTGATTTTGAAAAAGATTTCTATAAGTTAATGAATAATTCAATATTCGGAAAAACAATGGAGAACATTGAAAAACGTGTTGATGTTAAACTATGTACACATTGGGAAGATAAGGGAAAATCTGTCGGTGTTCAAAAACTTATTGCGAGACCTGAATTTCATAGTGTCTCAATATTTTCGGAAAATTTGGTTGCTATACAATTGAAAAAAACTAAATTACTTTACAATAAACCTATTTACTTAGGATTTTGTATTTTAGATATTTCTAAAACGCTTATGTATGATTTCCATTATAAGTATATGAAAAAGAAATATGGCTCAAATTGTAAAATGTTATATACTGACACTGACAGCTTCATATATCAGATTTTTACTGATAACTTTTATGATGATATTAAACCTGACTTAAATAAATACTTTGATACTTCGGATTATCCCCGTAATAATAGTTTTGATATTCCCCGGATAAATAAAAAAAAAATTGGTTATTTTAAGGATGAAAATAATGGTAACATTATGACTGAATTTGTTGGTTTGAGATCAAAAGTGTATGCTTTTAATGCACATAATAAATTCATTGCTAAGGCAAAAGGTGTAAACAAATCGGTTACCAAAAACTTCAAAATGCAGAATTATAAAACAGTTTTATTTGAACAAAAAAATGAACTATGTGAGATGTATAGATTCAAATCGATAAAGCATATAATATTTACTCAAAAAACGAATAAAATATCATTATCACATTCAGATACAAAACGGTTTTTAGTTAATAACTCTACCAACACTTTAGCTTGGGGTCATTACAAAATAAAGTCGTTTAATAATGATTAGCATTAAGAATCATTGATGATATTTTTAAAGTAATTATAAGAATGGATTGTAGCCTTAAGTTATAAATTGTATAGAAAATTAAATTTTATAAATAAATGTAATACTTAAATCGATGTTGTGTCACTTTATTCCCCATTTCTTTATCTAATTTAACTAAAGCTACACGTATTTTGAACATGTATCATTTTCTCCATCCATTTACTGCTATAGTTGCAGGACCGAGTGGATGTGGTAAATCACACTTCGTGACTAATTTCTTGAAACACTGTAATCATATATGTAATACACGATTTGATCAAGTTTTATGGTGTTACGATGAAATGCAGCCTCTATATAATCTAGAAAATGTTACTTACATTCAAGGAATTCCTGAAATGAGTATGTTTGATGGAAAACATCCTCAATTAATTATACTTGATGATCTCATGAGGGAGTCAGATGGTCGTGTCGTTGATATTTTTACTAAAGGTAGTCATCACAGAAATTTAAGTGTTTTTTATATCACACAAAATCTTTTTCATCAAGGGAAAGGACAACGAGATATTTCTCTGAATACAAGTTACATAATTTACTTTAAAAATCCCAGAGATCGAACCCAAATCCGTCATTTAGCACGTCAAGTATTTCCAGAGAATTCAAAGTTTGTTGAAGAGGCTTATAGAGATGCCACTACTGAGCCCCATGGTTATCTAATGATTGATTTAAAGCAAAATACAAATGATTCATGTCGTTTTAAAACTATGATAGATAGTAACTCTAATAATTGTGTGGTATACATCCCTAAAAAGGGGTTTAAATATGGTTTACATCACTCAGTTCTTGTCAGTAACAAATAATGGTTGAAGGAAGCAGCACGCTAGATTCAAAAAAGTTAAGGTGTGCATTACAAACATTTAAACCAAAATATCGTAAAATTTTACTTCGCTCTCTTAAGAAAGAAGAAATTAATCGTGTTTGTGAGTATATCAAAGAAATATTTAAAGAAAATACCCCCAATAAAGAGACAAGAGAATCTTCTGTAAAACTGAATTGCTTCTTTTCTACAAAGTTAATATAAATATGTATTCAGATTCATTCTAAAATAATGTCTGCACGAGTTAAAGCACACAAAAATTTACTAAAGGCTTTACACACACTTCAGCCAAAATTCCGTACAGCCTTATTAAAAGCTTGTAAGGACGAGGAAATCAATTGTATTTGTGAGTGTATTTTCAATATACTAAATGGTAAACTACCTTTGAAGGATTGTGAGAAGGCCAAGTTAAAAAAACACAAAACTATTCTGAGAAAATTAATAAAGAAAGGTCGAAATAAATCACGAAAACGTATTATCATTCAGAAAGGGGGAGCATTTCTACCTATTATTTTGGGAGCTGTTTTAAGTGGACTGTTTAATTTAATATAAAAAATGGAACACGCAAAAAAAATGGTCCTTATTGAACCAGAGGTTATTGAAAGGTTAAAATCAAGAAATATTGCACCTGACGATTCTTTATCAAGATTAGATAAAGAAATGCAAAAAATACTGAAAAGTAAACTGGATGATCGCGAAAAATGGTCACTGTACACGCAAATTTTACAAAGATATCTCCATATAACTGAAGGAGAGAGAAAACCAATTAAATTACCAGTGACTGTGGAGGACGATCGAAACTATGACAATATCAGTATATTTAAAAAGGAAATGAAAGACAATGATTCAACAGTTTATGAGGAATCAGAGGATGATAAGCACGTACGGGGGCTACCAATTGATATTTTATATTCCTCTACTTATATAAACAAATTAATACCAAAAACGTATAGGAAAAAAGCTGATATATTATTAAATGCTCTGCTAAATAATAAAGAAAAAATTAGCTGGAAAAAGGATGGATCTATAGTCGTAGATAATGAAGTTGTAGATGGTAGTAATATAGTGGATCTAGTGAATTATACACTAAGACCATTAAAACGCTCCAAACCTAATGGATGGGAAATATTTATCCAAACTATAAAAGATATAGGGGTTCCCTTAATATGTATTGGTAATCCTCAAGCTTCTGAAAATATTAGTAACATTTCTCCAAAATTCAGAGAACATAGTTCTCCAACTGATGATAAAAGTCCAAAAACTTCATCATACAGACTAAGGAAAAAACAAGACATTTGGGAAAGATGGAATCCATATTAGACATAAACGATATTTATTATGATGTATCTAATCCTGCTGGTTACGGAAGCGCAGAGAAATTAAAAAGAGCATTAAAAGGTAAAATGAATAGAAAGCAAGTGAAAGAATGGTTGCAAGCTCAGGAAACTTATACTTTACATAAGCCTGTGCATCGCAAATTCCCCCGGAATAAATATATATTATCTAATCTTAATGAACTTTGGCAAGCAGATTTAAGTGATATGCGTACTTATTCTCAATATAATGAAGGTTTTAATTATATTCTTTGTGTTATTGATGTTTTTAGTAAATACGCTTTCGCTAGAGCACTAAAAAAGAAAAATTCTGAAAGCATAAAGCAAGCATTTGAAAGCATATTTACTGAAGCTAATACAACTCCCACCCACTTACAATCAGATAAAGGTACTGAATTTGTATCAAAAGATGTTAGACAGTACTTTAAAAGTAAAAATGTAAATTATTACACAACCAACAACCCAGATATTAAAGCAAGTATAGTTGAGAGATTTCAAAGGACATTAAAAACTAAAATGTGGCGTTATTTTACACATAAAAATACCTATACTTATATTAACATTTTACAAGATTTACTCTATTCTTATAATCATAGTTTTCATTCAAGCATAAAAATGTGTCCGTTTGAAGTTAATTTTAATAACATCATGACAGTTTGGAATAATTTATATGGAAATATATACAATAAAATCAGTGCTAAACAACAGTCTAAGTTTTCAATTGGAGATCATGTTAGGATAACAAAATATAAGCACATTTTTCAAAAAGGATATGAGACAAATTGGAGTGATGAAATATTTATTATAACGGGTATAAAAAATAACATGTCTAGAGTAGTCTACACACTTAAAGATCTTCAAAGTGAACCTATTGTTGGTACTTTTTATGAGAATGAACTACAAAAAGTTACATATAACCCCACCACTCAATACAAAATAGATAAAATACTACGGTCTCGCTACTCAGGTAACAGAAAAGAAGTACTTGTCAAGTGGAAAGGTTATCCTGACAAATTTAACAGTTGGATTTTAGAATCCAGTCTTAATCAGATAGGATGATGGAAGACAATTTTTATTTAACTTTACTTAGTAATAGTTCAATGGAATACTTCCCGGAAAACACGACGACCACGTTCTCGACAAAATTACCAAAATCGCTTATTTTGGAAGGTGAATGGCACGTTGGAGTTGTAGAATTTCAATATCCTTGCACTATGTATACGGTTAGAGACTATGAAAATGTTATTTATACATCAAAGTGGATTACAATACCCGATGAAGATATAAACTCTTTAGTGCACTATAGAAACCGTATTCCTGCCATGAACTATGATAGCATTGAACATATTGTAGCTGAATTAAATAAAAATACAGATGCTGGAATAATGTTTAACTATGATGAAATAAAGAAGCAAGTATCAGTATTATGTGCGAATAACGCAATTGATGTACTTAAGTTGTCAACCAAATTATATTTACAACTCGGTTTTGAACCAAATACAAATCTAATTCAAAATAATATCGGAACATATCCTTATAATTTAAAATTAGGATTACCATCTCAATTGTTCATTTATTGTGATATAATAGAACCACAGATTGTTGGTGATGTTATGGCCCCTCTTCTCAGAATAGCACCACTAGATCCTACAGTCTATGTATACGGGGCAAATAAAATGCATATTTTTTCACCGCCTCATTACGTACCTGTCATGCGTAGAGAGTTCGATGTGATAGAAATAGATATAAGAACGAGTACAGGTCGAAAAGTACCATTCCAGTTTGGGACAACGTGTATTAAAGTACATTTTAAGAGAATCAAGTGAATACGCGTATTTCAAATGCCGTGCCCGTATTTACATTATTATTCTCATCAAGCTGGTACAGGTGTAGGTGCAATTTATAAAGGTGCACCTTATCAACGAGGTCACGGTATTGGTAGTTTTTTGGGCGGACTATTCAGATCTGTTCTTCCACTTTTGAAAAGTGGTGCAAAAGTTGTGGGTAAAGAAGCTTTGAATGCTGGTGTGGGTCTACTGTCCGATATGTTAAATGTGCAACCAATGGATGAATCTATCAGGTCACGTTTAAAAACAGCAACTTCCAATTTAAAAGAAAAAGCTGACAAAAAAATTGATTCAATAATGAGAGGATCAGGATATAAAATTAGACGACAAAAACGGAAACGTATCACTCCTAAAAACACTCTCAAACGGAGCGGTACTAAGAAAATTAAACAAAGTAATATTCAGGATATTTTTCATAAAAGTTAAAATTTAAAAATGTCATTTTTACATCATCACTCCTGTGAATGCGTAAAATCTGAGTTGGATTTGTTTGCTCTACCATCGACTCAAACTAGTATTGAAGGAGGTCAGTGGATCCATTACAACCCCATTTCATCATTGACCGATGATGGACCTATTGAGTTTTTAGTACCAGGAAATGGAGATGATTATATTGATTTATCTCATACCCTACTTCACATAAAAGCTAAAATTCAGAATACTGATGCAACTAACATTGCGGCGACGTCAAATGTTGCTCCAGTTAATAATTGGCTGCACTCGCTTTTTAGTCAGGTTGATATATATTTAAATCAAAAACTCGTATCACCACCAAACAACACTTATGGGTATCGTGCTTACATCGAGACTTTGCTTAACTATGGTACAGCTGCTAAGAAATCTCATCTTACTTGTGGGCTTTGGTATAAAGATACAGCCTCAAAAATGGATTCATGTGATGCTTCAAATCAGGGATACGCAAAAAGAGAAGAATTAGCAAAGGAAAGTCAAATTATTGAAATGATTGGACACATACACGCTGATATTTTTAATCAAGATAAGTTTTTAATCAACGGTGTTGAAATGCGTCTAAAACTAGTACGTTCTAAAGATACTTTTAATCTTATGTGTTCAATGGCAGATAGTAAATTCAAAGTGCACATATCTAGTGCTAGCCTTATAATGCGCAAAGTTCGGATCAATCCGAGCGTATTAATTGCACATGAGAAAGTATTAGCTACTACAACTGCAAAATATCCTATCACTCGTGCTGAAGTTAAAGTCTTAACGATCCCATCAGGCATCCAGGGAAAAATGCTTGATAATGTATTTTTAGGACAAATTCCCAAAAGATGTATTATTGGTTTCGTAGGAAACTCAGCTTTCAATGGAACTTTAAATACAAATCCTTTTAATTTTGGTAATCACGGCCTTAATCTGTTCGGTTTATATGTTGATGGCCAATCTATACCATCAAAAACATTAACACCCTCTTTTGATGATAATATGTTCACAAGTGCATATCATACTTTATTCTCTGGAACAGGAATTCATTTTTTGAATGATGGGAATGATGTCTCTAAGGAGGAGTATAATAATGGATATTGTCTGCTTGCCTTTGATTTAACTCCTGATTTATCTGCTAATTCAAACTCCCACTGGAATCTCATAAAACGAGGTAGTGTAAGATTTGAAGTTCGATTTGAAAGAGCTCTAACTACAACTCTTAATTGTATTGTATACGCAGAGTTTGATAACGTAATTGAAATTAATAAAAATCGAGATGTTAATTTAGACTACAATAGTTAAAAATTTAATATAAAAATGGAGATATTTAATTTTTAAGTCATTTCTTAATCACTCATTGTATCAAGAAGATTATCTTATTTATAAGTCTTATTTGCTCTAAATTTATTTCAATTTTAGTTTCAATGAATACCGCAGAGATTGGAAAATATTTAAAAATAATCGATCCCAATATTCAATTCAATGTTTTTGCAGCAAATAAGATACCGATATATTTAACACCACCAGCTTATTTAATTTCCAATTTAGATCCAGATACAAAACCTGGATCTCATTGGGTAGCAATATATGTGGATACTAATGGTGTCGGTGAATATTTTGATTCGTTTGGTCGAAAACCAACGGATTATCATGAAATGTTCCTAAAAACCAACTGTAAGAAGTGGACCCATAATAACAAAGTACTTCAGAACTATTTAAGTTCATTTTGTGGAATGTATTGTTTAGTTTATATATATTTTAAATATAACAACATCTCAATGTCACAATTCCTTAATATATTTACTGATAATACTTTGTATAATGATCAACTTTTACAATGTATGTTTACAACTTTATTTATAAGGAGATGAAATAAAAAATATTGTTTTGAATAATTATAGTTTTATTTATATACAAATCTTAAATAACATTTTTACTAAAAATAAACATAAGACTACCTAAATACTAACTAACTATAACTTAAGGGTACATTGTGATGAAAACGAATGATCTTGCTCAGAGTCTTCATCATCAGTTGTTGATCCTCCTCGTATTCCGAATAATGCATCTTCGATTGGAATGAAGTCAACCGGGCTGTAAAGGCTTGGACTAGGGCTTAGGCAGGCGAAATGATCCCCATCTTGTAAATCCTTACACAGCTCGATATCTTCAAAATTCAGTTCCGCTTCTGCTTCTTCACATAGCGAAACCATTTCTGTGTCGTAAATGGTCTCACTCAGTTCACACAGTTGAGAAGATTGAGACGACATCGTATACTCGTAGTTGGACGTAGCGAGATGGAATATGAAGTTCGCCTCTCAAGGCAAAACACTTTTATACTTTGTTCTGTTGCCGAAGAGTGGGGGACTCGGTTAACTAATTCAACAAAAACTCCAGGTATAGGGAGACTGCACATTATTTTAAAAATTTATTTACGTTAAGTGACATGGGTCTTGATTTGCAGGCAACGATGCTATCTTTTAAATAGTTTTATTTTTTGGGATGGAATAATTTATAGCTATTGTTATTGCTTGTTATCTCTCTCGACAAAATATTTTTTACAATCATGTCTTCCTGCGATCTGCTTTGTTATGTTGTAAATAATATCTCGAGTGCTGAGATAAAATTTATCACCGTCTGAATTCACATAGTACTTTAATCGTAAATCTGCATATTTCCAGTATTCAAGAGGTGAAACCCCTTTCAGATTCTTCATGTCATAGACATCTATTTTGATGAGATGACTTGCGTTTGTACTGTCAGCATCATTCGATGAGATATACGACAGACCTCCATCAATCGCCTGAGCCACAGATGAAGAAGTAGTTGCCCTCTTCTTTTTCTTTGGATGTTCAAAAAACACATCTATATTATTTTGTTCCATTGTTTTGACCCTTTTTGAAGCAGTCTTTTTATTATTTGTCATACAATCACTTGCATCTTGATCATCTGACACATTGAGTGGATAATAATAATTCTTATAACTGATTTCATTTTCCGAGTCCTGAAATAAAAAGGAGATTATTCAATTTATAGAATTACACTAGATGATGTCCGCGTAGATTAAGGTTTTTTTAATTCTCGTAGGGAATCTTTAATTTTCCGTGATAAAATGTAGCCTATGTTTTAATCCTAGATGTGAGCTGCCCTCATTCCAAATTTCAACCAATTCGGTTCATTTCTTGTGGCGTGAAGGAGTAACAAACATACACATAAAAACTTTAGCCTTTATAATATTACACTGTAATGTAATTACTGTAATAAACTAATTATATTTATAAAATTTAAAAAAGTAGCCCACTAATAACGAATCGATATGTTAGCTACAAATATAATTTAAATAATAACAAGTATAATTACGCACTCACCATAATGAACGGAAATATGTAGATTCACAACACAATATTCCTAGACTGGTAATTAGTAGATAATATTTAAGACTTTATATTTAAAACTGAGATACTCACGAGCTGACACAAGGTAAACTTATGATAGAAAATTAGAATGGACCCTTTTTATACACACATGTTTTAGACATGAATTAACATGTCTTGATCCCTTGCATCTGTAGGCAATATAATTTTTTTGTATCCATATCCTAACAAAGATGAAAAAGAGTACAAAAAATCAACCAAGTTCGTACGTGTCGAAGATGCCATCTATTTTTTGTGTAATATACGGCAATCTGCAGGCAATCATTTTTTGTATCTATATCCTACCCAAAGATAATGGGAATGAAAAAAAAGAGTACAAAAAATCAACCAAGTTCGTACGTGTCGAAGATGTCATCTAAATACACCATCAACAGATTCAGGTTAATTAGGTTAATATACCTAAATTAAAAAAACATCAATAATAATAACAGAGAATCACTATACCCTAATTCCTATGATGAGAACCTTGTGAGAGCTGAGACATCGCTTAAGAATTACATATTATACTAATCGTTTTCAATAGCTAGTTACTCAAAGTATTTTCAAGTTTACCGTTTTTCATATTCACTCATTTATTAATTCAGAAGTTGTTATTCGATTTTTTGAAACTCTTAATTTGACTTTGAATTTGTACTTACATACGACTTAACGTACGAGTTACATAAATACAGAATAATCTTTATTTTGAATTCGGTTAAAAGCGCAAAAACGTTGGAATGCAAGGGTCTATTGTCCTACCAGGTAGAAAGCGCATGAAGACCTCTAAGGGCGCAGTGGTGAGTGTTATGGTTTTATATTAAATGAGAAGTCCTAGGTTCAATTTTTTGAAATGCATTTCTTGTGTAACAAACATTAATTAGTGCATAATCATATTTAAATCTATAAATGATTAATCAATATACAATTATATTTTCTCATTCAAAAGAACATCAATAATGAGAGAGAAGTTATTATTCGATTTTTTAAAACGTTTAATTGACTTTTAATTCGTATTTTGCAAACATAAAGTGCATAACCTTTTTTATTTTGAATTCGGTTAAAAAAAAAACGTAGGAATGCGACGAAAGGAAAAGGGTCTTTTCACTTTTGTTCAAAGCAAGCAGGTATGTGACCTCCTTGGTACAGTGGTTAGTGCGCTCGCTCTGTTTAACTGACAGGTTCGATTCTTTGGAATGAATTTCTTGTGTAACAAACATTAGCGGGTGCCTGGAGCACTTCGAGCAATTAGGCTAACCTAATTTACTAGCTAGGTTAGGTTAGGTTAAAACATAAAAGTTCCGCTGCCCGGCCGTAGGCCGGGCATTTAGGTTCTATGCGATATCAATAAGTGTTGTCTGGTAGTGATACAAGTTTAACCACAGGAGGTATTATAGTGCACAAGTGAGTACACAAACACTGGTGCACTCTACATTCTCTCACTCTCATAACCAATGGGAACGGAAAATCCAACACGAAATAGGACAGAAAATATATCACACTTAAAACACTCAACGCCATCTACCTTGTAGTAGCGTGCCATTTTAAGTCGCCCCATTACACCATCTATCTTACAGTAGCGTACCATTTTATGCCTTGACAAGCAGCGCCATCTATTAGGAAGTGGAAATACTAAACTCTTCAATTGGAATTCCAATGATTGGAATTCCAATTGGAATTCGTCTTATTGGAATTTTAGCCAAAAATTTTTCGCCTGCGGCGGGCCACTTTTTTTTTCGAATCGCCCTGACCCTTTTTTTTGCCCTGGCTGCACTATTTTTTGGCCTAGGCACACTTTTTTTTTGGCCTAGGCGCACTTTTTTTGGGGGGTGGGCACACTTTTTTTATTTTTTTGGCCTGGCCGCACTTTTTTTTTTTGGCCTAGGCTGGGAGTGAGCTGAAACCGGCTTTCTATACTACTACTCGAAGTAGGTAGTATAAAGATACTAGAATCTATTATGAACAATCCATTGGAATTATATTAAGAGCTGTCTAAAACTTACATTCAGAGCAAAGCTTTGAGAGAGAGCTTAACTTTTCAAGTTAACGTGAACTGCGCATAAATTCATTAATTGGTTCTATTGTCAGGCTGTCAAATTATCGCCGCTTCTTAAGGGCCCTATCTCATTAGGATGCCATGGCAGCGACGCCGGCAGCGCTGCCAGTCGTCGTCGTGTCAGATTATATTACAACATACTTAGCTTGGCGTCGCCGCCAGCTCGAACGGCCCGCTGTGCTTGTTTTGGCGACGCTGCTGGCGTCGCTGCTATGCCATTCTAATGAGATATGGATCTAGCCCTGTCTCATTAGGATGCCATGGCAGCGACGCAAGCAGCCCGCCAATTAAAGCGTGTTAAATTGTATTATAATGTACCTAACTCATCTCACTTGGCGATGGCTTGGCGTCGATACCAGTGGATATACGTAAGCGGAAGCGCTGCTGGCATCGCTGCCATGGCATCTAAATGAGATACCTATGGCTTTTAAAGTTAAATTATCCCTTCTAATATTATAAATGCAAAATTGTCCTTCAATCACTCAGCAACGGTGCAACAGTTCGATGTGATTTTTTGCATTGGTATTGGGTATAACTGAAGACCTGGAGTAGTCGAGTGATTATAAACGACTCCCGCGGGATTTAAGAAAACCTTAACTTCACGCGGACAAAGTCGTCAATCAATTCCTGAATCACTTGCTGAAACATTATAAAAAACGTGATTTCTTCAACAATTATTTAGTCATGTTCCGAAACATAATTTTTAAATTCCTTTAAAATGTTTTTAAGTGTAGGCAACGTCAGAAAAGATCCAAGAGCATAGCACGTATATCATACAAACATACATTTCTGTGACATCGATGATAATAATCATATTCAGGACAGAGCATAAATCTTCTGAAGCGCTCAGCTTTTAAGTTATCCGTTCAAATGCTCACAACATTGCGAGCGCATTGTCACAGTTGGCTGGCTTGCCAAATACGTCACTGTAGATACTTATTCTAACACATTCGCGACAAAACCGTACTAAAATACAACCGCATTTGTTACAAATAAATGTATGGAAACTGCGATGTGGACATGATATGATTTAGATACTTTTATATTGTACTAGTTGATACCCGCGACTTCACGTGGATTAAGGTTTTTTAATTCCCGCGAGAACTCTTATTTTCCGGGATAAAAAAGTAAATAATTCTGTAGTCAAACGTATAAAGTATAAAGTACATGATAGCTTTCCAGAAACGATTGTTAAGGAAAAAATACAAAAGAAACACTTCTCAAGAGTCTGCAATAGTGGCTGCATTGACCGCAAGCTTTCAATGAACCTGCTTTATGAATATCCATAGCATAATATATACTTGTTATGTTAAATATAAAAATAACCATGTATGTACAAGTTAAATGCAAAAATCCGAAAACTACATCAAAAATATGCGACATATGGGTGCAAAAGCCAATTCCAACTTTATTTTATTTTTCTTTTGTGTATTTTTTCTTTTTGTATCCATGTGTGTATTTTGCAAATAAACGTATTTTCTTTCTTTCTTTCAAACGGAAATATTTGAAGAACACGATTAAAATAAATAACTCGTGGGCAAAACAGAAAGCCGGATCAAAGCAATAATACGTTTGCTAATGATGCACCAGATAAAATCTATCAGATTTTTATCTCACACAAGTACATAAACGGTTAATTATTTTGCAATCACTCGTATGGCAAGGATTTAATTTCACGTAGACACAAACACAGTTTTCACCGAATATAAACCATCAGACCGGCACACGCGATCTGGCAATCACGGCAACTCATGGTTCCGTTGAATGCAACAAATCGAAACGCGCACACCGCCAGAATACAGCCTAATGTGAAAACATTGCCACCGATAGCTAGGATTTCCAAACGCACGTGATGGTCATAGAATTTTCCATTTAAAAAAACGATATGTTTTTTTTTCTGTCCAAACTGAGTAGTATGAGAGTAGTATAAGGTATGTTATGTAGAAGTGTGTCATATTATAGAACAAAAGGTTTTATCTTTTTAAATCTTCTTGACCTTTTATCCCTACCTTTTTGACTTTTTCTAATACGTTCTTTAATTAAAGAGGAGAGTTTATTGTATCGACGGGATGGACATTAAATTTTTGACAGTTACAAAACTCATGAACATTTTGTATGAGAAAATCAAGGGAAAATGTTCTTTGTTTATTTTATTTTTTCGTCAATTTTCCAATGTTTTAGTAATTATTCTGCTATTTGGGACGGAGACAATACAACAAATCAATAACCTTGAAAATCGGTCCAGCCGTTCTAGAGTTATAAGTGTTCGAACAAAGCCGACTTTGATTTATAGATCAAAGATATGGTGAGCGCTTGTTTGTTAGTTTGTTTGTTGGTTTGTCCTCCAATCGCGTTTTATCTATAAGGCTTTAAGTTTTGTGGTTATTTTCCACAGTGAGTCATTTGGTCACCCTACGCTCCACGGATAGCCAATCTATTCATTACTTTTCTGGAATTTCCACAACTGTTGACGAAATTAAATGGACTTTCTAACGCAATTCGATGCGAAGCCAAATTAATTACTGACGTTTATGAAATAGCGCGCCCGATTTAACAGCGCGGCCGAATACGAAAAGTTTGCCGATATAACAAAACGCGAAACTTCGGGTAGTTTCTTTTGTTTTGTTTATTAAAGTGAGGAAAACATTGAAGATTGCGAAACTCTTCGCTTTCGTTTATTTGCAATTTTACTTGGTGTTTATAGCTTGTTTACGTTGATATCTGCATAAAGTCGATTCAGTGTTAAGTGCTCTACAGAGTAGTCTTTTCTTTTGAATAAGAAAATACGCGGGATAAAAATAGTGTCTATGAAAAACTTTTATTGTCACTGTAATTTTGAAGGAATTATTCTCAACTAGCTGATGCCCGCGACTTCGCCTACGTAGATTTAATTTTTAAAATCTTGCGGGAATGTCATCGTCATCTTAAACCATCGCCGACCTAATTGAGAACTTTCAGGAATGAAGGTTTCCTCACGATGTTCCCTTTTCACATACACCTAACTTCATCCTACTAACTTTATCCTACTAACATTGTAAATTCGAAAGTTTGGATGTATGGATTGCATTGATGCAACGACTCAACCGATTTGGCTGAAATTTTGTATAGATTATAACATATTGTCTGGCATAACAGATAGGCTTTTTATCCCGGAAATTCAAAAACCTCAATCCATGCGAATGAAGTCGCGGGCATCAGCTAGTAACTTCATAACTGCGAAAACTTAAAGATCGGCAAGGGATTCGAACCTCCTGAAAACGAGGTCGAAGTCCACCACTAGGCTACCACCGCTGTTATAGAAATATGGGATTAAAAATTGTAGAGCTAACTCTTTTTGTAGGTACATATTCCAATCAATTACAAAGTAAATTGTCTCCACAATTCTTTTTAACATTTTCCACGAAAGAGTTGAATTGAAAGTTGATGCTAAACAATAACAATGAAAAGAAAGAGCAGAGAAAGTATCCAAATTTGCGGAATGACGTATGAATTTGATTGCCAAACTTCCACCGCAAAAACGATTTCAGCAACAGTAAATTTGCCAAGTTTCAAGGTTCTAGAACATTACTGCTAGTTTAAACTTCGTCCTTCGGCTAGCTTTTGTAACTTTACCACCGTGAAACCTTCAATAAAAAAGAGTAACATTATTGTGTGCTTAACAACGAACTCAGTTTAAGTTCATTAATTTAGTGCAAATCCGGTATGTGTGCCTTTTTATTCTACTCATACCCTCACGCACATGATTTTCATAATGTGTACTAACTTATACCTACGCTTTATCGACTCGTACTGCCTTTAGTAGCCCAACTAGCAAAGTTGACTTAAATATGACCAGACCTCTTATAATCGTTATAAAATAGTATTGAATACTGCTAGCCGTATTAAAACATGTATAAGAAATATTAGCTTATAATAAAGTACTTATATGGCACTTATTTAGTTGATTACTTTATAAGTTGCGCCCAAACCTACACTTATTAACGATAATATGGCTCTTATATGAGATATTTTATTTTTGGCTTATAACCCTTTATACGTAGGGTGTTCAATAATTATTGTCGTATAGTGTTGTACAATTATATTTTGTCAAACTAATGTCATTGACTATTACTACATTTCATCATATCCTTAAACCAATCATCAATCCAGTCCTCCCACTTTTATTTAGAAATTAAATATAATTTTTTTTTCGAAGAGGTTGAGTTGGTTGCTCCTCACAATCAATTACCAATATCTTGCTTTATGTTTTTAGTAGGTACTTCGTAATAATACATCCAAGTTTCGTCGCCATTCACAATCGAAGCTATGTCCTTAGATTTGCCATTGGCAAAAAATAACACGATTTTACACCATTCGACGTGACGTTGCTCTTGCTGCTCGTTTAGCGTAAGCGATACCCAAAGCGTACAAGGCTTTTTTACATGTAAATGATCAGTCCCAATTTTGTGTAACGTAGCTACAGAAATGTTTAAAACCTGCTCTAATTGCCGGTAGATTATATGACTGTTTTTTCATACTGCTTTTTCCACACGAGCTGCCGTTTCTGGCACTGTCACTTCGAAGCGTCCGCCTAGACGAGAATCATCGTTGAGTCCAAATTCGCCACGCTTGAATTGCAGATTCCAGTGTTCTATAGTCCTTGGCGATGGTGCTTCTTGACCAAATATAGAAATCATCTCATCCATACATTCTTGTTTGCTTAAACCACGTTTGAAATTGTACTACGGAATTACGCGATAATCAGACGCCATAATTAAATTAATTAAAAAAATACTGCAACCAAGTTATACTTCGTAGAGTAAAAAAATAAACTGGTAATGTTTTGTTGAACATAACACTTTAAAAACATACAATTAGTTTTACTGCTACCCTTAAAAATAAGTGGTACGACAAGATTTACTGAACACCCTACGTATGACAAATTTTGCTAGTTGGGAGATAAATAAACCATATATTTTGAGTTGCGAATTTTTACTGTATAACGCGATAGAGGCCTCGGATTGCGAGGTGGGGGTAAACCCCAAACGTGTATTTCTGAAGAGGATTGCACCCCATTGCAAGAAAACAAACATTTTAAGTCTAAAACATCTAAACTACAAAACTATGGGAACTATGAGGTCATGTAAAGAGCTCTGCACCGTGTTTCTCTATACAAATAAGGAGATCCGTAGTTCGGATTCTGTGTATATGTGGCGCCATCTAGTATTTTGAGTGCGTGTAAACTGGCTAGAATTCCACAGAACACGGTCTTGTGCTTTTGTTTGCAGCTCACTCAGACTAGCATGAGATCGTCTATTATTGTGGTGGCCATTCATTGAGCTTTGATTTTTAGAAATCTCCTTATTACTTTGTTGATCCTAAAGAGATAGACAAGTTCGATCATAACTCACTCCGTAAAGTCCGTGAACCATTGAAAAGCTCTAAAAAATTTATAGAAAAGGATCTACAAACAACCAGATTTTTTTTAAAGCCGTGCGGAATAAAGACAAATCAATATTGACACGCAATAATGCAAAGTCAACATTTCTTTCTGTCTTTTCTGCCTGTTTGTACTTTTCTTCATATTATATTGTCAACCGCGGTAAGTCAATATTGACTCGGAATGGAATAGTTCTACGTTCAATGTCAATAATACGAGTACACCTATACATTATCAATTCACGTCTATATACGATTCACGTACACTTTTATACTTGTCTACTTTGTTATTATATTTTTTTACATACTAGCTGATGCAGGATTTTAATAGGAGTATTTCAAATGTACACACGAAAATGTGTGTTAACAAGGTACGGGATTTTGTTCCGGTGTCTCACTCACCGAACAAGGTATGTCGGTTAGAAAACAATAGGTGTTTTTGGCAAAGGCTGGGAAATATACGGAGCAGGCTACAGGCGCATTTTTCCGGTACAATGTAGCCCACCTAGATATGCGCTGGCCATTAACCGGAAAATTCTAACACATAAATTACGTCACATACGTTCTCATCCGCTATTATTTGCCTTCACTGGAGTTTTCTGCGTGGACTTTTTATACCTATATTTCATTTTTTGACGGTGTTGACACAATGCAGGACAGTTTGAATATATACGATTTGTTCTTTTGAACAAAAACAATGTAAACTGTGTTTATCAAACTGGTAACTATCTTTCGAGGGCGGTAATTGTTGGCAACTTTGACCCAATTCAGTAATCTGATGAAGGAGCCCCTCCCCCCCAGGCAATTTATAATTGTGACTTCCGTGTCCGTTCCTTATTAGAGAGCTATGACAACGGTTACCGATTTACATCTGTGATAAGTTGATGACCCTATATACATAAAGAAGAATAGGTACCTACTTATAAATGTATAGAGCCACCTACTCAGTTCTATATCTATACAAATTAATGTATCAATTTGTGATAAAATTACCTCATATTATGATTATTTATTTGTATAATAGAATAACACAAACACATATTTTCAAAAATTTCATTTTATCTGTTTGTTCAAGCTTTTCTTTGGAACGGCTACAAGGAGTAACTTCATTCTTTCGGGCTTCATTTTTCATTACCGGGAATAATCAATTAAGGTTCCTTCGGAAAAATATAAACTGCTTGTAGGGCACAAGGATATAGCTTGCATTTTTGCATTGACATAGGTCTTTTATCCCGAGAAATCAAAGAGATTTCCAAAAACTCAAACACGCGCTTAGGAAATCGCGAACACCATCTTAAAAATATAATAAATGTACCTATACCTTCTTTCATATTTCCTACATCCTAAAAATAGATCTCTTTGTGGATAATAATATACCTACTTGTGCGTGCCTTTCATTGTTCGCTTTTTTATTTTTAGTATCCTTTGATACATAAATAAATACTACTATGAATAAGTTCGTATTACATGCGGAAATAGAGATTCACAGAAAGAAAAACTGGGCTTCGTTTTTTCAAAATAGAAACTATTTATTAGCACACGCGAACTGGTAATCACGGCTTTCATGGTTACTTCCTGAACAATCAAAATCTACGAAGATTGGTGGCAACAAGACGAAACCTTTTATACCTGTAGGGTTAGTATAAGATTTAATTCGATTGATCGTATTCGTATTCGATGACATTAGTGTCAAAGTAAAATGAACCTGAACTGTATTGGTTTAAAGTCACAAATCAGTACAACCGATTTTGATTTGGAGCGTATCCGTAAACGTATAAAAATGCATGCACGAAATTGAGCTCTAATTCAGTGGTGTTATATAAATAACTGATTCATACAGTGTATGAATTCTCATACACTGTATGAATCAGGTTTGTAGTAGTAGTAGATTATATAATATATAATCTGGATGATTATAATTCGACTACTACGCAGAACAAAGTCTCATCTGCTAAATTCACAACTTGAAATTTGAGCCTTAAAAGTCACATCTGCAAGGCTCAAATCTCAAATTATGAATTTAGCAGATGAGACTTTGTTCTACGAAGGGGTCGAATTATATTATAATCATCCAATTTCTTAAATCCTTGTACCCATCGACAAATAAACATGCGCCCAAACGTTTCAAAATACATTGTTAGAAACGGATTCACATGAATTTAATGAGGACCTTTCAAAAGTTAGCGGCCAAAACAAGACATGATGGAAATTCGGGTTATTTCTTTTGTGTTTATTAAAACACTGAAGTTTGTATTGGGTCGACGTTTTCGTTTATTTGTTATTTTATGTAGAGTTGTTGCATAACTTGTTTACTTTGTTTGTTTTATGAACTAAAATAATATTATCCATCACTATTAATACCTTAGAGCATTTAATACCCATCATAAAATAATAGATAGTTATATAATTGATTGAGAAAAGCATTTTTAGATATTGCAATCAATCTCTCTTTTTGTATGTGGTGTAACTAGAAATATTGTTTAGATCTATATTTATTATACACTAGATGATGACCGCGACTTCATCCGGTGGATTAAGGTTTATTGATTTCCGTGGCAACACTTTAATTTTCCGGTTTAAAATGTAGCCTATGTGTTAATCCTGGGTATGAGCTATCTCCATTGTGAAAGTTTCGTCAGAACACGTTTCTCCTTAGAGATTAGCCATCTGCGCGGGAGATAATATAGTGCACAAGTGGATATGCAGATGCAGGTGCACTCTCTATTCCCTCACTCTCATAGTCCGATGGGATGGAAATTCGACACGACCGGTGAGAGATGAGGCACAAGCCCGACGGTTTACATGCTTCCTGAGACACGGGGATGACTCACCGCCAACTTCCTAACTCCGAGATAGTACCGAGACTGAGAATTTCTTTGAGAACCCAATTAATTTTTTTTTTGGCCCGACCCGGAATCGAACCCGAGACCTCGTCAGCAATAGTCGAACACGCTAACCATTAGACTAACGGGGCAATATGAAATATAGATAGGCATTGTAAATATATTTTATAAGCATGTTTACCCATTGCCATAAACCAATTTAGCTAACGCAGGGCTGTATAGCGCCGCGAAGGCTTTGAGTCATCATGAATATCAACTAGGCGGCGACAAGCGGCTTTATAGCGCGAACTTCGGTTAGCCACTTGCTTTGAATAGTACAAGTGTTTGAATGAAAGCGTTACAAGTGCTTTGAAATTTGAATTGCTGTTTTAGAAAGTCGACCTCAGTAAAAATTGACCTATAACTGGAAATATTTGATTTGAATGCAATTCAATTAAAATTTATCTTAGACGGCAAAAAGTCCATTTTGGTTAGTGACAATAAAAAATCACTATGTTACTTATTATAGGTTAGTAACAAAAAGAAAACTTAATGTCTATGTTAGTACCTTGTATCTAACATGGATTGAATTCTCTGACTAAGTATATTAATCAGAGGATTATCCATGTTGCCGGCAATTATGTGCAGGATGCCGTTGCTGCTCCCACGGATCCTGCTCAGCAGCAAGACGGCTTTTTACGCCAGATGGCGTCAGCGCCATCTGTTCGAGTCTCCGCAAACATAGCCAATGCACTATAGAATCGTAGCAGCCGCAATAGCATCCTGAACGCTTTGTAAGAAGAATAAGAATAGAATTTATTTGCCAGAATGTGGTACAAATATTTGGTTTTATTTTGTCCTGACACTTATTCTGCTGGACCCGCAGAGCTATAAGCCTATTGCGTATACTGAAACCACAGGCTCGCCTTGTATAAGCAGCTCTCAAAAAATATTTGCAGCCAGTCTCACTAATGCCGAGATATATAGAGCGTGCTCTGACTCGGCTCAGACTTAGGATATCTATCGTTTTAACTCTGTCTTGAGTCTGAGCAGAGTGAGAGTGCTGTCTATAGGTAGATTTCAGCTTTACTCACTATTGCTTGTGGTTGCGGTAGAGTTAGTGGTGGAGGCCACAGTTGAATGCGAGCAGCGATCCTGTGGCTTCCCTATAAAAGCGAGGACGGGCCCGTTGGGTTTTAGTGGGTATTTTGGCAGTGCCAACGAGTCTCACATACGGGTATGTGTCAAGATGGGCGGGATGTGTAAAGGCATTTCCCAACGTTAAAAAAAAAAAAGAGTTAGTAGTGGAGGCATCAAACTACGCACCCGATCGTAACGACTCCCGTACGACTCCCGTCGTAAGCACGTCCTTTACGATCCTGACGACCAGATAACGACAGAGAACGCACCCCATCAGGTAGGGCTACACACCGCCGTCTATTGCCACTTCACAGCGTCTCCTTCAACGAACACCAGGTCCCCAATAATTTCTAACGTCACCCGAACTTGGATCCTTACCATACACACGAACAAATATAGTTCAACCATCTCAACCATCCGCCCCAACGTAATCCTAAGCCGAGCTCTAAGGCTCAACTTAACCAGGCTAAGCTTCGCGCTCGCCCGACACTAAATCACTTTGTAACTGTCAGAGTCCTAAAACCTAAGTAAGACCCTAATTTCACTGTTACGATCAATCCTCTTTAACTTCTCCTCCTGAAGTCAGCATCTCCTGATGCTCAGACGTCAAAGTGAAACTTGCGTACCGAGATACGATTTGATAACATCCCTGTAATCTATACATCGCAGACCTAGATCAAAAGGGACACAACTAAAAAAAGGTCCCAAAAACGAAAAAAAAGTATTTCTGAACCTTTTGTTAGACAAGTTATGAAACTCAATTTTATTTAGGTCACATTCCACAACATCATTTATGACATTAAATAAAATTGAGTTTCATAACTTTGCCAAGAGATTCAGAAAGACTTTTTTTTCGTCTTTGGTAACAGAGACCTTTTTTAGTCGTCTTCCTTTTCATCTAGGTGTGCGATATATAAAAATCAATTTCTATTCGTTAAAACTCGGCTAAAACTCAAAAATGTCTTGACCAATTTGAATAATTTTTTTTTTGTTTTATTTGTCTTGATAAGGGTGGTTTAAAAACAAAACAAAAAAACAATAGGGGAAACTCAAAAGAACAGTTAAAAAAATTGAAAGACTCAAAATTGGTAATTCTGTATAGGAATCATCAATCGACGTGATTTTGAAAATTCTTTGAGTACAGCTGAAGAAGTTTAAAGTCACGTAGGCTACTTTTTTGCCGCAAAATCAAGGAGAACCCGCGAGAGAGAAATCGAAGAGATTTTTGAAACTAAATCCACGCAGACGAAGTTACGGGCACCACCCAGTACATAATTATTAGTGTAGTATAGTAGTCGTAGTAGTTAAAACGTGTATATATACAAAATTACGGAATACGTTATAATATTATATACTTAAGTCTTAAATCTCCAATACTAAACAATTGTTTTGAATTTCGTATTTAAAAGGACGTGTCGGGTATTATTTACTCGTCTAGCAGAGGTATCAAATATATTTCAATTTTAACCGCAGTACATTTCTGTAATAAACCGAGTATTTACAGAGAAAAAGGTAAATTGTATCAAGTAAAGTAATTCGGTGAAGACTGGTCTCATTCAGCTGTTAATGGAGTTTCGTATTTTACGTGGAACAGGAACGCCGGGGGATTAAAATCCTTGAAATATTAATGGAAGAATATAAGGGATTCTCAATAAAAGAATTTAATTATTATTTAATCGTATTTGAAGAATGTTTTTCTCAACATTTTCTACTGATTCCATTTTTTTTAGACATTATTAGCCACGTTGAACTTGACAAATATTCTCCCCTCCCCTCCAAATAGGCAAAAAGCTTGTGCTAGGAGTGGGTACGACAATAGTGCAACGGGTGGGGCTCGAACGACCTTCCAGTTTTCAGTCCGCACCTTTTACCGTTGGGCTATTGAGGTTTACTTCTATATATAATATAGATACAATTAAATATCCGGTCAAATGCGCGTCGGACTCACATACGAAGGGTTCCGTAACAAAAAACACCGAAAAAAATACGTTTCTAGTAGAGTTATTTGTTGTTAAATCGACGATAGAAATACACATTCTTTGAAAATTTTAACTCTTTACCTATTACCGTCATCGTCATGTGTCATGTCACAGCCCGCTGATAGACAGACGGACGGACGGACGGAGGCTTTGTAATGCAGTCCCGTTGGTTACCCTTAGGGTACGGAACCCTAAAAACGAAGGAACACTTGTCCTTATAATTATATCCGTGGTACTACATACAGATGGTAAGACCATAGATCGTATAATTCATCATAATATCACTTGTTGGATGCGGACTCTAAATATTTTATCTGTGACTAAAAAAAAAAAAAAGTAGAGCAGCATTCTGACAACAGCGTGTCCATATTTCACGGTAGATTTTACTTTTAGGTTCGTTATCAAGTCGACACACGCAATCCGACAATCGCCGCCGATGAATACACATCAAACTGTTTTAGCACTTCACAACACAACTTCCTTGCTTCAGTAAAACCTATTCAAATGTTAATAGCTTCTGTTCTGTTTCGTTAGGTTTATGTGTTGTGCTTATTTTGTGACGGACTTTAATTTTTATTTCAAGTTCTAATGTAAGTAAATCTCTATATGTACTTAATCAATATATTTTGGTTTCAAATTAAACCTTCTTTTTGCTACAATTACCTACTACATTGCCCACAAAGAGTTACGTTTTTAAAAATCCCTAACCTCTCCATTACCCTCAATTACCCTCTATTTATATATTTGGATGAGAGAGGAGAATATCAGTCAAGTTCACCTTGGCTAATATTCTTAAACAAAAATAGTAACGGCTCACTATTGAACGTAGGTCTCCTCTCAAATGGGAAGGGTTTAGGCCATAGAGTTGGCCTGTGAGAGTTCCCAGGCGTGCAGGTTTCCTCACTATGTTTCCTTCAACGTAGAAGCAAGTGATATTTAACACAACTCTGAAAAACACAACTCTGAAAAGTCAGAAGTGAAATTTTACCCTCACCACCTGGTGCCTGGAGCACTTCGACCGTCCGTTCTGCCAGACCTTTTTTCCACGTACTACGAAACTGTAGAACTAACTGCCTGCGACGGTGTTCCTGAAACAAATTCCTGAAAAGCCAGCAACGCATTGGCGGTGCCTCAGGTGCTACAAATGTTCCTGGGCGGCGGTAATCACTTAACATCAGGTGACCCGCCTGCTGATCTGCTCGCTAAAAATATAATAAAAAAGTTCGTGTACACGACCCCCCGAGACTGCAGGTGTAACCAGTAGTCTATGACTGCTCTATGCTTGAATATTACAAGTACAGTAGCTTGTAGATACAATCATAAATACTGGGAGAAGCGCTATGATTTGGAGAAGTGAGAATGGTAAGGTTTCCGTCCCGCGTTGAGTGTGTCTGAGCCTTTAGGTGTCGCTGACAACTGTGCGTGATCGTAGACAAGCATGAACCTGTTGTTAAACAAAGAAAAACATAAAAATCTTTGTCCATTGCACCTGACCATTATCCTCGCAATAAAACACATAAATTCTGTAAAAGGAGCAATCTGAATCGACGCTGAATGTGAAACGGGTTTTCTTTTATTTTGTATTCCCGTGGAATGGTGAGCTTGGACGATTGACAGGTCACAAGGGAACTGTATCGGGATTGGAGAAGACTGCTTTTAGCCAGACGTAAGGAACTGTTAGCATTTTGAAAAAGAAGGAAAAAATGAGTCGAATTTTCTTTACTTACCCTACAAACGAGATTTTTGAGGTTTTGATACTTACTTTTTTTTTTATTCGATGATAATCAAAGGGGCTATTCTGTATCTCACTGGCCATGAAAAATGTTCTTAGTTAGGTACTTTCCAATGCGGGAGCAACTTTCGATAGCCACTGATGACTGAGGCCCTGTGAACTAAGCCACTGAGAGAAAACTACTGATATCGAAAATCTGCCTTCATTCGTCGGTTAAACGTGGTGATAATGAAATTGGCACCAAAGCTAAGTAATAATTCTTGATTATTATATTATTTAAGCAGCATCTTAAGCAGTATAAGAAAAATTTGAAAAGTACCCCCAATAGGGACGACTAGATAAAGAAGTCTGTAGATCGGGTGTGGACTGTGGCACTCATGGGTAAAGACGTACGTCGTGGAAAGACGTCAGTAGAATGAAATGATGATGATGCTTATAAACTTCTAAGGGTGCCTGTCCATTGAAGCCCAGACGTGTTTGGCAGACCAGTCACATTATTGAAAGCTGGCATTATAAAATAACGTCATTTATCAATTATCTGATTGCCGTGCTGATCACGTCTACAATTCGCTTCAGTGGACAGGCAATCTAATGAACCTGAATAATAAAACTTATTTGTTACAGATACCAACAAATTGTTGTATCTCCAACATGGAACTCGTATTTAATCCTGTGAGTGAACTTACGGTGGAATATTGAGATTAATGGAAGATAATTCCGTAAATACCGATCAAAGTATTTATAACGCTGATTAATATCCTAACGTGCATTGTATGGACGTAGGAAGCGCCAAACCCCGACATGGGAAGGGTATTAAACAGTGGCTTCAATAAACGGCCCAATAAGTTATGTAAAGTGCGAGTGCATCGCTTTACAACCCTAGACCCTACATGGTTTGTTAGGGGTTGGGGCGCATGCGCGTGCACCGTCGGCCGCGCACGGCATATGCGGAATATTAAAGGAGGAAAGAGAAAAAAATTAACTTGTGAAGCCATTTTCGTGTATCGGTGCCCCCTCGCCGCTCGGGCTTCCACGATGCAGGCAGAGCGGCTCGCGCGGCCCTACAGGACATACGTACCGTGCCGTCCCGCGCTCTCATTCACTCTTACGAACCGGTCTTGTAAATGTGATCATACGTTACACCGCTAATAATATTATTGTGCAGTGCTTTATACCAACTTTTCAAAAAGCTTTCTGTGAAAACAGTGCTTACTTTACTGCGGACAAAGCTTTTAAAAGTGCGTTATTGTGTCTTACTTTTCGGTGAAGTGTAAGTTTTGAAAAGTTTTTTTATGTGAATAATAGAGTGACATATAATTGTAAACTGTTTTATCATTGTGGGATTTCCTCTTTGTGCCGCGTTGAGTTAAACCAATTGGATTTGTTGTCAAGTTTATACGAGAAGTTTTCATAATTCATCTTTGACAGAAATTAACTTTCGAAAGTTAATCTCTACATTTGGGAGAGCGACAAGCCTGCTGTCGAAGTTGTCACTTAAAACTAAAAGCAGGTAAGTGTTTGAATTTAAAAATATAGAGGCTTTATAAGCGTACTTAGTTAAGTACCTAGTTTTTAATAATTTTCTTAGATCTATTTCTATAGCTTGTTTGGGATCCCTCCTAACAGTTCTAGAATAGGGTAAGTATCTATTTAAGTACAGTAACATCATCGCGTTAATTAATGGCTTTATTAAGTAACACAAAAAACAGTAAGTATTGTTGTATAATGTCAGATTTCCTTGTTTTAGCAATGCATCAAATTGGAAGGTTTTCGTCACGCAAACTGCATGTGATGTAAACTCTATGTACTAAATCTATTAAAATCAAATGTGTTGATGATTCATGTTTTTTTTTTTTTTTGTAACCACGAAGCAACGTAATTATTATATTGATTTCATATTATCTTATTATCTATGTACAAACTAATTTACATTATGTTTTCTATATAAAAACCTTACTAGCCAAGTTTCCTTAAATCGCTCTACTTGTGGCTTTCGCTTGGTTATAAATCAGTGTTCTTTATAGCTCCATTTTATTACCTACTGTTTATTATCACATACCTACACGTAGGTACCTACTCTTTTACTTATTTTTTATTATCTGTTTATGTTCAAACTTTGAACTGGTGTTGAGGTGCTACATTTATAGGTAGGTACTCTGTATTCTTTCACAGATTCGAAAATAAGCAGCATTTTTTAAATTTGATGGTTTGAGTTTCTCATAAACTGCTTGTTAACCCTTTAAATTCAACGAAGTTTCAATTTTTTTCTGTGTTTGGAAAGTTAGTACTAAGTATCAAACTAAAAGAGGACTAAAAAAGATACCTATAAAGGTCCTAACTTCGAACCTTACTCGTTGAACATCTTTTTAACCCCTTAGAATTAGGTAAGTAGGTATGATGCGTTGAAGCAAAAGAGATTAGAGACATAAGCTGCCCTTAATATTTTTTTACGAAAAAATCTATTGGGCTGGGCATCCTATTTTAAGTGTATCAGAACTTTACACTCCCTCCAGGTGAGTGTAATTTAGAAAACAGGCAGTCAGGTATTTTTTAGTTATAACTACATGAGTGCTTCAAAATTTTCGAAACTTGTCATAAATAATTTTAGTTATTTACGATTTAATAACGTCGACGGGGAGCACAGCACTCTAAAATAGACAGCCGTAATAAAATTCCATACCGCTTCTAATAAATTATCGGAAGACGTTCTTTTTATTGGAGTAACGAATGGTGAGATGAGTAATGGTGCAAGTTTCACCAATAAATCATGCTTTCCCCGTTCGAGAGGAGCTTCCGCGTTGGGGTTGTATTTGGCAAGAGATCTCCTTACTTGTTAGTTTTGTTAGACACCCTTATCTAATGTCTGCGATCGACTACGGAGAAAAATATAGCTTTAAAGGAAATCATTTGGCGATCCTTTATGTCTGAACTTCTGACACGAAGTGTTTATATTGCTAGCTACTTTTGGATTAGTCAGATATTATGAAAGTCATGGAGATAGTTACTTCACTTATTTGAAATTATTTACCGATATTTTTCAGATATTTTAAAAATATAGCAATTTTAGCAATGATTTACAACACTGTATTTCTTTCCATAATATTTTAAATTTACTTTTTGTGCAGCTAAAATATCGATATACTATTACGCTGGCCTGACCTAACTAACCTAAACAATAGTATACCTATATTGATAAATGTCATGTGATACACGAGCGTCATTGACTTAAATTAACAGAAATGCATACCCAATAATATATCGTCGACATGAAAAATGTAAATTCAAATACAAGAAATAATGACAACTTTACTCCTTGATGTACAGAATCTTGACCAACAATTGGTTTGGTATATAAATTGTTGATTGCAGTTTTTGTAAGTGAAAGAAGAAAACGTCTTATAAAAGTTGATCAGACTCTTAAAAGACAAAATAAGGCTCAGTGCGAAACAAGTAATTGAAGAATATAGCGCCCGATACCGTCGGTATTCGGTCAAGAAAATAGGATTGCTAAATAGAACAGAAGCCGATGGGCCGTGAAATGACGTGCCCAACTTGTGGTACCTACATAGTACATAGTTGATGAACTATTGTTTAGAAACGTTGAGATGTGGCTGGATTCTCTCCAGAGTCCTATTGATATTGAATCTGCTGGGTTCAGAGAATCTATTGGACAACAGAGTTTGATTAAATGTGTTTTGTTTGATCTTTGAGGAGACAAATCCGTAAATGCCTTTAATTTAATTTTATAAGCCAAAGAATAGATAAATAAATAATTATAGAAAATGAATGAATTTCAATGAATAGGTATGAATTGAAGAAATCATAATAAAGCATCCTTATAAAACAAGCGATCTTCACATTCCGTCTTCCTGCTTACATATGTTTAAGAGAGTGGAAAGTTGATTACTAGTAGGTACGGTTTATAGTAAAAGTAATTTAGTTTCGTTCATGGACTCCTGAACACTGCAGAATGCTGAAGTGAACTTTAATTAAACATTCAGCGCTTTAATGTCGTAACTACGTCATAATAGAACGAAGGAACTATAATGTCGATGATAGGTGACTTTCAAGCGGAATATATCCGCTGCTGCGTGCTGGTGTGTTCTGAGATCTGAGTTAATTTCATAGATCAAATATAGGTAAAATATACGCAATCGCAAAACAACAGATTAGTCACGATCAAACTAATTTTATCACTAGAAACACTACTATTGAATTGAAGTAATTCATTTGCCTCGTAGCTCCTAATATGCATACCAGCACTACGAATGTGTCAAAGTTTCATTCCTAAAGTAATTATGTGTTGGGAGGCAGGGTTGTTTTGACGGAATAAAGAATATTATCGTTAGTAAAAAGGCGTTCCCACGTTACCGGAAGCGGGGCTGGATCGCCACGCTTCGATACTCGGCTCTTTCACTATTGTCCCTTTGTTCCTACTTAGCCTCGTCAGGCTCTCAAAAGAGCGGCGCATTGTTCAATGGATCTAGTTTGCCGCGTTTAATTCGTATTGCATCATTCGTTCCACACCATTTTCTACCTTTCTGGACGTAGTGGTTCAATAAGAGCTTGTAGGCAATAAGTCCTGGGTTTTATTTCCTGGTCGGGTAAGTTTTGAAATAGTACCTACTTATTATGTTGTCTCAAGTCTAGAAATGTTGGAGGCTGCAGACGTGGTCTGCTACTACACTACCCTTTCTGGGTGATGTCACGGACAATTAATGTTACATTAGTAATTAGTATATTTGTGTTTTCTTTCTTTCTTTCTACCAGCAAAGGAGTTTGCGAATCTACCACGGAGAAATCTTTCAGAGGTGCGAATCTAAAGCTTCGTATGTTATTGATCAGCCTTAACTTGAGGTCTTTTCTAAACATGCAAAAACCAATAAAATAGCTGCGCATAGCTTTCCTCATGTGATGTGCTTCAGATTCAGTTACCACTTAGGCTGCCTTTAGTGCTTCTAGTAGTTATTGAACCTTTTATCTCCTCGATATAATGTTTCACCATTACTTGCCATACCAATAGTAAAATTGTGTTTACTTTGTATCGTTCTAAATTATACATCGATGGTATCGATCGCTGAGTTTGAGCTACCACGATTTCACGTGCAAGTTGACAAGTTGAGTAGATTGCACCTTGTCACGATGTTACGCCTTCTCTCCTGGGCACTGCCAGTATTCTATTCTATGCATTATGCATTATTTAGTAAGAGTTGCACAAGCTGTACCGAGCTGTGATCTCCCAGTTGTTAAAGCACGTTGGTTCTTATTAAAGGATTGACAATTTCGAGCCTTTAATTTAAAATAAGACATCACATAATTTCTTTTTTTAAGTAAGTGCCAATTTCACCATTCCCAGAATTCAATCCCTAAAATTTAACCTAATACACTTACTGACAATTTTTGTATTGTAAATCTGACAAAACGGCAAAAATATTCCTCGCCTTATCGTTACACGGCGAAGGTGATATGAGGACTAAATCATAATTAATTACTGATAATTCTAATTACAAGAAACCTCTTTTATGGTTGAAGAACAGTTTTCAGCCAGAACTTGTTATAAACAAAAAGTTTGGCATGCAAACTTTGCATTCTTCACATAGGCATTTTTATTTCGTCCAAATTAATTAAGGCATTCCTCTTTTTAGAGCACACCGGTTATAAACATAAGTTGAAATTTGCATTCTTGTTCCTGTTTCAATTCAACAGTTAACTCGTCTTAGACCACCCGCGAAGCCTTATACCTACAATTCAATTCGAACTTTATCTCGACGTGATAGAATCCCAAATAGTTTTGTACGAGTCGCCCGCCTATTTGCTTGCAATTCCGTATAATCATCTTACTCGCTCCAAATGATTTTATAAATCGTATTTATCTAAATTATAGTCTGTAAAATCATCTCTTTTCGCTTTCGGTACTGAAGACAAAGAAAAAAGTGGTACGCAAATTACGAAACTCCAATAGAGAGTCCTGATAAGATTTTTAATCTTTTTCCAGGATCTCGAATAACAGTTGCAGCATTCGAATCTCATTAGCGACCGAAACAAAGAATAAAAACTTGGAGTAATAAATTTAGCGAGGCTCAAGTCAAATCGCTTACGGTTCCTTTTAATTTGGTTGGCATTGTTTGGGCGTCCCGCAGGGCGCCGCCCGTTGAATTTCTTTCTGGATCTCCAGCTGATTCAAACATTAGTTACTTCTTATTAGTCGATTACGAATGGAAATTAAAATTTGTGTCCCCGCACTGTGAAATATTTTGATGTCTAGAAAACAACAACTGTTCGTATCAAGAATAATAATGTTGAGAACAACAGAATTATGAACCGATTAAGGATGATTCATAACTAGACATTTAAAGGTTCCTTGGCAAAATTTGTTTTTATAGCGTATCTTATTGATATTATATTCAGACGAACTATTATCCGCGACTTAACTTGCGTGGCTCTAGGGAAGTAAAACAGAGTATTTGTAACAATAATTTTTGTCGATCAGTAAGAGTATAGCTCTGTTGCGGCGCGATTGAAGACTGATGAGTGAAAATTAGCGTGATTTCCCGCGGGAAATGATTCTTTTTTACATTATAAATGTAGCCTACGTTACTCTCCAGATCCTCAACAATAACGTATCCGAACATTAACGTCAATCTGTTTCCCGATTGTTGCATGATAGAAAGACAAATTGAAAAACAAACAGACACACTTCGCATTTATAATATTAGTATGTGGCTACGAGTAGATATCCTTACCAATATTATAAATGCGAAAGATATTATTGTTTATTCAATAACACTGCAGCAAAGCTACGGATCGACGTGATATTTTGCATGGGTATAGTTGAGGACCTAGAAAGTGACATGGGCTACTTTTTATATCAAAATATCAAAGCGTTCCCGTCAGATTTTAAAAACTAAATCTACGCGGACGTAGTCGCGGGTATCAGCTAGTTTTTATAAAAAAGAAGACTTCGAATTCTCGATATCACAGCTAGTCATAAAAAAATAAAATGATATTTGAGGCACTTAATAGAAAATCAACCGAAAAAATCTCTTCCAAGAAATTATATTTATTTAAGCCGATCGAAACCGCCGAGGGCTAAGCTGCCGGGGACCATGTGAGGGATTGGATGACTTAGCGTTATTATATTGACGCGGTGAGTCTACATTGATAAAATTAATAGTTGTCCAGCTATCGATGGCAACGATAAATTTGTCCGTATGTGGAAAGGCGTAGGTAGATCCATCAATCACTGCTGCAGTGGTTAATTGAAAACTTGCATACTTTCAAAAGAATATAAAATTAACTAGATTTTGCCTGTAGCATGTTTAAAAATCCCGCAGGCATCCTCTGCTTATCTACGATAAAAGGAAGCCTATGTGTTGCTGTATGATTGAAGGACAAATTAATAATACGTAAGTATAATGTTAGTAAGAATAGTAAGCATAGTAAGGATGTCAACCACCTCGGATTGCATTTTATAACGACTTTTTTTTCAATCCCTCACGCAAGTAGCTTGGGGTGGATGCATTTTATAACAGCTTTCTTTCAATTTCTTATGGCTGAGGATCGCTTATCAACTCCTTAGTGAATCTTCATCTTACGGTACAATAATGATCAAATTCCGGTCTTAAAGTGGGAAGTCTCGGGGTCAATTTGAAAATTTAAAATTTCTGAAATGTACCTGACAGATCAGACCTTGATCTTGGCTATCCTGTCGTCAAAGATTTAGCGTTCTGGCACGATGGCTTGTAGAAGCCGAAAAAAACCTTTCTAGCCTAGAAGTTTACGAGTAGCCTTTTCCTAGAAGCCTGTCAATTTTTTAAGTTTAACAAAAGAGTTCGAATGACCATTCACGTTCGAGATCTTTCTCCTAACCATAAAATTCGATTTGTTTGTTATGAATAAATACTAAATTTTTATGACAAACAACACGTGTGTTGCGAATAGATACCAAATGTGGCACTGGCACATCTGCGGATGGAAGAACGTGCCGTTTTGGGTCTCGTATTAAAATTCCCACACGTTAAATTGAATAAAAAAATGGCCCTTCCAATAGCCCCTTTTCGGCTAGCACAAACAAGCAGGTAAACGAATCTTTTACGGTCTCCAGGGAATATAATACGCACCCAATGTTGGAGTTTACATCTTATTACCAGAGAATAGAAAATAAACTCGACGAGACATTTCTCGAGACTTCTGTAACAATGTCAAGAATAATAAAATGAAATTGGTGTTCTCGCCTATGTTGGTAAAAAATTCATTATTTTTCATATTAAAAAGGTCCATTGCATATGTTACATAATTCGGCTGTTAAAGTATATAGATTTGTTAGTGATTCTCTCCAATTGATATAGTTATATAGGTATTTCATTTTGTATATATTAATTGTATTATTATAATTGTAATATTTTGTGAGTACCGATGGGGCTGACATGAAGGTCACCTTCAAAAGTCCCTTATTAAAAATGAGAATAAAAAAAAAATATGTTACATACTAGCTTAAGTCGGCAACTTCGTCAGAGCGGAGTTAGGTTTTTTAAAAGTATCTACAACGGAAATAGCTTTTTCCCGCGACTATTCTTCTGCGTAGAGTTAAGTGGGTTTTATGAAAACTCTTTGTTTTCCAGGATTAAAAGTAGTAAGCCGATTGGTACACTCTCGCTTTTAGTTAAAACGCATTGCTGCAGTAAGAGCGCCGTAACTTCAGCCAATCAACCCAATTGACACTAACCATGATTGATGCAGCTTTTACGTAATTGTGGTTGAAATTCAATATACCCGTACGAAATGCAGTTCAACTTCTCTAAAACAAACCGCTAAAAGTGTAGAACGCACTTCCAGCTCCTGTGTTGCCGGCCACGTATAATTTAAGTACCTTCAAGACAAGAGTGAATAGGGATTTTCCAGGCAAGCGTGCTCCAACCTAGACTTCATCAATGCTTTCCATCGTTGATTGTCGTCAAGCGCGAGCCTATCTGATAATAAAAAAAATCGACCGGCATTGGTGGCTCATGAGGATGCCAACCCTCCCTTGAGCCGATTGTTTGGTTAATCTGAAAAAATTACAAAGCGAGAATATTTCATGGTCATCTCAATAGTCAGAAATTCACTGTTGGACATAGATCCTGGAAACGGATCTACTGTACGACGACCTATTGTACCGCTTGTATCTACACCTGGCAGCGACTTCAAATTGTCCGTCCACTTCGAGGAGATTTCCCAACTCTGGGCTTTCCGATACGGAGCCCAATGCTCTTAACTTGAGACCCAAACATCTACTGGTTTTTGGAGCTATGTAAGGCGTGACCACTTCCTTATGTAGCCACTTCAGTTTCTTGCCTCGATGAGCTAACTCATCGTAGTCGGAAACTAATACTTATCTACGGTCTATGGTTTATGGTAAACCAAACGTAACGCACAGAGTTACATGTTAAGTAGTGCCGTCAAAGAACCACACTTCGTAAATATCGATGTAAATAAGTGTAAATATTGAGTCCCAAGTCATTGTAACCTTTGAGTAGAACCGACTGGGCAACATTCCACGCTGCTCGGTCAACAAAGGACCAAACTATCACAGCATGGGAAAGTGTCACGAACAACGTGTTTGTTTACAACCTGCATGACGTATTTACATAAATATTCACAGTCATTATTACATTAATGTGGGAAGATATTTTACTGGTAATAGCCTAGCGGTTAAGACTTCCGCCTGCTTTTCGCGGAGTCTGGGGTTCGAATCTCAGGCTGCATTGATGACTTTTCGGAGCTATATTATTTAAATATGCGTTTCAATCAACTAAATATCGCTTGCTATAATTCGCGAGACTTTAATTCGAAGAAGGTACACGATGATAATTTTATAATGAACTGTTTCGCCTTTAAGTCGTTTGCATAATTATTACAAGCTGTCAGAAAACACTACTCATAAATTTTGAACTAAACTTAACAATTTATTCTGATTTTAAGTTATTACTGCTTTTCTGATGCATTTTTTCAGGCAGACCCTAAAGCGATAAGAATACCATATAGAAGCGCTCCCTCAAACTGTATACTTTCTGTACTCTCTAAAAGTAATATTTGTCTAGGAAAATAATCAGAAATGAGAAACTACACAACCGTTTCAACCTGTAGAACTCTAGTTAATGTTTGTATGCTTTTCAACGAACGAAACTTATTTTAAAATAAATTGACACGGCAAACAGACGTCGAATGATGTGTACATTAGTAAAGTTTACGTTGGCTTACTTCCCCAGGCGTATAATTACTCTTTGTTATGGAATCCTGTTCAAGCTGGCGTACATTAAAGTTTACATAATACCCTAGTCTAGGAGCGGACAGTGAAAACAATGATGTTATGATAGGGACTGCCCCGCGGCGGTTGTTTAGAATACACGCTCAGCGGGGCTCCGCATTAACTGCAGGTGTGATCGCAGTATGTTATGTAGAGTGTACGAATAATACAATATATCATATCTCTGAGTTGAAATTTGTACTAACATCAATCATATTATATTAATCTCTGGCGTAGTTATCTGATTTGAGAAGGATTACACCATAAACATCTTCCAAAAGCAGCGGCAAGCTTAAGACTAGGACGAGATCACACTAATATCACACTATCACACTAATCTAAATATATAAAAGGCAAAGGTGACTGACTGACTGACTGACTGACTGACTGACTGATCTATCAAGGCACAGCTCTAACCACTGGACCGATCGAGCTGAAATTTGGCATACAGGTAGCTGTTTGGACGTAGACATCCGCTAAGAAAGGATTTTGGAAAATTTCAACCCCAAGAGGGTTAAATAGGGGGTTAAAGGGGGTGAGCGAAACCGCGGGTTAAAGCTAGTAATATTATAAAGCCGAAAGTTTGTATGTGTGTGTGTGTGTATGTTTGTTACTCTTTCACGCCAAAATTACTGGACCGATTTGGCTGAAATTCAAAATGGAGATAGATTATACCTTGGATTAAAACATAGGCTACTTTTTATCCCGGAAAATCAAAGAGTTCCCGCGGGATTTTAAAAACTAAATTCACGCGGACGAAGTCGCGGGCATCAGCTAGTAGAGTATATTATATCCCTGTTGTAATCTTCACTGCAGCTGCTTTGCTGCTTTGCTGGCTTTGTGGCTGAAGAATCCCTAGGCGGAATCCCCATCGAGCATCAAGGTACCCCAACGTTGCTGGTGTGGACTGGGAAGACCTTGGCGTTGGAAGACCTTCTTAGTAAAAGGACGATTTCAAGCGAGTCTCAACATCTATGACGACACTTGCAGGAGAATAATATTGTTAGTATTCTAAAAGTCAAAAGTCATTTATTGCATTGCCTCTTCGGGCGTGCAACATACATAAATACAGGAAAAATATAAATTAACAATGTCTAAATAAGTCTAAAGTTACATGTAAAATCAAAAATATCTAAGTTGAAAAAATTCATTAATATTATAAAATGTCTTATCTAATAAAAAGTCGCGTAAGTAATTTATTTTTAAATTGATTTAGATTATTACATTCATCACACACATCTAATAATTTTTTATTCAAATAAACTTTTACAACGTGCTTTGGAATCGTCAAATGAATCTACCACTGGTTTGGAATGCCGTTCCAACCGAGAAGAACCAGCAAGAAACTCGGCAACGGCAACTGTTCTAGAAGATCCAGTGATCTCTGCTTCGATTATTCTTTAGGTCACTATTAATTTTAATATAATTCATCATACTTGGATGATATTTTTGATGTTTATGATACTGGGTGTTTTAATGTTTAAAATTTTGTTAAGTTAATAATATAATGATAAATACAACACCGCTTAGCTAATTAATTAGGAGTCGTTTAAACTATAAACCACTCGTTACATTCAACCCATGCCGTAACTATTCAAATAACATGCTAATGTGATTGATCAAATTCTATAACGGGCCTTCCACTTTGGGCTATTCTAACATTCCGACCATCAATAAAATTAAGCTATTTCAAATTTTCATAAATATTTACTTCTCTTTAAATATTCACGGCCAATATAAATATTGTATTCCTACTGTGAAAGGTAACGCTATTACGTCCATTATAGATTCCACAAGACGTAAAGGTACCATGGATTTCTAAACGCAGATATGCCGGAATTCGCCGCTGCGTTTAAAAATCCGCGGCTGCCACATGCCATTTGTGATGATACAATGCTGCGCATCGACGTACTGTTTGCCACAAAAAAAGAAAAACTTAGGGGCGCCGTTTTCGCTAATTTATCCGAATCTGGCAACCCAAAAAGTCACAATCAAAATGTAGCAACCCTAAAATCACCTCTCGGGTAGATAGTAGATACGAGTACAATTTCAGATACTATTAAAAAAAAAAAATGTTCCGTTTTTAGTCAACTTGCCTTTGCCAAGCTGTAGTATTCTTCTAGATAGCTGAATGGCTAAAAAATTGCAAAGTTAATATAGTTTGGTCAATATTCTCTTTAACTCCATTATTCGTCTGCGTGTGTGAGCAAATCTTAGGATTCAAGTCTATCTTAAGGTAGACTTAAACATGTCTTAAAACTTGTCAGAATCTGGAACTCGCCTACATAACTTAAAAGCTTGCGAAGGCGAAGTTTTTGAAAACAAAAATTCCAAATATAGCTTCGTTCATATTATGATTTCCAGAAAACCTGTCAACCAGCAGTTAAAATTACTTAAAATTAACGGTACAACTATATTACTTGTCTCATAATATGTCTTTATGAGGTGTGGGTAAAAAATTAATTTGCATTCGGTTTATGGCTTTTTTACATGTATAATTATGTGAAGTTGTTTATTCACTTTCTCTATAATATGGCGGGCTTTAATGAAAAGACATTACAAAAATTACGAACTCCATGATCAAGTCAGATTAAAACTTTTTCTAACAGTTTGAATTACTGTCCGACTTTCAGATATCCTTACGACAAGGCTTTACCTACAGTATTTTTTCATTTTTCAGCTGTCCATTTACATCCATGTCCAATCTAAACGGATACGAAGTCGCGTGTAAAAGCTATAGGCTAAACCTGTATATAAATACCTACTTTGGTGCTCTGGGAAGGAAGTCAAAATTATACAAGGATTAATTTCGAAAATTGTGCAGTTGGCTTCTGAAGTCCGACGTGCCACGAGATCGAAGTTTAGTGCCTATAAACTCTTTATTGCCCATTGTCGAATATTATGACTTAACCCCCATGACTTATGAAGCAATAAATTCGATCTTTTCATACCTAGCGTGCCTCCTTTCCTGTTAGTTTCAAACCGCCTATAGTAATTTAAGATAACATAATTTTGAAACTTTTCAGGTACCTACAGTCGCTAATATGTCCTTACCCAGTCCTTAGTTCCTTACCTCGTTTATTTAAATGCAAAAGTGAGTTCGTTGGTTTACACTTCAATCATGTAGACACGTAGCAATGGATTGACGTGATATTTTGCATGGGTGGAGTTGAGGACTTGGAAAGTGACATAAGCTTCCTTTAATTTCGGGAAAATAAAGGGTTCCTGTGGGATTTTCAGAAACATAACTCCACGTGGGTGAAATCGCGGACAAACCACCGAAGATACACTTTCGCATTCATAATAATACTAGCTGATGCCCGCGACTTCGTACGCGTGGAGTGAGATTTTCAACTCTCTTATTTTCCGGAATAAAAAGTAGCCTATGTGTTATTCCAGACTAAAATCTATCTCTGTGCCTAATTTCATCCAAATCGGTTCAATCGTTGCGGCGTGATTGAGTAACAAATATTCATCCATCCATACTTCCGAACTTTCGAATTTATAATATCAGAAGCATAGTAGCATTAAGGAAAACCGAAAAATATTAGTAAGGCTAACCGAATATCATATTTTGATACTAACACTGTCCCCCATTACAAAATAAATAAATACTCAATCGAAGTTGCAAAACAACCCTGAATAGCAATAGAAAGCTATCAAAATCTCACACATAAGAGAATTGCATTATGTTGCACAAAAGACGTGAATGACAAAAGTATAAAGTCCGTAAGGGCCAATGCCTTATTGAAACCCATGCTCTACGGTACATTCTAAGCATAAAGTTATTCTCACAACAAAGCTCTGAGCTTCTTATATTGGACCTCTCTTGAGCCGTTCCATTGTAGCCTTAATGCGGATATTATATTAATGCGATAAACATCTCTTAGGTCGGATCAGTGCTCATTTTTTGTGAATCTGGATCCAATATTGGCATAAAGATTGATAAAGGCAAGCGTGCATCTTCTTACGGCCAGAATTAAATACATGATTCTTATCTTACTTAAAAATCCAAACAATTATTTAAAGTTTGTCATTAATAAATTAATAATCAATAATTATTTTCGGGGAATTATGTAATGTAGTTCATAAAGGATCGGAATGAAATAAAATAATATCTTAAGATTTTTTAGTCGCTTTGAAAATTAAGCAATAATTTTAATTTTGAATATAAGTACGAGTTTATTACAATTTTCGCGATGATATTTCACTATTTTTACTTCAAAAGTCCAACCTCAGAAATGTAGATCAGTCTTTTCCAGAATGAAACTCTGAAATTCTATCCTATTATTTTCTATCCTGCTAATATTATAAATGCGAAAGTTTGGATGGATGGATGGATGGATAATTTTTATCCCGGAAAATAAGAAGAGTTCCCACGGGCATTAAAAAAAAAAGCTTAATCCACACGAACGAAGTCGCAGGCGTCAACTAGTACCATAATAAAATTTTAACAATTTATGAGTTTTTAAATTGTAGGTAAGTACATTTTTTATGTCTCTATTATAAGTGAACATGTCTAATATGCTCACTTATAATATAGGCTTTAATAGACTCGGTAATGTCTCTGGTTACGCAGTTCTTATCTCCTCCGATCAAAGGAAGTATTCCGTTGAGAAATCTTTTCAAATTATACCGCATAATATCATAAGGGAAACTGCGGTTTTATATTGATCTTCGATGTGGTTGACGAAATTGAATTGAGCTTATTACATTACAATAGAATAGTATAATATTTCTGCGAGCATTTTGTTGAAAGAATAAAAGTAGGAACCTACCTACTTGGATCAAATTACAGATTAAGATAAGAGTATAAATGTTAAGCCGCCATTTTGTATTCCTGTCTTGCTCGTTACAAGATAAACATGAGCAAGAAAGAAATATAAAATGGCGGATTAACATTCCTAATTCCTATCTTCAGCACAAAAGGTGCATAATTAATTTGTATAATTGCTATTCTCACAGTAAGATCATGAAAGCACATTTCGGGTGCTAATGCTAAGATCCACAGAGCGTGCTCTAGCTTAGCTCAGACTTAAGATAGAGTTAAAACGAGACACAAATATGCTCTGACATAAATCTGTCTCATTTTAAAGTTGTCTTGAGTCTGAGCAGAGTGAGATTGCGGTCTGTAGATTTCAGCTTAAGAGTCCAGCAGGTCTTCTAGTGTGGAAATGTATAAGTTACATCATCACCATCACCGTCCCATCACCATCACACCAGAATCACCAGAGCACAGGTCTCTCAGAGAAGGGTATATATTTATTTAAACTTAATTAATTAATTAGCCGTATTAAACATGACTTAAATAACATTTTTCATCTGGATAAGCGTAAAACTTGTATTAGAAATGGCCACGACAACGTGGCATGTCAGACACGGTTGTAAATATCCCGAAATTATACAAATTCTATCTCTATATTATTATGTTAATCAAAAGAATGCTGTAAAATTAAATTGACAGGGGAAGATTCTGATAAAATAATAAATTTTCTACGTCTTAAAGTTATAAAAATTTTGATCAAATTAAAAAAGACTACGCCACATGTCATTCTGTCAGATGATAGCCTCAGGGCGGTTCGAGCCTCGCCAAGTTGATAGTAAAGAATTAAAATATTTGGGTTGGATGACATGGCATGAATCTTCATAGTGAACGCTTAGAGCAGCCATATTGTCAGGGCACGTACAATGAAACTTGTGCCTCTTCTGAATAATTGCCGTATTTAACTTTGAAGATTTACCGTCCCAACCGCACAATAAAGTATCTGGGATGTGAAGGTAACACACATTTTTTGTTACAAAAAATGGATAAACATTAAACTCGTTGAAAGCCGACTTAAATCTTGTACATTTTTGATATCCTTTTGAATTTAAGAGTGTGTCTTCTTTATTATTATTTTAAATTCTTCTTTCGACTTAATTATTTGTATAAATGTGACTTAGTTATTTGTATAAATCGTAAATTGTTCTTTATTTTCCGCCAAGGGTCGCTTTTTTATTAATTTCTTTCAGTCAATAAATGACTACTGGGTACGATTCTTCTCCCTGTAAGAAAAGGGTTTAGCCTTGTTTAGCACATAGTCCTCCACGCTAGCTAATTGCGGATTGGTAGACTTTGAGAACATTATTTAGAACTCTGAGACATGCAGGCGATTAACACGTAAGGAGTCAGCACATATACAACGTGTATTGAAACTCCGAAATAATACTGAAGGAGGTGAATGTGCTCATAAAACTGAACAACTTTCCCCAAAGAACATAGGTCGAAATGTGAAAAAAAATTTGGACCTCCCATACAAAATTGACGACCAGCTGATTGATTTACTATGGGAGGTAAAATTTTTTTTTTCATATTTCGACCTAGATTCCTTGGGGAAAGTTGTTCAGTTTAATGAGCACATTCACCTCCTTCAGTATTATTTCGGAGTTTCAATACACGTTGTATATCAACTCGGAAAGGGATCGACACCGTATCGCCTTTCGCCTCGCCGTTAACCAAGCGTCAACCTAATCTAATGTAAAAGCGGCAGCAGCTTCGGTACGTCGACTCGGCTAGGCGACGCCGCGCTTACAGCTCGCCGACCGCAGGTTGACGGCTTGTAACACGCTCAGTCACATGACGTCACATATACAGATAAAAGAGTTTTTGTTGCGTCAGAAATGAGAGCAACCCATTTTGTCGAACGACTTCAATTAGGACTTAGACTTATATCGCTCTGAGTATTCGTCGTCCGACTTATTCCCTCTTATTTATGTGCCACTGCCACGTCACTCTAACTTCCACCACAATGGCACATTAAATGTGAAATAAAATTTTGTGTTGCTGTGCCATTTATTATTCCCGCGCGACATATGAATAGGTTCTTCGAAAGAATCACGTGGTGCCGGCTGTTTTAGAGCTTAACTTCTTAAACCTTCGAACTTCAAAGTTGTACAAAAGTTACAGTACCTGAGTACATTTTCAAGACCTGAAGTCAACTTTATAAATTGCCACGGTAGTGTCTTTGTCGAGAAAGTTATTGTTAGGTACGTTAAAGTTGGTAGGTACCTTGGAACTCGTGTTTTTAAGACTAAGTAGATACTTATTGTCATCTACGAATTGTCTTACCTTATACCTAATAAAGTAATTAAATAAACAATTTGTGCTTTGGTTAAACCTTTAAATATTACATTTAAATGCGCTAATAAATGTTATAAATGCTAATTATGTGGTAATATATTGGCAGTTAAAAATTTTATTCGGCGCTTTATATTTTCATTATATAATTATTCAAAATGAATATTGTTACCCATTACAAACTCTCAATTGAAGTAGGTAATTGAGTTAAAACTGAAATGAGATTGCTATAATGCTGGTCAAGTTATTGAATGTAATATGTACTTTATTTGCAAATTCAAATGTGTGTGCCAAAAATTTTCAATATTATTCCATTGAAATAATAAATGTAATAACAAAAAAACCCCTTTGTTTTTAAATAATAACTTCTGCAACTGCAATCAATTTTCAAATGAAAATTTACTGTTACATTAGCCTCCACATCAGCCTATGGACGTCCACTGCTGGACATTGGCTTTCTCTAATGAGCGCTACCCTTCGACAATTCAGCCACACACAATCCAGTTCCGCATCCATTTGTATTCCGCCACACTTTTTATAAAACTATAATAACCCTTTTTTGAAAATATAAACTTATCCTCCAAATATAAATGTACCATAGGTACATCGAAATGCAACAAATATTTCAGGTTAGGTATAGCTTAACCTGAAATATTTGTTGCATTTCAATTGTTGCAAGATAATATTGCTGTACTAAAATTAACTGTAGAAACTTATAGGGAGAGGGCAGACTGGCTACTTTTAGCGGCAGCGATCAGCGTTTTTATGGATTTTTGCGTTTGCATTGTGTCTTCGCGATTTTTGGTCGTTGATACCTGCGTTTCATCTATAGTAGGGGAGCGACAGATCGGCTTTTATGGCTTCTTGCGTCTCTACCTATCGTGTGTTTTTGAACGCTCATTCTGCATTTGTTGTGTGCCCACTTCAGCGTTAAGGCTGAAATCTATAGACCGCAATCTCATAGAGCTCAGACTCAGAGACAGAACATATTTGTGTCTCGTTTTAACCTCTATCTTGAGTCTGAGCTGTGTCAGAGCACGCTCTACAGATCTCAACATAAAAGCCATAAAAACGCCGATCGCTGCTGCTAAATGTAGCCAGTCTGCCCTCTCTCTTACAGCTACAAATTTTTGCTACAACAAAATATTAAATACTGAATGTCCTACGACTCAAGCACAGTATCAACACGTATACTTTAATTATGATAGTTTCGCATAAGATTCGCATTACATAAGGTTGTGTGAATTCAAAGCCATTGTAACTCATAAATAATAATGAATACATATAAAAAGATGCATACATCTAAAGCGATTCATACATCTAAAGCGATTACGGGAATTCTTGCTTCTTCGAACGATGTGGGAAATTCAAGTTTCTGTATTTCAATTCGATGTTAAGATAGGATCTATAAACTCATATCTCTAAATAAGTGTTTTTTTTAATAATTTTATTACTCCAAATAGTAACTAAATGTCAATTTTACATTAAGCACAATAAATAAATAAAAAATTGATAACGATGTCATATCTAACATACCCGTCAGTTTTATTTTGTTACTTATTCTTTTTACTCTCAATATCCAATGGTACCTAAGAATCTATTAATCACTACGTTATAAAATATAGGTATAGTTAATAGGTTACTTAAGTACATTCAGAACCTTGACAAAAAGGAGCGTTGAATTTGAAATTGAATAAAAACAAAAGCTTTTGCAAATAGAAGGCGAACTACCCGTTTAATTGGCACAACATTGAACGTTGGCGTGTTTTCGCCGAGATAAGCCGTAAGTGCATACCCAGCTTAAATGCATTTTATTTTAGTCAATTTAATGGATGCTTTATTCAATAATATAATGATGAAAATACCTATAATAAGAATGTAATTTCCCCTTACTTATCCTCTATACATTACTAGTTGAAACCGTCGGCTTCGCTCGCGTGAAATAAGTTTTTAAAATCCCACGGAAACTGTTTGATTTTCCGGGATATAAAAAGTAGCCTATGTCACTCTCCCGGTCCTCAACTATACCTACCCTTTCAAAAATCACGTCAGTCCGTTGCTTTGTTGCGGCGTGATTGAAAGACAAACCAACAAACAAACACACTTTCGCATTTATATATTAGTTAGTAAGAATTTGATGCCTTTACCTCACATAGAGTAGTAAAATTAGGCGTTAGATTTATAGATTCGCGAGAGACATTATCTGGCAGATTTTGAGGGCCCTCCCTTCAAATGTGCAATTAATATGTACCTACATTGTGCACTTTGTGTATAGAAAAACTAGTATGTTTTATGTTTAGTCACGCCATAAGCGCCATATTCCGTTTCCAAGGCGGATCCATTAAAATATCTGTCTACGTTACCTTAGAATAATTTATATATTTTATTAAATCACCCTAAAAAGCAAAATATAAGAAAATCACCTTCACGAATACGTATCGGCTCTACATTGAACATTTAAAAAAGTTTTCTTAACATTAAAAGTATTTCCCTTTGAATTAAATAATTTATCTGGTCAAAACTCTTAATTAACTGTAGTAACTCGAAATTTACCAGACCCTCAAAGTAAAAGAAAAAAAAAGAAAAAGAAAAAGTAAAAGAGGTATCTCACTGCTAGGTCGTATCGTGATCTGCTATCCCAATTAATGTCGTATACGTGTTTTATTATCCAATAAAAGGAGGACAGTAAAACGTGTGTGCATTCTAATTTGTACGTTTACCTCCCTTATCTACATCAACACGCTATGCACCTGTCAATTAACGAAGTCAATGCCTTTAAATATAAGTCCTGATTTCACAACAGCTATACGGCACCGTTCCAAGGTTTATTAGTATGCAGTGGATTTGATCGCCACTCCTTCACGAACGTTATTGTCGAATCGTTTACGGTAAGGATCACGACAAACCACAAGCAAGTTAGGAATATAGTGCCATTTCTTTGTTACTTGCGAAAGAGTTTGTTGGTAGGTTTTCTCTTAATCACTCTACAACTTTTAGGCCGGCAACGCATTGGTGGTGCCTCTGGTGCTACAAGTGTTCATGGGCGGCGGTAATCACTTAACATCAGGTGACCCGCCTGCTCGTTTGCTCGCTAAAAATATTAAAAAAAAAAAAAAACGGAGCAACGGATCGAAGTGATTTTGGGCGTAGTTGAGGACCTTGAGAGTGTGTATGTAAAGTTTCAAAAAATGTTTTTATTTTTTATTGATAACAAAGTAGTCCTTGCTATAATCTCACCTGATGACAATAGAATAGAATAGAAATATTTTTTATTCAAATAAACTTTTACAAGTGCTTTTGAATCGTCGATGAATCTACCACTGGTTCGGAATGCCCTTCCCGCCAAGAAGAGTCAGTAATAAACTAGGCGGTTGCTCTTTGACGGGTAGACAGAAAGCAGACCCATTCCCGTTGGTGGCACCCGTTCACGAGCATGACGAATATAAATAAGTGACGAATGATGCAGTCACATACTAGCGGGCTTACTTGGATTGGGATAATATGTCAGTGTAAAATGTAAATACATCGAGCAAAATATCGTCGCATAACTTACGTCGCTTAATCATTGTCTGTTTATCAAAGAACAAGGACTTTCGTAAAGATCTTTAAACTGATGATTGACGACATAGCTCCTATATACGAGTATATAAGAGGCAGATTTCAACACAACATGCACATGACATAGTTATCAACTTCGCGCTATGCACTGCCAATTAACCATCCTTATCCCGTGCAAAAATATCACAATCAAGATACTCGTATATTTATGCATTGAAGTGTCCATAAAAATATTTAATTATTCACAATCACGCGTCAGTAACTCAGTTTTGTATGTTGATTTTCGTATGTACACTGCTAACAAACTGCGAATGGCTGTGAAATACTCAATTTAGTAAAATCGAAAATGTATAAACTATATATTCGACTAATATTTAAATGGTTAAAATAGGTACTAATTCCATTTTGCAAATCGAACGCACATTTAATTTAGTAATTTATCTATAGATCTACCCGTCTCTGTTATAAAATCATGTTAATAGATATTATTTTAATTTAATAAATTATATTAATTATATTCTTTTACGTCCGAAGCTACTCGGCTATGGAACTTACTTCCTGAACATATTAGAGACAGTCGGTCAATACACACATTCAAATTTAAAGTGAAGCAGCACTATCTCTCGTTATGTGTTACTTAGTTATGTATATTTATGTAGGTATGTATTATATTATTTATGTATTATGTGTATTTATGTATTCATATGTATTTATGTATCTTCGTGTTTATGTTGTTTATTATTTATTTATATTATATAGAAAGGTATTATAGTATATGTCTGATGTACATTTTTGACCTTTACCACTCTATAATTTCACCTTACTCACTTTCAAGGGAAGCTGGAAGAAATTTCTTTTTTAGAGATAAGCTTTTCCTATGTATACTTCTTCTAATATATCTTCTTTTGTAAATATTTATATGTACATGAAAAATAAAAATAAATAAATATATTATGCTAATATAGGTTTGTATTTTCTATATTATGTTTTATAAAGAAATTAAAGTTTGAGTTCTGTGATTCATAAATTATATCTTAATATTATTATGGTAATACATGGTCTTGTGAAAAACTTTTTTATTGGAATGAAACAGGTAGTTAAATGTTGGTTTGAAGGAACAGGTTTTGATGGTATCAGGTACATAATAAAATTTCATATTATGAATAAAGGTCTTGTAACTTAGGCTACAGTGAATTAATGAATATTCTTTTATTGTACACCAAATAGCATGAGATCTACATTACAATGAGAAAATCTATTGAGATCTAATACTTAAAGCATTGCTTAAAGCGTACTTTTATTTTGCTCACACTTTCTTTTAAGCTCTGTAGTTGGAGTAAGTAAAATCCGAATGAAGTCCAACTATACTCTTAGCTGTATAAATGTACGATATCTGAAACACCTTTGGTTGGAGGCGTGGATAGCTTTAGCGTCAAAGGAGTAAAAGTCCAACAGTAAAGCTAAAGTCGCCTGCTACACTTCGTTCAAAATACTTACCACTGAGTTCTATTTTGATTAGATCGCAATATGTACGTCTTATACCTACTTAAGGGCGCGTGTAATGGTAAATCTTAGGATGCAGATTTGATTTTTAGATCAAGTTTCAACTATCCGAAAAACAGGCAAAAATTACATTATATTTCTAAGGAACGATATTGAGTAGAAAGATAATAATTCGACAAAAAAATAATCGCGAAGTTAGGTCTAATTTTATTTTCAATGTGTTGCATATTATAGAGCCTAAATTTTTGTATAAAATTCCTACACTATGATACAGCCATTTAAAAAAAAAAAAATTTCTTACGAGTTTTTAGTAGAAATGATGTATTTGGCGCTTGTAGCACTCCTACACGCTAGCATCTGTCGCGTTTCACATGAAGTTCCGAGTATATTTTATTTCAATCTATCGCGGGGATTTTTTCCTGGCATTCTGCGCACTGTTGATAGGTATGGTTTCATAAACTTTGACATTTGAAATGACTTTGTAGTTGAAATCGTCTGGGCGTTTGCTGACTGTAAATCGACATAAAGAATTCTCTTTGTGCGACATGATAAGCAGTTTGTCGAACGCGAAGCTTTTGTACAACATTATCGCTGTTACTCATTTTTATTTCAACAGTAAAAAAACCGTTTAAAATGTTTTATTTATCTGTAGCTTATCCGAAAAACATTTTACGTGTAGTGAGCTCAATTTTTTATTTATGAAAGCCAAATGAAAGCAAAATTGACATTAGTGAGTATGTAGTAAGTACAAATTGAGTCATAAAACACAGGCTTGTGTACGTTTTTCATATTCCTTATCCTTACTAATATTATAAATGTGAAAGTGTGTTTGTTTGTTGGTTTATCCTTCAATAACGCAACAGAGCTACGGATCGACGTGATATTTGCATGGGTGTATTTGAGTTATGCTACTATTGTTCACGTTTTTATTAGCTTGTATTGATTTTTATGACGATTATATTATTATTTAATGTAGTCGATAATAAGTGGAACATATTTGCCAACAATGGTCTAAGCACGAACGTTTTAACTTTCGATTAGTAAAGTTAACGCCAGCATCCTGTGATTTTCATACAAAATTTCTTGCTGACCTTAACTTCACCTTTACTGTTCGAAAGTTAAAATGTTCGTGCTTAGGCTTCTGAACTTAAGCAGTTGAAACGACTGATATGCGAGCGTAAAATATAAAATATTTAGTAAAATAGCTGAGTCTTCTAATCCTTCACTGTTTCAGAAAGCCCTCCCTCTCGGGGAGTTTTAAGAGAAAGCTGTACTTAAAGCTACATCTTTATGTAGGTGTTCATACTCGTGACAATATAATTCCTTTCATTTGAAAAGCCTCATGAATTTCTTGTCAAGATAATTTTAGCGGAGTCGGAGGAGTGGAAACAAGAAATTCGTTCCACGTTCTGTGAAATACAGTGACATTGCACGATAGATCGGAACTGTTCACGGAGTTCGCGTTGCAACTGTCGACCTGTATGGACACCCCTACACAAAGAACAGGGGCCACATCTCGACAAAGTTGATAGATCTCGAGAGTTTAAACACATTAACGTCAAAGAAAACTGAAATTTAGATAGCTTATGAGCTATCCCAGGATTAATAGAGGCTACATTTTATCCTGGAAAATTAAAGAGTTCCCGCGGGGATGAAAAACCTTTATCCACGCGGTAGAAGTCGCGGGCATAATCTAGTTATTTCTAAACAAGCTTTATATCAATGCTTATTTATTTAATGAATGTAGATTTTCAAATATTTTCTTTAACAGGATATTCTGAAGAAGTTATTTAGCTTTGGAGAAAATTTTCTTAGGTAGGTACACTTTTGGTAACACAGACATTGCTTTGTTATACCTTGTTAGATGTCCACTAATGACTGGTTTCTTTCTTACTTGGTGGACCGTTAAAATAATCAGACCAGTCTAGACGCTATTGAATTTAACATTTTAGAATATTTCAAGTTGTAAAGGACTTCGAATTTAAATTCACCTACAATTCAAAGCGTGCTTATATTATTATCTGTAATGCGAAAGTGTCTGCTCATCTTTGCATATTTTACCATGGCTCAACTTCAAAATCAAATTCTCACATCCTTACTAATATTATATATGCGAAAAAGTGTTTGTTTGTTTTTGGTTTGTCCTTCAATAACATTGCAACAGAGCTACGGATTGACATGATTTTTTGCATAGTTGAGAACCTGGAGAGTGACATAGGCCTTTTGTACCCGAAAATCAAAGAGTTCCCGAGGGATTTTAAAAACTAAATCTACGCGTCTACTTCAGCTACTTAGTGGTTTTATAAAACCAAAATCCTTGCAGATGAAGTCGCGGACATCGGCTAGTCTCTATTTTTAATAGGTAAGTAAATGAAAGGAATAACACCGTGTTTATGTGAAGGAAGCCACCCTGAGGTTTTTTTTTATTTCTTGACAAGATAGTCCTTGACTACGATCTCACCTGATGGTAAGTGACGATGCAGTCTAAGATGGTAGCGGGCTAACTTGGAACGAGTATGACAGTGTAGAATCACCCCATACCTCCTAATCGGTTTCTACACGACATCATGCCGGAACGCTAAATCGCTTGGCGGCACGTCTTTGACGGTAGGGTGGTAACTAGCCACGGCTAAAGCCTCCCACCAGACCTAACCTAACCTGCCTGTCGGAGAGTTTTCCATGCCATTATGTTTGTAATCTGCAAGGCTAGCGCGGTGGACTATGACTCAAACCTATTTTATTAGAAAGGAAACTTATGCTCAGTAGCGCCACAACGAACCGCGATTGACTTTTTTATTTATAAATAAAATATATAGGAGATAAACTGTTTTCCATACCGAGTGGCATGTAGTTGCGTGCGGAGCGAGGATCCATTAATGTAGTCTGTCTTGTGCTGCCGCCAACAAACAAATTACTGATGCAAACACATCGCAGCACGCAAGCCTTGAAAGCCTTTTGCTTGCTTTGTCAATTCGCTCCGTAACGCACTGAGCGAGTCATTTCGTGAATGTATATTATTATTGTTGCCAATGCTCTCAAATTAAGTGTATCACGCTATGCCATAAACGTATGCACTCATCAAGGAGGCAAATATATCTATACTAATATATAAAGCTGAAGAGTCTGTTTGTTTGAACGCGCTAATCTCAGGAACTACTGGTTCGAATTGAAAAATTCTTTTTGTGTTGGATAGTCCATTTATCGAGAAAGGCTTTAGGCTATATAACATCACGCTGCGACCAATAGGAGCGAAGCATCAGTGAAAAATATTGCAAAAACGGGGAAAATTGTCCATATTTAAAATATATTCTTTTAAAAACTTCTTAATCGCGATTATAATAACAGAAATTGACGCGGGCAAAGTCGCGCGCATCAACTAGTAGAATATATAGGAGGCAAATAAAACAAATATCATTTAAAAATATGTGCATAAGATTCCAATGGGTATTTAACTTTTTAGTTAAATTTTGGCTTGGTGTTTTTTAATTTTTTCAATTATATGTTTAAAATAAGAAGCTGCCAAACTTCAAACTAGTAAAGAATTGTGAACTGTGAGCTGTGATATCATAAATATTTGGACTCACTTTTAGGACTTTATTCGATTATCGAAAATAGTTATTAAACTTAAAACTAACAGTGGAGGTGTATTTTACTTATTTTGGAAGACCCTCTATTTAATAACTTAACAGTTCACAACGCCCCAGTTATACTCATTACCTATTAGAATTATTGCAATAAAGTGGGTGATAAGCTTTATTCTATTAACTTTAGCTTGCTTGGAAATGATATATATGCAGGTCAGGCGGTCGGGTCGCAAGCGATAAGGACCCTGCGTCACGGAATAGTGTAAAAATACACGCACATGTGCGCCCTTGTGAGTGGATGCGTACAAATTATTCATATGTATGCCTTTTAAATGAATCACGGCAGACTGTCACGATTTTGTGACAAATTGGTATTAATATCTTATTACACACATGAAAGGAAACTCGTCTGGAATTCGTATTTTTTTAGCATTGAAAGTTATCCTTTCGAATTTGTCAGAGCTGTCGCTGGCTCTATGGCTATATCTATAGACTGCACTCTCACTCTGCTCAAACTTAAGACAGAGTTAAAACGAGGAAGATTTATATCAGACCATATTTTTGTCTCGTCTTAACTCTATCTTAAGTCCGAGTTTATCAGAGCATATTCTATAGATCTCAGCATAAGTACACAGTCCCAGTTCCATACGAAAACATTAGTTTTCGTTTTGGGATGACTTTAGTTTCATTTAGTTTATGATGAATTTCAAAACGCTAATCTACGCAAGGCATATTTCAAAAATATCCTCGAAGTAAATAGTAAACAGTAAATAGTAAATACAATATGATACATAACATAGAGTGATTATGGACTGTCAGAAGCATCTACATATTTTTAATTTCCTTTCACTATAGATGATTATTATTCATTAAAATGCGAAACAAGCTAAAGCGAAAAACCTTATTTATCGTTGCGAGCCATTTTATTCATGCGCGTTTTGAATAAATACGTATAGTTTTAGCGTAAAATCTTATAAATATTTCATTTAATGCAAGAAGCAGGTTCATTCTTGCAGGTTTAACCGAGCTGGTTGGGTAGAGAGGTGGGGTGAGGGGTATATACATAATAGACTAGATAGTAGGATGGGAAAGGGGTTAACTCCAATGTAACTTTACTGTAGTAATTTCTCAGTCTATAAGCTGTGTATTACAGTAGAACCTCAGTAAATTGAACCTATATTAGTTGAGAACCTCAAAAACTCGAAAAAATGATTTGGTCTCTTCCTTTCAAGACCCAAATCCTCGATTACACAAAATCTCAACCCTCTATAAATTGAAATAATCCCTACAATTCATTTCGGTAGGTAGGTACATATTTTCTCTCTATAACTCGAAAAAATAAACTTGACCTCTGTATCTCGAACATAGCATTGTTTGATTTTACAACCTCTACAACTCGAACATTTTGAAACCAAATTACCTCTACAGCTAAAAATAAGTTACGTTAAGAGTTTGCCGACAATGTACGTCAATGTTTCTTAGAAAACAATGTAAGAGTATACCTACCTACCTACAAAAAATAGGATTACCAATTCTATGAAAAAAAGATAAACGAATTTATGGCTAACGTAAACAGTACTTGTTTACTTTTTATTTTTATATTTATAATGTTTGCGTGGCACCACGCCCATCCCACTTACTGAACCTATCCTTTATATACAAAGAAATCAATTTATTAAGGTCGGTCCGCCATCGTTTCACATTTTTATGAAGCAATTCTCGAAGCTATCGACAAACGGGCTGTTGGGTATGAACATTTTTTACGGACAAATTTATACCAATTTATTTTATATCTGCAGAGTTCTTCTAACAATTCTCTAGGATATTCATAAGAACATCACTACCTACAAAAGAAATTTGTTAGGTTAAGTTAATCCTAAAAAAACATTTTAAAGGTGAATATGTAAGGCCAAAATAAGTAGGTACTGTGAAAAAGTACTGATGAATTATAACGAAGGCCTTTGCCAGGCTCACTAAGTGGAACCATCTAGTGCTCATGGTTCATTTATTAAGCCTACACGGTTCCATCACGATGGATTGCTAGCAACTTGCTAGCAAGAGCTAATCCATTGCTTGCTGTGCTTGCTTGCGTGCTTGTGTTTCAGACGTGCATACTATTGGAGTTGAGGTACTTGTACCATGTATTATGTATTCTGTGGTTCCGGTGTACAGTTTTATAATAATATCAATTTAATCTCAACTTTATTTTGCTTGAAATATGGTTGAAAATGTAACGAAAACAGAACACGAAGAAGATTCCTTTGCGCCGCTTTGAGGCGCTGCCACTACGCCAAAATAAATAAAGCCAAGTTTGACTTCTTCCTAATAAAGACCCCGCGCCTCTGCTCCGCTTCACTCCTTATTCCTTAGTCACGAATCACGATCTCTCTCAGATAAAAGGATTATGTTAGATTCTAAAGGTAGAGTTGGAAACCGTCGAAAGTTATGAAACGATGTTTTATTATTCTAGTATAATTCTTGCAATTCACGAGGGTGTGTGAGCTTTTCTTGTGGTTATGTCGTGTACATGCACATTGCGTAAGTGTGCGTGCCTGTCAGGAGCCTAGGTGGGAGCAGTCAGGCGCGAGCAAGCTCTCGCTCCCACGTATATAGATACGACACACACACAACCATGAGCCGAATACCCTCGTGAATTGAAAGAACTATATTAAATGAAGAAATATAATTGTAACTTTCTATCCATATTAAATTTAGTTTCAGGCTCAATTATGGGAGTTAATTAGTATTTTTAAAATAGAGGGTTCGTATTGAGCGTGTAACTGTCAATTAGTAAACAGTTGTCGACCGCAGACGCCGGCCGCCGCTCAGACCGTCATTTTACTGCAAACGCTGACACGTCCAGAAGCTGTGAATAGCATTCAGCAGCATATTATTAGTGGACTGTAAAATTTACAGTGTAAATCGACCAGCCACGGGATTGTATATTAAAATGATTTTTGCTATAATGTGACAATCGGAATCACCTATGATTGACCTGACGAACTCTCATTATTTATTTGCCTATAATATAAACGTAAAAATTATTTTTACCAAACCGACTTCAAACGCAACTACAAAGTATATCAATTGTGTCTATAAAATTTGAAGATTTCCCTCGATTTCTTCAGGATCCCATCATCAGATAATGACCTGATGACAATGGAACCACCTGGAAAGTATACCCCTTCAAACAAAAAAAAAAAACTTTCCAAATCAGTCCAGGCATTTTCGAGTAATCGGGGAACATATATTAAAAAAAAAAGATTCCGACGAATTGAGAACCTCCTGCTTTCATGCCGCCAAGCGATTAAGCGTTCCGGCACGATGGCGTGTAATAACAAATAAGGGGTATGGGCTGAACACTGCCATACCCCTTTCAAGTTAGTCCTCTACCATCTTGGACTGTATCCTCACTTACCATCAGGTGAGATCGCAGTCAAGGACTATCTTGCTATTGAATGAAACAAAGTCTACGAGTACAAAAAGTAAGATTTTTATATTATCCCCCCGTTCCCCAGGAAGGTTTAGTTCGGCTCGCTTTTCAATTTAAAAAGTTTTGAACAGCTCTCTATTTTACTATAGACAGGTACCAGAAAAAAAGAACCTTAAAAGCCAATTCAATTTGGGCTTGGTACTCGTGTGTAGTCTTTTAAAATTGCAGTGTCACATCGGATCCATCGCGAGCTGTCAATTAGTGGCACGGCTGTGTTACAAAGGCAGGAAGCTGCAAAGTAACTAAACTTTTTACTCAACTACCGGAGTTCGGATAGTGTACAATATGCACAAGATTATGTATCCGGGAAAAACAATGGGTTCAGGAAACCAAAAAGCTTACTATGTTCCGTGCAGTATATATATGTATATTACATATATATGTATATACTAGATGATGCCTACACACACACACGCACGCACGCACGCACTCACGCAAGCACCCACACACACACACACACACACACATACATACATACTTTCGCCTTACGCCTTTATAATATTAGTGTGATTTTAGTGAGATATAAAATCGACTTGATCCGTCTCCGTTGCTGCGTAATTGAAGGACAACCCAACAAACAACACACACTTTCGCATTTATATATTGTTAAGATAGGATAGTCTCACCGCACGCTTAACAAGAATATCTCAACATTCGATGTTACACGAAAAACAAGACGCTCGGTGCTGAAATTTCAGACAGTTCATCACAGGCGTGTATTTTCTTTAATATTCCTTACCAAGACGAGCCACCTGTTACCTCGACAGCCTAAATGCGGCGTAACGCTCCCTGCAGGGTGTTATCCTGTAAGATTACCTTATTACGCTGATGGACTAAGAGTTTCGACTAATTAACTTGTTGTGGATACTTTTTAAACATTTTTGTCATCGGAGATGCAATTTTTATATCTATAGTGTATACATACATACATGTCGAAACCTTCTACGTAAGTTGTTGTATCCCCAAAGCGCTTATGTGACGCGTTAATTGTTGTGAGGGTCATTAAAATGGTTTAGATGCGTCTTGAAAATTGTATGTAAAAAACTGCTGTTTTCAATTTTTTTTAAACGTGTTCGTTTAAAATGGATAAAACAAATGATATAATGCACAAAACCTAAAATGCCAATTTTGTGGGATACCACAACTTACGCAGGAGGTATCGATGTATTTTTCTTTTTTAATTAGTTTTTTACATCAATTAACAACTATTAACAACAACTAGGTAGCATAGAGGAAAAAATATTGTCAGTCATGAATATGTGTAGGATAGTAGGATATGTGTAGGATGTATTAATAAAAACATATACCTGAATGACATACATTTGTTTGTGTGTTTGTCCTTCAATCGCGCATCAACGCAGCTTTCGGATCGACGTAATTTTTTGGATGGAGACTTTGACATTTATATGGCTACCTTTATCCCGACAAAAATACTCTTACTTTAAAATGGCTCTTTTAGCCCAGTCATTAAAGCCAAAACCCGAAAGTAATTAGTAACTTGATAAAATTTTAGGGGGTTTTTAAAGAAGGTAAAATAACTTACCGTGTGATTTTGCAGCGTTGTGGGGTGTACGGAAAGGGTTGAAAAGGGGTGAAAATGGTTTTTTGTTAATAACATTGCCAAAAAAATTAGTAACACGCTGCAAATTTATAATAAGGTTGTTCTTACCGTTTTGTAACGTTTATTAAATTTGCAGCGTTTTGCAACATACGGAACATTGTTTATTATTAAAAAACAATGAAATTTGTTATTAACAAGGGTAAAAAAAATAGTAACACGCTGCAAATTTATAATTAGGTTGTTCTTACCGTTTTGTAACGTGTATTAAATTTGCAGCGTTTTGCAACATACGGAACATTGTTTATTATTAAAAAACAATGAAATTTGTTACTAATTTTTTTGGCAATGTTATTAACAAAAAACCGTTTTCACCCCTTTTCAACCCTTTCCGTACACCCCACAACGCTGCAAAATCACACGGTAAGTTATTTTACCTTCTTTAAAAACCCCCCTAAAATTTTATCAAGTTACTAATTACTTTCGGGTTTTGGCTTTAATGACTGGGCTATTTGACCTTCGACGGTGGTATCTTAAAATACTATTTTCGTATATTGTTTATTTAATTTCTTTACTATTTTTTTTAAATATGTTATAGACTAGCACTTCACTGCAATCTCATCTAATGGTAAGCGAAGAGGCAGCCTAGGATGAAGCGCGCTTGCCTAGAATAGGCATCCTATTTACTCTTTATTTGATACTCGGGTAATTATTTCCTCTTCCCTCCAAATAAGTGTAAGGTTACAACGTTAAAAATTAAATCTCGGTCTAATGTAATGTAATTTTATATTAAATATAAAACCCACTTAAAGTCGTCATAAGGGTTGAAACCTATATTTGAAAACTCAGCACGTTGAACGTAAAACGGTGTAATTTGTAGTACACACTTCAACGCGACTCTTGTAGCGACACTTATTCCGTTCTCTTACACATGTAAGTGATGTAACATGGTTAAAATCTCGGTATGCTCTAGGTTTTATTGCGTGACTACTAAAAATAACATTGTTAATGTAACAAATAGAGAAATTACATAATTAGCTTTTTTTTATACATTTATAATGATAATTTCATTTTTGTGCGGCTATATTGATGTTATGCTATTTTACTATCTTTTTCAATAATTTTATGGGGTCCTTCTAAAATGGGCTATTTTTTATTTCGCGACAAGTTAGCCTTTGACTGCAATCTCATCTGATGGTGCGTGACGATGCAGTCAAAGACGGTAGTGGACTTGGAAGGGATATGGCAGTGTAACGTAGACTCAGACCCTTAATTTGTTTCAATACGTCATCGTACCGGAACGCTAAATCGCTAGATGGCACGTCTTTGACGGTAGGGTGGTAACCGGTCATGTTCAAAGCTGTACTGCAAGGGCATTGGGTAGGGCACATGAAGATTCGGTGAGTTTTGGGGTCGCAAGGTGCTGAAATGACGCATGGGCTGGACCCCGCACCGGGAGTCCAGCGATGGTAGACCCCCCTCTAGATGGATGACCGATCTCAGGTGTCGTTTGCAGGCTGTACCTACAGGATGCATGGCGTTTATGCATAGCGCTGGTCATAAGTAACCGAAAATATCTCCATGCATAGCGCTGGTCATAAGTAACCGAAATAATCTCCGCAATAAAGCTGAGGAAAATATACACGTTTGCTGGAAAATATTTGGCAAATGTTTCACGATCTGATATATATATCAGGTGTTGAAGTGTTGATTATGAAGTGAAATTCAAGGCGAGTGGCGTGTAAGTGGCTTGCATTACTACTGAATAATAGCCATAGGCAAAATACAGATTTGAGATTAGTAGGAAAGGAAGTTCTGGAAACGCTTAATGAGGCTTGAACACACAGGGCGATGTGAGACGAAAACTAAAACAGTAAATCTGCGCGAATACAAGTAATCTCTCTCTATTCCTTCACTCTCATAGTCCGATGGGAATATGAGAGAAGATCAAACGCAGGATCGACGACTTCAAGTGCTCTCCGGGGTACGTTAAGCTCGAACATACTAACTACTACACCAACGAGGTAGTTTATTATTATTTTTTTTTTATGGAAACATACAGTATTGGAAAAGAAGAAAGAGGTAGTACAGATAAACATATAATACTTAATTGTCTCCAATGAACCTTTAGCACTTATTTCATAATTGTAATCCAATAACAGAACAATCGGGTATACGAAAACAAAAACAATAGGTTATAACTTTTTAAACGAATAGTGTGATACTTATTACATTGATTAACGACGTGCCAGCGTATTATGTCAAAAGTTTCTCACAAATTGCTTTCAAAATGGCCGTTTTGCTTCCAATAGGCATGCGTCACTTTATTACGAAAATAAATTAAGCGAAGTTGCAGTTTACATCGATCGAATGCTGCTATCGTACTTCGATCACGAATTCAGAGAAAATATCAAAAGGATTGGCCCCAAGCCATTCCTTTGGTACTTATTCTAACCGCAGACATGACGGAATCAATGACTAATACATACTTGGCATGCCAAACGTAAGAGAGGAAACTTGCTGCGACAAAACTTCGTGATGATATTTTGTGTTCAGTAACATGGTCAAATCGACGGTTAACCACCAAGTGCTTCTATCTGATATTTTTAAACTGCTTTTTTTACTGATTCTGCACAAAAAAAATCTATCTCACAAGAAATTTATCCTACATAAAATCAATACCTATCTTGTTAATATTTAAAACGAACTATATTTTTGTTTTAATTAAATCTGCACTCAAACAATGTTTTTTGTGCTTTATGCAAACTTTTGATATTGTCAAATTGGGATGTTGTCTAAAGCCGAATTTACACTGCGAAATTAGTGGCCTGAAATTAGTTCCATGACATTAATTAATGTCATCATTAATTAATTAATTAATTGTTGATGAAATTAATGTCATGAAACTAATTTCATGCCACTAATTTCGCAGTGTAAATTCGGCTTACCAGTTTACCACAGGCGTCCACTCGCCGGTCGCTTGACATCACCACGAGGCTTACCGTCGTCGGCTGGCGATGTTGTTTGGGTGCTGGATTGATAAGTGAGCGACATCTCTTATCTACCCGACATTAGTTCCTCTTATTACCGTAGGAAATAAAACAATCAATATGTATTAAATCTATTAAAAGTCAACCTGGCATGGAGAAACAAAATTTATAGCTCTCTCCCCGAAACACGTACAAGGAACCTGCACAAATCCACTCACGTAATGTGGACACAAACTGTGTGATAGACTGATGTGTCACGTTCAATGCACTCTTTGTCCGGCAACTTCAATTTAGCTAAAAGTGTCAGCTTAGCGAAAAATTCCCGGTCTAACTCCGCCGGCCGATTACTAAAACGTTGTAAAGTGAAAAAACCTCATTTTGGGATAGTGACCAAAAACGCGGGAATTCACGTATCTAGAAATCTAAGGTTTAGCATATTTACGTAACGTTATTAAAGCTTGTGTGTAATGTTAAAACGAAAGGTAAGTCGTCTATTACATATTAGCATCGCACATCGGTTTCATCGTTTCTATTTAGGCCCGCCCGTCTTCAACATACGTGTACAAATTAAAATTATTTTATACTTTTAAATGACGTTTGTAGTCGGTTTTATAAAAAGATTTTTTTAATATTTTATTGTAAATTGTATGTATTTTTTTAATATTCTATTTTTTTATATTATATGTAGAATATACATAAGTATTTCATTTAAATTTGACCAATTGTTACTTTACGGTCTTTTAGAAATCGGACTGCAGACATCACTGCAATTCTAAATTTCACTATTTTTAGAAACGTTATTCTGCAGAGATGTGGTTGCAAGTGCTCGTAGCAATGCAACAGACGCGCCATACAGTAAATAAACTGCAAACATGTGCAACGGATTTTTATAGACAGCTTCCGAAATAAAGAAAACTTGGAGATAGTTTCGCGTTAAACAAAGTCTACGAAGCAGTCGACTGTGTATTTACTTTGAAAAATAACTATCGATATAATTACTTAATGTTATGGGCAACCAGATTTGAAGGCAACTTCTATTTTGTGCATCTTCGTCTGCGTGGATTTTTTTTTTCATTCACGCGGGAACTCTTTATTTTCCGGGATAAAATGTAGCCCATGTGTTAATCCTGGGTATGAGGTAGGTAAATCCATTCCACATTTCAGCAAAATCGGTTCATTCGTTGTGGCGTGAAAGAGTAACAAACATACACATATGCACACGCACGCACGCACACACGCACGCACGCACGCACGCACGCACGCACGCATGCACGTATGCACGCACACACAGACACACACACACACACTTTTGCCTTTATAAATATTAGTAGGATTTTCCGTAGTTGACTTACAGTTTTTAAACTTTCATCCTTGTTGCTTTAAAAAGTTTGTCAAAAACCAAAGAAAAGTTAGATCAGCCTGCACGTCGTACTAAGCTCCTACTTTCAACTAAATTGAACTCGCTGGGCAAAGAGTGCAGTGCGAACGTGTCTGTCTATCTGCAAGTTTGTGGCCGCATTACGTGAGTGGATTCGCGCTTGTTCTTTATGCAGCCGTGTTTCACTCTACCACTTGATGTTTGGTTCGGTATACGAAAATACAGGGCGCCTACCACTTCGTCCGCGTGGAATTAGATTTTAGGGTGGAACTCTCAAAAACTGTGACACACGTACTTCGGCAAAACACAAATTTTCATAGATACAACTTAAAAAATGATGGACTTTCATACCAACATTCATCCCCTATTTATCCCATCTAGAGGTGGAATTTTCATAAACTGTGAATTATGTATTTCTTCATTTTTAATTGAAAGCCCAAGTACCAAGTTTCATGGATATATTATTTTAAGGCAGGTTTACAATAAGATTTGTTTTTTTTTTCATTAGCGGGATGAATTAATGAATATACTTTTATTGTACACCACACATAATACATATAACAATAGACACAATAAGCTTAATAAATAGTATACAATTTGGTGGCCTTATCGCTACATAGCGATGTCTTCCAGGCAACGAATAATAGAAGCCAATTAAACTAATAAGAAGAAAAACGTCATTTTTGAGTTTTAATGATTTACGTATCATCTTTATTAACTCAAATCTCTCGTTTAAATTACTTCTGATGTCGTTATGTAGATATATCTTGATCAATTAAAAAGCATTTAAGTTTTAGATATGATTCTTGATTAACAAATTATTTTACTACTCGTATTAGCATTTCCTTTACATGCTACCATCTCTATCATTTACTTTGATTTCTCAAAGCTTATGTCTCTATCTGAATATAGCAATCTTGCAATGGTCTAAGCAAGCTTGGCGTTACTTTTTTCTTAAATTAATTATAGCTTATTTTCTAGCTAATCTTATTTTAAACCGACTTGACCGACCAAAAAAAGAAGAGGTTCTCAATTCGTCGGAATCTTTTTTTATGTATGTTCCCCGATTACTCGAAGACGCCTAGACCGATTTAGAAAATTCTTTTTTTGTATAGGTACACTTCCCAGATGTCCCATTATCATCAGATCAGGATCTGAAGAAATCGAGGGAACTCTTCAAATTTTATTGGCACAATTGATATACTTTGTAGTGGCGTTTGAAGTCGGTTTTGTAAAAATAATTTTTACGTTTGTATTATCACACTAATATTATAAAGGCGAAAGTTTGTATGTGTATGTGTGTGTGTATGTTTGTTACTCCTTCACGCCACAACGAATGAACCGATTTGGCTGAAATTTGGAAAGGAGATAGCTCATACTCAGGATTAAAACATAGGCTACATTTTATCCCGGAAAATTACAGATTTTCCATGGGAATTTAAAAATCTTGATCCATGCGGGCGAAGTCGCGGGCATCATCTAGTCGATAATAAAATTCTAAGTATTGTTTTCATTTTTAAAGAATATTAAGTAGCCATGTCAAACATTGCTATTATTCCATTTTACCTTCCAACTTATGTAAGTTTAGAGCTTGTAAGACAGTGGGGATTTCAAACGTCTACGCTTCGAAGCTTCAAATAAATAGATGTTAATTATTTATTACTCCATAACCAAGCGACCAATTATGTACCCATTAGATAGTTCATAACTCGTTAGTCAAGTTATGATTATTACCATTGATAGTCGATTCAATTTGAGGTATATAAACAGACACTTCGTTTAATATATTCTAGATGCTATCAGATAATCGATTCGACATGCCGGTTTTGTATAATATCAACATATTTTTTAACAATGGCCGCACCGACAACACGTGTTTCGTCAAGTATACCGTCTATAATATTAACATACAGTTATAGTCTTAGAGCCTCGGGCAAATTTTGATGAGATGCTTGATCAAGTTAAGCTAAATTCATGTGACGGGTTCTCTGTAACATTCTTACCGTGACCTCTGTACAAAAATTCGTCAAGATCGGTTCAGCTGTTTGGTAGTGAACATGTTAGAATAAAGTTGGCTTATATAAAATAAATAATATTGAATTTGCTTTTCGCTCATTGTCAGAGTTTTCATTTTTCACAAAGGAAGTAGGAAATTTTCAGGGAAAAATCCTGAAATTAGCGGTTACGATTAGACAAACTTCCAAAAATTTCTGAAACGTGGTTGGGTTATGTCATCGTTTCAATAATCCTCGTGAGAACTTAAAAAGGGCAGTTTTTCGAATTTACAGTCAAATCTTTCAATTTAATTTATTAATTATCAATAATACGTAATACATAGATCTTAGACGTACACATTTGATTTGACCTAATGGCGAGACTCAATCATAAGACCATCTGGTCTAATAAGTAACTAAAACTTATTTTTTATGTTTGTAAACTGACATAAAAATTTTGATAACCAGCTCTTAGCATAATTGTAGTCTCAAACCTTTTAAAATTTCGACATGAATGCGATGCGTTAACATGCACTGTTAAAGGCAAAATGGGCAGTGACGTACACAATACATATTAATATTCACTATAGAAATGTATGTCCTCATCCAAAATTATATTGTAAAGCCTCTATATAAAGTGTTACTTTACAATGCATTGTTTGGATTATTTGGTCTTTTTAGGGTTCCATACCCATTTTTTCAGCGTTTTTTGCTAGACCTTAACAATCGCTGTTACGATGGATACTTGGCCGGGTTTTTTTCTAGCAACATACTATTTTCATGAATCACTTCCTATACGTATAGGATATGTATATAGTAGAACTAGGACAAAGGATTTGATGTGAATAAATGTTCATAGGTATAATTTTATTTGACTGGTCTGCTAGCGATCCGCCCCGGCTTCGCATGGGTACTACTTACTTATTATTAATGAAGAAATTGAGAAGTATATGTTGAGATTGTCATTTCCGATGGCTTTCCCAAAAATTGTTTTTTGCCCAAACTTATATAGGTATATGTTGAGTGTAGACTAAGGTAACGATTATAACTACAAGCCTTCCGATCACTATTGAACTCTATGAAAAATATATATATATATATATGTACATAATATTATTCATGAAATAAAGAAACAATATCACACGCTTAATTTAACAGCGACCTAGTTATTTATTTAAAAGCTTAATGGAAACTTATTAATTAACTTTTAATATAAAATAATATGATCATAGCTGTAATATCATTCGAAAATTTAACAGAATACATAATAGCACTTTTAAATTAAATTACTTAACAGGAAGTAATTTCATTCAGTTCAACTACACGATTGTTGTTAAATTTTCAACTGAACGTATCTATCTACCTACTGCAAATACCTATACATCGCGCTCGAGGGATTTCAAATTGTAGTGCTAAAAGTTAGGCATTAGTTCAGTCATCACCATTATCAATCACCATCATCATCATCATCTTAATCATCATCTTAATCATCATAAAATCAATCCATCGTCACCAGTACTGGTTACGAGTATCTTCCGAAAATGAAAAGGGTTTTAGGCCATATATTCTGCGAGCACTTTCATTTAGCCAGCGGGATACGAGTATCAGGCTGGCTAAGTGAAAATTGGCATACTTCACATACCAACATAAGTTCTTCATTATGTTCTCAAAGGTACCTTTGAAAACATAGTAATGAAGTGATATTTCAATTGGTTACGATTTTGAATGATGTGACGTCACACACCCATTTTTTTGAAAAACTCCTGGGTCGATTTTGATGTCTTTTTGGTATTACACAGCTGACCTCAGAGCAAATTATTAGATATTTTGAAGTTCGTCAAGTTAATGTTGAAATTTTTTTTCTTGTTTTATCTTCAAATGGGCCTGAAAATAAGTCCAAATAATTTAATTACTCGAACAATGACAGTGCTCTCTAACCTCCACATACTTTAACGAAATAATAATATAAAAAAATATTTTAAAAAACCCGACTTCAAACGCCACTTAAAAGTATAAAATAATTTTAGTTTGTACACGTTTAAAGTTGAAGTCGGGCCAGCGTCGCGCATCGGTTTCATCGTTTCTATGTAGGCCGGGTGGAAAAACGCGTCGAATTGAGAACCTCCTCTTTTTTTAAGTCGGTTAAAAAGTAAGTGTACCTACCTAATATTATAATTTCATTAAAATGTCTTCGCCATAATTTGTTCTGTTTTTACCATTCTGACAAGATAGAAACAGTGTTTCTACACAAAAGAAATATTCCTATTTATTCAACGTTCAACATTCGCCGAGTAAGATTAATGAGGGGAGAGAAAGCAAAGCTTTTTGTACATATCCAAGTAAATTAATTATCTTTTCAAGTGTCACCCGCCTACATAAGCCCACAAACTATTTATGGAGAGGCATGCAAGTTATAATTTATTTAATATGCAGTCAGCCCATTAAAAAGCATTCAGTCTCGACGCCACATCGGAGTGCATTAACGAACGCGGAGAGTTGAACACTGTCATTATCAAAAGGCTGCTTTGCCTGCGCTTTCGTGTTAACAAACTATTTTTATAGAATAGCTACAGCTATCCTTATTAATACTACTAATTACTAGCTTTTGCCCCAGTTTTTGTCCGGGTGGAGCTAGGTTTTTAAAATCTCGCGGGAACCCTCTGTTTCTAAATGTATTTAGAAACAGAGGGTTCCAGCGGGTTTAAATATATAAAAGGTAAGGGTGACTGACTGACTGATGACTGACTTATCTATCAATGTACAGGTCAAACCCCTAGACAGATCATTGTTTGTCAGCTATTGTGACGAAGGCATCGGCAAATAAATAATTTTTGAAAATTTAATCCCCAAGGGGATAAAAACTTTTTTTTTGAAAACTAACTCAACGTGAGCAAATCAGCGGGTAGAACCTAGTTCTGTAAAAAATATAGCAGTTATCTCAGTCACCAAGTCCTCATCTATAACCATGTAGGTAAAAGATCATGCGACATGTAAAGTGATTATGCTGTTCCTAGTACATATCTGCTTGATCTCCATACAACACTTAATAATTTCCCAATCTGTGAAAGTTCATACTCACATAATCACATCTTTCAAATGAAGTAATAAAATGCTGTAACTGGTATTGGTCTTAAAATTTAACACAGCATAAAATTCAAAACAGCTTGTTAAGTATAGAATATCACTTAAAACTGGTATAATATAATAATTTTATTCGAAATGCAATGGAAATATGAACGGCGGTGTTCACTTATCATATCAATTTATAGCACGGAAGGTTTATTTTGATTTCATTTGTACTTTAAGGGATCTGATTATATTCAAGACAGCGATGCTATTTTTAAATATCAATTTCAACCTTTAACGTATTGTTGCCAACCAACTTGTTTTCTTAGGACAGATGATCCCATAAAACGGGACGGTACCTACCTCAAATCTCAATTTATCACTTCGGGAGGTCACCCACAGCGACTCTTAGCAGCGATTCAGTAGCGATCAAATCGCAAAAGAATCACGATATAGCCGCGATGTTATCGCTGACTGTATTCCTTCGCTCACGTAACCACGATTTGGCATCGCTACTATCACGATACAGAAAGACTACAAAAACGATGAAATATCGCTACAGTCGCGCTTGCAAGCTTGCTGAAGCGATAGTGGATTGATACCATGCCATTGTATTGGTACTGAATCCTCTATTGCACGTGCAAATGCGCCAAAAGTAACGATATAGACAAAACGCGCTACCTATTGAACAGGTGCGAAAAGTTGCTGGAGGTTCTCCCTTAGTGAGTAACGATTTAATTTACTTACATCCCTTTCTGTTATAGAAAGCTTTAATAATAAATAATTGTAAACTATTCTCATAGTAAGTTCGTTTAATTTAAATTAATAAAAAAATGTCGTGCCCACTCCCGAAACAAGCTTTACGGTTAATTTAGAGGGAAAATGGGAATCAAAATTTATTTATTTATTTATTTAAAGTCAGTCAGGTTCAAAATTTATTTATTTATTAAAAATAAAAGTACCTACAATCTACATATTTAATATCTACTAGGGATACTCAATCAAAATCAACAAACTTATTTTTGGATAACGATTCCCATAAATTCTTCGCATATAATTTTAAATGACGTATTGCTTATCGATTTCACATTGAAAGCATTTTGTATATAAAATAATTAATGTCCTATTTTTGAGTATGAAGATGGTGATCCTATTAGTATCTAATTTAATGTAAGTGACTTGAACCTTTGGAAGCCTCGACCATAAATCGCTAAATTACGTAATGTTATTTAATACGTTCAATTATTTTCTCTTAAATTATATAAAACATAATCTTGGAAGTAATGAAGCATGTTTTATGATGACCTACCGCAGACAGTAATCTCGGGTAGAAAAGGCATTAAAATATTCTAAAGGCTAAGAAGCCCACCATTAATGGTAGAGCTCTAATCGGTCTGATAAGCTCCAAGTCTGATAAAACCTTCCCATATGAAGTTAACGTTACATAATATAGCTTTATGTAGTAATAATAGTAAGACTTAAAATAAGACCTTGTACCATAGGATTTACATTTGAGAGACTAATTTTTGTTATAATACTAAATGATATTAAACATTATAGCCTCAATAGGCCAACGATTAAAGATGCGAACTGATAACTGCAGAGTCGCAGGTTCGATTCCCACCCGTTGCACTATTGTTATACCCACTTTTAGCACAAGCTTTTTGCTTATTTGGAGGGGAGAACAGAATTTAAATTTAAGTCCTCTTCCGACATTAATGGCTTAAAAATTACATTCTTCACTTTCCTCACTAAGGACTGGCTTAAGGCTGTGAATCCTGGGCATTAACGTAAAAGTTCTGAAAGGAATACTCTCCGGAAAATCCTGGGACCAATAATGCGTGGACGGTAATTAGAGACCGAGGAGTTCGAAGAAGTAGAAGCCAAACCAAGCTTTATAGGAGAGACTAAATCGGTGAGATTCGGTTGAAGAGGATTGCTATTAGAAGAACATATTAGAATAGCTCAATAGAAAAATTACGATCCAAGTATCGCTGGTTGTACCTACGATGTGAATAAAAACCTACAAGCTATAAAAAGACTGATCTGCGAAAAGAAGGCAGGCAAGGGTACTAGATTCTTCTTCTGGTGGGAGGCTTGGCCGTGGCTAGTTACCACCTTAGCGTCAAAGACGTGCCGCCAAGCGATTTAGCGTTCCGGCACGATGGCGTGTAGAAGGCGATAAGGGGTATGGGTTGAATGTGTACTGCCATACCCCTTCCAAGTTAGCCCGCTACCATCATAGTCATCAGTCATCATTACATTGTCACTTACCATCAGGTGAGATCACAGTCAAGGACTATCTTATCATGAAGTTAAAAAAAAATCTAGTGTCGGAGGCCAAAATCATCTTTGGGTTACTGAGCCAGGAGCCAGCAAAGGAGTAGGTCGTACGGTGTGCACACAGCTTTAGTTGAGCGGCTGTCATCATTATCTACAAAATATAATAAACAGCTAGCAATATCAGAACATAATGACAGTGTCCGTCGGTTCACTGTACTAGGAAATTAATTTAAAGTGCATGGGTGTGGTAATCACAAGGCGAACACCCATTATAGTAACAAACAGCTGGTGAATCATGGGGCAATTTGCATTTTAATTTGTGAAGATTTTGAGAAGTGTTCGATACAATTGTAATACTTATTATTAATCTTGTCTGCTGCTTTCTACGAAGTGTGAGTTATTATCATCGATTAAGCTCTGCAGGCATATTAGTAGAGGCATAAAACTTTATACTCGTACATAATACAACCGTAGTAATGCACGTACGCACTGCAATGCAAGTCGAGGCGACAAAACCAGTTTATTCCGGATTGTCCAGTAGACAATCTCAGGGTCGGTGCTAGGCGTTTTATGTTTGTTTTCGCTCTACGTTACTTTATATTCCAATCTTACATACTGTACTAGTTTGATAAAACTAGTTATTAATCTAACTAGTTTGAAATCTAATCTAGGTACTCCTACGCTAAATCTAACGCTAATGCATTCCATGCACGCTTAGCTATCTACGGATTCATGTTAATGACAGTTCATATTCCATAACATTCATCTATAGTTTTTATTAAGTTAAAAGTTAAGGAATGAAAAGTGACCTAAGGCTTGAAGTTGTAAGAGAAAAGATGAGCATAATATGAATAGAATATTTTTACTGAATAATAAAAGTTGGTTGATTATTCCAACGTAATCAGTAATTGAATAATAAGTGTGTTGCAGCGTAGACCTACGTTCCTGGCAGCTGGAGATTAAAATTTTCAATTAGGGGAGAGTGGGGGAATGGCGAAAGACTAAGGGAAAACTGTAATAGCAGGATAGTTTTTCGTGATACACACCTATTCAAAAAGGACCTTCTAATTTATTCCAAACGATTGCGAAGCATGGCATCAAGTATTCACTCCATAAAGAACTTGATAAAAGTCGAATCAATCTATACTATTATAATAAAGAGAGAGCGCGAATTTTGTGAGTTTGTATGTATGTCCGGAGCAAACTTTGGAACCACCGCACCTATTTCAAAAATTCTTTCACCATTTCAAAGGTACATTATTCCAGATGGTTATAGGCTATATATTATACACATAAATGTATTATGGCTAGATATTATGTGCAAATTTGTTAAAGAAGTCGGAAAAATTTTTGACTCTCAAACGTTTTCAAGGCGTGCGCTGGGTCATATACTGTTATTGGATGAAAATGATGTATGGGTGAATTGTTCCTCTTAAAAAGTTCTAAAAAAAAGTCCGCGATAGCATATGTATAGCTTCTAAGGATAACTTACAGTAACCATTTCTATCTTTCAAAGTTTGATTACAAATAATGAATTATTTTCGACCTTCTTTAACTGATGTAATGTCAATCTATATCTAAATAAATATGTTTATTATCGTAAGTGTTTAATTTAGAACATATTTGCCCTTTACAATATACAATTTAAATAAATATCTTAGGAGTTATCGGAAAATTAATATTTCCGCGCGACAAAATAATAAAATGGTGCCGGACAGCGCGGGCGGTGCACGGTGGCGGGTTTCGGCGCGGGAGATTCCTGTGATTCCTGTGGTGATCTTATTTACAATCGTCTCCTATTAGAAGCTCTGTGCGATCAGTCCAGTAAAAACAAATATTTAAATTTTCAACCCGGACGTAGTCGGCGCGGGCTTCTAGTTTAAGATAAAGAGACCTATGCAAGGCAGCGTAGTTAATTTCAATGCCAGCATTACATTTTGCCTGAGCTCACGCAGCACTGCGTAGCGTACACAGCCGACGAAACAATCGCGTCGACACGTCGTCGGATTCGAAAACGCGTAAAGGGGTCCGCAAGACCGGAATGTATCGTCAAAGGCTTGGCCAAACAAAAGGGAATTTACTAGGTACTTAAAATTGAAAGCGTTAATTATTTTTCGTTCCATCGCAAACTGTATGGGGTTTTGTTTCTGTACAGCGGTCCCGCCCCATCACTAGCTGCCGATTCTGATTGGCTCGCCGTTCTCTTTGTTTTTACCGCACGAGTTTTATTTAAGCAACCATTCAAATTAGCGTTAACCAGTTTTTTTTTATAGTGCTTATAAAAGCGTACTGTAAAGTTATAAAGCGATCGCGATTTATAATATTCATATTGTGCTAACTGATGTGGGTTATTGCTCGTATCAGACAGCTTTTATTGATTACTAGCTGATGCCCGCGACTTCGTCCGCGTGGATTTAGGTTTTTTAATCCCGTGGGAATTCTTTGATTTCCCGGGATAAAAAGTAGCCTATGTCACTCTCCAGGTCCTCAACTATACCCATGCCAAAATCATGTTGATCTGTAGCTCTGTTGAAGCGTGATTAAAGGACAAACCAACAAACAAACACACTTCGCACAATATTAGTAAGGAATTTATAATATTATTAGTAAGAATGAATTGAATTTTTTTTTCATAATGTTATTTATGGTATTTCAAAACATTTTGAGTGGTAGGTACACTGAAAATATTAGGCAAGGATAGTTACAACATTTCCTATGTATATTTTTTCCATGGCTATTCAATGTTTTCCGACACGGGTGCTGCTATTTTATGTTGCGGTAGCTTCAAATGACTTACTTACCTTTCGAAGACTGTTTCGAAAGTAACGAATATTAAGTATCGCTATTTTTCTCACGGCTTAGTGGGTAATTTGTGTAGTAAACGGTTTGAAGATGCGTGTATCACGCATGCAATCAACAAATTGAAACCAGGTAACTACCTATTGTAATTTCGTAGAATAGGTATGTAGATACAACTTGACAATGATTAGCAAATTAATATTAAGTAGACTATCAATAATGCAATATTATCAATTAAATAGACGACTCACGTTAGCTTCTCTTTCGACAATTAAAATTGCTATTCGGTCATAAGTACTCGTTAGTAATTCATTGGGAAGAATAGACGCGTTGGTCGCTTTCTTGAAGAATGAGAATAGAGAGTCACGAGTGTATTTTTAGTAAGAGTTGAGAGGCTCAAATGGCATTTTCACTAACCGCGCGTGGATAGTGAGTTTATTACCGACTGTCGCCTTGTGGACAGGGAACTTACTGCTGGCTGTTGCCGTGTGGACAGCGAACTTACTGCTTGCTGTCGCTGCTTGGACAGCGAGCTTACTGCTGGCTTTCGCCGCGTGGACAGCGAGCTTAATGCTCTCTGTCGCCGCGTGGACAGCCAGCTTACTGCTGGCTTTCGCCGCGTGGACAGCGAGCTTACTGCTTGCTATCGTTGCTTGGACAGCAAGCTTTCTGCTATCTGTCAGCGTATGGACAGCGAACGGTCACTTCTATTTAAACGCCGCTGTTCATGTGCTGTGTGGGAACGGTATCGAATAAGTAAGCTATGAGCTTAAATTGCTCACGAGTATTTCATTCTGTCAATTTCTTAGCAAATACATACCAAGTATACCAAGATACTGGAAGATAAGAACGTGTCGATGTAGATCGATGAAAATGTTTCTCCTATCTGAGAAGATGTATGTATGGTAAATTGCGTAATTGGACCCTAGTTAGTATATTTACACTCAATAAACAACCGAAACAGGAGGTACACGAGCGTCTAAGTTCAACACAACTGCTTTGCAGTTTGTGAAACGAGATGCGGAATCGAGAACAACCCACGCTCCTGCAACAAGTAATCCGATTGTTATGGTCAAACTGTGTTTGTTTGGAACTTCTTGCATCGAGCAATCTATCGAAACCTAATAAGGGTATCTTATAAACTGTAACTAGGAAATTTAGTACGCTGTTAGTAGCTACAGCAAGTAACTAGATAAACGGTTTAATCTTAATAGATTACCATATTATGCGTTGAGTTTACGGTATTAGATCTCTGCTTTTTTATTCTTGATAAGATAGCCTTTGACTGCGATCTTACCTGATGGTAAGTGTCGATACAATCTGAGATGGTAGCGGGCTAACTTGGAAAGGATATGGCAGTATTTTAATTAAATCCATACCCGTAATTGGCTTAAATCGGTTTCTAAGCAACATCGTGGTACCGTCTACCGTCATCATGGTAGCATCGTGGTATCATGGTAGCTATCGTGGTAGGTACGTCTTTTACAAAATTAAATTTCTTTTCTTTAACATCGGCTTTCTTATTAGTTTGTATATTCATAACTTCATTATATTATGTAACACCATCGCTAAATAAACTTACCGTCATATAAGATTAACATTACGACAGATTGCCATTTTAAAAAAATGTCAAAGCGTTTACTTTATTCTTCGTAGTAATAATTTTACCTTTAAATAGAAGAAAAATGTTAAAAATTATGTCACTTTTAAACTGTATCAAAATAGATACCTACATCCCAAGTCCATTATTATGCTAAATTATTCATACTGACATCTTTTTTGAAAGGCTAATTATGTCATGTTGCTGGACATCTGGACATGGTCCAAATTGTCTATTCCCTTGTGATTGCTTTGGGAATTTTTTGTTCGAAGCCAAGTAGGTATTATATTATGATATCACAAAATTCTTATCATCATAAAGAGCTTGTCTTCGTAATGATACTGTTATTATAAGGATGCCAGTCATTTCTTAAATCATACATAAATTATAGCTATTTGTATGAAAACACGATAGTATAAATAATTTGTCATTTAAAAATGACTCGTACTTATATTTTCATCTCCTTTGGAAATAGCGCGCAAAGTCGCACTCGACGCGCGACGCGGCCTTTGGTAGGTACTTAGGTATTACACCCCACTATTACAGTATTTTTTTTATTGATTACTTCTGTTCAACTGTTTAATTTAATGCCTAATTACATTGGTGGCAGTAGCTTCCTGCTTATAATTTTTTTTTTCTTGATGGTGCACATAAATGTACCTACCTGAACGGAATACAATTTTTAGATAATATTAATTTAATACATTCTAGATTTTTGACGAATAGGTAAGTAACCATTTCGACAGGGTAATTATTATTAAATCTCTCTCAAATATATTTCAGCAGTACTTAAACTAAATGACGAACACAGCATTTTAGAGAATAACACGGCAGATAATTATCAACATTGTCTCCAGTTAAATTTTCCGGCAGCACAATTTCTCTAATCGCTCCGTGAAATCAAGAACATCAAACGGCCTCACCAAATTGTCGTATTTTGGATGTTTATATAAATTATAACAGCATACTCTGTTAGGAACCGTACCTACAGTGTTGCTCTCACGAAGAAATCGTTTCATAATGGAGCGTAATGAGTGTCGCCACGCATCACATCGTCCCACAGACTCACACCGTGTGTTCAGTTCTGCCATTACACGACCTCATTAAATATGAAAGGAGCGAAAAAAGTAATATTGTTTATGAAAAAGTGACAACGGTTATGTTGTTTATTTTTTGTGTCGGCAATTGTTTTCTTTTTTTACGAATTCTCTCAACAAGAGGCTTTGCATATTTAGCCATTTTTAAATGTATTAGAGTAATATAGAAACTTGCATATATAGTCATTATCGTCATTGTCATCAGCGACCCAGTAATGGCTCACTATTGAGCGTAGTTCTACTCTAAGAGAGGGGTTATAGTCCACTGGGCTGACTCAATGCTTCGAACTTCACACACCTTTCAGAACATTAATTATTTATGGATAACGCTCAGGCATGCAAGTTACTTTTTCTATCACCGTTGAAGCATGTGTTATTCGATCTTAAGTCAAATAACTCAACAACAAAAGTCAGAGGTGCTTGTCCGGAATCGAATTCGCTACCTCCCGAATAGAAGACAACAGTCTTCCTAACCACTTGGCTATATTCTCGACATATATAATATATGTAATGAGATAAGCGAAACTCTTATGATATATAACGGACTTGCGTAATATTGATCGATTCGTTTTTCCAGGTACCCATAAAAATTCGATATAGCAGGAATATTTATGGACAAACACAATTTAAATAATTCATACGTTGATATCGTCTATTCAGTGCGACAGAAAGCGGAGTCTAATACATATTTAATAAACCTTTACCGAGCAGTAATAAAGGCAATCACTAGTCCGGGAGGTGGAATAAAATAAGTTCATCTTGAACGTAGCGATTACCGGATTTAGAAGCCGCAATGATTTTATTATACGAATTTTTATTCCTAGTAGCGTTTATATTTATATGATAATTTGTAACGTTATATGAAGTACCTACTACCACACCTATACTACGTTACGATATTGTGTCGATATTATGATCTTTTACATTACTTAAAGCAAAAAAAAAAAACACATATAGTTTGAAGAACTTATGGTCGTTGTGAACTTTTTTAATAAGTACATTATAGGTACACGCTTCACCATTATCATACCTACTGATGGAAAGTGACTTTTAAGATTTAACTTGAACGTCGTGCGTCGTTCAGAAAATGAACTTGCCACTCCCCCCGAGTGGAGGAATTTCCAAGCTCACGGAAATCCATCAATGTTCAGCAATGGACATCTATCGGTTGATAAAGGAGAAGTTAGCATAAAAAAGAAGTGAACAGAAGTAAGAAGTTGTATACAGCTTTTATAAGATATTCTTGAACTTGTACACAAAGTAGAGACATTTAAATCTACGATGTTTTTTAAGAATAATGATTCAGTAAACGTGTGTCGGTGTGTCCATAATATTTGTATGATGTAAGGCCCTCGTTGGATAATGGATGCGGCGGCCGTCACAACAATAATAGCTAATTTGTTACAAATAAAAAAACCTGCAAATGGGCCTCGGAGCCGTAATAAAAAGAGAATCGACCGGTGGGTCGCATCGAGAAATGAATTTAGATTACAGGTTAACGCCGGCTAAGTGTGGGTTGGCCCTTCACCGGCGCTCGAAAAAACACCGGATAAAAACAGTAGAGCGACTGTGCCACTTCAACCTGTGACGTGATCAGCCATTTTGAAACGGCTTTTTGTGAACTAGCTTTTACTCGTTATTTCATCCATGCTGACAGTTTTTTTATTGAAGTAGGTACCTTGCCAGTACTTTCCACTGGATAAAAAGATGAAGCTAAAGCATTAAAAACCTTGTATTTAGGTTTCCTAAATAAATCGGTTTAGGCGTCATTTGTTATTTCGAACGTACATAATATTATGTTGAAGAATTTTAAAAGAATGTCCCTAAATGGATTTAAAAAGATCAAATCCAGTTAAATAGTTAAAGGTGGATTTAAAAGTGTCCTCCCTGTTCAGTAAGCAATTTATTTGTTTGCTTCTTGACTTATTATATGTCAATTAGACAGACGGCTATATAATGTTTTTTTTTTGGGAACTTATGTACGTATTCGTTTCAAAAACAAAGAAGTCTTTTTAAAGATTCTAACGTTGATGTTTTCAGAGTGATACGCTGCCAAATGTTTGACGATATACGTGACTTTTAGTTCGTGAGATGTTATGCGTACCGCTACTGCTTTATATTACGTATCTACTGAAATATTTATACAGTGGCACGTGACTTCCTTTTGGTTTCATACAAAGATATCTTTATTTATAATATTCAAAACCTCCATACGTAACTGAACTTTTAGATTGCAGAATTCCTTGGACTTAAAATATGTGCTTATCTATAACAGCCGTTTTCATAAGATATATTGAAATAGGGAGTACAAGCAAAGAGTACAATAAACTTAGGAACTAGAAATTACTGGAATTTTTGCTTGCCAAGACAAATAATCTAGCTGTGGCAGGTCAAACCGCGGACACTTGCTAGTTTATCATAAAATTATTCTACGGACATTAAAAACTTGTACGAGGCATCGTAACAGCAGGTGGCATGAATGCAACGCTCTATGAAAGAGGGACGATTAAAATTAATAAATTTTAAATTGCACGAAGCGCCGACTGCAATATTCCAAGAGATGCCTACAGTGCTACCATTTATGGCAAACAAAACAAAAACCTTGGGAGAGCGCTCTAACAAACTCCCGCGACTTTGTTTCGATGTGAAGAACTAGAATACAGATAAGAATAATTTCTGCCCGTAATCTTTTATAGGTTTGACAGATCACCATTTGAACCCAATGTGACAGAAAATACTGATAGAATGACGATCTTGCTTTGAGAAAAGCTACTTTTGAATTATGAGTCAAAAACAAGAGAATAAAATTGATGTATCTAGAACCTACAGTTTAGTGTAGTAGATTTACATAAAAATTTAAGGCTTGTATAACGTGTACAAATGAAAGGTTCAAATATACATTTATGAGCCTTTAAAAGTGTTTCAGTGTTTTTGATTAAGTTAATCGTATTTAAGTATTGGAAAATTAAAACAATGCAACTCTAAATGATAAAGATAGCATGTCCTAGATAATGTCCTAGATGTCGTTCTTTGAGAAACTGAGTGGTAATAATTATATTCATTTAGCACTTTCCTAAAAGAAGCAACTCCTCCCAAACTATCTTGATGATAATTTTGAAAGATAATATATGGAAAAGGATTATAATGCTCTTATTGAATGTTGTGACCTCAGTGTTATTTTTTGAAAAGACAGAGAGATACTTTACCTAAAAGTAAGTAGTCTTTAAACTTATTTTGGCGTTATAATTCTAAATATTAAAAAAAAATGTCACAAACAGCCCAGTAGATTAATAAATAATATTTAATACGTCAGGTAGCCGTTCGAAAGTGATGTTCAGTCTTCAGACAAAAAAAATATATAAGCTCTAAAGCTTGTTTATTTTGCACGTCAGTACAAGGATAATTCCTTGCCTGGCGAATCTATATTTAACTTACACTTAACCTTGTATGTCAATTTTATAATTTGACATACAATCATAATATGTTTTCGTTGATGTTTATGTTGCATTATGAGAGATGTTACAATTAAGAATTCCGGGGTTATTATGGATAGAGGAATATATGCAAAGCATCTTTCAACTTTCGTACTTTAGTCTGTTTGATTGTCCGTCTATACGACACTGCCATTTTATTTAAAATCTATTTAAATTGCAAAGCTCTTTGGAAATTGGACCAGTTAAATATACTTGTGCAAGTACAATTTTAAGCAACCCTATGTTTTTAATGCCTCCCATTGACTGTGGTTTTTAAAGTAAGTATATATCTTTCCTTATACATTCTTCTTCTTAATGTGCCGTCTCCTTGCGAAGGTTGGCAATCATTAGGGCGATTTGAACTTTTGAGACCGCTGCTCTAAATAATGGATTTGTGCTCTTCCCGAACCATTGGCGCAAGTTTTTCAGCCACGATATCCTTCTGCGGCCAGGCCTCCTTCTACCTGCCACTTTCCCCTGCATGATCAGTTGAAGGAGTTCATATTTTCCGGTGTTACGCATCACGTGCCCAAAATACTCCAATTTCCTCTTCTTAACGGTTGTAAGTATCTCTGTGACCTTCCCCATTCTTTGTAACACAGTGCTATTTCGTACGCGGTCTCTCCAAGAAATTCGTAACATACGTCTGTACACCCACATCTCGAACGCTTTCAGTTTTTTAGAAATGGTTTCTGTCAGCGTCCAAGCTTCTACACCATAGAGAAGTACAGAAAAAATATAGCACCGCGCTATGCGTGTTCTGAGAGAGATGCTTAGGTTCCGGTCACAGAGAACTTTTTTCATTATACATTGGTGGGTACCAATTAGAAAATCGTAATTTTTGGTAGCATATCCAAACCCCGATCGTTCCAATAATCAGACTTGTTCAGTAAATTGCTATTTATGTTCACATTCTCCGACCTATGCTCTATGCTTTATTACTAGCTCTGTATAAAAATTAACATAATATATTTCGTTATATCTTCTGTAGAGTGATTGTAACTGTGGTCGCTCATAAAGCCGTCTTTGACGATACCAAAGTGAACCATAAGTTAATAAGTGTAAAGGTTAAAATTGAATAAGATAATCTTGCAATGGCAGCCCTTATACAAACCAGTTTTACAAGAGGAATAGTTTTGAACGTGAATACTATAGCAGCTGTAGTTGTTAGGAAGAATCAACCCACGCTTAATCATGTAAGATATGTATTTTAAATAATATTATGCTTAGCTCGTTATGCACTAATTTCATGACGTGTTGATTCAAAATTATATGAATGGTGTATCTGTCTAACACAATTAATATAGTATTTGATTAGGTCTGTTTCGAACTTTTTTACAGAAATATTTATTTTGGGTCGTCCTTAAATAACCTTTTTCAGATTGTTTCTCAGCTCAAGATAAAAAAATAATACGAAATTGAACAATTCCATAAAAAACACGATATGTTTACGTAAAAGTCTCGCCGTCTTCTTACTTTTCTGGTAGACCTCATAAATGTTAAATGTACTTTTAAACTTTTCAAGTTATTAAACTTGGCTAGCTTGTCACAACTTTGCTTAGCTAAAGTTAACAAAATGGAGATGTTTACTTACGTTATCTACGTTATCAAAGTAGGTATGTATATTATTTTTATCAAAAACGGGTTATTTGTTTTTAGTATGATTGAAGGTTTGTGTACTTTTTAACTGAATTGATTTTTTAACGATTTCCAAAAAAAGAGGAGCTTCATAATGCGGCCGATAGAATCCTTTTTGTAATAGTTTATCTTAATATTAAATTAATTTCCATATCATTTTAAGCTCTAAAAGATTTTTGTCATACTCACACATTTATATTTATATACGTATAATGTATATTATTAAAGAGTACAGATAAAATGTTTAGTATGTAAAACCTGTGTTACAAATAGAACTGCTAAAAATATTATGGTGCGAATATTTGTATCAATTAATACTTTGTGTACCTACAAATAAAAAAACGCGTAGTCCCTGTTGTACGCAGCTACTCGTATTTTGTGGCGACAATATTCCATTTATTTTGTTCATGCATCGGATAGCCAGTTTCATCGTTTCGGCTTAACGAATGTTGAGGGCCTTTGTAATCCTTCACAGTTTTTGTAATGGAGCCAGCAAAAACTAATAGTGTGACGAGCGAACAATGGCCATTTTAATGAAGTTTGGATGTGAACACTGAACGTACACCCGCGGTCTTGTCGTCGTCAAGAACAATTTACATGGCGCTTCCTATAATATATTATCGTGTACAGTTGGGCCATTTAGATGAGTCGCTGATAGCGATTTAACAATCTAATTAGACATTAGTAGTTTGAATCGTCTACACATTAATGCAGGGAAATACCACTTAAGTACTTGAACTAGTATTTATGGTTTAAAACGTTGCTATCCTATGAATAAGGTGTCAATTATTGATTCAATACATTATAGTCCACTGCACTCCAAAAACGAGATTGTTACATGTTTATAGAAATTGTACATTAATATTACTTCATATTATTGCTTCAAAATATAATAGGTATTACTAGGTGTATTAGGTACGTATGTATGTAAGGGGATGCAACAAACGTTACGAAATGTACGGCCTTATACTTTGTATATTCTAGATATTAGGCCTTTGCAAAATATTGTATCTTTTTTTTCAGTAATAAAGGACTTTTTACTTATGTTATATGTAGTCCGATTGAGGCTTTATGTATTTATACAAAAAAAATCACAATGGCGGATGTTACATCTAATTTTCTGTAGTTGGGTTTCAGTTTTTAAAATTTTTATACTTGTTGAAACTAATTCATAATATGATGGCTGCGCAAGTGATCCAAAACAGCTTTCACTGTATGGTACAGCAGAGGAACACTTATAAAGTTTATTTAACTACGTTTCTCAAATTGGTAGTAAGTACATATAAGTATACCTTTTCCATCTGCTCTAGTGTAATCCAATTACAAGTAAGAAAAGAAGCACTTTTATTAATTACCACCTCAGCTCTTCGGGATCTAAGTTCAGTAAATTGGTTACATAAATTTTCTCAGCTTTCCTAATAAAGACGTCGGTACGAATACTTAGTAGGGTAGATAATATAACTAGTACTTACCTATTTTCTAAAGAAATAATAGGTACGTTTTAAAACTTCTTTGCGTAACTAAGCCCAATTCAATAAAGAGAGCCGTGTGTCTTTCAAATAGAGTCCAATTGTCCAGTTGTCCACGCCATCAATGGACCACGCACTTTAACATTTAGTTTTGCGTTTCTAATGATCTTTTATATACCTACCTACTATTATCTAAATATGTACACATATAAGATAACTATTATGATATAATGCAAATAGCTATTATGACGTAGGCTTCCACTAAGAAAGGATTTTTGAAACTTCAACCCCTAAGGGAGTAAAATAGGGGGTTGAAAAATCGAACTTAACGTGAGTGTAGCCGCGGGCTAAATCTCTACCTACAAAATACAATATCTGACCGACTAGACTGGATACATAATTATTGTTAACAATTTTAAATTGGATCAACCTGACGGTAGCTTTAAACTTTCGAATAAATAAAAAGTTATTGGAATCGGTTTAGATTTAACGGAGTTATGGACTTATTTTTATTTAAAATGTCAAAAACTAAATTAAACCGCGGTTATAATAACGGTAGTCGGTATCTCTGTTTCCCGAAAATAACTGCGTATAATTAATTTACTTAGAACTTTTAATTGAATTGAATTTACAACTTGATAATATTCGGGTTAGGGTATATATATATGGAGCTGACATTTTAATTAGGGGGAAACCCCTTAATGAATAATAAATAATCAAACATTAACGTAATTTAATTGAAAAGTAGTTATCCATACTCAAATATATAGTGTATTGTGTGCCTTATTATAGTGCTCTCTATACATATAACTCTAACATACCTATTTTGTTTGTTTTCAGGTATTAAGAAATCATCATTTTGCTACCGAGATACCTTCTATTGCCGAGAAGTTATGGATTTAGGTACTGGTTGTTAAGAGGTAATAAGGTCATACGACATGATGAGTCGCAAGGAGCCTCTAAATACAAGCGGCGCAAGACAGAGGCCTGTGGAAATCCATGCAATAGACTTTTATTCAGCATTGGACGTCAATCGGTTTACAAAGATGATATAATTGAAGCCACTGAAGCTCTTTAAACTTATCAGACGCCACTAAAATATTGTACTATACCTACACATACGCTCATCTACATTATATCTGCAAAAAAAAAGGTCGCTATCGGTCGATAAAGCTGCATAGACGGAGACACTAACAAACTTGTACCTTGTTATCTACTGTACGGAAAACCAATCAAAGAGTACAACGCTGTAAGAGCTGTTCCTTTTAAAGTTTATCTTGGCATCTTGCATACACTAACTCATCTTCAATGCATAACAGCCTTTATACCTAACAACATAAGCTACAAATATCCTTGTTCAAATGGACCCATTGTAGATTGTACCACATTTCTGATTTGTAGACTCGATAGGCATGAGATGGGAGTTCTCAGAGGCAAGGACACATAATGTAAGGGAAAATAAAAAACAAGGTATAATTTGTTATGATAAGCGGATAATACTTATCGTCGGTGTTATTTCGTCAGATTCTTAGTACTTTACACGTTATTTACATTGTCTCCATTTGTAATATTTCGTATTTCCTACTTATGTATTCAACTTATCTCCAGATTTACATTAACAAGTATTTGATTTCTGTTTGCTATTATCGTAATAATATAACTGTGTGGGGAGATTAGTTAAAATGATAATAATTCCTTCGAATCCTATTTTTCTTTTAGCCATTATGTTTGAATAGGTAGACTGGAGATAAATTAGGTTTGCACAATCTATATGATGTGTAAAAGTTCTAGAATTTTGCGTAAACTTTCACTTCACTTCACTTTATTCACAATCAACTTTAAGCTAAGTTTAAGCCGTCAGATTTTCCTACAATTTGCGAGGTAGTTTGGCAACTCGATGTGCTTTTCGAAAACTCTGTTTCTCTTACGGTTCTCCGTATGTCGTGATATGTAATGAGGTATTTAATGGCGTCGGAATGTACTCGTACAATTATTAGATGCCCGCGCCACGTACTGCCATATGAGACAAGTTTTCAATGAATTTTAATGCGTTCTACGACAATCACGTCTATTCAATGCAATTGTAGACTCGTTTGATTACATTTGCGATTGTATTTAATTCTAGATGTGACACGAATTCCATTTGATAGAGGATTGTTCATGTCTCCATGACTCTCATGTCAAACAATGATTGTGATTTGTGACAGCATTGTATGTAAAATAATGACAACTATTCAATCCGGTTACAATTTCACTATTTATTCTATTTAATAACTACATACTATACACTAAATACTAACATACCGACTGTACACTAAATATTATCTAACATTGTGAATGTGGAAGTGCAGATGCATACAGATATTATATCTGTCTATCTGTTGCCTGTACCGGTTTCGACGAGGTACATCTATATCTAGCAAATAGCTTGTATCCCAACGACAGACCTTCTCTAGAATGCAAACTATTCAGCAATACCTTTCATCAAGATAGGTTCAGCAGTTTTTTTTTTTCAGTAATGTAAGTATACACTACAATGTATACTGACTAATATTACAATCTAGCCTAATAATATGGCTAATGAGCAATTTTACTTTAACCTAAACTTATAAAATATCTTATATACATACTAAGAAGTAGTCCACTGACGTATCTTAGTCTTTCTTTATCGATTGAAGACAATAACAAAGTTGTTATTGTGTTCAGCAGTTAAATTAGGAAAAGTTAACACACAAACAGACAGACAGACAGGGTTATTTTCGCATATATAATTAAGCATGGATATTAAGAAATGTGTGCGATCCAAAAATTTATGCAGCTTGTGGATTCAGCTGGATTTCAAACTGATTTCTGATTGATGTCTGAAGCTTCACAGGCGCACAAAATATTAACATAGGTTTTGGGCTGTCCGCTTCTAATAATTATTATCAATCACTCCATATGGAAGAAGACAGCAGATAGAGAACGTAAATTAAATTTCGAAACACAACTTATGAACATAAACAAAAGGCTATTGTTCGAAAGAACAGTGCGGTTGTAAACAGTAAACAATATTTAGCCGCCTGCTTGCGCCAGCTTTACCATAAAGTAGAGAAAATGTCTTAACCGCACCGTTACTTTTTGTGACATATTGTTCTGAATGCGACCACTGTGCGTAAATAAAAGCCCCTTTTGTTTAGAGGTTAGTTAAATGTGGTAAGAGTTATGGTTGTAAGCACAATTAACAATAGCACCTACTGCACTGGTAGCATGGGCAGGAGATAAAAGTTTTATCCCCCGATTTTATCCACTGACAGGGGATAAAATTATCTTTTCCCTATGCTAAAGCATGGCAACAGAGGAAAAGGCGATGTATATTTCTATAAGTATATCCACTGAGTGTTATTTGATATTTCCACCGCTGTGCCCATGCTCGACGGGTGGATAAAGCTAAGCGTGGGGATAAACGTTTTATCCCCTTCCCGGGGATAAAATTTCTCCCGCCCATGCTACCAGTGCTGCAGTTCAAGAATGGCGTCGGTCTTTACTCATGTGGTATTAGCTTACTGGTGCATAAATAAAGTTGGTTCCACTTCGGATTAGACCGTAATCACTTGTACTACAACATGCAATATGCATACCAACAACCATAGACTTAGTATATTACTGCCCATACAATACAACACGCGATTATTTCTCTTAATACTAAATAGACGTGTGGCACTCGGGGACTGCCGCGGTAAAGCTATTGCATAGCATTTTTTATCAACGCCATCTAGCGGTGAGAGGAGTCCCGTGTCAGGTTATTTTCGTTACGGAATTTCTGGATTCGGTCTCCACGCTCAAGGCCCGCGATAGAAACTATGCAATAGCTTAAAAATATTTAGGTATTAAAGAAGTGCATACAAAATATTCACCGTAAGCCTCAATAGCCCAACGGTTAAAGGTGCGGACTGAAAACTGAAAGGTCACAGGTTCGATCGCCACCCAATGCACTATTGTCGTACCCACTCCTTACACAAGCGTTTCGCTTATTTGGAGGGGAGAAGAGAATATAAGTCAAGGACTTGGCTAATATTAAAATGCTCAAAAATAAGATTCAATCCGCGAGGTATAATCGCGGTATAATCGCAGCTATGCAATTTACGTGATCACTGATCACCAAAATTACTACAAAACCAGGTGACAGAAAGCATTAACAAAGGTATTAATTAAACCGTGCGAGGGATGCATGGCGCCTCAAACCGATTCTCAATTGATATTAAAGATACGTCACACAAATGACTTTATGAAGCGTGCGATATTTCCACTTTCTAGATAACATTTTGTTCTGTACATAATATTTCATTTTATTTTTATTAGATGTATAGTCCTTTCATTTCACGAGGGCTCGTGGCTCATGGTTGTGTGTGTGTCGTATCTGTATAAGTGTGAGCGAGAGCTTGGCCCGCGTTGACCGCTCCCACCTAGGCTCCTGACAGGCACGCACACTTACGCAATGTGCAAGTACACGACGTAACCACAAGTAAAGCGCCCGTAACTTCGTGAGATAAACGTACTATAAAACGAACTTAATTTTGTTTTTTTTTTGGTCTAAAAAAGAGCCTAGTGTTTGACTGCGAACTTTTATCTCACTTCCGTAATGGAAAGTTGGTAAGCGACGATGCTTTCCATTACGGAAGCGTATTATAGAACTTTGGAGGGTTTATCAAACCGATTCCCTTAATCCATCGAACTATAACGCTAAGAAGCGCAATACTCGATGCAGTTGCGTACTCGACCTTTAAAGGCCGAGTACGCAGTTGCGTCGTATTAGTAATCGGCGAGCTCACAGAAAATTATTAAAAAATGACGTACTGTGCTGTGAAAGGGAATAATTCATCACAATAACTATCGAAATCGTAAATATCAGTACCAGTACAGAAAATAATTACATGGCACTCACACATTCAAATGGTTGTTTTGAGCCTATATTTGGAGCGTAACTTTGTTAGAAACTTCTGTTCTTAGCGTTATAGTTCGATGCCCTAATCGTTTTTTATGCGACATCATACTGGATGGATCGTTTCCGGGAATTGAATCCGGAACCTTCCACAACTACCACTGCGCCAGTAGACCTTTCTCCTAATTAGATCCTTACTGATATTATAAATGTGAAAGTGTATTTGTTTGTTGGTTTGTCCTTCAATCACGCCGCAAAAGAAATGGATCGATGGGATTTTTGCATAGGTATAGTTACGGACCGGGAGAGTGTCATAGGCTACTTTTTATCCCGGAAAATCAAAGAAATCCCGCGGGATTTGTAAAATTAAATCCGCGCGAGCGAAGCCGCGGGTATCAGCTAGTAGTTAATAATATTATCTACCGCGTCTTTGGTTTCTGTGTTCAAGTGGTTACATTAATTGAAGACATGATTAGACGTTAAAGCGCTTAGTTGATAGCTATGTCGTATCAGCATTTATATGCATTGTCATGTTTAGTGGTAGTAGATAACAAGTGTACATCGCATATTATAAATGATTAATTGCAATAGATTGTTCATAAATAATTGTCGTTTTGACGACCTCTCTGGCGCAGTGATGAGCGCTGTGGTCTTATAATTGAGAGGTCTCGGGTTCGATTCTCGGCGGGGGCAATTTGGGAATTTTTACCTTCTGAATTGTCTCTGGTCTGGTCTGGTGGGCTTTGGCCGAGGCTAGTTACCATCCTACCGTTAAAGACGTGTTGCCAAGCGATTTAGCGTTCCGGCACGTTGGCATGTAGAAACAGATTTGGGTTGAGTGTATCTACACTGTCATACCCCTTTCAAGTTAGTCCGCTACCATCTTAGACTGCGTCGTCACTTACCAACAGGTGAGATCGCAGTCAACGGATATCTACTCGTCGAATAATTTAAAAAAAACCTGTGTAGGTAAGTTTTAAAAACACAAGTTATATATGAAAATATGATGAAAAGCTTACCTACTCTTTCTTTAATAATAGTTTAAACCAAGCTTTCGTTCGCACACAATATTCGTAACCTAATTTATCTTAAAATAACTTGGCCTACATTTTAAAAGAATTCAAAGATACAACATCCAATCGCAAGTTGGGTAGCTAGTCCGATACAATCGGAACTATTTATAGGTCGAAGCGATTGTTATCTAATATGCCGTAGATGATTGAATAGTACATACCCCACACAACGTCTCTCAATCATATTCTATCGTTTAGTAATTAAAACAATTATTTACTAGAAGAATAAACAAATTGTTTGAAATAGATTATTTCTAGTTATGAAATAATACGAGTACGTACCACGGTAATTATTTTAGTTGAGATTATCGATATTTCGATCCAATTGCATGGACCGTGGTCACGACGAGTCTGCGGTGTTGCGAGACGTCAAGTTGAAGCTGTTATTTTTGAAAATTCAACTCCTAAAGAGATAAATAGGGGTTTAAAAAATCGAGGCTTTGGCCCTGGCTATAGTTACCAGTACCACCCTACCGTCAAAGACGTGCCGCCAAGCGATTTAGCGTGCCGGCACGTTGGCGTGTAGAAACAGATAAGGGGTATGGTTTGTAGGGGCCAAAATGTAGATAGCTGATAGAATAGAAAAGTTTTCATTCAAATACACTTTTGTTTAATATAGTGCTTTTGAATCGTCAAGTGATAAGGGATGTTCGGGTTAAGTTTAAACATAAAATTTAAAGGGAAATATTGGTTAATTATGCGAGTATGCTCAGTACGTATTAGCTGCTCAATCAGAATCACATTACGTGAAACAATTTACCGCTAACCATCCGAGAGGGTGTGCGATGTGCACGGAATAACAAAATGGCCGTGTTTGCTTATTTAGGACTAACGGGATTTTAGAAAGGACGTGATAAGGTACTTTTTTAATAAGCGAATTAATTTTTTTAATTATCAGCAATCCATGACCGGCTTGCTACTGAGCGCAGGTCTTCTCTCAAAGAAGAGTTATAAGCTTATTTTCTATTAGGCATCCCTAACGTATTTATAACAGTCCAAAAACTTTGAAGCAATAAGCGTACAAACGAAGCGTTGGTGTTCTACAAGGTATATTTCGGAGAGTATACTGAAGAACTCTTCAATTTAGTTCCACCATCACCTTTCCACCGAATCGCAAGGCATCGCATGAATCTGCCCCGCTACGTGGTCTAAATTCCAAGATCTAGCACTAAGTGCTTTGCTTTCTCGTTCCTAATACGCACCGCAAAAATTTGAAACGCCCTTCCGGCTTCCGATTTTCCAACTAACTATTAGGTAGTTGGGTGTCTTTAAATCAAGAGTAAAAGGCATCTTTTTTTTTTTTTTAATCTTTATTTCAGAGATTATTCGACTGGCGAATATGCCTCTCTATATAGATAAACTTACAAAATAACAAAAGCAACATTAAAACAGACAAATAGGCATCTTCTGGGCAAGTGCGCACCATGTTAGGCTGCAATTTACCATCAGGTGAGATCGCAATCAAGCGCTACTCTAGGTATATATTTAAAAATAATACCTAAGCACGCACGGACCACAGTATCATATTTTATGAGGGAGAGGGTTGTTTGTCCTTAACACAGATCGATAAAATCTAGCTAGAACTGGTAGTTTTGAGAATAAAAGTGTTTTTGTAAGTAATTATTGTTATTAGTTCTTATTGTGATGTCTTTGATGATGATGATGGAATAAAAGATTTGATTTGATTCCTAAATGAAAAATAATAGTTAACAAAAAATCCGTATCCAAATAGAATTGAAAATAAAATGCCAATCAAATTGTAGTTCCGCTTTGTAACAGCCATAATATTATTTGAAGTAATCGATCCGTTATTGGTTCGTTAGCTGCGTGCCCCAATCGGTGGAACGTATTGGTGAACATGGTCGGTAAATCGTGGCGCGGACCACCCACCGGCGTTGTGAGAAGGCAAATAAATTAAAACAACGATAAATAACAGTGCTCAAGCATAATTGAGCACAAATTAAAACTCGCGGCCCGTCCGAAAAGTTAACCGCCGCGCCGCCGTCGCCGAAAGCGAAATTCGTATATGTGCACTTCAACATACGCGCGTAATTGGTAGGGTTGCCCACCGTACTATCTTACTTTATCCCATTATCCTATTAGGTATATCTTATTGAACGAGCGAAGCGAGTTCTCTGAGTCAACTAATGCGCTTGCCTACTAGACAGAGAAGTGTGTACGTCCAAATGTCTGTCAGAGCCCTATAACTTCAGAATTACTGAATATTAGAACGTGAAACTTGGTTGAAAATTCAGTTATATCCTGTACTTGAACAACAAATACTAAAATTAGATAAATGTTATAAAGAAACGAATTTATTTAATTTTAAATGCTAATAGCTTCACAATAATGCTAATAGATGGCGCTGTGTCAGTAAAACAGTTTTATGTCAACTATTATTTTTTTTATTGCGTCTAATGTTAAAAGTTAATTATTACAATAAATAATTAAAACTTTTGGGAATTATGGGATATCGCGAGGTCTCAGTTCGGGGCGAACCACTAGTTAATATTAAAAATGCGAAAGTTTGGACGTATGGATGTTTGTTATTCAATCACGTCGCAACGACTGAACTGATTTGGCTGTTTGGCACAGAGATAGATTATAGCCTGGAATAACACATAGACCAACTCAGTCCACGCGAACGAAGTCGCGGAAATCAACTAGTCTTATTTAAATATATTAAAGGAAAAGGTGACTGATTGATTGACTGACAGACTGATCAATCAACGCACAGTTCAAACCACTGGAAGGATCGGGGTGAAATGTAACATACAGATAGCTAGTATAACGTAGGTATCCGCTGATAAAAAAAAAATTAAAATGAAACTCCTAAAGGCTGTGAACAATCAAACATAACGTGAGTGAAGCTGCGGAGAAAACCTAGTATAAAAACACAAGGATGTTTGACGTTTATTTTGCAACAACCAAAGTTAAACGAATAACAAATAAATTCCTCAATTTCTTAATTTAAGAATGCGCCTTATATATTTTGTCGTTTTTTCCGTAAAATACTATATTTTTGAAGTGTACTTTATTTTTTATAGCCTTTTCTGGAAAATATATCTCTATAAAGCCGAAGAAATGTTGGCAACCCTAATACATGGTGTCCGCACCCACACATTCGATTTCGCACGCGACGTGCCTCTTGGGAGCTTTTGCCCCGATGTTTGCTTCGGAACGTCAAACTTTTTTTGCTCTTAATGTGATTAGCATAATTTAAATGTACAAGAAAGGTTCTCGGATATAAACGGTTTATCGCCAATCTTTTTTTGTTTTATTCATGACAAGATTGCCCTTGTTTGCGATCTCACCTGATGGTAAGTGATGATAAAGCCTAAGATAGCGGACTAACTTGGAATGAGGTATGGCAGTTTTAATTAAACCCATACCCCTACTTGGTTTCTTTATACACGTCATCGTGTCTTTGACGGGTGGTAAATAGCCACGGCTAAAGCTTCCCAAACGACAAAAATTATAGAATCGAGCTTTCCGATTTTTATACCAAAGAAGCCTGCCTCAGTAGCCCAATGGTTATTTGGTGCGGACTGAAAACTGAAAGGTTGCAGGTTCGATCCTCACGCGTACTACTATAATTTGTCGTACCCAAGCCTAACACACTTCCGCTTATTTCGAAGGGAAAGGAGAATATTAATTAAGTTCAACCATAAAGATATAAGAGAACCGTAACTAGTAAGGAATATGTTTATGAGTTCAATTTAGCTAATATTCTTTTTTTTAAGTAGATTTTATGTTTCAGTTAAACTGTTTTGTGTTTGGGAACTCTACTATTTTTTCTTCTTTTCACTTACTTAAAAAAAACTTGACTCAATTACGAGTTCAATATACACACAAAAGGGATTTTTTCTTGTTTCTGGACCTTTCTTTATTAATATTAATGTTATTCAACTTCCCCTTGGGTATTTTCATCCTAAGAGTGAATAGAACATCACTTTCTAATCTCTTTTAATACCTTGTCGAGAGAATGTTCGGTAACAGTACTATACAATAAGTCTGACCATTTATTCGTTTCAAATGTAAATCCCACTAAATTTACTTTTTTAAATGTATAATTAAAATGGATAAGATGAAAGGTCGGGTCAACCAATAAAAAACCGTCAGCAAATAAATCGCTATCAACCTAATTAGGCTCTCAGTCAAGTTTCTTATATATAGCTAATATATTATATAAAAGTATTATGAGAGAGCTAATAAATAGCGGGTCACTCTATAGAACTGTGTAAAGGCTCTTGACCTCGATTCAGGCTCTTAGGCACGACCAATTAAGCGAACGAGGGTAACGTTGTAAGCATCCTATAGATACCTAGTGTGATTTATACGATACGATATTATATACAGGGATAGAGTAGGTAATTATATAATATATGTTTTCACCTCACTAGCTCAAAAAGGGCGCCTTTGCTACCTAAAATCAGTGAGCAAAAGTCGTTTTTTCTCACTCAGTCAGAAAAAGTGTTGCCTCTAGAAAAGATCAACACTTTTTCTCACTGAGTGAGCAAAAACAACTTTTGCTCATTGATTTTCGACAGCAAAGGCGCCCTTTTTGAACTAGTGAGGTGAAAACTTGTATGTATCACACGATAGCAAAGTTTTTGTTTCTTGTGCCTTTGAATCCCTCACTTTACCTACTCAGGATTCTAACTTAGTATCACTCGTTACGCTCGTGATTCTATTATAGAATCTTTCGCCCGCTCGGGGTTCAAACTAGGCACTCGCAACAAAAATGAACTTTGCTATCTTGTTGAACAAATAACTATTTTAATAGCTAATGAGAAATCGCTGTATTTAATTACAGCTATTATACACCTTTTATAGAAGTAGAATAATTTTTTATTCTACTTCTATAAAAGCTTATATAGCTTTTACAAAGTGCTTTCGAATCATCAACTGAATCTACGACTCGTTTAGGCTCGTTTACGATGAAAAATTCTATCTAGGAATATTTTCATAGGAAAACACAATACATATTTATGTTTTCATATACCTACATAGTGATTTGACCACTTTTTCCAATACCTTGTTTAAGTCGTTGACTTTTTGTTACATCCGCAAAAATAAAATGCCAATATCGGATTCAAAGAGATTTCCAATATAAAATTTTGGTCTCCCAGAGTATAGCTCGAAAAATAATATTGCATACCTAGAAAGTAAACTCAAAAAAGGCAATTTTTCATTAGATGAAGAAATAGTTATTTGTTCAACAAGATAGCAAAGTTCATTTTTGATGCGAGTGCCTAGTTTGAATCCTGAGAGTAGTGAGGAATTCAAAGGCACAAGAAGCAAAAACTTTGCTATCGTGTGATACATACAACTTTTCACCTCAATAGCGAAAAAATACAAGAAAGTAAATAAGTAGTTTAAATAATAAAATAGAGAGTTAAAAAATTTTGTCGAAATAAAATGTATGGGGTATGCAATATTATATACAAAATTTCTGAACGTTTCTTGAGACGGTGAGTTGAAGAAACGCCAATCCAATGCGTTCTATATTCAAAACACTTTTTCTCACTGAGTGAGCAAAAACGACTTTTGCTCACTGGTTTTGGGCAGCAAAAGCGCCCTTTTTGAGCTAGAGAGGTGAAAAAGTACTTTTTAGTAAAGTTATAAAACTCAATTTTATTTTAGGTCAATAATACTTATGCTGTGAAATGTGAACTTAAAAACAAATTGAAGTTATGAATAACTTTACTAACAAACAATTCAGAAATAGGTACAAATTACTTACCTTTTTTGAGTCGTCCGAATTTTAATCTAAGTGTGCGAGATAGATACATTTTATATATAGGTTAAATTATTATATATATCGGCGCAACAACTCTTCAATATTAAAACTAAAATTAATCATAAGTCAAATAATAATTACAATTGATTACTTTAAGTTAAAAATGATTAATTAATTATTACAAATAAGTTTCTTGCATGTAAAAACGTTTTTATAAACGAATCTCCTATTCTTGATTTGGTTATAAATACGAGTGTTTATTGTTGCTCGATTCATTCCGGCGTGAGTAGCCATACAGTGCGGAGCTCTGTTTTATTATTGTGAATCACCTTAATTGCAATAAAAGGATCTTTCAAGTATCTATAGTTTGATTTGCTATCACTATGCAGAGTAATGATAATAATGAAGAGAATGACGTCAGCGATGCTGACGTCATCATTTTTAAAAACAACTCGGCGACAGTTAATCCATCATATATATTATTATCAGCAACTGCTGAACTTTTTAAGAAAAAAGGAGGGAGACACATTTGTTCGAGTGGACTCGGAATCGGACCTGGATAAACTTAAAGCTCAGATATGACTGCTGTCGGTTATTTACGGTAGTGAATGGATTTTCCCACCTTTTAGTCTAGTAAAGACGCCGTTCAACTTGTGTATATCCATTTTACTAACTTTTGCCAGTCTTTGTAACCTGATTTTCCATTTCTATAATTATTATTTAACATACACTTTCAATTTTATACACATTCATATTACAATTTATACACATTTCTCAACTTACACTCATTCAAATAATACACTTACCCACTCAAACACGATACGTAGACTTTACAAGCGCTTTGCCTTTGCCGATTTCATCATAAGTACCCACTCTTGTCATAAAATGCACAACAACCCTGTTACTGACAGAACTAAAGTGTCACAATCAATGAATTTTAGTTTTCTCGTGGTTTCAGCTCATTTGTACTTTTTACTTATATTTGAACATGGATGACATTTTAACTATAAATAAAGGGAATATAATAAGTCGACCAACAAAATTTATTTTTTGGCATCAAAACCTAGCTTCTAATTTAATAACTCAGCAACGGGAACATGATGAAGCTTCTAATATACTAACTCGGCTTCTTCACAATGGCCACAAAATATTCCAAAGAAAGCATCAAATAAAGAGCCACTATTTTTATTATTGTCCACTGCCACTGCACGATTTGGTGCGAGTGAGACGGATGCGACTGGCAATTTGCACGATCTCGTTGGTTATGGCTATTTGCACCAATGAGAGAGCGCCATTCAAAACATGCATTTGTTTTTTTTGTTGTTCTGTTGTTAGTGTGTTAATATTGCATTTATTTTTGTATAATTTTTTCTTTAAACTAAAGTTAGGTTAGGTTAGGGTTATACATGAATATTCAGGTGCCCGGCCGAAGGCCGGGCACTTAGGTTCTGTTGGGATCATAAACCTACCTAAAACTAAAAAAAAAGTTGAAAAAAATTTTGATTTTTTTTTTCAAAAATGTTATAATGTTATGTGTAGGTATTTATCTTGAGTTAAATTTAAAAACAATCATTATTTTAATTTCATTTTATCAAACTTAAAAAAATTAAAAATGTGGTTGAAGATTTGGTGTATTATTTGATGCTAATATTTAAGTATTTTAGGAGTTCACGGTTTGAAGCTAAGTTATAAATATAGATGCTAAAATTATATTTTTTAGAGGCTCACTAGTTGAAGCTGACTTAGTAATTTAGAAGCCAATAATGGTATTAAATAGAAGCTCGTTTAATTACATGCCTAAATAAAGATATAGAAAAGTTCTCCCTCTCGAAGTCGTACATTTGTCTTCCTGAAGAAACTGACAACTACGTAAAGAATGATCACATGTTTTTTAAAATTCTTCAATTAAATATCCGAAGTATAAATCGTAACTTTAGTGGTTTACTGGTATTATTACATAGAATTAAGTTACAATTAGATATTATTGTCCTGTCGGAATGTTGGCTGAGTAAGACTCACACAATTCCTTCCTTGGACGGTTTTCAATTATTTGCTTCTACATACTCAAATCAAAATGAAGGTGTTGTTGTCTATGTTAGGTCCGGCCTCAAATGCTCACTGGAAGCCATAAAAATAGAAGAAGCAAATAGTCTTATTCTTAAATTTCCCGATGATGTTGTGGTTATAGCTCTGTATCGATCACCATCATATAAGAATATTAATGTTTTTCTTAATAGTATTGATCATGCACTTAATCAGCTAAATGTTTTTAAAAATATTTTCATGGTTGGTGATATCAATATAAATTTACTTCCAGATAGTAATGATATGAATGCAGATCCTTATCTAAATCTTCTTGCATCTCATGGCTTACTTCCTGGTCACCTTCTTCCTACCAGGCTGAATAACTGTTTGGACCATGTTATAATTAAATCTCTTAATTGCGGGATTATTTTAGTCCTTGATGTTGATATCACTGATCATGCACCAGTTTTATTTTTCTGTGACACTACGGTGAAAAATCTATCTGCAAATCGCAACTCTCTTCGTAGGGACATCAAAACTATAGTTGCCAATTTGGAGAAGGCCGATTTCTCTGCGATTGTAACTTCCTGCGATCCTGAGTATGCAGCTGATGCCCTTGTTACATTAATCTCTGATATCATAAAAAAACAATCTCACATTGTCATTATTCCAAGCAAAAAGAGGATATTAAAACCGTGGATAACTCCTGGCTTGTTGAGATGTATTCGTCATCGTGATAATTTATTTAGAAAATCCAAAAAACAACCAAATAATCTGGTATTAAGAAAAACGTTTACTCGATATCGGAACTTTTGTAATAATCTTTTAAAAAAATTAAAATGCGAATACGAACGTAACGAATTTCGTAAGGCTGACAAAAATCCGGCAAAAACGTGGAAGCTTGTCAAGAGACTTGCTAACATCGATTCTGTGAAGTCCAATTCTTCTGACCTGCTGAACCTGTGTACTGAGCCTTCGACCTCTGTAAATACAGTTAATTCCATTTTTGCTAAGATTGGTCAGACTCTCGCCGAAAAAATAGTCCAGCCATCAATTGACAAAACAAACGAGGTTATACCTGTCATCCCAACTCGTTTAAACTCAATGTCTTTGCTTCCCGTGGACAACAAAGAAGTGGAACTCATTATATATAATCTTAAGGATAAATGTGCTGTCGGTTGGGATGGCATTCCCTCTTCTATAGTTAAAGCTGCTGCACATATTTTAGTTCCCATCCTTACCTCCATTTTTAACCTCTGTCTTGCTCACGGGGTTTTCCCACGAGTCTTCAAAAAGGCCCTTGTGCACCCTATTTATAAAACTGGAGATAGGGATAATGTTGATAACTATAGACCCATTTCGGTGCTCACTACCTTATCAAAAATTTTTGAAAAAATTCTGAATAAAAGATTAGTAAATTACTTGACTGAAAACGACATTCTCTCTGAAAATCAATTCGGGTTTAGGGCGGGCAAGTCTACAGAAGATGCTGTAGTGACGTTAACTGATCATATTGCTAGAAATTTTGACAATAAGCTTAAAACCGTGGGTATCTTTCTGGATTTTTCTAAAGCCTTTGACACCGTGTCTGTTCGCATGTTACTAAATAAGCTTGAACGACTTGGCATAAGAGGGATCGCTCTTGAAATTTTTAAAAGTTATTTGTCTGAGCGCTCACAAAGTGTAATTATAGACAATTATATTAGCGAACCGGAAGCAGTGCATTATGGAGTTCCTCAGGGTTCTGTACTTGGACCTACCCTATTTCTAATTTACGTTAATGATTTATGTTCACTTCGCTTATCTAATTGTAAAGTTATCACATACGCTGATGATACAGCTCTAATTGTTAGTGGTGTTAACTGGAAGGAAGTCTGTAATCATTCTGAATTAGCCATTAGAGCTGTTATGAAATGGCTAAACTGGAACCTCCTTACACTAAACGTACACAAAACTAAATTTATAACCTTTGCCCCTAATACGCTTTCCCAAGCTCCTGTCTCCTTCACAATACGTGCTCACAGTTGTGATGGTTTTAATCCAACCTGCACTTGTAAAGCTCTTGAACGTACTTCCTGTATTAAGTACTTAGGTGTTTTGGTAGATTGCTTGTTATCTTGGAAACAACATATTGATGCAGTTTCGTCGCGCACAAGAAAGCTAATGTTTGTTTTTAGGAACATAAGAAGTGTAGTTGATCTCCAATGCCTTAAATCCGTCTACTATGCCCTTGCTCAATCAATCTTATCTTATTGCATAGCTGCTTGGGGTGGGTCGACTAAAACTGGTATGCTAAGGATTGAAAGAGCTCAAAGGGCAGTTTTAAAAGTAATGCTGAGAAAACCCATGCGTTTTCCCACCTCAGAACTGTATGAAATAAGTCGCGGGATGGACAGCGAGACGACGACAGGAGTCAGGATGTAGACGATGAATAAAAACTTTGTGTGACACTATTTCCAACACTATTTACTTATTATCCGCGACCGAAATACAAACAAGTACTAGCCCTTCATTCTCTTTGCACCCGCCTTTTTATACAAACAATGAATCATCAGTCATGATACTAACACAGTTAAACAACAACTTATTATAAACAATCGAACATTGGTTTACAATTAATCTATAATTATATAAAGAGGCTTGTCCTGACTGACTGACTGACTGACTGACTGACTGACTGACTGACTGACTGACGATCAACGCACAGCCTAAACCACTGAAGTTAGAAACTTGAAATTTTGACAGTAGGTTCCTTTTATGACGTAGGCGAGCACTAAGAAAGGATTTTTCGAAATTCGCCCCCCAAGGGGGTAAAAAGGGGGGTTAAAGTTTGTATGAAACTCCGTCATTTTTCGAGTTATACTCATGAAATTCGGTATTTAGGCTTTAAATTGAAAACAAAAAAGTACGTGTTTCACAGTTTTTAAAAATTCTACCCCCTAAGGGGTTAAATAGGGGTTGAATGTTTGTATAATAGTCCTTCGTTCTTCAAGTTATTTTTCAAGTTACGTTTATGAAACTTGATATTTTGGCTCTTGATTAAAAATAAAGAATTACATATTTTACATTTTTTTTAAATTCTCCCCCCAAGGGGGTAAAAAGGGGGTTAAAGTTTGTATGAAACTCCGCCATTTTTCAAGCTATACCCATAAAATTCGGTATTTAGGCTTTAAATTGAAAACAAAAAAGTAAGTGTTTCACACTTTTAAAAAATTCTACCCCCTAAGGGGTTAAATAGGGGTTGAATGTTTGTATGATAGTCCTTCGTTCTTCAAGTTATTTTTCAAGTTATGTTTATGAAACTTGATATTTTGGCTCTTGATCAAAAATAAAGAATTACGTATTTTACATATTTCGAAAATTCTCCCCCCAAGGGGGTAAAAAGGGGGGTTAAAGTTTGTATGAAACTCCGTTATTTTTCAAGCTATACCCATAAAATTCGGTACTTAGGCTTTAAATTGAAAACAAAAAAGTAGGTGTTTCACAGTTTTTAAAAATTCTACCCCCTAAGGGGTTAAATAGGGGTTGAATGTTTGTATGATAGTCCTTCGTTCTTCAAGTTATTTTTCAAGTTATGTTTCTGAAACTTGATATTTTGGCTCTTGATCAAAAATAAAGAATTACGTATTTTACATTTTTTGAAAATTCTCTCCCCAAGGGGGTAAAAAGGGGAGTTTCAATATTCATAGTTAAGACAGGACAACATCTGTCGGGTCCGCTAGTTAAATATAAAAATGTAAATAAATATATATCTAAATTTAACTAATAATCATCCAATCTTTATATAATATTAATATCGAATGAGTATCTCAATTATATGACGAATATTAGCGGAAGCCGCGACTCATAACATTGATTCAAGATTAGTTAATTATAAAAATGTAATTAATGCATACGTAAAATCAACAAATAGGTAACTGATATTTAAATAATTCTAGAATAGGTATCTTATTTATGTAATATATTATTAGTGGAGACCGGTGCTTGTAACATTCGGCCATCCTGCATTGGCCGTGTCCCATCACGGCGATCTGGCTGGTCGTTAAAATTCCTCTGCATCTGTGAAGACAGGGAAAAAAGAGAAGTAAACGTTCTTTTATATAAAGAAAGACAGATTATACATATTACAGGTACTGCAGGTATCCTCAAATGCATTATAATGCATCGTTGTTTATTTAAAATAGGTAAATAGATACCTTAATTTATTAGCATAAATTATTTTTTATTTTATTTGTTTATTTGTATTCACACAGATCCTAACATTAATTTGGATTTTATTATTTTGTAGTTGCCACACAACAGTAATGGGTTTATCTTTTATATTTACAGGTTTACAGACCTAAGTTTGGCAATAAGTAACAATACTTTATTTTTTTTAAAATGAGCAATTGGTAGGTACATCCAGCACACAGATCTAGCTAAGTTTGCTAGATATTATAATTTAAGGTCACACAGATCTAGTTCAGATTACTAGATATTTTATTTTGAACCAAGTAATATTTCAGGCACACAGATGTAGCTTAGTTTACTAGATTTTATATTTTAACATCACACAGATCTAGTTCGGATTACTAGATATTTTATTTTGAACCAAGTAATATTTCAGGCACACAGATGTAGCTTAGTTTACTAGATTTTATATTTTAACATCACACAGATCTAGTTCGGATTACTAGATATTTTATTTTGAACCAAGTAATATTTCAGGCACACAGATGTAGCTTAGTTTACTAGATTTTATATTTTAACATCACACAGATCTAGTTCGGATTACTAGATATTTTATTTTGAACCAAGCAATAGGTATGTCAGGCACACAGATCTAGCTTAGTTTACTAGATTTTATATTTTAATATCACACAGATCTAGTAGGCACACAGATCTAGCTTAGTTTACTAGATTTTATATTTTAACATCACACAGATCTAGTTCGGATTACTAGATGTTATTTTTCTAAGCAATATGTCAGACACACAGATCTAGTTTAGTTTGCTAGATATTATATTTTAAGGTCACACAGATCTAGTTCAGATTACTAGATATTTTATTTTTAAACAAGCAATATGGCAGCCACACAGATCTAGTTTAATTTGCTAGATATTATATTTTTAAAGTCATAAACTTAATTGAACGTGTATGAAAACTGAATATTTGTTAAATCGTGGGTAGACTGTAAATACTGTTCATTATTCGCAATTTAACTTTACTATTTTTGAATTAGCAACAAGTGTCAAAGGATGATTTATGATGGGTTGGTTACTATCATGTTCAAGGCTTTCAAATCTGTATTAGTTATTTCAGCGTCACTGTTAAAATATATGTCATCTATAACTAAATGAAACGTACTTTGCCCAGAGAAGCAATTCGGGAACCTCCAAAACCTGTCATTAATACATTTGAGGGTAAAACCTTTAGTTTTAAGCATTCAGCTGCTTTTAGCGTAATAATATTAACTTTACTTTCAGTGTCAAATAAGCGAGTACTTCTGCTCCGTTAATAGTGATATGTTTTTTATATAAATCTGACAAAATATTTAAAGTGGCAAAAGTTACATGACATACCTGGGTAACGCTGCGTTGAGCTTCCGATGAGTGTCCCTCTCGGGAAACCGTACCCCCGACAGCAACGACGGTAAACCAGCAGGCAGCAGAAACGTAGCCGAAGCGGTTGCAGACTTGACAGCGTGTGAGGCGGCAGTCCCGAAGACTTTTGTTCCGTTATTCTCGCATCGATCTTCTTAAAGTTCTCAAGAGACGATAGGAAGCCATAATATAATTCTTCTCAACGTGAAAAAAAACGTCACTTTTTTCCGGGTTCATCTTCGTCGGTCGAGCTATCAGCATAACTTCGTTTTCTTTTTCCAAGTCCATTAAGTTACGGCCCGAGCCTTTTGGTCCATCAACATCCCACTTCTGAGATGAAATAAGTCGCGGGATGGACAGCGAGACGACGACAGGAGTCAGGATGTAGACGATGAATAAAAACTTTGTGTGACACTATTTCCAACACTATTTACTTATTATCCGCGACCGAAATACAAACAAGTACTAGCCCTTCATTCTCTTTGCACCCGCCTTTTTATACAAACAATGAATCATCAGTCATGATACTAACACAGTTAAACAACAACTTATTATAAACAATCGAACATTGGTTTACAATTAATTAAATATAAAAATGTAAATAAATATATATCTAAATTTAACTAATAATCATCCAATCTTTATATAATATTAATATCGAATGAGTATCTCAATTATATGACGAATATTAGCGGAAGCCGCGACTCATAACATTGATTCAAGATTAGTTAATTATAAAAATGTAATTAATGCATACGTAAAATCAACAAATAGGTAACTGATATTTAAATAATTCTAGAATAGGTATCTTATTTATGTAATATATTATTAGTGGAGACCGGTGCTTGTAACATTTATTCCAGTTGTCAGATACTCACAGTCCGGCAATTATTCATATTGCAAACAATTCTACGCAAGCACTCTGAGTTAACTTACAATCGTAATCTATTTTTCATGAAACGGAGAACCCATATGGTTTGCCCCATTAGACCATGTCGGACTGTTATTGCCGGTCGGCACTATTTTTATTTTAGCGGTTTACTATACAATCGTATCAACAAATCACTTAACGTATATCCATTGACTTTAGCTAAATGTAAAAACAAATGTGCTGAATATCTTCGTACGCTCACATATGATGAAACGGAAGTCCTTGTAAAGTTGCGTCAATTCCAATAACACACACACACACACACACACACACACACACACACACACACACACACACACACACACACACACACACACACACACACACACGCACGCACACACACACGCGCGCGCGCGCGCGCATACACACGCTCATTCTCATATGCACACATCCCTCAATACACATACACAAACACCATTAATTTTTATTGTAAGTTTAAATTTTTGTATTTTGTAATTTGTCTGTCACATTATGTACTCTGTATGTCTTTTTTAATAATGTACGAGGAGGGCGATGATCACCGCAACACAGTTTATACTTCTGCGGGATCATCGTTCTAATCTGTTTTCGCATCCTGTAAGTGTAAAGACTTCAAATAAATAAATAAATAAATAAATAAATTTCTTGCCGTCTCTTCTCAGCAGAATCTTCATTCCAAACCGGTGGTAGATTTATGACGTGTCATAAGAGCTACAAGTTGGCCTACATGAAATAAATAAACTTTGATTTTGATTTTATTGCCAAAACTAATTCGGGAAAATATTAATTTAATTATTTTACTAAGCAGAAATGTATTCAATATATTCTACTGAAACCTCCAAACGGATAGATTCGATTTCATTTAATCATAGCTTTTTCATTACAGCGATATTCATTTTCCCTTAGGGAATATGAACCTACGCAATAAATTCAGGAGGTCGGCGTGCAATTATAACTCGAGAATCGAGATAATTGTCTAGGCTGTGCTTTAATATCAAGTTTAATAGCTTGATAATAAGCTTCCTGTTATTTTAATTGCCGCAATGCTGCGAGAATCTGAGATCATGTCGTGATCTGTGAAATGAAAATTGCTGTGACTTCGGACTCAATGGTAAAGTGCTTTAATATGAATGAACTAGCTTTTGCCGCGGCCTCGCTCACATTAAATTCAATTTTTTCAACCCCCTATTTTACACCCTAAGAGGTTGAATTTTCAAAAGTCCTTTCTTAGAGAATGCCTACTACTACATCATTATAGCTAGGTATCTGTATGCCAAGTTTCAACCTGATCCGTCCAGTGATTTGAGCTATGTGTTGATAGATCAGTCAGTCAGTCAATTTTTCCTTTTATATATTTAGATTAATATACCTTAACTGTACATCAAATTATAACGTAGATAAAACCACAAAAACATAACACTAGTATATGGCGGCCTTGTCGTTTCTTGGCGACACCTTCCAGGCAACCAATTGTCCAAAAAGATATAACTACTCGTACCGATAGGAGGTAGATTGTGGAAACATAAGCTTTAAAAATAGTTAAATAATAAAATACATAGGTAGGTATGCAAAGAAATACATATATTTATACAGTAAATGCTGAAAATAAAACATGTATAATACAGACAAATATGCTGATGCGAAAGTGATGCGATAAATCGATGGGTGGAACATACCTACCCATCTAACTGCTGGCAACAATGCCTCTTTGGATGTCCCAACTAATCCTTTGTACAGTACAATTTTTCGTAAAATTATTCAAAGCAAAAAAAAAAACAAAACAAAAAAATTGCTCATGTTTTACAATAAAATATGACTGATATTTTTGTTTAAGCACTGTATTTAATTAAACATGCAAACTGACAACCGACATGGTAAGTAAATACTCGTGAATAAATTTACGTAAATACATATAAATTCCAAATTCATATCCGCTGTTTACATTCGTATGACTATTTATTTATAGCACCATATAAATATTATTACATGAAATTTTATTAAAAGCCTACATTTTATGAGACATTAAATTCATTTGATGTTTGAAAAAGTAAAGCAGATAAATTCCATCTCAATACAATTATTGATTATGATGCAACCGTGTGCTTGCATATTATTTATCAACTAAAATAAATATAAAATTGATGATAAAAAATGGAATAAATAGAGTGGGTATCGAATTCATGAAGTAACGAATGAAAACAACTTTCTTTGAAAAGTAAAATCTCGTCGGCATATTATTTTTTTATCATAAAAAGTTTTATTATTAGGGTACCCGAAAAGAAGTTGACAACAAAAAAATCTCTACAGCAGCGCTTTTGACGGTCAAGAGCGTGCTCGATGTGACAAAAAACGAGGGCGGAAAATTGAATCAAGTTCGAATTTTCTATAGAAAAACGTCAAACGTGACAAAAAATATAATATCGGTATCTTCCGAACGCACGCAAGTATTCTAACTTGAGCAAAAAATACAACGACTTCTAGTTTAACGAACTCTGTTTAACACCTTCGCGCCTTTACTATACTGTACCTGTACCGGAATTTAAAAGGAGATAGCAGGAAGACGTTATCGTGTAGAGGTGGACATTATGTACAAGTAGGTACACGTTGGCATTTTGCTTTGGAATGCCGCGTCGTAGTCTTTGTTAGGCATAGCTAACTAGTAGCTATACAATGCGAATGCGAATAGTAGAGGGCTATAACATTCGGTAGAGAGTAGACCCACTATCGATTCGATTTCGGAACAAGTTGAATCATTAGCTTCTTCTAGCAGCTAACTTAAGAGTTGACGTTCGTCAGAAAGTCTCATCGAAAAATATAATAATAATTCTATTTAGGATTCCGTAAGTATTTTCAGCGACAGAAAAAGTTAAAGTGAAAGTAACAGAGCTACGGAGTGTCGCTATTTTTGCATAGTACATCTATGTTGAAGACTTGGAGAGTGACATAGATGTTTTAAAAACACTTACTTTTTCAGAATTAAAGTATTTAATCCCGGAAAAGTAAGGGTTTTAAAACCTTAATTCAACGCGGACGAGGTAAGGTAATCGCTTTAATTTTTTTAAATTATTTTGAGTTCAAATTGATATCCTGTCAAAATATTTATTTAATTTATCGAAAAGACGAATAACACGAATAATAAAATTGTGATTAATATAATAGCATCAGTGACTATTTTATCAAGCACCTCCAAGCCGTATATATCTTGAAGTAACGTGTCGTCTGGGCTTTTGAGTTCCATTTATCACTAGAATTATCAAGAGTGCCCTTTTAGGGAAAGACCTCATTAGAGAAGATCTTAGACATAATAAATGTAATATGTCGTCACAGACTTTTAAAGGCAATGTATGACTGTGAAATAGGAGTAAGAACAACCTAGGATTGTTGTAACCGCCTAATAGATTTACGCAAATTTGTTATTTATTTTCTACGTTTTAAAGTATATATTTGTATGCAGAGCGATGTAATGTCAGGATTGCCAAGTTTCTTTTGAGCGTATAGACCGGCTAACGACAGGTTTTGTCCATAATAAGCACTTACACTGAATGTTATTTAAAATTTCTTTTTACAGTAAAAGTTGTTACTCGTAGGTAAGGCTTTAAATGGACACAGTACCCTTATTTAGGAACAGTATAAAGGCTAGAGAGTGATGAATTACATCGATTGAGCAAAGCTCACACGATAATAAATTCCTTAGACTTTTTTAGTGCCCATAAAATTATTCAAAACCTTTACGAATACTTTCATAAAGGTCGGTGTAATATAATTCAGAACTTGGTCTCTACATAGTTACGCTCTAATAAATCAAACTCGGTTAGGGAAACTTAGTGAAAATTTATCAGTCAGTAAAATCTTAATATAAAATTCATTACTTACTTACACTTTTATTTCTAGTAAATTTTTTAATGGATATCTAGAAAAAATATTTTCTATAATATATTCTAGTGCCTGTGTTTATAACGTGGGTACATAACATATTATATTTTATAACTGAGACGTGCAATCTTAGATGGAAACATATAGCAGTGTGCACCTGTCGTGAGTCAAATATCAGAATGCTAAATTCTGGTTTCCGGTATCACATGGGCTCGTTAATAGCAGACTCGTATGGGTTTGCTATATGAGAAGCTACGCTATAGATATTTATATCAACTATGAAAATAACTAATGGTTCTTAGGCCGCGCGTTCTAGAAGTTTGTAGATAGGCAGGTCAAACGAAAAATTTTGGGGTATAAAAGGGATAAACTTATATGCTATTGAAATAAAAATAATAAAATTATATCGTAGTGTAAGTGTAAAATTTACTCAATACCTGTAAATATGAGTTATAATTTTTTATGTGAATAGAAATAAATAAATGTTATTCATTTATTTATTGTTTAACTACCACATCAAGAAGAGAAGAGCCGGCAAGAAACTCACCAGTTGCTCTAAAAACGGCGACTTCAAGAAACCTCAAAATCCTACTATAATCTGTGAAAGTGTGGATGTTTGGATGATGTTTGTTACTCAATCACGCCGCAACGACAGAACCAATTTGGCTGAAATTTGGCACAGAGATAGAGTATGGTCTGGAATAACACATAGGCTTTTTATCCCGGAAAATAAGAGAGTTCCCCCGGGAATTACAAAACCTCAATCCACGCGTACGAAGTCGCGGGCATTAACTAGTCATCAATATTTAAATTAAAATTGAACTTATAATGGTGTTATTAGCCCAAGCCTATAAGAAGAGAAAAATTTTGTTTTGCCCCCCTTGAATAAAATTATTGATTTTACATGGTATTACCAGCTTTAAGCTACTGTTTTACACTAGATAATGCCCACGAATTCGTCCGTGTGGATAAAGGTTTTTTAATTCCCGCGGGAACTCTTTAATTTTCCGGGATAAAGTGTAGCCTATGTGTTAATCCTGGATATGAGCTATCTCCATTCCACATCCATGGAGAGAGCCAAATCGTTTCAGTCGTTGTGGCGTGAAGGAGTAACAAAGATACACACACATACAAACTTCCGCCTTTATAATATTAGTGTGATAGAATATAATTCCAACGGTGTATTTGAATTTGACAATTCATTTTTTATTATTTTACTAGCTTTTGCCCCCGCGACTTCGTCCGCGTGGAATTAGATTTTGGGTTGGAATTTTCAAAAACTGTGACACACGTACTTCTTTATTTTTAACTGAAAGCTCTAATACCAACTTTGATGGAAACAGCTTGAAAAATGACGGAGTTTCATATAAACTTCCATCCCCTATTTAAACCCCTTAGGGGTGGAATTTCCAATAATCCTTTCTTAGTGTGCGCCTACGTTATAAAAGGAACCAACTGTAAAAATTTCAAGTTTCTAACTTCAGTAGTTTAGGCTGTGCGTTGATATCTCAGTCAGTCAGTCAGTTAGTCAGTCAGTCCTTTGAATTTTATATATATAGATAAGAGTAGGTAGATAGGCTTCTCATTTGTAGATCCTTAATTAAGTATTCACTAAGGAATTTATTTAGAAAAATCCTCGGCAAACATGTCGGCTGTCACTACACGCCCACGCCCGCCTCTAATTAGTACAGAAATAACGTGGGATATTTGTCAACTTCCGAGCTTTATATCGCTCCTTTCCTTAGAAAGCCGCACCTTCAGTACGACGATGATTCTAAGGTTAAATACAGTCGTTAGACAATATATTATGTTTTTTATCGATTTTTTTTCAAGTGAAAGTAATTTAAATAATCATTTTCAATAATAATTATTATGAAAGTTGACTTTTGCTTACAACAAATATAGGACGTATTTGTTGAAACCAAATTAAATCAATATTGTACAATAACAAAAAATGTTAGAATTATTTTGCTGTAATCCGCCAACAGAAAAAATCTGTATGGTCAAACATGCAATTATAAGCTAAGCACCGCTTACCTCCCCAACCAAGCAATAAAGCAAAGTTCCCAAGCAAGCAATGCCACCACCACTCACATGCACCACCACACGAGACTTTTATACTACTCTCGACGCACGTTTCGCCCCGACACCGGAGCATCCTCAGGAGATATCGACTTTACAAAGCTGTATTGTCTAGTCTATTGCTAAGCTGTATTGTGTAGTTCTAGACAATACAGCTTTGTAAAGTCGATATCTCCTGAGGATGCTCCGGTGTCGGGGCGAAACGTGCGTCGAGAGTAGTATAAAAGTCTCGTGTGGTGGTGCATGTGAGTGGTGGTGGCATTGCTTGCTTGGGAACTTTGCTTTATTGCTTGGTTGGGGAGGTAAGCGGTGCTTAGCTTATAATTGCATGTTTGACCATACAGATTTTTTCTGTTGGCGGATTACAGCAAAATAATTCTAACATTTTTTGTTAATCATGAACTTCCGCAAAGTAACGCCTGATTCTATCCAATATTGTACAATAATGTTCAAAGATCTATTATTTTTCCATATACCTACCTATTGTATTTTCACCTTAACATGCTTGTGTAAGTCAAGCTTAGGTAATTTCTTATACTTAATTGATTTGCGCTTTTTGAATTTCTTGATGTAAACAATTTTTTTTTTTTATAATAGGTATGTCTTAATTTGGTTACATTTAACTTATTTTAGCTTTAATGTTTGACTTCTAAAGTGCGTATGCTAAAATAAATTACAGTCTATGTAAAATATTTACGTAAATCACGTATTTTGATTTTTAATTAGAAGTCCCATATAAAATCATTAACCCCCTGAAATAATATCATACTTTTATCTTTACGTATTAGTATCATAATTGTGTGTGCATGTCAAATAATATTATTTTTTACGTCCTCCTTTTCAAGATCGATATGTTAGTGGACGAGAAGTCTAATTTTAATAGTTAATTCAAAAGTTTTAATACATTATAATATATTCAATATTCGAGAAATCTTGTTTTGATTCTTTGCAATAGTGTCGCACGGTTGTAGTATGCTTTATATCCTTTAAAAGCTCGTCCATCATAAATACATCGTTACGGCCCTACGGCCCAAAATCAGGGTGGTCTTTCATTAATATATTATATTTTTAATGTTCCGTTAGACTTATTAATCTATATTCCAAATTAAAATATTCTTCCGATCACTACTCTGACGGAAACATGTGACATTATATTATTTTCTTTTCCTTCGTTTTATATCTCGGGCATTTCAACATATCAGTTACTAATTTTATAGACTCAATCAAAATATTCTATCTACAAATAAAGTGCTAAAGTAAAATTAATTTTTTCCACATTACAATAATAATAATCATCATAAAAGTTTACACATAAGAAAAAAATAGTCAGTTATTTGTTGCTCAATGATTCTATAGCAAGAATCTCATTCATTTTATTACGGAAATGTAAGCGAAAAAACAATAGTGGTGTTTCAAGCTTTTTTATCAAGCCCTCATCTTAATAGGTACACCTATGGTAAAATAGGTATAAAATGTAAGTTGTAGGTACTAAATGCTTTGAACGTCGATAATATCGAAGGAAATTAATTCAAAGTTCGGCGGTCTTCGAAACTTATCGCAAAACGGGCATGACCTCACAATCAAATGTCAAACTAAGTTTTATCAGAGGTAAGTCGTCAAATAAATCTATCCTTGCCCAAACTTTTCTCATAGTTAGGGTAGCTATTACGAAACAACATATAGCCGGATACGCTGTAGTATGTAGGTTTGCTGAATGTTGACTAATTAACCTGGCCGTTTCTAGTTATTTCATAAAGACAGGTGCCCAAAAAATAGCGTATCCTATGCAATTTACAGTGTTCGTTTCGTTGCAACTAGAACTTTTTTATTGCTTATCAAGTTATCACTATAACAATTATAGTAGTGGGCGCTAAAGGGAAACGCGTTTTTTTTTCTGTTCATGAAGTAGATCTTTTTTACTCAAGTTTTTACTCTCTGAAATAGACACCGACGTAATTTGTATGGCTGCCATCCGCTAGTTAGGAGTTTTTATTCAGCTCACTGCCAATTGGATGAGGTTTCGAGTAATTTTTGCTTGAGTACCCTCCTCCACAAATCGTCAATATCTTGGCCGTACTTCTCGTCCGTTTTCAAAATCCTCAATCATCAGCACTCTTCATATTTTTCCTCCGAATGAATTTTTGTTTTCTATACGAAACCATTAGTGAAAAAATTTTTTTCGTACTAAATTTTACCGGAAAGGTGATCAATGAGTTAGTCAGTCAGTCAGTGAATCAGCACGAGCACCGATATACTATACATATACAGAAGCGAAGGGCACTTTAGCCCGAATGAACGGTTAGTAGGTAATAGTTTTAACCATCTTTAGCAATGCTATAAATTCTGATGACTTTCTCAGCTAGATTATCCTAACGACTTGGTTTGTTGTTAACTTTACTTGAATTGCACCAAACAGCGTTACTCTCTTCACACATAAATCTTCTTTTAAGCTCTACGTGTCTTAGTAGGTCCAAGAAGCTACTAGGCTTTCTGTACTATTTCTGTAATAAGAATAGTGGGTAGGTAAGAAATTAAAAAAATAAAAATAAATATATTCTAACTGCCCATTAGCTTTAACTGTCATCCATTAATAGCTTGAAGTTCAACTGCATATTTTAAAAAAAAACTAGAAAAATGTTTACATACTTAATTAATATTCCCCTATTGCAATTATTTTTACCTCGTGTTAATTGTAAAGCTTATAAAAGCGACTGTATTGTAAAATAGTTCAATTAACAGTTTGTACTTTTATTCGTTGAGTTGAAAGTTCATTTTTGCTTTGTATCTTTTAAAAAGGAAAGGAATTTTGAAAACTACATATTTAAAATGTTATAGAAACTCCTTGGTAGGTATCTACCAAGAAGTTCCTAGCAACATAAACATTCCATGTTCTTCCTCAAAATGCAAGCGATATCGGTTCAGAGATCTAGGAGGGGTGAGAAGGTAACAGACAGTAACTCTTACTTTCGCATTTATAATGTTAGTAAAGAATATGGATGTATAGCCTGGAAGGCTCCTGTTGTGTTCTTAGGAGATGTATAAAGATAGTTTTGAATATTATAACTCTGATTCTGCTACTGTAAAATGGTTCCCTAGAGTCCCACAGACCCAGAGTCTAAATGCTGGGACATTCGCATATTATGAAGAAATAAAACCACCTGTGGCCACGAAATCCCATAAGTATAATAATTACGAGTATTTATGGCCACCCTAATTTTAGTCCTACGCAACTTGACGTAATTCAGCTTATTCCGGTTAGTACGTAGTATTGTATTTTCTCAATACCTTTACTTGTGAGACTAGTAATTATATACTGCGACTAATAACCCTGTAAAGGTCGAAGGGACGACCGTATTAAGGGTGGTGAACGGTTAGCACCGGCTGGGTCGCTAACAATGCCATAACTTTTGATGACGCTGCGCTGTTGTATAGATTCTCAAACAATTTCGGGAGTTGTTAGGCAAACTTTGGGGTACGTGGGAAGACTTTTTCTGTGTTAGTTAAAAAGTTTTTTTTTTTTATTATAAAAAGAGATGTTTAGTTTCGCAAAACTTTGTTTTTTAAGTTTATGAAACATCCATTTTTTCAAACCTTTGTGCACTTGTGTCACTAACTTATCATGATAATATGTGAGATCGTAAATCGTAATATATTCAAGCATAATCTTAAAACTTCGAAATTTATTTAATTTACATCTGAATTCTGAATTGGTCGAAAATATCACAAAGGAACGAAAATAAATAAAAGGAACAAATAAATTGAGGGCCAAATTAGACGGTTCATCGTTCATTTTTGCGATGAACGATGCACTATACCTACTAGTGAACGTTTCGCCGCGGAGGCTTCTGAACGGTGAACGGTCGGTGTTTAGACGGTTCATTTTCTATGACTCTCAGGTATCACACTATCAGGTGTGATTGCGGCCAAGCGTTAGTCTATATATTAAAAAAAAAAAAAAAGACTCATCGGTGAAGCCTCGAAAAAATGTAAGCAAAAATCTCGAAAAATGAGAATTTTAGGTGAGCAATTCTATTGAATATCCAAGCTTCTTATTCATTAATCAAAATCAAATATTTTATTAAAATTAGGTAGCAAGAAAATACATTGGTCTATACATATTATGTTCCTACAAATTATTATAAGTGGAGAAATATGACCGAATAAGATCACGTGGACGGCTTGTTGGAAATCTTCTGTACGCTTCTAAGATAATCCTTTTTACAAGCTTCGCGTTATTAAACTTTGAATATATTAAAGTTTAGTATTCCCTTATCTTTACGAATTTCTGCCAATCAAGGAGACGTTTTATTAGCTTGTAAAACTTTATTAAAATTAGGATATCTTAGTGTCCGACATTGTAATGAAAAAAGTGGGGAAGATAGCTGTTTTTATACATTTTATGATCTTAGACTTATTCTTTGTCTTCTTTGTCGTTCTTTCTCGATATTTCTCTTTTAACAACTTATTATGAACTGAAATTGCTTATCATCACCATCTAATCATCAAAATATTTATTTCATCAAAGACATACGAGCACATTTTTAGAATAATAATCTAATAAGAGTAGGTAACTCCTTATAAAAATAATAAGCAATAATTTGCATTAACACAAAAAAACTTAATTAATAAATATAATTTATCCATTTCAAAGGTTTCAAGTTATAAAGTCTAGAATATTTCAATTGGAAGCGTGTAGTAAACTTGAACTTGTGTCACGAATGACGGGTTTGTTCACTTTTAAATTAGTGTGACAAAAATAGCGCCTCTAACCACAGCTCAATGTTTAAACAGTTAGGGGTGGTATTCGTAGAGCATACGACAAATTTGATGGATAGCTCGCATTTCCGCTCGAGTTTTAAAACCCGGGAATCTGTCGGGTCGGTATTGTTATTTCAGTCCTCGAAAACGTAACGAATGGGAAAGGTTCAAAGTGACGGCGCACATATATTTTATAAGCGGCCATTTGTCTCAGCGCATGTGTGTCCGCTCCCGCTGAAATATTTACGAGCTATTAGCACAACAAGAACAAATATTAGGCGCTGCTTGCGTCTCTCTCCCCCCTAAAATCGGATCACAGAAATCTCTTAGCGAATGACTGATTTACGGAATCCCCACTGCCCTGATTAACAGCGCTTAATAAATCAGTTTTCCTGTTTGATGTATCATGCGTGAATTACATTTTGAGCGTAGAATATTATTATCAACAGTGTTTTAATAATTCGCGTTTTATTTACTACCGAATGTGACAAGACAGCAATAATCGTGTCAAAAATCTTTATGGTTTAAAGATTAATTTTATTTAGTGGCTATTTCAACATCGCTGAGTGACGTTTCACTGAGGCATTTTAATGTTTCGGTGTTTTGGCAGATATTCAGTTCAAAAACTGTCAGAACGTCCAATTTATTTCTCAGTTAAACCTTATTCCGCGTTGGTAATATTGGCACTTGATGCAATTCTGTGTCACAATATTTCGTCGTGTTTTTGACACAATATAATATCATAGTATTTTTTATTTTCGGAGATCTGTTTTTTATTGTTACTGGTCAATATTTTAATTCGATTTTTGTGCATATGCCTATTTCGTAGATTCCCACCCTCTTTGTCAATAAGGGTGTAAAGCACAGTTTACAAATTGCTTAATTTTATTAAGTGCCTGCAGACCCGACATGTTTGTGTAGCGTAAAATTGTTTCATGACACTGACACTGTCCCCTCGGCGCAAGTGCTCCACTCACAGAATAGGTACTAAATTACTCTACAAAGAAACGGTAATGGTCCTCATATATATGCAAATAAACTTTCGAAATGCATTTTAAATTAAAATAATCCCAAATTTATATGTAAATTTGTGACCGCACTTTGTCCTTCGCGGCTTCTCGTTTCTAAATCGATTACGTTACACGGATTCCAAGCTTGGATCCGACTCAGATAAGTTTAATGAAGGGTTTTAAATGGAGATCCTTCGGGTGGAATCAACTAGATCGGTGATCCTATTGTACCACGTTTCCATTGTTATATGTTACAAAATAAATACCTACTTATTGTTTTCTTTACCTTTGGGGTCTTCTTATTTTTTCAACCATTTCTAAAATCGATTAAAGTCAAGTATATTACATGTACATTAAAAAAGTAGAGACATAGAGTCTCAAACACTTTCGTAGTCAAAAACTTTTCAATCACTATCACATAAACTGTAGAATTAAGGCACGTACTTATTATACTTTACATATCTAAACTATAGCGCGCTCTTAAATGCATCCGATTAAAGTGAATCAAATAACCTTTTCCTCTTAAAAATTCCGTCCGTATCTTAATTTTTATGTAGCTTACCTTTTGCTTGTATATTATCTAACTAAAACTCGAAACCTATGTTTATGGGACCACCCGGTATATCAAATCTTAAGCCGCACGCACACTATTGACATGTTAGTCGCCTAGTCGTCATTTTAAGTAAAATACTACCGAGCCTAACTGTCTTGCAACGATTACCTACTAAAGAATGTGGACTTGTGCCATTTGCAACTGATGTAGCAGCATCCAACGACTCAAAGAGAGATTGACATTGTCTGTCCATTAATCCTGCGGTTTTCGGTACGGGGTCGAAATTTAAACAGCAACTGGATATCTCAATGTTTATTGGTTATTCGACGAACTAAACTTAACGTCGGACGAATAGTCAACGTAACATTTTAGTCACGAAAATAAAATAATATTGAGTGTGGCTTTTAAAATAACACAAAAGTGATAAATTACCGACTTGGAATATAATCACAGCCGGTTTCAACTGGCATATCTAATCCAATAACTTAAAATATTGTAGTAATTAAAGCATGTCAACAGCCAATCCACGTGTTGAGAGTAGATTGTATTCTGTTTTTAAAATTGATACTTAATCACTTTACCTACATTTTTATTTGGATTAAATATTCGACTATTTTTTGATTTTGAATGAGTATTTATTGATGGTTGTAGATAATTTTTTGATATGCACTCTTCATAATTAACTACTAGGTACTCAACTAACATAAGTTATTAATTTGCTAATAGAAGAAGTTATTATTTACCTATTACCTACCGATAGAGCAACCATGACTACTGCTCACACACTGTAGACATGTAAAAACTAATGCTAATATTATAGACACACTTCATTCCGAACCAGAAGTAGCTTCATTTGACGATTCGGAAGCACTTTGTAAAAGTTTATTTTAATAAAAATTATTCTACTCTATTCTGCAGACGCGAAAGAACTCCGTCTGCCTTTGACCATACCATGACCATTTTTCGACTATTAATGATCGTGACGAAAGGCCAAAGATAGTTTACCTTCTGGAAACTGATATACTTCTTACCTGGAAAATCAAAGCATTCTGGCGGGATTTTTATAAATCGAAATCGAGTCGTAGGAATTCTTGGGCATCTGTTAATCATAATAGGTATAATTCTAGTTGGCGCCATGTTTGTCAATCTGCACCCGGCCTTAAGCTTATGCATGCGTGTTCCCTTTATGCCACTTCAATTAGTCATGATTAACTTAAATTTATAGGTTCATTTAATGGCCCATTAACTGACTCCCTATTGTGTAATGATTTCTTATTTTGAAACCCTTCTGTTCCATACAGCACTCTCACCCTACAAACATTGATAGTTGATCGTATATCTCGACCACAGTTAAATTAATCTGTCGGAGTATTTTGGAAGTCATATGTGTTGAGTTGTTTGCCAAAACTTTATCTACATTAGGTATCGACGTTGCGAGTTGAAGGCAATAAGCATCGGTACCCTATAGAGTGTGCAATAGTAAAAATAAACCCATAGTAGAGGTTTTTCTGTGGAGGTTATCTCGAGCACGCACCGTACAAATGAAGTTTCATTCTAATTATCAATTTCACCGTAACGCAGCAACATTTAACCAAGGAATAAAGACATTTTGGTAATTTTTTTTATTCGTTGACAAGATAGTCCTTGACGGCGATCTCACCTGATGGTAAGTGACCATGCATCTAAGATGGTAGCGGGCTAAATTGGAACGGGTATGGCAGTGTAGATTCAACCCATACCCCCTCATCGGTTTCTACACGCCATCGTGCCGGAATGCTAAATCTCTTGGCGGCACGTCATTGACGGTAGAGTGGTAACTAGCCAAGGCTAAAGCAAGGCTAAAGCCTCCCATCAGAGAAAGTTTAAAACATAAACTGTCAGAACGTCAAATTTATTCCTTGGTTAAACATTACTTGGCGATAG